>OV702300.1:9293341-9893341 GCA_916181665.1 Avena sativa | reverse complement strand
ATTCGCGAACAAAATCTCGAGACTCTTGCTCGACTCCATGTGTCCTTGTGTTGCACGTTGTTCCATGTGCGCCGATAACAAGATCTTCCTGGCGGCTAGGACCGTCTGATGACAAGTTCCCCTTCGCGAACCCGAAGCCCTCGAGCCCTCCTACATGGATCCGTTGGCGAACCCCCGAAGACCGATCCCGTACCCGGCGCCACGCCAAGTGCTCCTTCCTGGAGCCGAAGACCGCAGAACCCCAAGGTCGTCGACATGGAACTGACAAGGTCTACTACAGGGATTCGAAGACCGGTCCCGGCGCTCCCGAATATCGCCAAGTTCTTCCTCTCGGATCCGAAGACGCCGAGACCCGGGACACCAAGATCTCCGCCGTGAAACGACAAGACCGACGACACGACCCGACGACCGCGGATGCGACAAGATCGTCTCTCGGACGCCAAGTTCTTCTTCCCGAATGCTAAGACCGATCTCATCGAACCGAACCTTGCCTTCCCGTCGAACCCTGAGACCGATCCATCGAACCCCAAGATCGGCAACCCCATGTGTGATGCCTTTCCAAGCCCCGTATTTTTATAATATATGATATAAACTTGTTGCATTAAATCATTCATGTTGCATGCATACTTGTCTGTGGTTTGGGGGCCTTATGCCGATTCACCATATAATTAATTATGGGATCCATATGTGCACATATGTAGTCTTATATTGTCCCATTTAAATTGGTGTAGCAAACCGGTGCTATGTTTTCCCATGTTAAGACAACATTTAAATTGCAGGGTATCTAAACAACTTGAACCACTTAAATATTTGCCAGGACCTCGGTTCCGCTTAATATGGCCTAATTGCATCGCATGCTTGCCATGTCATACATCATACATGCATCATGCCCGATCTTTTGCCGTAGTATTAAATAGTGCATCCGGTGTTTCTTCTAGTGCTTTGCTTCTTCACGGATTAGGCCGATGAGTTGATGCGAGTGTCGACCCGATCTTCGGATGAACCTTCGGCAATGCTTTTCAGGCGAGCATCTCCCCCTTTCTACCTATCTTACTTTTATAGTATTTATTCCCTCCTGTTGATCTAATGCTAGCTGTGTTGCGTTGCTCTAGTTTTCGTACCCGTGATATCCCTTGCAGCCTTCTATTGCCTTGGACACATCCTATTACCTGTTGTTTGGTAGATAGTTGGACCTGCGCGTCGTAGTCGCTTGCTCAAGTGCTGTTGCGTGTCGTCAAGTACCACAGTTGTTGGAGTATTGCCGTGTGTTTATTGTTGGAGATGATCAAGACTTTAATTACTGTTTAACAACTAAAATTGAAGTAGGTAAATGCAGAGGCACAGGTGGGCAATAGATGTTATTTGGTTGTTAACCGCCCACTTGTGTCCCGTAGGATCCCGAGTACTTGATACCTGTTCCTTGAATATTCGCGCTATCCACATCCGGGAGGATTATGGGACACCCCTGAGCCGGAGTTTGATTCATTCTTATTTCTTGGGGCCACAAACTAGTTTGAGGTTTTATTTACTATCCTGTACTTATGCCATGCTTTACTGCTTTATTTAAATTGTGCGAGGTACTGCACCTGTACTGTTTAGGGAAGCGGAGTGTTTCACGGTATCGACAAGCCCAGTCACATTTTCGGGTTCCTAGTCGTTTACAGCCACTGGCGCAAACCTTGAGTCCGTCTCGGAGTCGGCTAACTTCGTTGCGGGTGTACTCAATGGGGTGGCCCCCTGAAATATTTCTGAATCTTGTGATTGCTTTGTCGTGAAGGCCTTGTTGGGTTTTGATTTGGTTTTTCCAAGGTTGATCGAGTGTGTGTTGCTATTTGTGCACCCCTGCAGGGTAAAACTTTCTGAAAGCCGTGTCCGCGGTTATGGACGACTTGGAGCAGAGTATCTCGATCATAGACAACTATAACTAAGGTAGTGCTATAAATTTGACTTTATAATGACTAGTAATCAGCTTCACTATAATGGAATGGCTAAATAAAATTGCCAACAATTGCTTGTTTGGGTTGACGCTTGCTACCATTGTATCTGAATAGTAAGTATTGCAACTATAACGGAATGGCTAAATAAAAGTACCAACAACTGCTGGGTTTTGGGATATCTCATGCTAATTGTATCTGACTAGTAAGTGTTGCAACTACAACGGACTGGTTAACTAAAACTGCCCACTGCTTATCTTATCAGGATGACCATCTATACCTGACTAGTAATTGCTGCAACGATAACTGAATAAATAAAACTGCCAACTGTGTGAGTTCCCGGTTGACTTCCTCGTTTGGTCTCGAGGGGGAAATACCAGGATGGGTATGTTTGGTGGTAGTATCAGATTGGTGCCGAATAGGTCTTTATTATCCCTCTCTGATAGCCGACAGTTATATCGAGTCTCTATAGGTTGTTTAGTGCATGCTGCGCTGCCGCTCAGTCCACCATACCTATGTAGGCGAGGACCGCCGAATTCTAGCCTCGCCGTGTACTGGCCTCAGTACTGACCGCTCTCTCTTTTTTCCTTTGCCCTTTGTCGGCACCCCTTTTGTTTAAGCAGGTTTTGAGATCGACGTCGTTAGCAGGGTTACCCTTCCGGCTTGGCCTGGGCAGGGTTATGGACGCCATTGGTTATTCTTCAGGGCTCTTAGCCCCATTTGCATCTTGTCCGTAGTCGGACGCTCTATCATTTTCAAGGTGATTTGGATCTTTGTATATTATGTCTGTATTCTTGACTCATGGAGTCGTTGTTGCATATATCTGTTCTGTGGGTCCCATCGAGGACTGTTGTGTAATGTTATTACTTCTTTTTCCACCCGCACGAAAGTGTCTGGTGGGCACCTTTGAATCGTTTCTATGCGGGTTTGGCGGGTTTCGCTAAACTTGCATAGGGCCGATTCTGAGGGTGTTACAGAGTGGTATCAGAGCTCAGCAGTTGCGATACCCCACAAGTCCCCAGCCTGTAGGATAACCTAGCTAACGGCCGAAGTAGAGTGTCAAAACTATTTTTGAAAAATCGGTTGGATAGCTCTGATTAGGTCTTATTTTACTCCTTACCCCTCTGCTGCTCTCCTCTCACCTCTGCGTGTTTTGAATCCGCTCTCTTCTCTCTCTTCGAGTCCAGGATTTCTCGTGGTTGGGTTCCATCGTACCTTCAGGGTTTCGCTTCCTCCTTTGGTAACGGTGTTGCTACGTCTGGTCTTCATGCTATCCGAGGAATCCTTCGTTTGGTGGACTTCTCTTTGTTCCTTCTCGAGCCTTCCGGTGTTTTCCGACGCGATGAAATCATCTACGCTAGATCCGATGCAGAGTCTGCATCACTCCTTTGTTCCTGAACCTCGATTGTCGAGATCTTCAGTCTAATTCCGAGAATGGTTGCACGCTTTTCTACTGATTGTGCAGAGTAATAGTTTGGGTGCGTGATGGATTGGCCCCCATGCCGACTACCCTTTCTATTCGCTCTTGTACATTGAAGTGGGATAGGCCGCCTCTTTTCTCTCCTTCTATCGAAGTTAGAGGTGGCTTTATTTGTTGATACCTCTACCTTCGACCTTTTGTTCCCGGAGTGTTTCCTCGACGATCACGGACAACGACCTCTTGTTAGTGGTGTCACGAGGATCTACACGATGCGAGAAGATTCAGATCACCGCCCTTCTTCCCGGTACCATGAGGCGGATCTCGAGGGCGAGATCCATTGTTAGTGGTGTCGAATTGTGACATCCCGCAAAACCACTACTAGAAAATCGCGTTGATTTTGTGCATTGCATCATCATGACCGCATGCTCATGTCATCATGCCACATTGCATTTGAGCATCGTCATGTCATCATGCATTTGTTTTCTAAAACTATTTTCTAAAAGCCTAGTTTTGTTTTCTAAATATTACCCTTCTATTTCAAAAGTCAAACCCCGGTCCGTTTGGATCTTTATTTGTCTAAACATATTTGCGACTGTTTTGTTAAACAAAATAAAATAAATATAGTATAATAAAAACATATTTTATCCCCGGGGAGGCCGCCACCGGCCAGGCCCAAAGGGCCCAGCTGGCAGCAACCTACTACCCTTCCCAAACTAGACAAAACCTAGACATACCCTTCTCAAACCCTAACCCTAATCTATCCTACCCAAACCCCACCTACTCCCTCACCCTGCCGCCACTCACTTGGCGCACGCGTCGCCGACCCACCCCCACACTCCCACCGTACACACGCACACCACGCAAGGCACGCAAACCTCCCCAACCCACGTCGCCCGCACGCACCCCCTGGCCCTGGCCCACCTGCCAGCTTGGCCCCACCCCTGGCCTCGCGCTGTCAGCTCACGACCCGCATGCTCCTCGCGAACCGTCCTCTCGCCCCGCTCGCGATCCCCTCCCTCAGACGCCGCCGCCTCTCTGCCTCGTGGTCGACGCCCCCGATCTCCTCTCCTCGCCACCCTCCTCCTTCCTCTCTCCCGCATGCAACCCCTCTCCCCCTGTTCTGCTCGACCCCGCCGCCAAGCTCGGCTGCATCACCGCCCCGGCCGCCACCGAGCCTCCACTTCCCCGCGCCCTGCCGTCGACCCCTCCCTCGCTCTCCCCGGCGCCACCATCTCTCCTTGGCCGCCCTGCCGCCAGAGCCCCGGCCGTGGCCTTCTCCTCGTGTGCCGCCGCCGGGAGGAGCCCCGTAGCGCCTCGGCCTCCTCCTGTCCCCGCCGCCGCCACCGCTCACCTCTCTCTTCCTCAGCCACGTCTCCATGCCGAGCTCTGCCTCCTTGGTCGCCGCTACACCCGCGTCGTCTGTCCTCGCCGACCTCCATTGGCCGGACCGCCGTCGCCACCTCAAGTCGCGTCCCTACCTCCAACCGCGATCCTCTGCCTTGCCACTGCCCGTCCCAGCATGAGCATATGGTGCTCGACCATTTGTCCGACAGGGAGATCCCCTTTTTTGAAGCACATCGGTGCGCCTCTACCTGTCTGGATGCTCCACCTGTGGAGTATTCGCGAACAAAATCTCGGGACTCTTGCTCGACTCCATGTGTCCTTGTGCTGCTCGTTGTTCCATGTGCGCCGATAACAAGATCTTCCTGGCGGCTAGGACCGTCTGATGACAAGTTCCCCTTCCTGAACCCGAATCCCTCGAGCCCTCCTACACGGATCCGCTGGCGAACCCCCGAAGACCGATCCCGTACCCGGCGCCACGCCAAGTGCTCCTTCCCGGAGCCGAAGACCGCAGAACCCCAAGGTCGTCGACATGGAACTGACAAGGTCTACTACAGGGATTCGAAGACCGATCCCGGCGCGCCCGAACCCCGTCGAACACCAAGACCCTCGGAATCGCCAAGTTCTTCCTCTCGGATCCGAAGACGCCGAGACCCGGGACACCAAGATCTCCGCCGTGAAACGACAAGACCGACGACACGACCCGACGACCACGGATGCGACAAGATCGTCTCTCGGACGCCAAGTTCTTCTTCCCGAATGCTAAGACCGATCTCATCGAACCGAACCTTGCCTTCCCGTCGAACCCTGAGACCGATCCATCGAACCCCAAGATCGCCAACCCCATGTGTGATGCCTTTCCAAGCCCCGTATTTTTATAATATATGATATAAACTTGTTGCATTAAATCATTCATGTTGCATGCATACTTGTCTGTGGTTTGGGGGACTTATGCCGATTCACCATATAATTAATTATGGGATCCATATGTGCACATATGTAGTCTTATATTGGCCCATTTAAATTGGTGTAGCAAACCGGTGCTATCTTTTGCCATGTTAAGACAACATTTAAATTGCAGGGTATCTAAACAACTTGAACCACTTAAATATTTGCCGGGACCTCGGTTCCGCTTAATATGGCCTAATTGCATCGCATGCTTGCCATGTCATACATCATACATGCATCATGCCCGATCTTTTGCCGTAGTATTAAATAGTGCATCCGGTGTTTCTTCTAGTGCTTTGCTTCTTCACGGATTAGGCCGATGAGTTGATGCGAGTGTCGACCCGATCTTCGGATGAACCTTCGGCAATGCTTTTCAGGCGAGCATCTCCCCCTTTCTACCTATCTTACTTTTATAGTATTTATTCCCTCCTGTTGATCTAATGCTATCTGTGTTGCGTTGCTCTAGTTTTCGTACCCGTGATATCCCTTGCAGCCTTCTATTGCCTTGGACACATCCTATTACCTATTTTTTGGTAGATAGTTGGACCTGCGCGTCGTAGTCGCTTGCTCAAGTGTTGTTGCGTGTCGTCAAGTACCACAGTTGTTGGAGTATTGCCGTGTGTTTATTGTTGGAGATGATCAAGACTTTAATTACTGTTTAACAACTAAAATTGAAGTAGGTAAATGCAGAGGCACAGGTGGGCAATAGATGTTATTTGGTTGTTAACCGCCCACTTGTGTCCCGTAGGATCCCGAGTACTTGATACCTGTTCCTTGAATATTCGCGCTATCCACATCCGGGAGGATTATGGGACCCCCCTGAGCCAGAGCTTGATTCATTCTTATTTCTTGGGGCCACAAACTAGTTTGAGGTTTTATTTACTATCCTGTACTTATGTCATGCTTTACTGCTTTATTTAAATTGTGCGAGGTACTGCACCTGTACTGTTTAGGGAAGCGGAGTGTTTCGCGGTATCGACAAGCCCAGTCACATTTTCGGGTTCCTAGTCGTTTACAGCCACTGGCGCAAACCTTGAGTCCGTCTCGGAGTCGGCTAACTTCGTTGCGGGTGTACTCAATGGGGTGGCCCCCTGAAATATTTCTGAATCTTGTGATTGCTTTGTCGTGAAGGCCTCGTTGGGTTTTGATTTGGTTTTTCCGAGGTTGATCGAGTGTGTGTTGCTATTTGTGCACCCCTGCAGGGTAAAACTTTCTGAAAGCCGTGTCCGCGGTTATGGACGACTTGGAGCACAGTATCTCGATCATAGACAACTATAACTAAAGTAGTGCTATAAATTTGACTTTATAATGACTAGTAATCAGCTTCACTATAATGGAATGGCTAAATAAAATTGCCAACAATTGATTGTTTGGGTTGACGCTTGCTACCATTGTATCTGACTAGTAAGTATTGCAACTATAACGGAATGGCTAAATAAAAGTACCAACAACTGCTGGGTTTTGGGATATCTCATGCTAATTTTATCTGACTAGTAAGTGTTGCAACTACAACGGACTGGTTAACTAAAACTGCCCACTGCTTATCTTATCAGGATGACCATCTATACCTGACTAGTAATTGCTGCAACGATAACTGAATAAATAAAACTGTCAACTGTGTGAGTTCCCGGTTGACTTCCTCGTTTGGTCTCGAGGGGGAAATACCAGGATGGGTATGTTTGGTGGTAGTATCAGATTGGTGCTGAATAGGTCTTTCTTATCCCTCTCTGATAGCCGACAATTATATCGAGTCTCTATAGGTTGTTTAGTGCATGCTGCGCTGCCGCTCAGTCCACCATACCTATGTAGGCAAGGACCGCCGAATTCTAGCCTCGCCGTGTACTGGCCTCAGTACTGACCGCTCTCTCTTTTTTCCTTTGCCCTTTGTCGGCACCCCTTTTGTTTAAGCAGGTTTTGAGATCGACGTCGTTAGCAGGGTTACCCTTCCGGCTTGGCCTGGGCAGGGTTATGGACGCCATTGGTTATTCTTCAGGGCTCTTAGCCCCATTTGCATCTTGTCCGTAGTCGGACGCTCTATCATTTTCAAGGTGATTTGGATCTTTGTATATTATGTCTGTATTCTTGACTCATGGAGTCGTTGTTGCATATATCTGTTCTGTGGGTCCCATCGAGAACTGTTGTGTAATGTTATTACTTCGTTTTCCACCCGCACGAAAGTGCCTGGTGGGCACCTTTGAATCGTTTCTATGCGGGTTTGGCGGGTTTCGCTAAACTTGCATAGGGCCGATTCTGAGGGTGTTACAGTCTAACTTTTTATTTCTCTATATATATTCTGTTTGTTTTGCAGGTACAGATATAAAGTGAAGATTTAGTTTAGGTGTAGTTATAGAATAGTTAGTAAATAATCCAATGTAATCTTCTTCACATTTTTGTAATTTTCTTTAGATTACTTTGTAATCTTCATTTTATTCTTCTGTAATAAAGATTACATTATTATTAATAAAGAATATTCTTATTCTTTATATATTTGCTTTTGTGAATTGTGTGGATGATTTCCATAAGTTATGATTTTGTAACTTGATTATATATTGATGATATTAAATAAGTTTCATATTCATTATTGTTTTTCTTTGGATAGAATTTAAGTTGTAATATTCATTTCTTAATTAAATTAAGATTCAAAATTTATCCAAAATTTATTTGAATTATAATTCAAACTGTCAAGTTTAAAATTCAAATTCATTTTAAAACACATAATTCCTTAAAGATCATATCAAAGTCTATAGCAATCACCCTTTAAGACTAAACCTAATCTTAAAGTATAAAAGAAACATTGATCACTTAAGATGTTACATTCCAAATTTCTAAATCTACCCTTCGTTAGTTCCTAAATGCTGGGATGTTACATTTGTCTACTGATATGCCTATTCCAGGCAGTTAAGTGACTCACTGTACCTAATTCTAGGAAACTAGATAAATCACTGTACCTAATTCTAGGAAACTAAATCAACTCACTAAAGTGAAGTGACTTGTATGTTTGACAGGGGAATCAACTTCAAAGCATAGATGTACTTGCCCAATAGTTACACTTTCGAAATTAAGTTTGAATCTGGTATGCACCTACCTACAGAAAATTATTTCATTTTCTACTACTTATGATATTACTATTCACCTTGATTCTTGAAAATACCCATGTTTCAAGAATCTCTCATGTTTATGCCGCTCGTTATCTGCTTCCTGAGACGATATAGCAATAGCATGCCTAACAAAATTCTAATGGATGTGCAACTCGATTACTTTTTGATGAACCATTACAAATTACTAACAAGATACTTGTTTGATTCGCTGATGCATGATGTCCCATATATATAAAGAGGGAAGGGAATGGAGGAATCTGTGGTGCCTTGCGCGATCTTTGTTCCCATGTTTACATGCCTCTATCAAAGCATCATCCAAATATATACATTCATGGACAAATAATTAGACGTTCACATGAAATATTTGGCAACAACAGTAATAAACCGATTGCTTGCTTTGAATATACAAATAACATTCCCTTGTTGCGGAAGCGATCTTTTTAAGAACTCTATTGTATGAAACTATGAATGAAAGGGTACGGTATAAGATACATCAAATATTGAAGTTCTCTATAGAAATACACAAGACACAATTAAAGGCCGAGAGATGCACACCATATGAACCGAAAAAACATCCAAGAAACTAAATACTTCTATTATTATTAATTTCTTATTACAAATTTGTGTTTCATCCGAATATCAGTCGTGCAATACACAGTTTATTTTTGTGCGGGCAAATATCCTTTGCACTTTGACTTGCACACGTCCATGGTCACATAGCAAAAATCACTCGTCAGACAACAGTAGCAAAGCTTGTCACTTTTGCAGGTAGAAGCGTCGTCTTGGTAGACACACGATCCACTCGGTACATTGGTCTTCCGGTTATTGCTGCCACCGTCGATCCGGCCTATACACGTGAAAACATACAGGAAAACAGATCAAGAAACAACTCAGATTAGAGAGTGATATATGATCGATGATAAACAAAAAAAAACAGATAAAAAAACAAGTGAAATTAGAGTGATATATATGATCGATGATAAACAAAAAAAAACAGATCGAACAGAGAGCAACAGCTAGATGCAAAAATATATTGAGAGAGAAACGGATTTGATTCTTCACATACATTGTGCAGTGGCAGCCAGGAGGCAGGCGACGAGAAGGAGAGCGGCTGCGCAGAGGGGCGCCCCCGTGTGCTTGGCCATCATCCAAATGTATACATTCATAGACAAATAATTAGACGTTCACATGAAATATTTGGCAACAACAGTAATAAACTGATTGCTTGATTTGAATATACAAATAACATTCCCTTGTTGCGGAAGCGATCTTTTTAAGAACTCTATTGTATGAATGAAAGGGTACGGTATAAGATATATCAAATGTTGAAGTTTTCTACAGAAATATATAAGATGCAATTAAAGACCGATAGATGCACACCATATGAACCGAAAAGACAGCCAAGAAACTAAATACTTCTATTATTATTAATTTCTTATTACAAAATTGGGTTCATCCGAACATCACTCGTGCAATACACCATTTATTTTTGTGCGGGCAAGTATCCTTTGCACTTGGTCTTGCACACGTCCATGGTCACATAGCAGAAATCGCTCGTGAGACAGCAGTAGCAAAGCTTGCCACTCTTGCAGGTAGAAGCGTCGTCTTGGTAGACACACGACCCACTTGGTACATTGGTCTTCTGGTCATTGCCGCTGTCGATGATTCGGCCTACACACGGGAAAACAGATCGAAAAACAACTGAGATTAGAGTGATATATGATCGATGATCAATAAAAAACAACAGATCGAACAGAGCAACAGCTAGATGCAGAAACAAAAATGATACAGAAACGGATTTGATTCTTCACGTACATTGTGCAGTGGCAGCCAGGAGGCAGGCGATGAGAAGGAGCGCGGCTGCGCGGACGGGAACCATGATCGTATGATGGGATCGGAGTAGTAGTAATCTGCAGGTGTAACTAGATTGGCCTTGGCGTATGCAAAACTACCAAGACGATGTGCTTGGTTGTGCCATGGACGGATGGTCTCTCTCCTCTATATATAGGGAGAGAAGGGGATGAGATCTCCGGTGCTGCAAGGGATGGAATTAACCGGCATGATTGACTACCTTGTTTTACACCTCTGTCAACGCAGTAATTTGGAATGTGCAGATGGCATTCCATGACGCAATAATTTCCTATATATATTTCTACTGATTTGATCAGATCTGTTATTTTCCCCGATCGGATCCGATATTTTCCCGTCTGATCGGATCCGATATCTTCCCCGTCTGATCTACTATATATTATTACTCTGGTTTTATTTTGTTTCTTTTTGTTACCCCGCTTGTTTTCTCCAGTGCTGCTGGTGGTACTTTTTTTTCCTTAGGTGCTATAGCAATAGCGTGCCTACCAAAATTCAGATGGATGTATAAAAACATTGCTTTTTGAGGAAACATTACCCTCTCCTCGAAATAGGCTTTCACACCGCTATATTAATATAGCAAAACCCGATACAATATGTGATACCACAGCTGGAGCAGACAGCACAATAAGCCCAAAAGAAGCAAAAAGAAAAAAAGAGAAAAGAATGCCAACATCGGCGGATCAACGAAAACGAAGATGACACGCCACCGCTGCGCCCTCCGGAGTAGTCCCACCACGATCCTAGCACTCCGAATCGTCGCGTACCAAGCAACACCTCCAAGAAGGAAAACGACGACAACGTCGCTGCTGCTCGGACTAGTCCTAGGGTTTCCCCTGGTACGCTATGGGTTGTGGGGAAGAGGTACCCCAGACGCCCTTCAGGAAGGAATGGCGACACTCGCAAGCGTCGCCGCGTCGGTGCCATGACAGCAGAGATTTCTCCCGACCCAAAAAACCACATTCCCGGACAATCCGTAGCGCTCCATCAAGCTTTTCACCCACTAACATACGCCACCACGTTTTTGTGTCACCATCGTCGTCTCACCATGGCAACCGCTGCGAGGCCGACCGGACTGAGAAAAGACAGCCGAAGACAGGACGACGGTAACACAACCACGCGGGAGGGAACAACCTCCACCGCCATAGATGGTAGCCGACTGGACGCGTTAGCATGATCACACCAAGCTATTGGAGCCGGAAGACGGCAGCAACACAGTCATCTGGAGGACATCCTCCACCGCCATTGGTGGGTGCCGGCCGGACGCAACAGCAGGGACACACCAGGCCGTGCAGGCCCGGCCAAGCCCTGAAAGGGCCTGTAAAGTCACTGCCACCACGCTGCTGCACGTAGACCACTGCTGCCGCTACCCTCTAGATCGGCACCATAGACCCGTCGGACCCAGATGGACCCATGAAGCTCCTGCCGCCACGCAGCAGCAAGCGCGACGTTGTCGCCGCCACCCATCCTGCACCGCTCATCAGTCTACCCGGGGTAACAAGGTCGAGCCTAGCCTGCCCGGCTAACCGAGATCAGGCCCAAAGGGCCTAGATCTAGGGCTGTGGGGCTCCAGCCGAACCAGCCCCTGCCACTCTCGCCACCAACTGGAGCTCCCGCCGCCGCACTTACCATCCATGGCACCAGGTCGCCCCGCCGCCGTTGAGCTGGACCGCTGCCGCCTAGATGCACCGCCGGCGCCGCGCCGTCCCCCGCGAGGAGGACACCGGGAGGAGAAGCAAGGGCCCGCCGCCGCCGGCGCTGGCCGGGCCGAGCCCGGCGAAGCACGCCGGCGACGGTGGAAGGGGAGGTGTGGGGGGAGGGCCGCCTGGGAGGGAGCCGACGGCGCGGCCCAGCCGCCTGCGCGGGGGCGACCAGGTCGCGGAAGGAGAGGGCGTTTTTTCAGGAAACATTACCCGTATGTGTTGTCTTTTTGTTTTGTTTTGCGAGGGTATGTGTTAGATTCGGATGTAGAAAAATTAAAGTCAACTAATTTGGATTGGAGGGAGTAGAAAATTGTTTGATCCGTCATCTAGGGGATGGTGGAATTTCATGTGCGTTAAGCGGTCGAGTTTATTCCCATGTTTACACACCTTCATCAACACGTCATCCAACTCATGGACAAACAATTACACGTTCGAATGAAATATCTAGCAACGATAATAATGCTAATTACTTGCTTGGAATATACAAATAACTTTCCGTATTGCAACAGAATCTTTTAAAGAACTCTCTATTGTGTGAATGAAAGGGTATAAGATATAATATCAAACATGAAATTTTCTACAGAAACATGCGAGATTTAATTTTTCGCACTAGTTGAGAGGCTAAACTTAATCAGCATGAAATGGTTGTGTACACGACCAACAGAGGTTGTTAAGCTTCATGGATGTGTTTGATCGACCTTCCTTGCAAATTAGTTAAAGAAGATAAGATGAAATCAACGATGTGGATAGCTTTCATGAAGAGATGTGCCGCATAAATGTTTTTGAAATGTCTTGAGCTTTTACATATAGAATAGTACACTATAATCTCGACTAGCGGTTAGATGATTTTTTATCATTGGAAACAAATGGCAAAAAGTTAGTTTGGTTGGTTGAAACATGGACGAAACAAATTGTAGCAGTGTGATGTCATCAATCAAATGGCTAAAAAAGGATGATGTGGACGATTGAATGATACAAGAATGGATGATATCGACTGCTTGTATGTAGAGATAATTAAACTATCATTAATAAATGTTAGTGAGGATGATGTAGACAATTAGATGAAAAAATACCGACAAATGGG
Source organism: Avena sativa (assembly GCA_916181665.1). Classification (NCBI taxonomy): domain Eukaryota; kingdom Viridiplantae; phylum Streptophyta; class Magnoliopsida; order Poales; family Poaceae; genus Avena; species Avena sativa. Next base: position 9,879,947 of record OV702300.1, on the reverse strand, counting down.
CCATATCGGATCATCGGAAACCCGAGACCTGGCGCCTATTATTTGTAGAGAGATGGGATTGAGTACTCCAACACGTGTAACATCGCCCAGCTAACGAAATTCTACACATGATAAACACTCCGGGGCTTCTTCTTCCAAAAGAATGGTAGAAAAAGGAGAGGTATATATTATCGGCGTCACACTTCTAAAAATATACAGAAAACGAACATATAGTCCTCATTATTGTACATCGTTGCCCTTTTCACTTAATTAATCTGTTTGTTTCAGGATGCGCAACCGACTTGCCTTCATCATGTCGCCCGCACACCTAGGAGCAGCTCAATCAAAAGAAAAGATCTTTTGGTCTCTGCTAATACTCAGGAGACTACGGGGTGGTGCACCTTACCAATCCTCTCATATGTTTACACCTGACCCCATGATCCGAAAGCGGCGGTAGGATCACGTCCTGGGGTAATGAAGGTCTCGGATGTTTTCGGACAACACCAGAGTCTTTTTAATCGTTTGCCTGAAAAACCAGCGGAACGACGCTGGGCTGCCACATACAACGCCAAAGTATTCATTACATATGCACTAGCCAAGGGAACAAAACTTCCGAGCGGACCCCCAAGTCTCTTTAAGAACGCTACCAGTAGGATCTAGACGAATGGCTTCTCTAATGAGTAAAGATTACTTAGGACTAGCCAAAACTCACACCCATCTTCAACACGACAACAATTACACGAGTAACATGACCCCTCGTGAGAAAGCAAAAAAAAAAAAGGCTAATTCAGCAAACCTAATACGCCCAACATATGGTAATGTAGAGACTAATTTCCAAGAACGACGTGTCTTACAGTCTTATGTCTCTAGACAGCGATAGTACTTCTTTAAGATGGAATCTCTGATGCAGATTGTGAAAACTACTTGTAATATCAGCCGTCAGCTCAGTTCATACAAGTAACATATTCAGGCCCAACCGATCCATCCTAACAAGATGCACTGAGCTGACGGCTGTAGGGTTACAACCAAAATTTTGCGCAAATCCCGGAGCACCAAGTTATGACAGAATATTTACATAGGCGCCAGGCGAACCTATAGAATATGCACTGAAGGTCATCGTGATCGAGGGCCAGCTGAACGTTCTTCAAATAACATCTGTTTCTCCTTTTCCGAATCATCCAGAACACGAGGGCAGCTGTAGGGTGTGCCTGTAGGCACCAGGGAGGTGGCCTCGAGGAAGCGCCAACACAGCGAACCGCCAGTGTTTCCATAATTATCCAGTATACGTGAATCCATAACTCATCAGCAAAAGCTTGCTATGAAGTAACTCACTGATTCTGATCAACCTAATGTGTTGTCTGAAGAGTCAACGACCAAGGATTCAGATTGCCAGCAGTATTCTAAAGCTAAAAGCCTACGAGAATGTCAAGAAAGAAAGACATGATTACCTTTTGCACTTACGAGTGTTCTAGAACCTGATCAAGATACTATCGATAGTCTTGAGCTCCGCCATTTCTTCTGAATTGGCAATCCCAGGATCCACATAGCACAGCTGAAAATACGGAAGGCGTAACTGATATTATATAAAAAAGTACTATGTATCGTAACCCTTTTGAAGTTCATGTTCTGATCGGATATTTGACCTACCTGATATTGTGGTTTTCTGAGGGTGTGCACGCCTCTTTTCACCAGCTTCTGCCATCCTTTTTTTATTGTAAGGGACCTCTCCAAATCAGCTGTTCTCTGTAAGAATTACATGAAAAATTTATATTAGTTCATAATAGTTGGCGCAAAAAATGGAATACTAATTTTAATACGCAAAACATTCAAATGTATATGTTTTTATGATGCGTAAAAACGATTCAGATGAATTCTGATTCAAAGATGTGAAGGACAATGGACCTAATAAAGGGTTAAGAATCCTGTCATCAGTCATCATTTTGAACAGCATAAATTTTATAGAACAAATGTAAGGAATAAGAAATTTGCAGTCACAGAACAGAAAATTGAGCAAGAAGAGAGCTTATATGCAAAAATAAAAGAACTTTTAAGTGCGGAAACTAATGATAGGATGTGAACTTAAAATTTACAGAACTGATAAGTCGCAGAACAGAAACTAATGATAGGAGTAGGTATAGGTTACTCCAACAAACGAAAAAATAACAAAAACTTACATGGCCAGGGTCTAAAACCAAAAGGTTATATCGGTCTTGAGATCCACGATTACCCTTTTGCTTTTGAATCCCAACTATAGTCCTTGAATGCCCATGATGTTGGAAATATAATGGGCTGTGAAGGGCAGCTAGTTAGTGGGAGTCAACAACTTAATATGATTTGTCAAATCTGCAGCATATAGATGACGAGATAGAAGATTTCATAAAAAAAGGAGTACAGATCCTCTTACGTTTTATCGCTGATCGTGACATTCCTTGAATTGTTCAATGTATCAGAACACTTGCTTTTAAAGTAGTTCCAAACCCAGTCGACAAGGACCTGCTGGCCTCTCATGCTTTCAGCATCCTCTTGACTAAGTTCACCAGACGATGATGTTGGAAAAGAATTAGTCTTGATCAAATATTTATCCATTGGACCACATACTCGTTTTCCGCTCTTACTTTGCAGGTCTGATGATTCTGTGCTATCAAAATCTACGATCCTCGCACGCAGACCAAAAGAGCGCAGGATGGTAACACATTCTGATGTTCCTATCCACTTCTTGACACCATAAATTTTGTTGTCGAAATGACTCGCACCCACAGTATCAAATCCTTTATCCCAAGCAATCTCAAGCCATCTCTGGAGTGAAGGGATGTCAGGAACAAATCCACAGCCGCCAAACAAAACCTGTCTTGTTTCTGGCCTTTGCCTCAGCAGATGAGAGCTCAGCATTTGGATATTTCTCCACCCGCATCCCCATCCCTTGTCTTCTGACGAGAGACTCTGGTGATGGTCAACATAGCCTGATATTATGCTTGTTGACGAGCCACCTTCAGATTCAAGGCAGCTCCTCAACAAGTTCATAACGCCACCTTGAATTTGTTGAATCTCGCTTCTGATCTGTGCTCCAACCAAGCAGGAAATCTGTTCATCCAACGCGTTTCCGTAAGGAGACGAGCCCCTGATGATGCTTGATGAGGCCCCTTGAGAAACAGAATCGCCATTAGGGAATGGCCGCGTACTGGGTTCAGGTACATCCTGCAAAGAATTAAAACTCATCTGCTTGGGTATATTTTCCACAAGAAAGCATGAAAAAGATAACATCCCTCGAGACTTCTATGGAGCGAAATGTAGACTACTAATAGAAACAACCTTACACTAAATGCTAGCACGAGCAGAACTAACAATATAACAGGATGTACAGACGCCACCCATTAACAACTAAGTTAGCAATGGACAATGGGCTGGAGCTACAGCTACTGCTGTCAGAAAACGGAAAAAGAACAGAGTGAAACGAGCAGAAATGCTACCATGACACTGGTACTCAATTCTGTGACCGCAGCCAGCTGCGCCAACTCCATGTCCCTCTGAACCTCATCATCCTCGAAGTGGCTATTCGCATGCCTAGAGTAATGTTCAGGAACAACATGAGTTTTCATGAGTGAAGATACACAAGATGCAATTAAAATACCAGCATCATTCAGTACTGAATAAACAGGGGCAGCTCCGATCGGAGAAACCGCACGACGCGAGAATGGGCCATTACCGTTCCAGCTCGGCCGTAAGGACCTGGTTACCGCAGATGGGGCACGACGAGATCATCTCCGCAAATGAAATCTGTTATCCCTGCAGCACAGCACAGAGCAGGGAAACGCTTGGTTTGGATATGGACAGAGCTAGGTCGGCAATCCGGTAGATAAAGAGTACCGCTAGCGAACGATCGTGGTGTATCGGATTGCGAGGGGAGAGGATCGTGCCGGTTGCGTACCAGCCGGAGAAGATGGATTCTGGAAGGCGGGGGCGGAGGGCGTCAGGCTGCTCCGGCCTGCGCGGGGGCGAGGAGGGGATCGGGGAACCTCGCAGCTCGTTCGGGGAAAGGGGTGCGGAGGGTCCGGCGAGGAGCGGAGGAGGTGGACGGGCACGTACCGGCGGCGGCGGGGACGGCGACGGCGAGGTTTCGTGCGCAGAATCCAAATTTTGCAATTGGGGATTTTGGGGGTTAAAGGATTAAAGGAAGAGGGGAGGGAGACGCTAGGAGTGTCCTATGGGCTTTATGTGTGAGAAAAAGGCCCATCGAAGGAGTAGCTGAGAAGCTGGGCCTCCTCTTAAACTAGGCCTTTTAGTTAGCTCTTTTTTTTTTCTTTAGGTATGGACCCTCAACATATGTCCTCTCAAAAAAAAAAAAAAACACTCCTACTAGCAAATTTCGAACTTGAATCACCTGAGAACTAAAACTGAACACATGAAATTGGCATTTACATGAGCCTTGGGTTTGACGTGTGGTCATGAGTATACGATCTGAGTCTGCACTCTGAGGTGCATGGGGGTGTGCCGGTGTGCCCCTGGCAAACCCAAAAATTCTGTGAATTTTTTTAGATTAGTTCAACGGTTTTTAGCCCGTCATGACACATCTAAGTAAAAAACAAAATTTTACTTAAGTGTGGGCTCTCCCGTGGCTGTCTTGACCTCCAAGTGCGGGCTGTTGCGGCTTGATGGCTGTCGACGCACCCAAGAGATGACTTTCGCTTGGAAACTAAATGCAGAGAGAGAGAGGAAGAATCACTTGCCACTAAGTAGAGCTAATAATAGTGCAGGCTAATTAACCATGGGATTAGAATTGTTTAGGTTGCATACATGCAGGTGCTCACCCTGCTCCTCCGCGCAAGCTAGCTAGCTTCTCGATCTCTCTGGAGGCTCTTACTGGCCGGTGGCGAACCGTACGTAGGCGCAAGGAAAGAGAGGCAAAAACAATCTCCGTACGTCGTACGTGGGCGCGCGGCAGCCATATATATCATGGAGGACGCGGCCGCGATGCCCCGGCCGTTGGCGCCGCCGCCTCCGGGCGGCGCGGCGCCGCCGGTGACCCCCTGGACGACGGGGCTGTTCGGGTGCATGGAGGACCAGGGCAGCTGCGTGCTGACCTTCTTCTGCCCGTGCATCACGTTCGGGCGGGTGGCGGAGATCGTGGACCGCGGCGCGACGTCGAGCGGCACGAGCGCGGCGCTGTACATGGTGGTGGCGGTGCTGACGGGGTGCGAGTGCCAGTGGATCTTCTCCTGCTTCTACCGCAGCAAGATGCGCGCCCAGTACGGGCTCGAGGAGACGCCCCTCCCGGACTGCTGCGTCCACTTCCTCTGCGAGCCATGCGCCATCTGCCAGCAGTACCGCGAGCTCACCAACCGGGGATTCGCCATGGAGATCGGTGCGTGCTGCGTACTAGTAGATGGGAGGGAGATTACTCGTCTGTCTGTCGTCGATCGGTGGGAGAAATTACTGATGGATTGGATTTGTGGGTGCAGGGTGGCAGGCGAACGTGGATCAGGGGCGCGGGGGCGGCGCGGCGCAGACCACGCCGCCGTCCGTGCACGGGGATGGGATGACCCGGTGATCGATGATATCTTCTCGATCTCGGTCGGTGGGTGGGTGCTACATCACGCAGTGTTCCCTTAACTAGCCTGCTTAATTAGCTAGGGATCCATACATACAAACATACATGCATGCATGATAATTAACCAAGTATCCGGTGTACGTGATTCAGATATATAGAATCTGCAGAGGTGCTCTCCTTATTTGTTTCTTGATGATGATGAGAGGAAAACGTACGTACGTACAGGAGTTTGTTCGTTACAGTTTATGACGATACATTTGTTCTTAAGCCTTGGCATGCAGTCAATGGCTGGCTGGTGTGTACATGGATCACTCCATGTAGCTAGAGAAGGGGTTCCCCTCCTTTGATCGAGTCGAGAGGATGCAGTTGCAGTGCCAAACGTGCCCAAACGCTTGATCTTGTTAGGTTTTCTTGATCCATTGTTCAACACCTAGCTACATTCCTCCAACGTACGTGACCAATATCCTGGTTCTGTTTTTTATTTCCCTCTTTCTTATTTGAGCAGAAACGCCATGCCGCATGTGAAGAATGGTACGATTGCGGCATCTGTCAAGGGTCAAGGCTACTGCAGCACTTACCAGTAGTTCAACTTTTTTTTTTAGATTCTGATATACTTTTTTTGTGTGAATAATGATATACTTCAACTGGTTGCCATCACAACCGGAGTTTCTTGAAGGCCCGGCAGAGCTTGGGCCGCGCCAATTGGATACGGCCCTCCACAAAGACCACGTCCGCTTACTCGACCACTCGACCATGAGGCACCTCGGGAACAGGACCCGCGGGGTTGCTCCCCAAGGTAGTTTGGGCCGGATCTCCCCGGCAACCAACGCCCCACGAATGCCCGACAGGACCGCCATCCGGGGACTATGAGCCGCCAGGACAGTCAGGCCCTAGCGAGAAGAGGCGAGGCGCCTGCCCAAACTTATGGCAGCCATAAGAGGCAACACGTACACAAACCATCCCCAGCGGAGAAAGGACAACACATGTCGAGTCATCCCTGAATGCGCACCGACGCATATGCTACCACGCATCACGCGACTTAATTGGTTCTGTGTCCTCACACCCAGCCATACCCCTAACCCTACTAGTAATCGAGCACGTGCACATGCACGTTATTATATATATGTATAATAGAACAATTGAAACATCACTTAAATACCTGCATTATGTCCACATTCAAACTTCAGTAACATTACAAATACCAACGAAGCTTCTTCTACAACAGACTCACCCATGCTCCATTTGGTTTCGTGGGATGCAAGGACAGTCACAAGAGAAACAACCGAACATAGCAGTGTATTTCAGCCCGATGGACATCCTGAAGGAGGTGTAAACTCATCCGTGGCTTTGAAACAGCTCCAGCAGGAAGTTTCACGCTGCTTCCCGTTAATTGGTAGGCAGAACAAGCAGTTAACCTGAATAAGCAGTTCACATGAACTTTGACCGGAGCAAGCAGTGTATTAGTATTTATAGCAATAAAAATTGTTGTGCACACACATAGAAGAATCATTACTACAATATTCTATAAAAAGTATGCCATGTAACATAAAGAAATGATATGAAAATTCTGTATTAAAAAAAGAAACTGAATGAGTGCTAAGAATACACATGGACACCAGAGGAAGCCATTCTTCAGTCTGGCCATACAATCGATTCTTAATACTCCCTCCGTTTCAAAATATAAGATGTTTTAGCTATGTGAAGCAAATATATTAATCTAGATACATTTTCTTCGCAAATCTAAAACATCTTATATTTTAAAATGAAGGGAGTAGAACAAAAACATACATGTCCAACAATGTGCCCCGTAAAAAGAGCACCCTTCTGTTTGAGAGGATACAAGAGCCATACACGATTGAAGGGAGTACGGTGCAATAAAAAATACCTTGTTAGTGATTAAGATTATTGCCATTGTTGATCTATCGATCAATCATATAAATGTTATCAAAACTACCAGAACAGTGATAGTAGAACCTGGAAAATTAGGATTTACCCTCCTCACTGAATTTCACTACAACCTGATCACTGTATCCGGGAGAGAAATTATGCTGAATTTTAGTACTAATGCGCTCAGGATGCAGGTCAGTAATAAGAACCTAAAAAGGTATAACCTAAAGAAATTGTCCGTGCACCGGCGTCAGAGATGAATGTGTCAAAGATAGAGCATTGCAAATATTGAATGAACAGGGCAATCCCTTCCTGCATTATTACATACAAGAAGACCGCTTGTTGTTTACACAATCTATTAAAGAAGACAAACCATATTCAGTCTGAAGACACCTGCGGTGGCAGGTGAAACATTAACGGGGCATACTAACATTTTAGCCTTTTGAATGATGCACATGAGAACTATTGCTTCGAATAAAAATAAGGGGGGTTCGTGGTTGTGTCCAGTGTGCAGACTAAACCGTCATGACTGTTCTTTATTTTTTACCAAGATCATGAATAAAATCTGAGAAAATATAATAGCAAAACAAAAATTAAAAAATGCAACAGGAATTATGAAATGGTCAGGAGATATGTACCTATCTCTTTGCTAATCCCTTGTATTCTAAGTTGTCGCTGCTGCAGGAAGAGATCAAACATACAAGCGCAATTAATACAACGTACTGCCGAATCATTTTACCTGTGTATCCTCTGTAAGTAGTACCTGCATGATCGAGGAGATGAGATATTTCAGCATACACGCGCAATAAATTTCTTGGAGGTAAGGAGTTGACGGAGCTATTCAGGCACCAAAAATTAAGCAAAGAGACGCAGACAAAACGATGGAGAAATAATTGAAAGAAAACTTAGATTGAAACAGATTGTGGCAAAATCCTGGGATAATGGGGAAGACGTCGACAATCTACCTCTCACGCAAGGATTCAGTCCGGAGTTGTGGCGGGAAAAACGCCAGGAGGCGAAGGCATGGAGTGCGGCTCGTGGTGCAGCGACGGCGGCGTAGCAGGCGAAGGGGCGGCATAGCAGGGCAGTGCAGATCGTGATTGAGGAGCTGCGTGGAAGAGCGTGTCTCGTGGTTTGGGGGTGGCGTAGCAGCAGCAAGGCGGAGAGGTGTGGGTTGGGGTGAGCGGGGCGGCAATGTGGAAGATTCAAGGGTGGGGCGAGTTGCGGCGGCGGCGATTTGGGTGCTGCTTAGGCCGAGACGTGGAGGAGAGGAAGAAGCGCCGAGACGTGGAGGAGAGGAAGAAGCGATGGGGAACCGTCACGCGAACGAGAGCGGACAATGTTGTGCCGCTAAAGACGGGAGCAATATGGTGTGTTGGATCAATGTGGTTGTACGGTCAAGATGCATTGGACCAGACCCTCTGGGTCTTTTAATATTAGTTTAGATAAAAGGGATCTTCATCCCCTTGATGAGGGGTTGGGAAAAAGGAGAAGACATGATCATTCATAGAGGTGTAGTAGGCTCTCGACCGAGCTCAGCACGCCTTGGTCAGGGCAGGACCCCGCCAACACCCGAGATCCATCCAAATTCTCGTCTCCATATTCTCAATAAATCCAGACATGCAGGAGTAGGGTGCTATATCTCGCGGCATACGGAACATGGGTAAACTCGCGTTTCTACTATGTTTGCTATCTACTTCCGACGAGATGGCTAGGTATGATCTCACACCCTCTCCCGAACACAAATCAGAGGTGCACGACACCCCTAGTGTCTATGAATTCAATGAGTTGCAAGGGACTTTTGTGAATGCACAAAACATAAATAATAAGAGGAGATAGTGCAGAATGCATGAAGGTAATTCTGCCTCCATATGTTAACTAGAAGGCAATACTAGTTAATATCCTTTACAATCTATCAGCAAGGGGCATGATCTCTACAACAATAGGTCTATGTTCCCACAAACAAGTCTAAATAAGTGAAGGGCATGCTGCCTAGTTGACACCGCATGATCTTAGCTAGCTCATGAGCTCTTTCAGTGGAAATATTAATTGGAATTATCCAGGATTTGTGAAAATTAATTTTTAGTCCAATGGATTGAGCATAGGCTTCTAAATGGAATGATTGTTAAGAAATTGAGTACCGTCTTCTATGAAGATAATGAGTGTATCATCGGTATAATGTATCACTGTAAATTCTTCAAAAGCAAGTTGATCAATTGGCAGAGATATCATACCTTCAGAAAGGGCAGAATTGATAATGGTCTGAAGGAGTTCAGCCCCAAAGACAAACAGTAGTGGGGAAAGGGATCAGCTTGCCTGACCCCCTCTCCCCCCCCCCTTCAACATCTAAATTCACTTCTGGAACACCATTAACAAGAATGGAGGAAGAACTAAATTCTAGAGTAAGTTTCATCATATTTATCAGTAGATCATCAAATCCCATGTGGTGAAGAACTTGAAGGATTATTGAGTGCTCAATTGTATCAAGTGCTATTTCAAAATCGAGTTTTGGGTCCACAGTCACTACTAGGGAAAAGCCTATAGGATACATGTTTATAGGAGGCGCATCCCTCAAATATACGCCTCCACTAAATATACAAGGCGCATGTCTAAATGGTGTGACTTCTATATATTAATACAAGAGATGCATTCTTGAGGGATGTGTCTCCTATATCGCATGTACGGACAGTTCTGGCTGCCCTCGCTTACTCGAGGTGTATCTGGTCCAACTACTCGAGGCGCATATGAAGGAGATGTGCCTCGAGTAAGGTGGGTGGGCCCAGTGGTAGTTGCCATAATATAGGAGGCGCACCGGCAGATATGCGCCTCGAGTATTTTTCAATATTGGAGGCGCATCACTGTGACATGCGCCTCGAGTAAGTGATGTGGCCCCGGGGGTGGCAGGCACTAGACATTCAAGGCGCATCTACCAGACATGCGCCTCAAGTATTTTATTTATAGGAGACGCATATCTAATGGAATGCGCCTCGAGTAAACACAGATCGCACCCTCCCCCTGTGTGGATCGCCTTTTAACTTTTGTAAAAAATAAACAAAAATGATAAAAACTTCAAAAAATAATTCCTTTGAGATGTAGTTATATTTTAGGGTATAGTTATAGACAAAATTGAAAAATATGAATTTCGATGTATTTTGCAAAAATAGGTCATGGATCGGTAAAACGACCATAACTTTTGCATACGATCCATAAAAAAAGTTTAATATATCAAAATGATCGTCTTGAAATTTCCTACTTGGTTTCAGCTGCTAAAAGCCGTTGAAGATTTTACAGATTTCCCAAATTTAAAAAGAGTAAAAAGTTATGGCAGAAAGAAGTTTTTTTCTGCAAAAAAGGGGAGAAAATTTGAATCCCGCCACCTTTACTCCTCTTCCTCTCCTCCACACTTCTCCTCCCTCCACTTCTTCTCTCCTTATCTTCCCCTTATTCCTCCCCTCCTCCTCCCTCTTCCTTGTCCTCCACTCGGTGAGCTCCTCCTTCCTTCTCCTCCACCCGGTGAGCTCCTCCCTCCTCCTCATCCTCCACCCCGGTGAGATCCTCCTCCACCACCTCGGTGAGCTCCTCCTCCTCTACCCCGGTGAGCTCCTCCTCCATCCTCCTCCTCCACCCTGATGAGCTCCTCCTCCTCCTCCTTTAGCCCCCTGAGCTCCTCCTCCTCTGATGATGATGATGATGACGACCACCCCGGTGACCTCCTTCGGCTACCCCCTCCTCCTCCTCCGGCGAGCCCCCACGTTCACCCACCTACCTTCGGCCTAGCCTAGCCTATCCCTCCTCCGGCGACCTCCACCTCCGTCCAGATTTTTTTTGAAATTTGAAATTTCTATTTGAGGCGCATCTGTAAACTTAGTAGAGTCGCATTACACATGCGCCTTGCATAAGCTACATATGCGAGGCACTCCTATATTTATAGGAGGACATGCGCCTCGCATGTGTAGCTTATACAAGGCGGATGCAAGATGCGACTCGCATAACAAATACTTGAGTCGCGGCGATCGAGTCGCATCCCTAATGCGACTCTAATGGCTTTCCATATGCGACTTGAGTAGGCTTTTCTCTAGTAGTGAATTTCTCATCCAGAAGCTTTGCAATGATGTGAATACTCAAATGACCAAGCGAGGCAATCCTTCATATTTGTTCCTTTTATAAACCCATATTGGTTTGTATGGACCAGATATTATATCCACTTATGAAGTCTCTCGGGAAGGATTTTGGTGAGAGTTTAAGCACATGGTTTAATAAAGAAATGGGTTCATAATCATTTACCATCTCAGGAGAACTTTTCTTAGGAACCAGAGTGATCAAAGAATTATTGGAACATTGCAAGCTGATATTCCCTTCCCAAAAATCAGCACACAATTTGTAAAAGTCGGTTGCAATGATATCTCAGCAAACCTTCAAAAACATATCATTGAAACCATCTAGGCCGAGCGCTTTATCGGTGGTATCATTTTAATAACTTTGTCATTTTCTTCCTTGGTAAGTAGAACAGAGAGATCATCTATTCCATCCACTCGAGCAATCAGATCAGCCCAATTCTGCCCTTAAAGGGTGATAAAAAAGCAGTAGCCTTTTACTCATGACTATCACTCTTCCGTCAGCAGAAGTATTTGAAACAATAGAATTTTGTATGTATCTTTGTGTTTTCATCCCCTAGCTGAGCCCATCTATATGTGCATCTCTTCATCCAATATGTATTCTGTATTGAAGCAATCTATTCAAATAATTGTTTAAAATGACCCCGAAGTTGCATTCACGAAGAAGGTCTCTCTCTTCCTCTAGATTGTCCAAAAATAGCAGAACTTTGTTACACTGCTAAATGAGTAATTTTATCTTTGAAATTGACTCGATCCACTTCTTCAATCCTATCCTTACATTTTTCAATTTGACATAAATAATTGTAGCACTATTGCTTTCCCTGACCGGTGTATTCCAAATGGCTTTGACAGTGTCCAAAAATTCAGGGTGTAAGGGCTTGAAGTTCTCAAAACTAGATAGTTTGATCTTGGGAAATGAAATTTAAATTGATAATAGGCAAGGGACATGATCTGACCCTAGTAAAAACTAATATCCCACCTGACCCCAGTGGAATTACTTCTGAATTTGGACCTGGGTTAAGTGTCACTGAGGATGGCGCTCATGTTGTGCGGGAGGTTGGCGCCAGCTCCTTTTTGCACCATGCTAGCTTGGTGCAAAAGGGGATGGCGACCTCCCTTCGATGACGGAACTTCATGACACCAACCTGCACAACTTCGAAGCCATCCTCAGTGGCGCCGAACCTAGGGGTTAGATTGCGAAATGGTTCATCTAAGGGGTTTGATGAGGCATTAGTTTTTCCCGGGGGCCATATTTGTTAAAAAAATACTTAATCACCACCCAAAAATAGTACCATTAGAGATCAGGTGGGGAAATAGCGGATCAGATCAAATTTCTCTTAATGAAAACAATGAATGTTACATGTCTATTCTAGGGGTGTTTTTATTCCCTTCCCTCTATCTCCATATATACAAATATAGGAAGCCATGTGTGTTAGTGCAAATATCATACTACTAGTATTGCATAGAACTTGTACGCCGTAGCTTCATCACATCATATCATACGATATGAAGAATCACATCCGTGTAGATGCCCTTCTTCTCATCATATGCCTCCTCGCTACCAATACACAATGTAATAAGATCCATACATACGCAACTGCACACATGAATTATTTCTCGACATATCTCTGCAAGAACATTACTGTGAGTGGTGGATGATGATCCAAGAGAGCGAAGATAAGTCTCCTCGGCAATCAAACTAGCAAGTGAATCATCCATAGTAGGAGGTGTAGTGCGACCAAGCAGCTATGTGCGATTATTTTCAAAGTCATGCCTGAGCTTCATCACAAACTGAAACATGAAGGATTTTGAATAAAAGCTGGCGAGAGATCCGAGTAAAAGCTTCATCACAAGCTTCATAATTCTCCTTGGCCATACAAGAATCACATCCGGAGTGACCCTTTGGAGTCATTGAAAGAAGCTAGCGAGAGATTCGAGTAAAAGCTTCATAATATTCCTCTATGGACATGTCTTGTTGCTGAAGATTCTGAATATTTTGCAGCAAGGAATATTGAAGTGCGCCACTCGGCTAAAGATATCTTTGCTCCAAATACTTTCATGTTTGTTTTGCAGTTGAGTGATGCTTGAGACTCATCCGCAATGAGGGAGCAACGTTGAGAATCAGAGCACCCGTAACCCTTGCATTTTCCTTTTTCCAAGCCTTCTTGGTGGCTTCATCTTCCTTCTCATCAGGAGGATCATCGGTCAAATGCTCATCATAACCAGCAACCCTCACAACTGTTCTAACAGGAAATGCCCACTCTCTGTAATTTGACTCATCCAGCTTAATATCACTTGAGAAAATAGAAATATCCTTGGCCATGACCAGTATTTTTCACCAAAAGGAGCATCTAGTAATGGACCCCAGCAGCTACACCAAGCAGTTTTCCTCCACTTCTTGTAGGTACTCACCGCAAAACACAGAGGCAACAACAAGTACCTGGTAGACAAACAACCAAGAAGGGGAGAGATCAAGCAGACCAACAAGAAGCAGCCCAACCAAGCTGATGTGAATAAAGGGGCTTGTAGCGGCCGGCCGGCAACCACTAGCAACAAAGGTGAAGAAGGACATGGGCACACAGCTACAGGAATCAGCATGTATGCCAGAAGGAACGATGGCCGCCGGCAAGTCGCCGGCGGTGAGGTAGGTAGGTGGCGGCTAGGGTTAGGGATTTGGCTGTCCTAGCTTTGATACCATGTCAACAAAACTGAATGTCCAAATCGATTTCCTTTCATTACAAAAATAGTACATATACAAGGAGTGGCATGACCCTGGGCCTAAAGTCAATATGAGTGTAAAGGCTATACAAGAATATACATATACTCTTAACAGTACTGATGTTGTGCAGGTCAGCGCCACAAGGTTTCGACACAAAGTGAATCTAGGGAAGTTGGCGCTAGTTCCTTTTTGTGCCATGCTAGCTCGGCGCCAAAGGGTCTGGTGGGGCCTCCCTTCGGTGACGGAACTTCATAGCGCCGACCTGCACAACTTCGAAGTCATCCTCAGTGGCGCCAAACCTAGGGGTTAGATTGCGAAATAGTTCATCTAAGGAGTTAGATGAGGCATTAGTTTTGCCCGTGGGCCATATTTGTTAAAGAAAATACTAAATCACCACCCAAAAATAGTACCATTAGAGATCAGATGGAAAAATAGCGGATCAGATCAGATTTCTCTTAATGAAACAATAAATGTTACCTGTCTATTCTAGGGGTGTTTTCATTCCCTTCCCTCTCTCTCTCTCTCTCTCCTATTATATACAAATATAGGAAGCCATGTGTGTCAGTGCAAATATCATACTAGTATTGCATAGAACTTGTACGCCTGCTGCAGCTATAGCTTCATCACATCATACCATACGATATGAAGACTCACATCCGTGCAGCTGCCCTTCTTCCCATCATCTGCCTCCTCCTCGCTACCAATGCACAATGTAAGATCCAAATATACATAAGCAACTACACACATGAATTATATCTCTCGACATATCTCTGCTTTATTTGTTCATCACCTTTCATGCTAATTCTAATAATTGTCTTTTATCATCTCTATTTTCTTGTATATAGGCCGGATCATCGTCGATGGCGGCGGCGGCGACGAGAAGATCAATCTACCGAACGGGCTATGCACGTACAACAACATGGTTGATATCTGCAAGCACGAGAAGTTGTGCTACTGCTGTCTCGTGAATGATTACTGCTACAGGAACTTCGACGACTGCAAGGAAGGCTGCAAGCACGATCATCATCGCTCCTAGTGGTGTCCGGACAAGAATAAATTCGGCATTTCCGACGACCGGTGTTCAGATGAATGATTTTTTTTGGAATAAAAATACTTGAAGCAATGCCTTTCTTAGCTAGGCGTCTCTGATGCAAAAAAATAAACATTGTAGAGCTCGATCTTAAGCACAAGAGTCAATCAAGAACCTTTAAGGTCGGTCTCAACGGCATGCCTCGGCCACAAAAAATTAAAAGAATAAATGTTTCGCTCTGCTTACTTGGCGGCGAACAATGGAGCAGCAAAATCAGTTTCTTTCTCACGAGTATCGATGCCGGACAACAACCACCACAAACCTCGTTTACAAAATCGAAAGTGGAAAGGCAGTGGCGGAGCGGCGTGGTGCGTGGATCTCGGCCTGGACAAAACCGACATCAGCCGAAGGTCTCAGCGACCAAAATTTGGGAATTAATATCCGGGATACCCGCCAACCATGCGCACCGCTAGCACCGGAAAACATCTGTATATTAGTTTTGCATAGAACACATACACCTATAGTGCAAGATACTTCCTCCGTTTCAAAATATAAAATGTTTTAGATTTATGAAAATAATATATCTAAACTTGTTTTAGTATGTAGATTCAATCTAAAGCTGAGTAAACCTATATATAAAAAAGAAGTCGGTAAAACGATATGACTAGAGTCTCTGGATAGTGTTGGTCTATGCTAGATATGACGGGCTCCACGGGCCTTGTCAAATGTTTAACTGGGCCGGACAGGTACAGGATTCATTGCCACGCTAGGTTCAGCAGGCCATCCTCAGCTCGACCACTCCTGCCCACACCGGAAGAAATTAAGGAGTCGCCACAGTTCCGCCGGCGACCATACCTCGTCCGGCGGCGACCGACACTTCTTCTCCCTTCCGTCGCCGCTTCGATCGATGTGAGACCTCTTCTCCTTGTCCCGATGTTTTCTCTTTCCCAATCTCTTTCCATGTTCTTTCTTGCGGGATACCCTAATGAAACCCTACCTACGTGTACTTCTCGCGGCAGTGTTCAGCGTGAGCTCAGCTGAGGGAGGAGGGAGATGGTGGATCCTTCCGAAGTGACTACTCCCCAGCGGTAGGATCTCATCTAATAATCTCTTTCGATCCTAATTATGGGTGCCGTTTGATTGTGTCTGTACACGTGTTCTGCTGGCTGGATACTGTATTTCCCTGTTTTGCATTGGCAATTGGTTGGAGAAGTTATTCCATTGGATTGATGTGGATTTGTATACTCCCTCTGTCGAGAATTAGATGTCGAAGATTGTTTAGATTTGCATATACCATGGCTAGGCTGATGGCTTAGCTGTTGGCATAGCCTCGCCTGGACCTGGCCCTGGACCTATGCCGACGGCTCTTGGCCATCCGTCAATCCAGTAGAATATGTACAAATAAAATCAGATCGCACGTAAAGGGACTAGTAATAATCTTCTGAGAAAAATCCATCTTCATACGTAACAAACAAGTAGATGCACAAACCGGAAGAAGAAAAGAAGAGGAGCTCACATCGATCGCTGCCGGAAAGGCGAGATCGCCTAGTGCTGGCTTGGCAATTGGTTGAAGAAACTTGTTCATTGGATTACCGTGCATTTGTATGTGCTTGCCACTGCCGATTGTATATGTTCTTCTCGATAGATTATGTGTGTGTGTTCGTTGTTTTAATGTGACAATTGATTAATTGAAGAAATTAGAAAATGTGTACTAATGTTTGTTTGCCGCTGCCTACTTTGATTTCCCAGGGTTAATTATGAGAAGAAACCACGTGTAGATGGCGAGACGCCAACCTCGATTTCGGCGGCTTTATCTACGGTGCTCGACTGCGACGACCTCCTCATCGAGATCCTGCTCCGCGTCGGATTTCCCACCGCCCTCGTACGTGCAGCTGCCGTGTGCAGGCGTTGGCTACGCCATGCATCCGACCCCTCCTTCCTCCGCCGGTTCCGTAAGCTCCACCCGCCTCGGCTCCTCGGATTCTACGTCAACCACCACGAGGCATCACGGGTCACTCCGTCCTTCGTCCCGATGCTGCCGCAGGCCCCAGAGTTCACCGCCATCGTCCACCGTGCGAGTTCCATCTTGGACACCGACCAGAGCAACGGCGAATCAAAATGTGTCCTTGACTGCCACAACGGAAGTGTCATGATTGTTCACCGTGGGGACGGTGGCAGTAGAAGAACCACATTTCGAGCGCACAACCTGCTATTCCCGGAGAGAGCATTGCCCAACATTATACCATCCGGACTCGCACAAGTCCCGAGTAGCTATTCCTTAGCCCTCGGGGAAGTTCTCTCTCAAGAAGAAGAGGGATTTGGTTTGTCTTACTTGTGTGTGGTGATGTATAGAACCATGGAGCGGAAGCAAACTGTGCACGTTTATACGTTGCAAGATGGTGTTATGTGCCTGCGTTGCTCGGCCATAGACCAGATCCCTTACCTGCAGCCGTGGAAAAAATCCGTCCTCGTCGGAAATAAGATCTATATTGCAGCTGCCCAGCTCGATATTTTTGTCTTGGATTTGGTATCCTCGACTTTCTCCACAATACAACTCCCACAAGGGGTAGAGCATGGAAGGAGAAACACCATGATGTCACGGTCTGATGATTCTGATGGTGTATATCTCGCCCATGTCAAGGGGCTTCGACTTTCAATGTGGCTCCACAAGCTGGGCGACTGGTTGCTAGTGGACACCATTTGTTTGCGTGAGGTGTGTACTAGTTTGAGCATGCTAGACTACACTGATTCTCTCATAATAAACCATGTGGGGGACAATGGTGAGTTCGTGTTCTTAGAGATGGGCCGATGCGTACTATTCTGGGATGTGAAGCGAAAGACAGTGCACAAAGTATATGAGCTGGAAAATGAGGATCAACGTTTTGGTTATATCAATTCTTTTATGATGATCTGGCCTCCCACGTTCCCTATGTTCAAGGATGATCTTGCAAGGTTTGCCTCTTCAACTTTAATTGATCCTATGTATATAGTGCTATTTTTGAGGTTAATTACAATTATTTGCAATATGCATCGTGTCAGTCTCTTTTCTATGCTGCTTATTTATTTTATATCCTTTGATGTAACAGACCATCACAATCTGTTAATTGTGGATACAATGCATTGCCACACTGCTAATGCTCATTATAATAATTTAATGGTTCATCAATGATCACACTTTTTTTATTATATCTCTAAAACTTTTGAGATTATTTTTGCACCTATAAGATGATTAGAAACGCTAAATGTGTATTGTTGCATGTGGTTTTGATTGTACATTTTTTTTCTTGAGTTACCGTAGAGGTAAAGGGTGTTACCTGAGACGATTTTGTGTATGTAGTCAGATAGTTGTGAGCATGACGGCGTGGATCTTTAAGGAAAAATCGATTGTTAGGTGTTAATAAACTGAAGAATGGAATATTATTTCTTTCATCCCCATTTCTCATATTCATATTTCATTATATGAATTCTAATCACTTGAGTTGAACCGTGGGCATTGCTTAGGGTACTCTATGACATCATTAATAAAAATTCTTTGGAAATATTCTAGTGTTTGTATCTATGCTGAAGCATGCTACTTCTCACACGGACTATAATTCTGGATCATGTAGTTTACAGCATCGCTCTTGTGTTGGTGCCTACTTTTTTTGATTCAGATATAACATAACGAGAATTGTTGTCCAAACCTGACTTGGACAAGGGAAAAGGTCCATGCCTAGTGTTCGTTTTACTATTCATGCTGTAGTAGTAGGAAAATATTTGCATGTTCGGGATATCCAAGGCCTTGCATGAGCAGCTGAATTATTATCCTTTTTTGGTAAGTCCTTCTATCGTGCAACTACCATTGTAGAACTACCTTTCTTGTTATTTCATAATTCTTTGATGCTTAATGTCTCATTCCTGATCCCTTGATATGTTTTCCTGTTCTTTAGAACAGAAATGCCAGCTGAAGAATAAGCATGGATTGATGGTATCTATGTCACTCGGTAATAAGCTGGGGCTCTATTGAAGAAATCATCCGAGCAAAAGGCACCTATCGAAATGACAAGATTTTTAATAACATTGTGTCTTCTCCCCTGTAGGTTATCTATCGAGCTAAGGCCATCCTCTGATCACGGACTTCTCTCTAACGCATGGAGTTTGACGACTTGTTTGTGGAGGAGTGTACATGATTGAAGGCCACGACGAGGGATATGCCTGACGTTAAATAGATAGATTAGGAAATAAAGTTGGAGTAAGTTGTCCCCATGGTCTTATATAGTTTCAGCTCACTTCAAAGAAATATATACATTATAATTGTTCTGTTTCTTGTCTAGCTAAAGTTACCACATTCTGCAATTTAGGATATGCAACCTGTTTGATATGCGACCTACGTCTTTACAAGGACATCAACCGTTTGTATGGTCCATGTTTAAAGTCGAAACAATGTTATTTATACAAGGCTGTTGGATGATTCTGAAGACACTTTTGGTGGTGCTCGACTCATCTTTGATACCATCTATCTCTGCGTGTTCTTCATATGGTCTTTTTGTTCAAACTGAAAACGGAACAAGGATTAGGTTGGGGACAATAAATCATAAGAAAAAATGGCATTATTCCTTAATCTTCATTGTTTTGAGAAGCGGGGAGGTAGTTTCATCAAGCTCGTTAAACACAACGACAGTCACGCTAGTAAGATTTTCCAGGCCAGCCAACAAATTGGGATATTCTTTGGACGTCAAGGACTAAAGTAAGTCGTCGGACCTATCTATGGGTTAAGAGAATTGACAAGATATGTTGTTGTACAATGTCGGTTGAAAAAAGGTTGTACAATTATATTGAACTGAAAGGTCGTTGTATCTAGACACTTCTATATTCCTACCATCATTTTCGGCACCCACATACACACAATTAAACTCTAGTGGGATGCCGCCTCCTCCCATGCAACATCCGGTACGAAAATTCTCCTCTATAGTAAACCAAGAAAACAACTAAGTACAGCCATGACTAATGACCACATGCATGTATAAAACAAATTATAGCGTTTAAAATAATCTTACAACACGTATGAAAAGCAATTCCAATGCTGCTTAATTATTATATTTAAATTTTCCCGAGGAATCAATCATATATATCATCCACCACTCTAGAGCTATACTAAATTGTGTTATGGTTGATAAACCATTAGCAAAAGTAATGAGTATTGCCAATATGGCAATACCGATTGTTTCCACCACTAAATAATTGTGGTGGTGTGGTAATCAAAGCTACTTATTTCGACCCTAAAACACATAACAAAAGCGCTATATATGCATATCATCTAAACTCTAAGAGGCAAACCTCGCACGATCAACCTTGAGATAGATCAACCTTGAGCACAGGGAACATGGGAGGCCAGATCATCATAAAAGGATAGATATCACCTACAGAACGCCATGGGTCGATACTTGAAACCTCGTACACTTTACGCAGTGTCCTGCACTTGATATCCAAGTAGAGTACCCACCCTCCCATCTCTAGGAACACAAACTCAGCATTATCCCCCACATGTTTTATCCCGAGCAAAGTATTGAAATCTAAGATACTCAAACTTATGCACATCTCGCGCAGATTGATGGTCTCCACCAGCAACCAGTCGCCCTTGTTTTGCAGCCAGATTCGAAGTAGAAGCTGCTTGACATTGATGAGATACACACCAGCAGTGCCATCATCAACCCGCCGTGATAGTGCGGTGTTGGTATAGGCATGCCACAACCCTTGTGGGAGCTGAATCGTGGAGAAACTCAAGGCCGTCAAATCCAAAACAATAATGTCATTGTGAGCGGCTAGCACATAAATTTTGGTGTCGGCGTGCAGAAACTTCGGTCGGAACAACGGACCATGGATCTTTTGTATGGAGAATTTATGATGCAGGCACCAAACACCATTCTGCAACCTATGCACGTGGACCACATCATCGCCATCCGCAGCACACGAGATCAAGACGTGCAAGTAGTCGCCTGCTTCCGTGGAGAGGATTTTGTGGCAAGCATCAAAACTGGCGTTATATAGCTCGGTGCTTGGGAATGGCGGGACGACGACGGCCATGCCTCTCTCCGAGCACAGAAGGCTATGCACCCCATGTGCGGATTCCTTCCAACCACCATCACAATGTTTGATGAAGACGTTGCCATTCCGATTGTCCAAGATGTCGGTCGATAGCCCGTCGCTCCGGTACTTGTCGAAGCTAGAGCTTGCACGATGTATAACAGCAGCTAGCAGCTCTGCGGGGTGAGCAGGCAGCAGCATCGGGACGAAGCGTGGGGTGCTTCGTGGTGTCCAAGGGTTGATGTAGAAGCCAAGGAGGCGGGGCGGGTGGAGCTTGCGGAAACTGCGGAGGAAGGCGTGGTCCAAGACGTGGTGAAACCAGCGTTTGCAGACGAGGGCGGCACGGACTAGGGTGGTGGGGAAATCTGTGCGGAGCAGGATCTCGATGAGGAGGTCATCGCCATTGAGCACCTCGGATATCGGTATCTTCTCCGGATCAATTATTCTAGAAAAAACAAAATCAAACACAAACGAACAACAATATATATCATGGATTAATTTGTGCAATAATCCGTTGCCATCATTATATTGCAAAACAGGCAACAACAAATAATCCATCCATCCATCCATGCGGATGAGAGAGAGATAGAAACACTGAAATCTTACCGTTGGGGAATAATCTCCTCGTGAGGAGGATCCATCTAGCTATATATCTCCCACAGCTTCAGCTCGATCGCCTCGCCAGGGCCTGACAATGAAGGCCGGAGCTAGCCCAACTGAACAACACAACTCCACTCTGAACCGGACTCGTGCGATGGCTATATATCTGCACCAAGTACTAGCATATATATACAAGACTACAGTAGACGAGTCAGACAGCACAAGGGCTACAGAGGATAATAAGGTGAAGAAAATCCGCACAAGGCATGCACATATAGTAGTACTGTACAAGATTTACAATAGACGACTCAGGGCTATACGATAGTACGAGATAAACGAGGAGAAGAAAATCAGCTCAAGCCATATGTTGGAATTTGGTGAGGATTGGGATGTTGGCTCAATTCTGAAATTCTCTTTGGCCCATTTGTGTGTGGGCTGTGCTATTGTGCTAAAATTTAATCTCACATTGCTAGTTGAGACTGTTATACCACTTACTAAGGTGTGAGAAGAAGAGCATCTCTCGCACACTCCTCCTCCGACGCCGCACGTCTAACCTCGCCACGCATCATCTCGTCACGACGTGAACGTGCCTCGGGTTGCAGGAATCTTGCCGAGCCGATCTTTATATATTCTGTTTGGGAAAATTAATCATGGACTAATTACGAGTCATTAAAGGACGCGTTAATAAATTCAGCCGTTTTTGGATCGTGGGATGTTACCAACTCGGACGTGGCCTGTGCCCCATGATCTCCCCGTCCTGCACTATATAAACGTCTGCGCTAAACCTAATCGGCAATACACACACGCACCTACTTTTAGAACCTTGTGCCGCCGTCTTCGTCTTCCCCATCCCGGCTTACAGCGTGCATCACAGATCGGGACAGTAGGCCTCTGGAACCCCTTCTCTTGTGAACCTATACGGGTGAGGGGGGATCAAGTTTTCGGGGAGCGCTCAAGCACGACTACTGGCTACCACGACATCGGTCGACAACGAGTTCCCAAACGATGACTTCTTCCCGGACATCATCGGTCTCTATGGAAACCTCAACATGAGCGACAACTCTGCTGCTGCTACCGATGTGGATACTACCGCCGATGTACCCTCTCCTGCTGCTACCGCTGCGGCTACTGCCGCCGCTGCACCGTATGTGATCTCATTCTCTCTCTTTCAGATTTTGCTAGAGTTTCTAGTTCTGGCATTTGGTGTAAATGTGATAGGTTTATCTTGTATAGATGTAATCTGTTTATCTACTTTGTTGATAATAGTGTTTGTATGACCATGCTTTATGAGTTTATTATTCGGATTAAATCATATAGATTATTGTTTATATTTTCAACAATCCAAAAACCTGATTATAGGCAACTGAATTTCACTGGTGTAGCCGCGGCTACTAGGCCGCCTCTTTTTGATGGCATGCACTATAAGATATGGTGCACGAGAGTAGTTCTCTGGTTTGAAAACCTACTGCTATAGCGCCACTATTGGCAAGCCCGAAGGAGATCTCTCTATTGAGAAGGAAGCGACCTTTAAGAAATCTGATAATGTCGTGGTATTGCCGACGAGTATGCTATGGAGGGGTCCTCACAGAGAGTGTTTAGAGACATGGGTTAAGGTGGCAGGTTGGCGGGTACGAGGTAACACAGCTTACCCAGGTTTAGGTTCCACGACGGTGGAGGAACCCTAATCCTGTTATAAATCACTATAAGGACAATACGCCGAGTTACAGGGACTGGTTTTCTGTGCGCGATATGAGTTGTTATGATGATGCCCTAAAGCATATGAGTTGTTAGGAAGACCTCGCAAGATCGCCTCCAATGCTAACTGTGCGTGATATGAGTTGTTAGGAAGACCTCGCAAGTTATTTTAGGTTTTTTAACATCTTCTTCTTCCTACGAACAAACCATGGAGCACCGCAGCATCAACCATGTGTGATGGATACCTAAAAAAATCTTTGTAGCTGTAAAAATACTTATGCATGTGGAGATGTGCTTCGATGTCCCCCTCCTCCTAAACTTAGAAAACTGAAAACATAAGGATGGTTAGAATTTTTCAATACCCTTTTCGGTTCTAAGAGTACGAAGGGGTATCAGACAATCCTGATCGTTCTTGTGTTTTTAGTTTTCAAATTTTGGAAGGAGAGGAAGGACACCTGAGCAAAATTCATGCATGTGGATTAAGACCATGGTGCCGATAAATAAATATCGCATGAACTGGCCACTCTACGTGAGCGCAGATGTTTGCTCTTACACAGCGTCCTTGGCACTTGGCAGAAGCCATCGCTGGAGGGGTCGCCCAAGGCCGGAGGACATGCAAATTTTCTTGTAAGAATGAGGAATGGGCATAATCACTTGACGGTGCTGCTTATTGATCCTTTGCACCATATAAGGTCAAATTGTTGAATGCATTGCCACGCCATGACTAAAACAAGCGGCGGATCAAATCTTAATCTTAAAACAAGCGGCGGATCAAATCTTAATCTATTGCGGTTCCTCATCACATTAATTATTTATTTCGGAAGATAATACTCGTCCATTAGTGACTGAGAGAGAAAACGGTATGAAGAATTTCCATCCAGCAAGGTCATTTGGAAAAAAAAACAAGTCGTCATCTAATCCAAGTCCCTCGCCGCAGACCATAAATCGACCACTAAAGCTTGCATACATGAGAGGGATACCGGGCATCCTCATATATACATCCTCAGCCAAGAAACCATGCAAAAGGCGTTGCTAACATCTATTTGTTGAAGGTTCCAGCCACGAGACACCGCAAGAGACAGTACAAGACGAACTGTGGCTGGCTTCACCATCGGACTAAAAGTATCTCCATAGTCAATCCTGTGCTGCTGAGTGAAGCCGCGGGCTACCAACCTTGCTTTGTGCTTGTCAATAGACCCCTCGGGACGATGCTTCGTCTTGAAAATCCACTTGCTGCCAACTAAATTGACGCCAAGCGGTCGTGGAACCAAGGTCCATGTGCCAGTCTGTTGTAATGCAGCAAACTCGTCGGCCATAGAAGAATGCCACGCCGGCTCGAGAAGCGCCTCTCGATGTGACGAAGGAGCAGAAAATAACGCGTGATGGCGAGGATCATACCGAACAGTACCATCTGTGTACTTTTTCTCGCGCTGAGTCTGGTCACGGTGGCAAGTGATCATCACATGCTGTGATTCAGTAGCTGCAAACAAGTCAGCCGAAGACGTTGTGGCTAACGAAGCGGCATGAGGCGACGTGGGCTGACTGGGTATAGGCGTCACCTGCGGCCCATGGGATACCACAGGAGGAGGCAGGCCAGCAGAGGGCGCCCGTGGCTCGTCGATCGGGAGGGGCATCAATCGCCTGCTCCAGGGAATGTCTAGGAGGACGAAGGATTCCCGTGGAGAAACAACATCAACTTTGCACAGGTGGATCAGTAGATAAGTATGACAGGTCATAATTTTGCACAGGTTTACAAGTAACTGGTTCGAATTGCTTGTTCAAGAGTGGACAGATACGCTGCTTGTTCGATAGTGGACCGATACGCCGGGAGTAGCAAAAGGAAACACAGACTCATCAAAGACAACATCACGCGAGATGTAAATTCTCCCCGTGGATCTATCCAAACACTTGTACCCCTTGTGCATAGGGCTATACCCTAGAAAAACTCACATCTTAGAATAGAATTCTAATTTGTGGGAGTTATATTTGCAAAGACTGGGCCAACAAGCGCACCTAAAAATACGAAGAAAGGAATAGTTGGGCTGAATATGCATGAGTCAAAAAAGAGGTGTTTCCTTGTTGATTACAGGAGTGTGCATACGATTAATAAGATAACACGTCATAAGAAAGGCTTCATCCCAGTAACGCAAGGGAAGCTACGAGTGTGCAAAAAGTGAAGACGTGTCTCGACCAAGTGTTGATGTTTACGCTCAGCAATACCGTTTTGCTAAGAAGTATGGGGGCACGAGACACGATGAACTATGCCTGTGCGCTCAAAATAACGATGAAGACGATGGTATTTCCCACCCCTATCGGACTGAACCGCCTTGATCTTGGCGTTCAAGAGACGTTCAACATGAGTCTGGAATGCATAAAAGATTTGTTCTACATCAGATTTGTGTTTTAGAAGATAAATCCAGAAAAAGCGAGAGTAGTCATCCACAAAGCTAACATAATACTTGTACCCTTCAGAGTAAACACTAGCTGGTCCCCAAAACATCGGAGTGAATCAATTCAAGAGGTACAGTAGAAACAAAAAAGCTTTAACTATATTCTATTTGAATCTATCCATCTCCGCTTTTAGTGATTTTCACCTTTTCGAAAAAGCTTAAAAAACAAAAAAAACACCTGCATGTAGTAAAGGACTCGCACCACATATCTGAAAAGTTTCAATCTCAAATTTCTTATATTTCGGGCGCAGAAAAAACAGGCAAATTTTGATGCATTTCATATGTGTATTGTCCATGTCTCAGATATGAAAATTTCCCTTTTTCGTTGAGTCCAAATACAATGTATCATGATCTACATGCCTGTATTTTTTCGTATTTTTTTTAATCTTCAGATTTGAATTCTGCAAAGTTTTAAAGAAAAAAATTAAAGGGCTCAGTGTAGCCCAGATTCCATTATGTTGCGCTCATTGTGCAGGATTACTTCATGAGTGCAAAGCTTCGCTCATCACCATATAGTTGGCGGAAAAACATAGTCACATATTTATACCGAATATTTTTAATTATCTGTGTCCATTTTGTCAATACATTTTAACTATATGCTATTTGATATAATTTTTGTCATATAAGTATAAATACTATATGTTGTAGTGAATAATGACATTAAGCACACAATATATAAACCGAACATTTGTTAAAAAACATAAACTCGTACTTTATTGTTATACAACCCAAGACTACAAATGCAAAATACTACCATAGACTAACACCATTGTTTTCACATATAAAATGTGATAATTCACTAAATCGACGCTCGTCCAAACAAAAGCAAGAACAAACAATTGTCAAAAGCACAAATGGTTTGCGGTCACGTGTATGTAATATTGTGTATTTATATGTTTTATATCTATTTGTTATCTTCAAATATAACAATGTTCTTCAGTATACGAGTCTAATAAATATCATAACCGAGCTTTGTAGAGAGTATGTTGTTTCAAACAGAAAATTACTTTGGTTGTGACAAACAGAAAATTACATAGCATATAAAAAATGTAATGATTGTTTATCCTAGTAGTACTGTATTGATCATGCTGTCTTCTCCATCCATCGGCACTATAACTTGTACGAATCATGTTCGCATAGCAGTGAGCTAGGTGATTTTAAAGAAAGGAGAATTGTTTTTTTTTTTTGCCTAGTTTGCCACATTCCATAGCAGTTTCGTAACACGTTTTTATAATTTCTCAAGAGTGTAGTACAAGTTAATAACATTGCACGGATATTAAAGCACCGACGTTTCTTTCAAGGAGGTTTTTTTCTACGTGATACGAATCAAGTCTGGATCGGCTGCGAAAACTGCACCTGTGTAGTAGCAGGTAGGTAGTGACGCCGGTAATGATGTTGCAGTCCCACATGATAAGGTTACATGAGTGAGTGCCTGATGACACACATCACCATCTTCCGGTACTATTTGGTTTCACTCACGTGCACCACCCACATCCATCCAACACAATCTCGTGAAACAATTAGGGAAACACCGTTGGAGCTTTGTGTAAGTCAGGGGCTGCACGCTCGCCGGCGGCACGCCGGACGACCTGGAGAAGACGACACCGGTCGAGGTGTCGCCACGGTGGGCGGCGCTTCTGTACTCGGCAGCGAAGTGCAAGATCTGCTTGGCGATTACTGTGTGGATGCTTTGGTCAAGAGATGTAGAAGTAGGACAAGTGGAAGAGGCGGAATCCCACTTTTACACCCTAGTTTAACTCTAAAATAAATGGGATACTTATCTACTTAATTTAAAGTTAAATTAGGGGTATAGATGTGAGATCTCACTTATGCATCCTTTATGCTTTGGTCGAATCATTGGTCGTCCTCATGCATTAGTGGTGTGTTGTTAGTCGCCCTGTAAGTGGGCGTGTCCATCGCTTGTGGCTTCTTAATTAAGCAGGACTACTATTTTGTCCGCTTAAGTCTTTGCTTAGTAGCAGCGACATCCGTCAACCCCCTCTAAACACTGACGTAGGATCAGATCATCAGCTTCTCTCGATCAGCTCTGTTTCCTTACCTTCCGCTCTCCTCTCTCCAGCCCACCATAACCAACTGATCAGTCAAACGCGAGGGGACACACGCAGCAGCGCTCCGTCCTCCGGACGCTTTGATGGTGAGCAGCGAGCTACATATTCTTTGCAACTATGTTTTGGGAATTCTTTGGACATGGTGTTCGCCGGTGCCCCGTAATCGTGTTTCGGAGGCACCGGCGGACCTCCAAAAGGGCCATGGCCCCTACTCAATTGCAATTTGTGTTTCAGAAGATAAATCCAGAAAAAGCGAGAGTAGTCATCCACAAAGCTAACATAATACTTGTACCCTTCAGAGTAAACACTAGCTGGTCCCCAAAACATCGGAGTGAATCAATTCAAGAGGTACAGTAGAAACAAAAAAGCTTTAACTATAGTCTATTTGAATCTATCCATCTCCGCTTTTAGTGATTTTCACCTTTTCGAAAAAGCTTAAAAAACAAAAAAAAAACACCTGCATGTAGTAAAGGACTCGCACCACATATCTGAAAAGTTTCAATCTCAAATTTCTTATATTTCGGGCACAGAAAAAACAGGCAAATTTTGATGCATTTCATATGTGTATTGTCCATGTCTCAGATCTAAAAATTTCCCTTTTTCGTTGAGTCCAAATACAATGTATCATGATCTACATGCCTGTATTTTTTTCATATTTTTTTAATCTTCAAATTTGAATTCTGCAAAGTTTTAAAACAAAAAATTAAAGGGCTCAGTGTAGCCCAGATTCCATTATGTTGCGCTCATTGTGCAGGATTACTTCATGAGTGCATAGCTTGGCTCATGACCATATAGTTGGCGGAAAAACATAGTCACATATTTATACCGAATATTTTTACTTATTTGTGTCCATTTTGTCAATACATTTTAACTATATGCTATTTGATATAATTTTTGTCATATAAGTATAAATACTATATGTTGTAGTGAATAATGACATTAAGCACACAATATATAAACCGAACATTTGTTAAAAAACATAAACTCATACTTTATTGTTATACAACCCAAGACTACAAATGCAAAATACTACCATAGACTAACACTATTGTTTTCATATATAAAATGTGATAATTCACTAAATCGACGCTCATCCAAACAAAAGCAAAAGAATAAACAATTGTCAAAAGCACAAATGGTTTGCGGTCACGTGTATATAATATTGTGTATTTATATGTTTTATATCTATTTGTTATCTTCAAATATAACAATGTCCTTTAGTATACGAGTCTAATAAATATCATAACCGAGCTTTGTAGAGAGTACATTGTTACTTTGGTTGTGACAAACAGAAAATTACATAACATATAAAAAATGTAATGATTGTTTATCCTAGCAGTACTGTATTGATCATGCTGTCTTCTCCATCCATCGGCACTATAACTTGTACAAATCATGTTGGCATAGGAGTGAGCTAGGTGATTTTAAAGAAAGGAGAATTGTTTTTTTTTTTTTGCCTAGTTTGCCACATTCCGTAGCAGTTTCATCACACGTTTTTTTATAATTTTCTCAAGAGTGTAGTACAAGTTAATTACATTGCACGGATATTAAAGCAGCAACGTTTCAAGGAGGTTTTCTACGTGATACGAATCAAGTCTGGATCAGCTGCGAAAACTACACCGGCAGCACGCCGGACCTGGAGAAGCCGGCACCGGTCGAGTTGCCGCCACGGTGGGCGGCGCTTCTGTACTCGGCAGCGAAGTGCAAGATCTGCTTGGCGATTACTGTGTGGATGCTTTGGTCTAGAGACGTAGAAGTGGGACAAGTGGAAGAGGCGGAATCTCAATTTTACACCCTAGTTTAACTCTAAAATAAATGGGATACTTATCCACTTAATTTAAAGTTAAGTTAGGGTTCTAAAAGTGAGATCTCACTTATGCATCCTTTATACTTTGGTCGAATCATTGGTCGTTCTCATGCATTAGTGGTGTGTTGTTAGTCACCCTGTAAGTGGGCGTGCCCATGGCTGCCCGTGAGCTTGCCGCTTGTGGCTTCTTAATTAAACAAGACTACGATTTTGTCCGCTCAAGTCTTTGCTTAGTAGCAGCGACATCCCTCAACGCCCGCTAAACACTGACGTAGGATCAGATCATCAGCTTCTCTCGATCAGCTCTGTTTCCTTACCTTCCGCTCTCCTCTCTCCGGCCCACCATAACCAACTGATCAGTCAAACGCGAGGGGACACACGCGGCAGCGCTCCGTCCTCCGGAGGCTTTGATGGTGAGCAGCGAGCTACGCATTCTTTGCAACTATGTTTTGGGAATTCTTTGGACATGGTGTTCGCCGGTGCCCCGTAATCGTGTTTCGGAGGCACCGGCGGACCTCCAAAAGGGCCATGGCCCCTACTCAATTGCAATTTGTGTTTTAGAAGATAAATCCAGAAAAAGCGAGAGTAGTCATCCACAAAGCTAACATAATACTTGTACCCTTCAGAGTAAACACTAGCTGGTCCCCAAAACATCGGAGTGAATCAATTCAAGAGGTACAGTAGAAACAAAAAAGCTTTAACTATAGTCTATTTGAATCTATCCATCTCCGCTTTTAGTGATTTTCACCTTTTCGAAAAAGCTTAAAAAACAAAAAAAAACACCTGCATGTAGTAAAGGACTCGCACCACATATCTGAAAAGTTTCAATCTCAAATTTCTTATATTTCGGGCACAGAAAAAACAGGCAAATTTTGATGCATTTCATATGTGTATTGTCCATGTCTCAGATCTAAAAATTTCCCTTTTTCGTTGAGTCCAAATACAATGTATCATGATCTACATGCCTGTATTTTTTTCATATTTTTTTAATCTTCAAATTTGAATTCTGCAAAGTTTTAAAACAAAAAATTAAAGGGCTCAGTGTAGCCCAGATTCCATTATGTTGCGCTCATTGTGCAGGATTACTTCATGAGTGCATAGCTTGGCTCATGACCATATAGTTGGCGGAAAAACATAGTCACATATTTATACCGAATATTTTTACTTATTTGTGTCCATTTTGTCAATACATTTTAACTATATGCTATTTGATATAATTTTTGTCATATAAGTATAAATACTATATGTTGTAGTGAATAATGACATTAAGCACACAATATATAAACCGAACATTTGTTAAAAAACATAAACTCATACTTTATTGTTATACAACCCAAGACTACAAATGCAAAATACTACCATAGACTAACACTATTGTTTTCATATATAAAATGTGATAATTCACTAAATCGACGCTCATCCAAACAAAAGCAAAAGAATAAACAATTGTCAAAAGCACAAATGGTTTGCGGTCACGTGTATATAATATTGTGTATTTATATGTTTTATATCTATTTGTTATCTTCAAATATAACAATGTCCTTTAGTATACGAGTCTAATAAATATCATAACCGAGCTTTGTAGAGAGTACATTGTTACTTTGGTTGTGACAAACAGAAAATTACATAACATATAAAAAATGTAATGATTGTTTATCCTAGCAGTACTGTATTGATCATGCTGTCTTCTCCATCCATCGGCACTATAACTTGTACAAATCATGTTGGCATAGGAGTGAGCTAGGTGATTTTAAAGAAAGGAGAATTGTTTTTTTTTTTTTGCCTAGTTTGCCACATTCCGTAGCAGTTTCATCACACGTTTTTTTATAATTTTCTCAAGAGTGTAGTACAAGTTAATTACATTGCACGGATATTAAAGCAGCAACGTTTCAAGGAGGTTTTCTACGTGATACGAATCAAGTCTGGATCAGCTGCGAAAACTACACCGGCAGCACGCCGGACCTGGAGAAGCCGGCACCGGTCGAGTTGCCGCCACGGTGGGCGGCGCTTCTGTACTCGGCAGCGAAGTGCAAGATCTGCTTGGCGATTACTGTGTGGATGCTTTGGTCTAGAGACGTAGAAGTGGGACAAGTGGAAGAGGCGGAATCTCAATTTTACACCCTAGTTTAACTCTAAAATAAATGGGATACTTATCCACTTAATTTAAAGTTAAGTTAGGGTTCTAAAAGTGAGATCTCACTTATGCATCCTTTATACTTTGGTCGAATCATTGGTCGTTCTCATGCATTAGTGGTGTGTTGTTAGTCACCCTGTAAGTGGGCGTGCCCATGGCTGCCCGTGAGCTTGCCGCTTGTGGCTTCTTAATTAAACAAGACTACGATTTTGTCCGCTCAAGTCTTTGCTTAGTAGCAGCGACATCCCTCAACGCCCGCTAAACACTGACGTAGGATCAGATCATCAGCTTCTCTCGATCAGCTCTGTTTCCTTACCTTCCGCTCTCCTCTCTCCGGCCCACCATAACCAACTGATCAGTCAAACGCGAGGGGACACACGCGGCAGCGCTCCGTCCTCCGGAGGCTTTGATGGTGAGCAGCGAGCTACGCATTCTTTGCAACTATGTTTTGGGAATTCTTTGGACATGGTGTTCGCCGGTGCCCCGTAATCGTGTTTCGGAGGCACCGGCGGACCTCCAAAAGGGCCATGGCCCCTACTCAATTGCAATTTGTGTTTTAGAAGATAAATCCAGAAAAAGCGAGAGTAGTCATCCACAAAGCTAACATAATACTTGTACCCTTCAGAGTAAACACTAGCTGGTCCCCAAAACATCGGAGTGAATCAATTCAAGAGGTACAGTAGAAACAAAAAAGCTTTAACTATAGTCTATTTGAATCTATCCATCTCCGCTTTTAGTGATTTTCACCTTTTCGAAAAAGCTTAAAAAACAAAAAAAAACACCTGCATGTAGTAAAGGACTCGCACCACATATCTGAAAAGTTTCAATCTCAAATTTCTTATATTTCGGGCACAGAAAAAACAGGCAAATTTTGATGCATTTCATATGTGTATTGTCCATGTCTCAGATCTAAAAATTTCCCTTTTTCGTTGAGTCCAAATACAATGTATCATGATCTACATGCCTGTATTTTTTTCATATTTTTTTAATCTTCAAATTTGAATTCTGCAAAGTTTTAAAACAAAAAATTAAAGGGCTCAGTGTAGCCCAGATTCCATTATGTTGCGCTCATTGTGCAGGATTACTTCATGAGTGCATAGCTTGGCTCATGACCATATAGTTGGCGGAAAAACATAGTCACATATTTATACCGAATATTTTTACTTATTTGTGTCCATTTTGTCAATACATTTTAACTATATGCTATTTGATATAATTTTTGTCATATAAGTATAAATACTATATGTTGTAGTGAATAATGACATTAAGCACACAATATATAAACCGAACATTTGTTAAAAAACATAAACTCATACTTTATTGTTATACAACCCAAGACTACAAATGCAAAATACTACCATAGACTAACACTATTGTTTTCATATATAAAATGTGATAATTCACTAAATCGACGCTCATCCAAACAAAAGCAAAAGAATAAACAATTGTCAAAAGCACAAATGGTTTGCGGTCACGTGTATATAATATTGTGTATTTATATGTTTTATATCTATTTGTTATCTTCAAATATAACAATGTCCTTTAGTATACGAGTCTAATAAATATCATAACCGAGCTTTGTAGAGAGTACATTGTTACTTTGGTTGTGACAAACAGAAAATTACATAACATATAAAAAATGTAATGATTGTTTATCCTAGCAGTACTGTATTGATCATGCTGTCTTCTCCATCCATCGGCACTATAACTTGTACAAATCATGTTGGCATAGGAGTGAGCTAGGTGATTTTAAAGAAAGGAGAATTGTTTTTTTTTTTGCCTAGTTTGCCACATTCCGTAGCAGTTTCATCACACGTTTTTTTTATAATTTTCTCAAGAGTGTAGTACAAGTTAATTACATTGCACGGATATTAAAGCAGCAACGTTTCAAGGAGGTTTTCTACGTGATACGAATCAAGTCTGGATCAGCTGCGAAAACTACACCGGCAGCACGCCGGACCTGGAGAAGCCGGCACCGGTCGAGTTGCCGCCACGGTGGGCGGCGCTTCTGTACTCGGCAGCGAAGTGCAAGATCTGCTTGGCGATTACTGTGTGGATGCTTTGGTCTAGAGACGTAGAAGTGGGACAAGTGGAAGAGGCGGAATCCCAATTTTACACCCTAGTTTAACTCTAAAATAAATGGGATACTTATCCACTTAATTTAAAGTTAAGTTAGGGTTCTAAAAGTGAGATCTCACTTATGCATCCTTTATACTTTGGTCGAATCATTGGTCGTTCTCATGCATTAGTGGTGTGTTGTTAGTCACCCTGTAAGTGGGCGTGCCCATGGCTGCCCGTGAGCTTGCCGCTTGTGGCTTCTTAATTAAACAAGACTACGATTTTGTCCGCTCAAGTCTTTGCTTAGTAGCAGCGACGTCCCTCAACGCCCGCTAAACACTGACGTAGGATCGGATCATCAGCTTCTCTCGATCAGCTCTGTTTCCTTACCTTTCGCACTCCTCTCTCCGGCCCACCATAACCAACCGATCAGTCAAACGCGAGGGGACACACGCGGCAGCGCTCCGTCCTCCGGAGGCTTTGATGGTGAGCAGCGAGCTACGCATTCTTCGCAACTCTGTTTTGGGAATTCTTTGGACATGTTGTTCGCCGGTGCCCCGTAATCGTGTTCCGGAGACACTGGCGGACCTCTAAAAGGGCCATGGCCCCCTACTCAATTGCAATTTGCATTATACTATTTAGTATTTATCATTTTTTGCCATAGAAAATACAAAATACTTTAAGTTTGTCTCCGATCAACTATCATCTAATGACTTTTAACCCTTCTTATAATGATGGTCAAGGTCAGATAGACACGATTAAATGGGAACGGCATGGCGGCGCGCGCCGTGCCCACTTGCACCCTTAGCCGTTAGCGAGAAGGAAGCGCTTGGCCAGTCAATCAATCATTCCCTCGTGACAAAACACGCCGCATGGGTGGCCACAAACCTATCTCAACGGATTGGATTGTTGAAACAGAGACGGCACCTACCACTCTCGTACTACTACACGCACGATCTCTCTCTCTCTGTATGATCGTTGATCCCTCCGAAATACTCCCTCTGTTTCAAATTACTCCGCCGGCACGCTTATGTAGGTGGGCTAGTACTCCTTCATTTTTCATTCAAAAAAATCCTGAAATTTTTGAAATAGATAGTATGAAATGTGTACTACCTATACCAAAAATCCTATAAATTTTTTGATAAAAAATGAGAGAATACTAAGCCACCTAGGTAAGCGTGCGCGCGGAGTAATTTGAAACAGAGGGAGTATAAGAGCAAGTTTAATAATATAGACAACTAAAAGAAGTGTCATGTCATTTATAGTCAGCCATGTATAATAGTTAGCTAAAAAAATTACTATTTAATTAGTATATGGCACATATTTTAGTCACACAAACTGGCTAGGAGTACGTGCTAGAGCCGACCGTTAACTTACATCCTGTTTACATTCTCTCTCCTCTTATCACTCCTTCTTATTATCAAAATTATAATATTTTATCCCTTATAAACTGTACTTGTACTTGCTCTAAGAGGTAGCTTTGTGAATCGAATTTATCTACACGTCACCTATACACTAAAAGGTCCAAATATATTTAGTTTACAAAGCTAAATGTCTTATACTAGTATTTCTGAACAAAGGGAGTAGTAGTAACCAAAATAAATAAAAATTATACTCCACTAGTTTTCGTGATAATTCCAGACATCTGCTACTAATTATGAAATCATTTTTTATGGTTTTAATTGTCCTAGACTAAATTTGGTGCTGAGCCCGACGAGATAGTCAGGTTCCGAGATCATTCTTTATGGTTTTAATTGTTTTCAATCCCCGGCCGGAGCCGCGCCCAGGTCGCCGAGAAGCACCACCCGCCAGAAAACCGTCCCACGCACGCTCTCAGCACAGGGGGTAGAGGAAGGGGCGCCGCCGCCGCCAGCACCGTCCGGGCCATGCCCGGAGGCCCACGCCGGTGGCGGCGGAAGGGAAATGGAGAGGTGGGGAACGGAGGCGGCGGCGCTCGGGGGCTCCTGCTCGCCCACGCGGGGGCGAGAAATGTCTTATATTTCTGAACGGAGAGAGTAATAGTAACCAAAATAAATAAAAATTATAAAATGGATTGAATGCCTGCCAAACAAGAAGATGATACTAATAGTAGTGTGCTTGCCACATTCAGCTAGTCAGTCAGTTAGCCACGTTACAAGAACACGCTATACTACTCCACTTGTTTTCCTGATAATTTCAGACATCTGCTACTAATTACCAAATCATTCTTTATAGTTTTGATGATCCTAGACGTACTAAATTTGGTGCTGAGCCAGACGAGATAGTCTCGTGTGCCAAGATCACACGAAGAAATAAATAAAGAAAGACCAAAAGAAACTTATAAAACAGAACGTACGAACGAGCAAGGTTCTCGGTCTCAACGGCGTCATCAAAGATCAAACAATCCATCCAGGAATAATCTCGAATCCTACCTTTACAAATACGGAAAAAGCTACGCATGAAGCAGAGCACAAGCCATGCCCACGCGCAAACTAAGTTCAAGACGGTCCCGCCGGCGCGCCAGCTTCGGCCGCGGTTGGAGGCGTGACCGCGACGGCTCCGGCGGGCGCGCGGCAGGTGGGGCAGGAGGAGCGGCGGCCGCCGGGGGCGAGCCAGCGCTCGATGCAGCGCGCGTGGAAGCCGTGCCCGCAGGCCGGCACGGCGCGCACGGCGTCCCCGTCCGCGAACTCGGCGAGGCAGATGGCGCACTCGGACGCCGCGCCCGCCAGCTCCGTGCCCGCCGCCGAGTACACCAGCTCAAGCAGCGCCGGCGCCGGGGCCGCCTCCACGGCCGGCGGCTTCTCCGGGTCCCCCACGTTGCCGGCGCCGTCCCTCTGCCTCTGCCGGCGCCGTCTGCGGAGGATGTGCCGGACGCCGGCGTGGAGCGCGAGGGCGAGCGCCAGCGCGGCGAGCAGCGACGCGAGGATGACGGCCATGTTGCCCGCGAAGTCGCCGGCGCCCGAGTAGGGCCCCCACTTGCTCTTCGCGATGGTGGTCGCCGTCGCGTTGCCGCGGCCGCGGTGCTCCGCCTGCGTCGCCGCCGACTCCATGGCTATCGATCTCTTCTCTTCTGCTCTGCGATTTGGCTAGTGGCAGCGCCCGATCTCCCCGAGGCAGGTGGTAGTGGAGTGCGGCGCCGCGGAGCTTTCTTGCTGGGATTGTGTTGGCCCTTGGCTCCTGGTGGTGGTGGTGGTGGTGGTACAGGTGAGCGAGCGAGTGAGTGAATGGGGCCAAATGGTAGGGGCGAGGATGGCGATGCGTCAGCATGCACTCGTTCATTCAGCCTTATCATGTGGAGCTACTCCTGCATCACTTCCTGCCGAACTGTAATAACTTGCTGCTTCTGCTTGTCTTGTGGTGATTTTTATTTATTTTTCTTTCTAAAAAAATATCATCTTCTTTAATCTTTTTCCATCATGGGGTATTTTTTATTTATTTTTCAGTTATTTTTTTTTAACAATGGGAAAGGACCCAGAAAGGTCTAGAGCTGCATTAAGTGGTGGGTACAATTACAAACATGACCTCAAGAATAAAAGGAGTTGCAAACAAGCCCTGATCTTTTACAAAAAGAATTGAAAACTGCAATCAAGTCTTTCTCCACCGAAGACGATGACACACTCGACGCCAAGGCCGGCCGCACCGACGCCGAGGACAACACCACTTAGCAAAGGTGTGTTGAAGAGTGCCGTGGCTGAGTGGCGAAGAGGCTTTCGCAAAGGCACGACAACCAGGAGGTTGATGAAGTAGCGGCTCACCCCAGAACCGCCGCGCGAAGTGGTTGCCATGACCAAGAATAGCGGCATCGCATGTTCGATGTCTCTTGGCAGGAGAAGCAGCAAATCCCCACAGAGGAGGAAGAAGGCTGCGCACCTCCTTTCCTTCACCATGGCCATCTCCTTGATGGCTGCAGGGGAAGGCAAGGCAGGTAAATCGAACCTTCTCCTCACTGGCACATGGAGCCCTCAACTGCCGCCACATGAGACGTTGGCCACCAACAAACTCCAAGCAGCTGCCACTAGCCGGAGGAGGTAGCCGAAGAAGAAGGCAGTAGAAGGCGCGCGAGACTTGGATCTTTTTTGGAGGGCGAATGTTGGTCTTTTCCTCTATAGAATTTGGCACTTCCCACCAAATCGAGCAGGGGGAGATTCATCCCCACCAACTCGAAGCACCCGACCTCTTAAAAAAAACTCGAAGCACCCGAGGCGGACCTTATTCAGAGGGATGTACCCGTTGGACCAGCTCCTTCGCATCGCTATTTGCCACCGATAGGATACATCGAAGCAGGCCAGGAACGTAGCACGGCGGATCTGGCCACCAGAGATCGCCGACCGACCCTCAGACGCCACAATGGACAAAGCTACAACTACTACTATGATAGAAAGGGGCGGGACCCTCACCCAACAATCTCGATGCTGTCCATTGGCAAAGAAGAGAGGGGGAGGGGCCGGACGGCCCTGGAAGGGAGGAGCTCTAGGAGGCGAGATGCCAGAGGGGAGAGTAGAGAGGCGAGGGCGAGGGTCTATTTTTTAGTTATGTAGATATCCACCTCTCTATTACGCTATCTAGCAGCAGTTCTCTCTAGTACGGAGCAGTACTAGCTGTCTAAATCTTGTACAGTAGGTAGGTGGCCTTTCCGTTTCAACAGATCCAATCCGTCGAGATAGGGGTTTGTGGCCACCCATGCGCGCGGCGTGTGTTGTCACCGGGGATTGGAATGATTGATTGGAACGGCACCCAGCCCAATCGCTTCCTTCTCGCTAACGGCACACCCATAATGCATGAAAACGACCATGTTTCGACCAAAGCCTTCATCAACACAGTGATCGCCGAAGCTTCTAGAGAGCAAATCGATGCACGCGCGTTTTTTAACAATAGCAAAATAAAAGACACAATCATGATTAATCCAAATCATCCACTAGGGTAAAAAATATTACTCCCTCCATCTCAAAATATATGTCTTAGGTTTTTTAAAATTTAGATAAATTTATATACAAAATAGTGTCTAGATTCATTCAATTTTTGACCAATTTAAGACATCTATCTGGAGACGGAGGGAGTACTACAATTCCAAGTTAAGGAAAAAGAACTACGGAAGAGCTGGGGAAATTATTAAAAATACTACTCCTCTGTCCTGAAGAAGGATGTCGCAAATTTATCATAATTCGGATTTAACTATGTACTAAATAGTGTATAGATATATTTAAATTTACACAAATTTGTGATATCTTTTTTAAGACGGAGACAATAAAGAAAAGAGGTCACCCTATGTAAACTTTACCCTCGATCCTCCCCGCGTGATGGGTGGCGGACTACCCACTTGCCACATGCTGAACAGACAATTTTTGACACACGTCTTTCCAGTGCAACCTATTTTCCCTCTCGTTAGCTTGCTCTTTTGAATCATTACGAGTTATGAATCGCTCCAATGCTTGATTTCTTGGTACTAGAGAGCAAGATTGTAGGGGGGGGGGGGGGTAAGAAAGAAGGGGATTTAACACGACTCACACCCTACGGGGTTAGGACTAAGAGCATCTCCACCAGTTGCCCCCTTCCCCCTCCCCCACCCAAGTCGCCTTCGCAGGATGAAAAAAGGGCTTGACTGGGGGTGGGGGAAAAAAGCTCCGCCGGCAAAAAAAGGGTTGCTGGGGGGGGGCAACGCCTTCCTAGCCGCACGGGGAGCTCTCGGCAAGGAGGAGAGAGGAAGCACATGGAGAGAGATGACATGTAGGGGGGGGGGTAGGAGTGGATGTTGTTTCATCTGACGCCTCCAGGAGACCCCCAACCCCTTGGGTTTGTCTAGGGTACGCCGACGATATTTTGGGCTCTTGGGGGGCTATGGGTTGCAGTTGGGATGATTTTCGGCGTTTTTGGTTTGCTGACGGTAAGAAAAAACGCTCTTGTGGGGGCTCCTGGAGGGCGAGTGGAGATGCTCTAAGCGTTCTACTTGGTCTTGAGCAACATCATATAATATACCAAGACACGCATATCCCACAGTGTTTTGCTAAAATTAATTTTGCAAACAATACATTTAGCATATTAAAAATGCTTTTTATTCGGTACAAAAGATGACATACTTGTAACTACACAAAACCATGATGGCCAGATAACTGTTTCAGCCCTTGTAGGAGACGACAATTAGTGACAACTTGATTTGCTTCTCCATCATCATGTCTTGTGCAGAGTGTTGATAGAAAGGAAAAAAACGTTTATGGTGACTCTATTTAAAGTACAAGGAATCTCTTCCAACCATTACCAAATAAGATTTTTCAAATAATGTATGACCAAGCTATTTGAACTAATGATTATCCAATGAGCTATTCTTTTTCTCTTATATGGAACAAAAACCTACTCCAAGCTAATCATTAGATGTCACACCAAAAGCTTGTCATATATATTGTTGACGATCAAATCATAGTCGTGCGTTTATACTAAATAATTTTACTTTTTTTGTTGACAATTTGGTCACTAAAAATCAAAATTTCAACTTTAAATGAAACACTTTTGATGAAGTGATAAAACACTATAGTTTTTTGTTGTTGTACATAGGACCACGAAGCACATAATATACAAATTCAAAGTTCATCATTGCAAATACCACTCTATATTTCTATATGAAGTTATACTTTTATTTTGTGATATTCTCTGAACTGATATTCATCTAAATGGAAGCAATAATAAATGGATGACAAATAATCACACTTGTATATATGTACTATAGTCAACGATTTTTATAGTGTACGAGTATAATAAATATCCTAACCGAGGTTTCAAGAGTACAAGGTCTCAATATTGCATTTTCATCCAATGCTTTTCTGAGCCTCTGTCGTATATACATCACTTAATTACATGCATTTTGCTCCGGTAGTAGTATCCTTAGCCCCAAAAATCTTGGAGGCCTAGGCGTGATGCATTTGGACGAATTCGCTATGGCCTTTCGTCTCTGGTGGCCATGTGTTGAATGGAAGGATCCTAGAAAAAATTGGGTGGGCTTCAGAAAATCATGCTCTAAAGAGGGCATGAACATCTTCTATGCCGCCACTTCACAGTTGGAAATGGTCGCAAAACATCTTTTTAGGAAGCACCTTGGCTTGATGGAAGGAATCCAAAAGAAATTGCTCCGCTTACATTCGAATCTTCAAAAAAAAAGCATCAAAGGTGCATCATGCCATGGAAGACAATGCGTGGGTGTGGATGGTGGAGTTGAGAGAAAACTTTTCTATGGACAACCTCACCCAATTTTGCTTTGGGTTCTCCTTCAAAACATGCATCTTGTTGAGAATGTGGACGGAGACATTACTTGGAAGCTCATGGATAATGGACAATATTCTGCAAAATCGCTCTATGAGGTGCAATTCTTGAGATCCACTTTCTCCGACATGCACAACACGGTTTGGAAGGCTTGGGCACCTCCAAAAGTAAAAAGAATTGCTTGGATTGCAACTCAAAAGAGAATTTGAACGGTGAACCGTTTGGAGAAGAGAGTGGCCTAATTGTGGATTATGTCCATTATGAAAACAAGGTACGGAAACGGTTAACCATTTATTCGTCAATTGTCGTTTCTCCATTCGACTTTGGGACTACATAAAAGAGTGGATGAGCATCTCCGAGCTACTCTGAGACAATGGATGGATCTAACAACAAATAATTGGTGGGTCACAATGACAGATGGCTCCATTCCAAATCACAAGGCCATGGCTTCCCTCACATTGATACCCGCTTGGGAAATTTGGAACGAGCGTAATGCGCGGGTATTCCATAACAAACATGCTCCACCCCTTGTAATCCCTGAGAAAATTTAGAGGGATGCCCGATTGTGGGTAATGACGGGTGCAAAGCGCTTGGGTGAAATAATGCGGGGAGAGTAGACCCTTGTAAAATTATCTTCTTAATTTTTGTCAAACAAATTATTAATTAATATACCTGGGCAAAGCTTTTTCTATGTTCAAATAAAAAATTAATGACATGCAATCTTTCCCCAATGCCGTGTGATGGAAATCTGCAACAAGAAACATGTAATTATGATTTAATATCATTTTTATAGAGATATTGGATCAATCCATTGAGTGAGAAAAAACAAAGCTAGCAATATCAAGTTGTCCATGTTAATTATGTTGGGCCACCCAAAGATAAATCAAACTTTTCTCTACGCGGTGTCTCCAAGATCTAGCCGTAGTAGAAGGTCACGAGGATTACCACTAGATAGCGCGGTTGCGGATTACTGATAAAGCGCGTCGGTTGATGTAGTGCAGTCCCACGATCCGATACAATCCCACGATCGTCGAAGTGCTGAACATACAATGCCTCTGTCGATATCCACACGTACGAGAAGGAGCTTCGACAACAGACTGCTAGGTCTGGTGCGACGATTGGACTGAATGGAGGCTAGAGTTTCCAATGCATAAACTGGTCTAACCGTACCCCTTGGGCATCCTGCGCCCCACTATATATAGAAAGTGATGGTGGACTACACAACACTTGTGTCCCATCCACTAAGGTCCTATACAGGTCATGGTGAATTAGGACTTTGTCTTAAGGCCTTATCTCAAGACCTCGTCTTAAGACCTTGTCTCAAGACCTCTTCTCAAGGCCTCGTCTTAAGACCTTGTCTCAAGACCTCTTCTCACGACCTTGTCTGCTTACTCACTGATCTAGTCCATCTATGGTTCACGTCTGACCTGATCGACATATCTGCTCCCGCTCTTACTTGTGTGATCCCGCAGTCTCATGAAGACTTGGACCCGATTGAATTCCAACTCGGAATCGATCAATCGGTAGCGGCTTCTAGCAAAACGTGTCGACTCCCAAGTCCCATAAAGGCATGACCACATACCTTTCTAATGTGACTTACGTCTAAGTCCTCTTTGTCTCACGATATATCTTGTCGAGCTATAGGCATTATCGGCATCTCTTAAATAGTTAACTCTTATCTCTATCTGTGATACGTGA
The DNA here is from genome assembly GCA_916181665.1 of Avena sativa. Classification (NCBI taxonomy): domain Eukaryota; kingdom Viridiplantae; phylum Streptophyta; class Magnoliopsida; order Poales; family Poaceae; genus Avena; species Avena sativa. Next base: position 9,836,871 of record OV702300.1, on the reverse strand, counting down.
TTCATCTGGCTAACTCTCAATTGATCACCTCGATTAGCACTTAATCGAGTCGCGCATGGCCATGCTTTCAAATCATATTATACCAGAGGTCCTATAGAATATCTCTCAAGTTGAAAGGAAAAATATCCCATCTTAGTTATCCACATCACACAACTTGATTCTCAACCAATCCGAACTTTGTCTTTATAACTGGCCTCTTATTTAATAGCGTTTGACAGAACCTAAGTCGGTTGATCCACAACTTGGACTGTGCCAATTTCAGGTTTAAGGATTACATTGATTAAGACATACAAATAATGACTTGTTCATTGTTTCTTAATATGGGTCCGTCTGACTTGCTGAACTCTTTAGCCGAGTTCATGTAAGTCGGAATAGCATCATGCCCATGACAAGTGGAACCTAGCCATCAGCAAACTTCATATTAGTCTAAGTTGTGTGTCTAGCACAACCTTAACGACCAAGGACATCTAGTATGAACAACATGAATATATAGTTTATAACTGAATCACATATTCAATGATACATATCATATGTTCATACTAGGACACTATAATAAATTTATAAATACATTAGAAATTACATCATACATGATTGTCTCTAGAGCATGTTCCCAACAAATTAAACCTATCATTTTTCTTGTATGGCATGGAGATTTTTTTCCTTTTTTTGCCACCGATTCTTTGCAATTTGTATGTATAGTAGGTCTGCAAATTTATTCGGTGCAATATAGCAATGATTATTTTTTATTTAGTATGTGCAATTGTCTAGATAGAACATTGTTTGAGTTTTCTTGCAAGGTGTTTGTAATATTTCTTGTAGGAATATTAAAAAATGCCTTTTGTGTCTAGTGCACGAGCGAGCTGGCTAATGTTGTGTTTAGTGTGAGAGCGATCTGGGGTAGTTATGTGGATGGTAACCTGTGTTTTCTGTGTAAGGCATATGTCTTTTGTTGTAATTTTATGATACAACTTTCTATTTCTATTATCTATATGCATAAACATTAAAAAAATGAAAATTTCCTTTCCTAAATGGTCATTTGCATGCATATCAGTGTACAAATAATTTCTAGCTATACAGTTCATAGTTATTCCAACCAAACAACTTCTAGAATTCTCGCAGTTATCAACTCACAACTATTTTTCCACGGCTGATTCCCTACGGTTGATTTTCAGGAATCTATAGCTCAACCAAACACACGCTAAGATTATTGATTTTGATAATTCAGAATGTGATAATGGGCTCAAAGTTTTGGATAATTTTCAGCGTTGAATTTCTTGGGGTTAAATTATTTCTCATTTTTAGATCAAGCAACCAAATTAAATCATTTTTAGCGTTCTATTTATTAGTATTAGATCTTCGAAACAATATCTCATTATTTTTACTAATTCATGTAGTTTTTTATTGTGAAAATGTATGTCTTCTATAGCACATCAATAAGAAGCACCGCACGAATTTACCTTAAACAAATCCATGTTTCAATTTGTTCCCTTTTTATTATATTCAAAGCGTTTAAAACACAATCTGTACGATGTAAGTTGCTTAATACACCAGAAATAGAGATTTTACAAATTTCTCTTTTTAAGTAGGCAATACAACTTTATTTATTAGTACATCGACCTGACCGAGCTGAGAGAAAAACAAACGATAAACATCCATAACAGAACTGACAATTACATTAATATTCGTTATCGTCCTCCTCTATAGCTTATTTTTTTTCCATTTCATGTTCCACCAGAACTTCCATAAATAAAATGTAGAAGAAAAAAAACCCTATGCTTTTCTAGAGTAAAAAGTGCTTTTTTTTAGGGGAAGTAAAAATCTATAGCTTTTTTTTTGAGGATAAGTAAAAATCTATAGCTGTCACATTCTTCCATGGATTGTGGCCTAACTTAAGATGGGTCGATGATCACTGATCAATGACTAAAAACATATCTAAGCCCAGCCCACTTTAGCCATGCGTGAACGAGTGGTGGGCAGGTCCGGGCCGGGCCCATAACTCCCACGCTATGAAACGGGAAGCGCTTCGTGCGGCAGTTTCCCTCGCCGCGCCGGCTCCCCGCTATGAGCCGCCCGTTGTGCAACCACTATGCCGCCCTCCTCTCCTCCGCCGCCGGCAGCCGCGATGGCGCTCGCGCCTCCGGCGCCATCCACTGCCTCATCCTCCGGACCCTCCCGCACCCGCCGCCCACCTACCTCCTCAACCAGCTACTCACCGCCTATGCTAGGTCCGGCCGCCTTGCCCACGCCCGCCGCCTGTTCGACACAATGCCCGACCCGAACCTCTTCACCCGCAACGCGCTCCTCTCGGCACTGGCCCACGCGCGCCTCCTGCCTGACATGGAGAGTCTATTCGCGTCCATGCCTGAGCGTGACACTGTCTCCTACAACGCACTCATCGCGGGGTTCTCGGGCGTGGGCGTCCCCAGGCAGGCAGCAGGGGTGTACCGCGCGCTGCTACGGGAGGAGGCGGTGGTGGACGGCGTCAGGGTCAGACCCAGCCGCATCACGATGTCTGGCATGGTCCTGGCCGCGTCGGCGCTCGGTGACCGTGCGCTCGGCCGGCAGGTGCACTGCCAGATTCTGCGTCTCGGGTTTGGTGCATACGCATTCACAGGCAGCCCGCTGGTCGATATGTATGCCAAGATGGGGCTCATCGGGGACGCCAAGCGGGTCTTTGATGAGATGGAGGGCAGGAATGTGGTGATGTATAATACGATGATCACGGGGCTGCTCCGGTGCAAGATGGTTGCGGAGGCCAAGGAGCTGTTTGAGGCGATGGTGGAGAGGGACTCCATCACATGGACTACAATGGTTACAGGGCTGACCCAGAATGGGCTGCAGCTGGAGGCGCTGGATGTTTTCAGTAGGATGAGGGCAGCGGGTGTCGGTATCGATCAATACACTTTCGGAAGCATCCTTACAGCCTGTGGTGCCCTTGCTGCCTTGGAAGAGGGCAAGCAGATCCATGCCTACATAATCAGAACTCTGTATGATGGCAATGTCTTTGTGGGAAGTGCGCTTGTTGACATGTACTCAAAGTGCAGGGGCATCAGATCCGCAGAAGCCGTTTTCAGAAGGATGACATGCAAAAACATCATCTCATGGACTGCAATGATTGTTGGCTATGGACAGAATGGGTGCGGCGAGGAGGCCGTGAGGGTGTTCTCGGAGATGCAGAGGGATGGTATTAAGCCTGACGATTTCACTCTAGGCAGTGTTATCAGTTCTTGTGCTAATCTAGCAAGCCTGGAAGAGGGAGCACAGTTCCACTGTATGGCGCTCATCTCTGGGTTGAGGCCGTACATTACAGTGTCTAATGCGCTCGTTACCTTGTATGGGAAGTGTGGCAGTATCGAGGATGCACACCGCTTGTTTGATGAGATGCTGTTTCACGACCAGGTCTCCTGGACAGCCCTTGTTTCGGGTTATGCACAGTTTGGGAAGGCAAAAGAAACTATTGAGTTGTTTGAGAAGATGTTATCTAAGGGTGTGAAGCCTGATGGGGTAACGTTCATTGGTGTCCTTTCTGCTTGTAGCCGTTCAGGGCTTGTGGAGAAAGGCCGCAGCTACTTCCAGTGCATGCAGGAGAACCATGGTATTGTACCCCTGGATGGTCACTACACTTGTATGATCGACCTGTATAGCAGATCAGGGAGGTTAAAAGAAGCCGAGGAGTTCATAAGGCAGATGCCACGGTGTCCTGATGCAATCGGATGGGCAACGTTGCTGAGTTCATGTAGGTTACGTGGTGACATGGAGATTGGGAAATGGGCTGCTGAGAATCTCTTGAAAATTGACCCTCAAAACCCAGCGAGCTATGTCTTGCTGTGCAGCATGCATGCTTCTAAAGGTGAATGGACCGAGGTTGCGCAGCTTAGGCGTGGAATGAGGGATAGGCAAGTGAAGAAGGAACCAGGCTGCAGCTGGATCAAGTATAAGAATAAAGTCCACATATTTTCAGCCGATGACCAGTCTCACCCCTTTTCTGGAACAATTTATGACAAGCTCCAGTGGCTCAATTCTAAGATGTTGGAACAAGGATACAAGCCTGATGTCAGCTCAGTGCTACATGATGTGGCGGATTCTGAAAAGGTTCACATGCTCAGCAATCATAGCGAGAAGCTTGCAATTGCATTTGGCTTAATTTTCGTTCCAGAGGAAATGCCGATTCGGATTGTCAAGAATCTGCGGGTCTGTCTGGATTGTCACAATGCTACCAAGTTCATCTCTAAGATAACTGGGCGTGATATTCTTGTGAGGGACGCTGTCAGATTTCACAAGTTTAGCAATGGCATTTGCTCTTGTGGAGATTTCTGGTGATTGTATGTGTATAAGGCCATCGTCGTGCATGCTTAAATTTGAAATATAACTCTGAAGTGTTGCTGGAAACAAGGAGAAACAATTGAGCAAAGCAAAGCAAAGCATGCTCTGGCCATCAGCTTTTTTCTGGAACAGAGTAAGAACTCATGTTCCCTGTAGGTGCATGGTTCAAAAGAGGTGTGTAGTGTGATTCTGTACTTCTGGAAAGTTGATTCAGTTTAACCTTTTGTCACATTAGCTTTCCTAACTGTTGGTCGGTATGGCTTTGACAGACAAAGTGCCAAACTCCATCTGCTAACAGCAGTTTGATATGGTCCTTATCTCATGTTCAATTTCCTGTTGAGCAAAGTGAAGAAAAAAGGTAAATGTAAACCAGGTGTTTGATTTATCATTTTATTTAATCATAACTAAAACAATGGTAATTGGTTCCAAACCTCCTGGCAGATAGAGCTCCATCTCCACAATGTTCTGATCATGTACTTTCTGGGAGGTTGTTTTGACTGACCTTTTGCCGCATTAGCTTTGTACTTGTTGGTTAGTATGTTTTTTGCAGACACCCAAAATGGAGACATTTCCTTCTAAAGTCACTAGTGTTTAGGCTTGTGTCCTTTTCCTTCGGTTTGGAAGTGCCAAATGCTAACAGCAGTTTAATATGAAGATTATGCATGTCAGTTATATCCTTATTGCTCCTTATCTCATGTTTAATCATCTGTTTAGCAAAGGAGAAAGGTAAGCCAATAATTTGAAATTTGCACAATATCTACCGAATTCACCACATTGACAGAAGAAACCTCCATCCTTCAGAATTTATTGATCGTTTTCATTTCACTTTATCATAACTTGGATAAAGCTCCTTGGCCACAATGTTTTTCCTACCATTTTAGCATTAACTTGGATGTGCCAGGTTATATCTGTAGGTGGCAGAATTATATTTATTTCTTGTGCATTTAAGGAGTCATATCGACACTGTATCGTCATTGTAGATAGCCTGAGATAATATAAACCAACTGTAAGTTTGAAGGACAAAAATACTCGGTAGAAATTGATTGGACTGATGTAATACATGTACAGCTTCAGCTTTGCATCATGGCATCTTCAACTAGCTATTACAACTTACTGGAAGGCCTCAACAACGATAGACAATAAAGATGAAAAAAACAAAAGATGGGAGGAGTGAAGCAAAATTAAGTAGGGGAATTACATGTATGTATAGGCTATCAAAAAATTAATCTGTCCATTTTCTTTTTACAGTGAAGCCACATAGGCCTGGTTGTAGGAGGAATCCATCTCATGGACGACGAGGCTGGTGGCGGTCACCCGGGCACCAGTGGCGTTGTTGAAGAGATACACTCCGGCGTTGGCATAGATAGCCTCGGTCGGGTACACGCGCGACGTCACTGTCGATCTCCCACCCTGCACGAAGCTCTCGACGATTGAGTGGTCCACCAGTACCCTGACGGACAGCGCCTCACCATCAAGCACCGGCACGACGTTGCCAACGATCCTCTTGACAATGTCGTTGGCACGCGAAGACCATGACTCGTCATGGCAGAAGTGCGTGCGCAGGCCACCGTCAAGGCCTCTGGTGATGTAGAAGTAGACGGCGGTCTGTTCCTTGTCTCTGCCATGGTGCCTGGCGTCAGCAAGCACAAGGAGGCCAAAAGGGCCGAGCGTGCCACGGCCCGCTGCGCCGCTGCTGGTGCTGCAGTTATATCCAACATCAGCCTCCTTGGCAGCGGCGACATCTAGTGGGTCGAGGCGGAAAGAGGCCTCGATGTCGAGCTGGGTGGCGCGGCGGAGGCTGAGTGGGAAGATGGAGCCTTGGTCGATGGTGACGCCGCCGAGGTCAGTGGAGTTTGTCCGGAGCGTCTCCACCTCCACCACCGGCCACTGGATGAGGTTGCTTCCTGTCTTTGTGTCCAGCACCACCGTGCGAGGGATCGACTGCAACAACAGAAAACATCAGGCAAGCACTAGCAGTTGATACTAATTAATTAATTGATTAATCAACACTTGCTAATCTTGTTTGTAACGTCACATGATTGTTTGTCCTTGAAGAACTTTCTTGGTGTTAGTGTGACAGCAAACTAGTACTAACTGTAGACAAGGCATCCCTTTTTCTTATCTAATCCCAGTTTGGTTGGAACTTGCAAAAATTATTTAGTTTGGTGGTAGTACCAAATTGACAATCTTGCATGCCACTAGGCCACATGGGTGCCACACTAGATCTTGTTTGTAGGACACGCAACGCTAACTTAGCTGCATTGAGCTAAACAGTAGTTGGAATTGAGTACAACTATATGACAGCAACCTTCTTAGTATGTATGATTCATCACAAGTGACTACTACTATTTATGGTCCGCAATTTCAGATGCTTTTTGTTCCATCATCATTGTTTTTCAATTGCTTGAAGAATCTTCTTAGTATCATTATGCCAGCAAGAGAAATAGTGCTAACTGTGGGTCATCCTTCACTTAGGTACTTGCATCAGATTACCAATCTTGCATGCCACTGCCACTAGGCCACATGGGTATGCAGAGTTTGTTTGTAGGACACAGCTGCATTGGCATCCTGTAGTCAAGGTATCTCAACAGTAGCTAGAATTGTAGACTGAATGAAGCTAAGGACACCTGACAACCACATGACAGCAACACTGACTCAGCTCCTATCTATCTATAATTGATCACACAAGTGGCTGATATAATTTGCATGCATGGCCATGACCCACCCGTGCCGTGCAACACTGACTAATCATGCAAATTACTAACAAAGCAACATTTTTTAAGAACCAATGGAGGTTAATCAATTAGCTTTGCCATGTTGTAGAATATGTTGAAAGTGTTCAAAGTACCTGTAAGGAGGCCCATCCCTTGGCCACGTCGGCGCGCTCGGAGTCGGTCTCGCCGACCCACCCCCACAGCACACGCCTCTTCTTGGCCGGGTCATAGAAGGTCTTGGACGCGTAGAACTTTCCCCAGTCATACCTCAGCCCGATGCCGACGTCAGCTTCGGCATCTAGCGGCGTCCACTTGTTTGTTGCGGAGTCGTACCTCCCTAGGGCGTAGTAGTCGTGTCGATCGTCGTCTGAGCTCTCCTTCATGACATGCAAAACTTCGCCGCCGCTGTTGGATGCTTCCGCGACAGCGTCCGTCATGTCAATGCCCCTCGCACCGCCGACTGGGTATAAATCGATGCACTCCCACATCCCCGTTGCCGGCACCCGATGCAGCACCCCGGGGACGAGCTCAAAATCAATGAAGTTTCTGGTCTTGTAGGTCAAGGCCATGCCGGCGTGGTGGTCGTCCTTGGACCCGATGACGATCCGCCACATTCCATCAGAGCCATCGAACCACGCCGTGGTAGGGTCCCGGAAGTCCTTCTCCCCGACGTGCGGCGGCGGGTACAGCACGGGGTTTCCCTCGTACTTGGTCCAGTTGGTGAGAAGCGGGTCCGAGGGGTCGGAGGGGACGGCGAGGCACTGGACCTGGACGGAGGCATTGGTGGAGCCAGTGTAGAGCATGACGATGCGGCCGTCGGGGAGCACCGTGGCAGAGCCCGACCAGGCGCCGTTGATGTCGTACCACTGGTCGGGGAACATGGCGATGGGGAGGTGGCGCCACCGGAGCAGGTCTCGGGACACGGCGTGGCCCCACGCGATCTTGTTACCCCAAATTGCGCCATCCGGGTTGTACTGGTAGAACAGATGGTACCACCCCTTGTAGTAGACCGGACCTGCACTTGCATCAAGGAAATTTCATCAACATTTGTATATTTTTATTTTGGGAATCTTGTGACTGAATTTTGTTGAGATTCCATCATGCATGGCTTTGCTCTAAGAAGATTGTTGATTGCTTGCAGGGGATTAATTAATGGAGGAAGGAGACGTGGAGGTGTTGGTACGTACCGTTGGGGTCGTTCATCCAGTTCTTCTCTGGCTGGAAGTGGAAGCCGGTGCGCTGCCACTGGAGCATGGCATTGCTCCACGGGAACGCGTTGCCGCTGGCATCCGCGCCAAGCATGCCGCCGCTCTCGCCGGCTGTGCCGGAAGTCTTCTCCGACACTCCCAACTCAGGCCCTCTGCTGCTGGTGCCCATCGCCTTGTCGACTGTTGCCGGGTGGCCTGGCATGATAACGCCTATGGCAGGCAGCTGCCCAGCGAGCCTTACACCGACCAGCGCGGCGACGGCAAGGAGAATGGCTGCCGTCACCAGGAGAATCGCGGCCAACATAGGCCTGGTCCGGTGACCACGCTCAACCACGGCGGCCTCGGCATCATCTGGTAGCGCCACGTACGAGTATGGCAGGGGCGATGCCGACATCGAGCCGCCGTCTCTCGTCTCCATTGGCATAGAGTTAACCGGAGATCGATCGGTGGAAGCAAGGAGGGGGGAGATGCCCGGATGGCTGAATATAGCTAATCTTACAAACAAGCTCTGCGTGTTTGCTGAGGAGCCCTTTCCACGGGTGGTATTTATAGTCTCCAGTCTCCACCCGTCGCTGGCGGCCTATCTGGCGTGACCCCATTGGCTGTCATGGCGGGCCCAGAGTGTCAGTGGGTGGCTGCTAATCATCATCATCAATCTATCCAGGCCATGTTATCGGTAGCTGGAGAGACGCCTGTGAATACGATGATGATGATGAGACACACAGGAACATGGCATGCATCATCGGTGGCATGGAACAGCCTCAACTTGTCGGACTCTTTGTTATGGTAGAATGGATTAGATTAGATTGAACTGCTAATTAGTAGTTGGATTAGGCTGGATTACTCTGTTTGTGTGGATAGAGTCCATCCGAGTTGGATTTAACGAACCTACGAAAGATAACATGTTTTGCTTTTGTCAAGCTTCTCGATTTATAAAGTACTCCCTCCGTTCAGAAATATACGACGTTTTAGCTTTGTGAATCAAATGTATATATACTTCATTTAGTGTATAGGTTCGTAGAGATTCACACTGTAATCTATACACTAAAAACATTTAGATATATTCATTTTACAAAAGTAAAATGTCTTGTATTTTTAAACGGAGGGACTACATCCGTAATTCATTCAGAGTCCTAGATATCATTGATGTGTGCACATACAGAGGGAGTCCTCTCGGTAGAATTGCGATGCAATTTCAGCGATTTGATTGTGAGATATGTTTCTGGCATGTGCAGTTTTGCGGCTGAACTAGCTAGTCAGTGATTGATTTTTCTTTTCCTTGTGTGCATATATGCATGCCATATCATCGTTGCAATGCCCATAGAGAAAATGTATGTTGAAAACAGTTTTTTCGAAAAAACAAAAAGCCGTGCATTGATGAAACCCTAGCCCGCACCCTCCCACCACCGTGAGTCGCAGGGCAAAGCCCTTGTGGTGTTGGCGGTGGCGGGCTTCCCTTCACTCGTTGCAAAGCCATTGTGGTGTTGGCAGTAGCATGCTTCCCTTCACCCATCGCAGGCTCGATTCCGCGGGAGATATGGTGTGGCGGTGGTGCACCCTAGAGTCGGTGACGAGATGGACCGGCGTCGGGGATGAAGTCTATGGTGTCATGGGGCAGGATGGCGCGGGGCTCTAGATGAATAATCGCGACGGCCCTAGTGCAGAAGAGCAGTGGCAGGGCTATTCTGGGCCTGATCTGGGGGTGATAGGATTGTTCCCCTCAGCTGGGCTATTGCTTAGCCTGAAGGCTACAGGTACCGGTGTTGGCCTACCTTGTTCACATCGTCGGCTTTGCGGGCTATTGCATTCACGTGATGTTGGTCGCTTCATGGGCTTGAGTTCGTGAATGCTGGTGCGGTGGCCTCGGAAGGTGGACGTGTGTGGGTGACTCTGGGGCGAGCGACATGGCGATGGTGGTGGTCTTACTCTTTAGCGAGGAGCAAACGATGGGGCCGAGATCCTTGTATGTGCGACACATTGGTGTTGGGAGATCCAAGATCGTGTTTTGGAGACTTAACTCGGTGGCAGCGGGCGAACCGAGGTAGGAGCGGTCCGAAAGTTTTTCTAGGCAAGATCTTAACATTTCGGAGCCTGCGGCAGTGATGCCTACTGGTGTCGTAACCCTCTTAGGGCGCCGTTGTGTCTACCTTCCCAGTGATCGGGCTCCTGGTGAAAATATTTTACCATCGTGGTCTTGACGGCGGCGGTGCGATGCGTTGTTACCTATTTGGGGGCGTCGTCGTGAAACTCCGGCTCCTCTCGCCTCTTGGTCGGTCTCGCTTTCATGTCTTAGGTGGCAAGTTGTGCTTTTCATGTGTTTTTTTGTTTTATCTTTGATCCGATTTGTTAGAGGTTCTCTTCACCATGTTAAAACGGGCGAAATCCTGTTTCAAAAAGTAGTACATATATGTTCAACGATGATTGAGCACATAACAGGACTTGATGCTAAATGTCCTCCTCAATGAACCCAATCGCTCGGCTGGGTGAATCAATGAACCGAAAAGAAAAAAAGGATGGAGGGGTTAGATTCGTGGGCCCACAAATGATTCAGCGAACTGAAACCGGTTAATGGGTTCTCGCGCTGTCAGCAACATGCAAGTGTCGAGGCTGGATTAGCGCTAGCTATGTTGGCATCAATTATTAGTCTCTTCGTACAGATCTGCACATACATATAGCAGGGTTAAGTCTCCTAGTGAAATCCAAATGGACCATTGAGAATTTAATTTTGCACTGTTGGTGTGTACGTGCTATACCTAGTCACCGGATACCAGTGGCGGAGGCATGAAAATTGTTTGAGGGAGGCCGAACAAAGAAGACAGCTCACAAATGCCAAAAGATCCAAAAAGTGGGAAGAAATCACACCAAAATATATTCTTTTCATTGATTATATCACCATTTGCTGAATGTCGAGGACAAAAGGATGTACAATCTCATATTACTGAATAGCAAAAATCTAGACAACATGAGATAGAGCAACTAACACTTTTCAATTGAAGTCCACTCGTCGTGGTGCTTCATCAAACTCATCAATAATTGCATCTGTTGATATTCCAATAGCAATCTCCTTTTCAATGTATGTCACCAAGCAATCTCTTAGGAATCCATCTTCCATTCTATTTCGAAGCCTTGTTTTCACAAGTTTCATGGCTGAGAATGCACGTTCAGTGGTTGCGGTCGAGACGGGTAAAGTAAGAACAAGACGAACCAATCTGTTCAATAAAATGAGACAATGGGTTAGTATTTTTAGTAATGATTAAATTAACTAGTATAGCAGCAAAGAACACTATATACCTGTCAATCAAGTGATAATCATCATTTTTTCCGGTTGCCGCAAGTTGTTGACAAAGCTCTGATATAGTTGTCAAATTCTGGAACTTCGGGTTTGTAGGTATATCATGCTCATAATGCTGCAACTGACATCTCAGATTCTCCATCTCTTATTCTTCAAAATCAGCAGGATAGAATTTTGAAGCTAGAGAACACACGATATCAATATCAAATGAACTGAATGAGTTTCTAGGGTCCAACGAAGTGCACATAATAAGAAGCTCTGTTACTTGTTTGTTGAATCTGCAATTCAACTCTTGTAATTGCTGATCCACAACAACCATGAAAATATCACACCGATAATGGTGATCAATCGTACTCTCATCTTCAGCACGAGAATTAATGAAATCCACATAAAACTCACCAAAGTCCGGTGTTTTAACTCCATGTTTCACACAAAAGGAAAGCACATCAGCTTTAAGCTTGCTCCAACCATTATCTCTTAGCTTCTGAATCAACACTTTGGTAGTCTTCACGTCATCCATGGCATTCATAATATCTTGAGATTTTAGTTGCAGCTTCTTACATAACAAATCTGCGATTCCCATAAGTTCTTTCATGACATGTAGAATGAAAATGAAGTCAAAAGACATCATCATCTTAACAGCACCATTAGCCTTTGCTCGTGCTGAAGGTGAAGTGCCTGAACCTTTAGAAGTAACAATACTTTTAAGTACCAGAAGTGTTGGTTTATATTTATTCAAAAGGCTGCATACAGATGCATAGTGAGAACTCCACCTAGTATCACATGGCCGCTGTAAGGTTCCAACTTGATTTGCCCCACTTCCCGTGTCAAGCTCACCAAGCTCAATGAGATTCTCCATTTCAGCAACTTGATTAGCATGCAACTCATCATTTCTCTTACTAAAAGACACAACCGTAGTGACAACAAGAGCAAGATGGTCAAAAAAGTTGTGAACATCAGCAAGAACAAGAGCTAGTTGCAACCGATGAGCAAAGCAATGAATATAATAGGCATAAGGACACTCTTCCATGAACTTGGCTTGTAGTCCATTCCACTCCCCACGCATATTACTAGCACCATCATATCCTTGTCCACGAAGTTTGCTAACATCTAATTGATGTTGAGCCAAAACAAAAGATAGTGCATGTTTTAAAGTAGCCGAAGATGTATCCAAAACATGAACAATATTAATAAAACGCTCTCGGGTGAAACCATTTTTATCAACAAAACGAATCACCACTGCCATTTGTTGATTACTGCTTTTTTTTGTCTGCCTCCGATTCAGCTGTCGATCGTGGAGAAAAATTGGGGGAAAGAAGAACAGGAAGAGGAAACTGGGGAAGGAACTGCGTCGACGCGTGCGCCTGGTCACGCGGTCGCGTGAGCGTGGCTGCCTGGGAGTGTCCGCGTGTGTGGTTGCGTGTCGTAAGTAGCTTCCCTGTATTGCTTGGGCTGCCTCTGGGCCCTTTTTTCTTTTTTATCTGACCAAAGGAAGATACGACCGTACGAGGTGTGGCTTCCGCCGGTGCCCAAACTTGTTTTTTATTTAACCAAAGGAAGGTACGAGTAGCTATGGGTCTGTGACAGAAGTCAAACTTTCAGAGGCAATAATTTTTTCCTTGCATGTTGTGTGTGTGTGTGTGGGGGGGGGGGGGGGGGGGGGCACCGCTCGTCCCCTGCTGCCTCCGCCATTGCCGGATACATGGTTTGGTCCCACTTAAAACCCTTATCATGGTTATTATAGCATCTCTAACAGATCTCGTATATTTGTGATATGCAAAACAGCGTATATTGGAAACTGTCAAACAAAATTTGACTGAAAAGTAGGCACGCAGAACATCCAAAACCGAATATTCGTTTTTGCAGCATGGTGTTGTGGGATCTGTTTTTCTCGGTTGGCTGGAACCGTGAATGGTTTTTCAAGGGTTTTAGAAAAACATGAAAGATTCATATTAAACAAACAGATAGTAGCAGCAATATAATCAAATTTAGCCAGCAAGGTGCCCCTGTGTGATCAGGAACCGGAGAGCATACAACATTTGCTCCTCGGTTGTGTGGTGGCCCGGGAGGTGTGGGCTTGGGCGTTGCAGAGGTGGGGCAAGCTCGAGCGGATGCTCAGACACGGATCTGCTGCAGTGATGGACATCGAGGCCATGCCCGTTTCCCTCAGGCGTGATCTTTGGACGGCGATCATCTTGGTCTTCTGGTCCATTTGGAGACATCGTAACGATGTGGTCTTCAACAAGGTAAGGCCGGCCGTGGAGACTATCAAGGCGCGGATCAGGACGGACTTCGTGCAATGGCGCCTAGCTAGGTTGTTTAGGTCGGAGGTTTTTGGTTTTCCGGAGCCGGTGTCCCTGTTGTTGATGGACGGAGAGTAGGCTTACGCTGGGGAGCTATCACCCCTGTTGATAGCATAACCTTGCCGCTTTGCGGTATTGTAACCTGCCGTCGGCAGTCCTTCTTTGTGTTTGGTACACCTCCCAGGGTGTATCCTAGTATAATCAAATTTATAAAAGTTTTACCAGGATGATGATCCGGATTGGAAAAACTATATAAACCTACACATGAATGACAATGGAATTGAATGAAGAAAATGGGAGACTTTCTCCCAAACAATGCCTAGTGGTGTGCAACAAGATCTACGGAGATTGTCGTGTGTTTCACTGTTTCAATCGGTCGATAAGTCTCAAGAAATGCTTGGAGCTGATTAGGGTTTCTTCTAGGCTTCACCCGTCAACCAACATTGTCAAACTCGAATGGAAGGTTCTTGTCTACCTTATCCTTGATGATCATGTTGTGAAGCACCACACATACTGTCATGATAGTGTTCAGGGTTTCCTTTTTCGGTAATGAGTAGGACCTGAAATAATAGCAAACCTAGATTGCAAACTCCAAAAGCTCTCTCAATGTCTTTCGGGCTGCTTCTTGCATTGTTGCAAAATGATATTGAATTTTTGTTTTACTTCATGTGATGGTATTCACAAAGGTTGACCAAGAGGGATAGATCCCGTCGGCAAGATAACCAATCTATAATCATGGTTATTGACTCTGTAGTTGCAAGCCGAAGCTTTTCCACTAACAATCTTAGCAATCAGAGGAGGTCTCTGCATGACTTTTATGTCAATGCAAGAACAAGCAAGGCCAAAAAGGCAGTTCCATATCCACAACTCCTGGTCGGCCACTTATTCTAGCATGATGATTGGATCATGGTGATGCCTGGTGAACTTCCCATGCCATGCTTTTGAAAATTCTTCCACCTCCAATGCATTAAGTCAAAGCTGACAAGCATGCCCGGCCAACCTCTCTCATTCATCACCACCAGTATCTTTGTCTCCTCCTCATTTGGAGCTTGGAGGTACGTTGGACCGAAGATTTTCACCACCGTCTTCACAAACAACCGCATGAGCGTGCTGTCTTCGCCAATGCGAAGGTACTTGTCAATGTAATCACACAGAATGCCATAAGCGATAACCCTCATGGCAACCAAGATTTTTTGATATGAACTAAAACCTTGGATGCAGACAACATTCCTACAACAAGTGAAGAAACGACAATTTGCTTCACTTGCCTCAACTATGCGCACGTAAAACTCTCTTCTCATTCGGTGCCGACGGCAAAAAAGATGAGGAGAATACATCAGTACCTCCATCAAGATGTAATGGCT
Organism: Avena sativa; assembly: GCA_916181665.1. Taxonomy (NCBI): domain Eukaryota; kingdom Viridiplantae; phylum Streptophyta; class Magnoliopsida; order Poales; family Poaceae; genus Avena; species Avena sativa. Next base: position 9,821,667 of record OV702300.1, on the reverse strand, counting down.
GCAAATCCGGCTGCGGGGAAGCACATACAAGCAATGGTGGATCCACGATGCCTTTTCCCGTTGTTCTCTTCGTCTTCGAGGTTCTGCATGGCTACCACCAACAAATGTCTTCAACATCATCGCCGTCGATGATATCGCCCCAATTGTAATCATTTGACGAGGAGGAGTCATCGAAGAAGAACTTCATGGACGCACTCCTGCTGGAGGACCAAGTGACATGGGTATGCCCTACAGGTGCCTGATGTTAGCCTACCCGGTGTCAGCCTGGCAGAGGCCCACATAATTACCCATTACGGATGGCGAAGCCCAGGAAGGATTCGGCTGACCAAGGCCCAAATATATAGAATTTCAAAGGGTTCAACCCTAATCTGTAACCGACTCGACCTACCCCGAGACCTGTCCTCCCCATATAAAGGCCAGGAGGGCACGGCGAGGAGGATCTCTCAACTCTCATACCCTAGACACACCTCACGCCGGATTGCATCTGCGCACCCCTATAACCATCGACTTCGTCATCAATCAAAAACAGACAAGCATGAGTAGGGTTTTTCCCTCCGGGGGCCTGAACCTGGGTAAACTCCGTGTCCCCTTGCTGCGAGTCTGTTAACCGTCCCGCGATCTCCAGCCTCCCCATATTCTCTAAACCCAAGTCCATAACAATGGACATTGACGGGTTGAACCCTCGTCACCAAGACTCGCTCCACGAAGAACTCATCTACGCAGATACGCATTAGGATTATATCGAGGACCGAACAATCCAAACAGACGACCATGGAAAATATGACCAGTACTTATGACGACACTGGATGTGGTGGTGACGGGAGAGGCGGAGAAGGTCGGCGACGGCTTCAAATCTGGGAGGGAGAGATTCGTTGAATTAAGCGTGGCCCGGCCGGGTCGATTGTATATGTGGGGCAAGACAAATTGTGGACAACGGAGGAAACAACACTCCGACAGCTACATGGAGCTCCTGGAAAGTCAACAACGCCCGCAGCAAGAAGGAAATGGAGTGGCGACATGGTTGGAATCCTCGTGGTGGTGGCGACGCGTAGGATCGGCGAAAACCCTAGGAGGGAGGGCTGCGGGCAGCAACTGTGGCTCGAGGATTCCTTTCGCTCGCGTTTTGAATATTCAACGCTTGTTTTGTAGGCACCATGCAGAAAGCGGCAAATCTGCATTATCGAACCGATGGTACGGAGCTGGGTTTCTGTACCCGCAGAAAAAAATGCAGGTTGGCCGATTAGACGGGAATCTGCTAGGGATGCTCTTAGCACCGATTGTCATAAAACGATATCCTCTTTTCTTGAGCTGCCAAACCTAAGCCACGTCCTGTTATGGCTATGACAGTGCAACCACCTTCCCCTCTCGACCGATCGTGCACTTGTGTGGCCAGCTGGCCAGTTGGGCAACGATCAATGGCCTCTCATTTGCAATTAGTTGCACACAGACAACACGCCAACGCCACATGCTTCAAGCATGGAAGAGTGCTGCGACACTCGACGAGTTGCTGACTCGGCATTGCCGGACATATACACAGAGAGAGAAGGTGAGCCAATCAACGAGTTCTAGAGAGTATCATGCTAGTAGCTTCAGATTCCGATAACAATCATAGATTAAAAAAGAAAAGAATTTTAGGTGAATGAACAATGAGACTATTACGGTCTACGGAGATGCATACCTGTATGTTCCTTAAATTTGCATGGAGAACTACTAGTGCTTCAGCATCAGTAGGGACAACAAGGATAATACAATAATGCAACCGATGGTAGGGATCGGTGGCATGATCCGCTCCGAGCCACCCAAAATTCTCGGATCCATCCAAGAACCAGCTCCGGGAGGTGGCACATGCCAAGTGTCGCACTCTCAAGAGCGTGTCACATCATCTTGTGCTAGCCTGCCTCGTTCATGCCGTTGGCTCTACGGTGTGATGTTGGTCGTGTCATGCGCTCGAGTTCGTGGATGCCGGGGCGACGCTCTCGGAAGGTGGAACTGCGCAGCGATTCTGCGACAAGAGACGTGGCGGTTGTGGTTTTCTCACTCTTTGGTGTGGATATCGAGGAGCGGATGGTGGGAGATCCTGGCGCTGGCGGCACTTTTGTGTTGGTAGCTCCCATATACGTTTCGGAGACCTAACTTGGCCGCAATTGGTGACCCGAGCTTGGAGCAGTGTGAATGTTTTTCGGGTTGAAAGCTCACCGTTTTGGCGGCGATGCCTGCAGAGTCATAACCTTCATGGCGGTGTCCGTGAAAACCCTTGACCTGCGTGTTCTCGATGGCGGCGCTGTGGTGCGTTGTTATCTTCTTGGGAGCGTCGTTGTGGAGCTCTAGCTGCTCACGTTCATGCTTTGGTGTCTTTAGTGGCAAGTTGTGGTTTTTCATGTTTTTTGTTTCATGTTTGATCTAATTTGTTGGAGGTTCTCTTCCATGTATCTATTCGACTGTTGTAGTTTTATTTATAAACCGGGACAAAAATCATCTTTCGAGAAGGAAAAGAACATGTATGTTCAGCAATGATTTAGCACCTAACGTGCCCTACTAAATGTCCTCCTCTCCTAAACCCAATCTCTCGGCTTGTGGAATCATGGAATGGATAAGAAATCGGATGGAGGAGCTAGATTCCTGGGCCACAAATGATTCAGCGAACCAAAACCGATAAATGGGTTCCCTTGCGCTGTCAGTAGCATGCAAGTGTCGAGGCTGGATTAGCGCTAGCTATGTTGGCCGCAATTATTAGTACAGACATACAGCAGGATCATTGAGGAATTATTTTTTGGTTAATCACCGCTTGCATGGTTCGGTCCCACTTCAAAGTTCAAACCCCTTTCGGTTAGCACGAAACGGAAGCCTCTTTTCTTCACGACTTCAAACCCATGTCTGGATTTTAGCTCGAAATATTACGTATTTTAGTCTTAGAAAAAGACAAAATAACAAAATTATCACTTTAATGTACACACTGTTCGCCAATAAAAAAAACTCAATTTATCATATTTGCTAAGACTAAAATATAAAGTAGTTTGAACTAAAATTTTAACAATTATAGAACACATAGTTATCTACATCATTGAATTTTTTAAAGAATTTTTTGAGACTTTTGAATTCAAATTCTTGAAGATTCAAAAGCCGGGCTCATTGGAGCGGGGAGCGCCATCAGGCCTCACTCTAGTCCAGCCTCTTACAATTTTTCTAGGCATTCAGTGAAACTCCTGGCCTGGAGATCTCCACGTGTACCTACACTTGGCAGGTTCCACGTCAGATTAACGTTGGTACGCATTGCTCCTTCTGTCTCCCCCGATGTCGCGTCGACCAATGTGCAGCACCGTGCACCAAGCACTGTACTGATTTTGCGGTTTAAGTCCAGACTCCGAATGATATGTACATGTGTATAAATGAATTAGGAATGAGCGACGTTGGTTCCTTTACTGTAAATATTCACTTGTATAAGAACTTTTAAATATTTCAAAGTTGACTAGATACACTTTAAAATGAGTGAATCTACATATTAAAACATGTCTACATACATTGTTTTAGAGAAATTTTAAAATATTACATTAGTGAACGGAGGAAGTATATTTTTACATAAAAAATTGAATTGTGAAACTCTTCCACTATTTCAATTCAAAAAACAAAAATCAGGAATAGTTATAGCCACATAGGCAGAGAGATATCACTGGCATGCACGATATGCAATGCCATTGGGACGTTGGAGATTGATGCATGTGGTGTCGACATGTCACTGTCCTACCTACTGTCGACGACGATCTCAAAATTAGCTTCAAACACAAACAACTACAGTTTCTTGGAGACCCATCTAAATCAACAGGAACATCACAATAATAGGGTGGTAGGGATGGTAATTGGGATTAGGGGTGTAAACGACATCCCGTTTAGTACCACTTATTTTCTGTTAGTTATAGGTTTGCGATTGTAGAAACTAATAAGAAAGAAAATAAGCCTGTGACAAAATTATATGGCGATATGTGGCGCCAGCGGCGCAGTTTGACATCCCTAATTGGGATGATCAACACAATGCCCGTGGCACATGCCAAGTGTCCTCCTTTCAAGCGGACGCCATGTTATCAGTTACAACAACCACTTTTCACTCCGGCTCTCTCTTTAGAAAACGGAAGGTCATCAAGGGGTGGGCACAATAAAATTGTAGCCCCTCAGGTCCACTTTATTTTATGGCTGATTGCCAATTGTGTAAAAGTGAGAACAGTTGGCATTGTTACAATTGCGACAAGAAGATAACGAAGAACGAAAACGAAAAACACAGCAAGGGAACACAGATTTAACGTGGAAAAACCTCTCCAACAAAGAGAGGAAAAAACCACGGGCGCCAGCCAGCGAAACTTTACTATATCGAGGAGTGTTTACAAACGCCGGGGATTTCACAGATGCAACCCATCCCAACCGGCGGCTTACAAGGGGTTTATATATCGGTGGAAACCTAGGTCTTCGACGATCCGTACCGTACCGTACCTAGGTCAAGGGGTTTACACTCGGCCCAAGCCTCCGGCGACGGGCCTCGCTCCACTCGTCAGAAGTTGGCCTATACTTTGTAGAATTTGGATCAACATATAACAGGCATGACCCATAATAATTGGAAAAGGAGACTTCTACTACAGGTAATGCATGTGTGACCATGTGTAGCAGAGGTTAGCCATAAGAATGGTTAACTTAATCAACACTACCAGGAAGTGAAGTCGGAATATCAAGCCTCTAGAATGAAAATTGTTGTAATCATCGATCACAAAAACAATATAGATTTTTAATCTATTTTAGTGTGTCATAATGTCGTGATTATCTAGTTCAAAATAGAATTCTTTTGCTCCTAGATTTCAATGTTATAGAAATTTACCATGTGCGACATGCATTACATTTTAGCATGAATTTGGTAGTTTTACAAGTATATGGGTTTAGTATTAGTTAATTTTGGCGCCGTTAATGCATTTGGAAATTTGAATAATTTTACATAATTGTTTGCCAACATATATATACAATACCAACCTAATATAACCTATCATCGATACATGTGGTTGAGCTATTTTTCGTATAGAATGGACCCTGGCTCTCTCTTATCCTTATTGGTGGTTAGCATGACGTCCGGATAAATGAAAGACTATTTCCTAAATCACCAAACCTAAAGCACTCGACATAGGAGATGGGTAGATTCTTGGGAGAGAGAGAGAGACTACACCAACATGCATTACTTGTTTGCTCAAGGATAATACTCAACTTTCCTCCTGTTTGAATTGTTTAAGCATGACTAACTGTATGCTTCCTGTTTGTGTAGGCTTTTTCTAAAAAAATAAGACTAGTAGACGGTCAATCAAGTACCATCATGCCACTGGTGGTCGCAGCTACGAGGTTTTGTGCGACATGGAGAACATTACAATGAACTTCTTCTTCTTCCAAATGACAATGTGAAACAAGTAACGGTAAGTTCTCCATAATACTATCCATCTTCATAAAATCCAGTGTACTTTTCTTCTCTCAAGTGTATACGATGTGTTTATAATTTGTTCGCTATGTTTCTCATAATCTCTTTTATTCCTAAAACTAGTAGGCAGTCATGGAAAACAACATGGTGCCATCTGCTTCAGAAGATGGCACAGAAGATGAACCAATTCCTTCCAATGATGATGTGCACTTTGTGTTATCGTAGGACAAGAGAAAGCCAACTTTCCTGAAAAACATGGTCATTCATGCAAGTACTTCAAGACCAACCAAGTCTCAACTAAAAGTGCAAATCGAGGCTCAGAGAGCAGGTAATATGGAACTGCGCTCTACCATTGGAGTTGTAGAAGGTGAACGAATCAAGCGAGATAGATAGGCTGAAGTATTTGGAAGACCTACAAGCAATGCAGAAGAAACAAGAAGACTCGAGGAAAAAAAAGAGGCAAGTGCATTAATTCAACAAGTGTTAGCTCAGTTGTTGGAACCAAAAGAGCAATTTGGTAAAATAACTGGAGGTGTGAATCTGGAAATTTTTTAGACATTTGGCCAGGAAACATTTATGACGTTCGGCAGTATTATGATGTTGAACCTTTTATGTGAGTTTTTTTAAGCTGGTATTCATTTCTGTAAAGTGAAACATTTGTACTGAAATTTATGTAAGGGTAAACTACGAAATATTTCCTTCATGCATAGTTATCAATATGGCGAGCAGAGGCTAGCCAATTGCCATGCCAATATAGTAACATCACGAAAAGTTAGTCCATAACCCACATCTTATTATTTAAATGGACCACGTGTCGGTCTGCCGGTGGCAGGCTGCGACGAAGGAAATTCATCACGGCTGGGGAAGATGTCCTAGATGTCATAATGATGTAAGCAACTGGCATTAAAGAAATCAAGCCGTGACAAAAATAAAATGTCAGGACGACGATGGCGTCACTAACGACCGACATGACATCAGCTGATGTCGCTAACGGCCAACCGCGGTGCTGTCTACAACGTGACATGGACTACGACGAAAGAAAAACGTCACGATTGATTGGCCCTAGGCCAGGCCGGTCCCGTTAGCCGCGACTAATTTCAAGGAACATCATGGTTGGTCGTGACGTTTTCAGACGAAAAAACGTGATGGATCAGATTATGTCACGAGGTTCACGACCTTTTTTTCATCGCAAAATTCTTCACAGATGGTGATCTATGACGTTCTGCCCTTGATCCACGACGATATCAGATCGTCATGTACCATCCCGATTCTTGTACTATTTCTTTTAGGATTTTTTAATAAGTGGGTGTGATGTCCTACCTTGCCTCGGCACTTCCTATTCTCTTAGCATCATGTCTGACCATTACTTTGGCCCAGTTCTTTTGGCGGCTTCTCCGAGAAGCCGCCCTACCCCCAGCTTCCTGGGGAAGCCGGTTCAAAAAATTTACAAGGCTTCCAAAGTGGTTAAGACTAAACTAATTTGGAAGCCTCGCAAAATTTTGGAATTGGCTTCCCCAGGAAGCTGGGGATAGGGCGGCTTCTCGGAGAAGCCGCCAAAAGAACTGGGCCTTTATTCCTTATACCATCAAACATGGTCTTCACAGATTTCCCTCTAATATCTAGTATCCATCTATTGAAAAATTAACTCAAGTTGTTGACAACTAAATTAGTTTTACAATTATAATGCATGGCATATCTAGCCCAGGCTGAAACTGGTATTTCCATTAGCCACTCCCAAGTTTCTACACTCTCTTCTTTCATGTTAGCCATAGCAACATCAAAGCCATTTTGTGTGTAAGAATAGCTGGCTGCATACATGTATTTCTTTAACTCCTCACCTCTAATCCTAGAAATTTGAAAGTTCGAATGAGTTTATTGCATTAAGGCGGCCCTACACATCATCACTACCTATGTAAGTAATGCAATAGTAGTTTCTATATACTTGCAATGTGACAATGTATAAAAGATTTACATGTAATACAGACATATATTATGGTGTAATATCCAAACTTGCCTTGTTCACCCCCAATTGCATACTTCAGTTGTGTGAGGAACCAAATCCATGAATCTGTCTCCTCCTTGTCAACCAAGTCAAAAGAAAGAGGGAATATGTTATTGTTCCCATCTCTTGCAGTGGCACAAAGGATCTGCTGGCCTGTGGTTAGATTCACAAAGCAACCATCCAGACCTTCAAAGAAACAATAAACAGTGAGGTAATATAATGGCTAGCTGGTCACAACAAATATGAAGAAAACATTTGATCACATGTACCTATAAATGGTCTGCAACCATTAAGAAAACCTTGTATGCATCCACCTAGATAGTAGAACATCCCATAGAATCTAGGGTTGGTGCTGAGATGCTCTACAACAAATTTGGTAGTAACAATGCATCTTGAGCCAGGATTGGTGTCAAGAATTGTCTGCAAGTAGTCTCTAAGCCTCCTGTACTGTCCAACCTGATCACCAAGCACTGCCTTCAATGCTTTCTTAGTTTCCCTGTATGCCATCATCTTGTGCACATCTACACCATATTTATCCTTAGTTGTCTCCATCACTGCCTCAATGCCTGTCCTTGGATCTACTCTCACACTGGGCTCACACACTTGTGCTAGCCACTTGCCTGTCACCTTGCATTGTTCACCAGATGAGGCACATGTGTGGTCAAAGTCCACCTTTTTAGGCAGAAAGTCTTCTCATTTTTAATTTCTGCACCAACCATTAAAAATGGACATTTCTCCTAAGCACAATGTACTATGACTCTGTCTTTGCAATTTTTGTTGTACCTAAAGTTCCTTAGTTGTGCAATATGTAGTGTCTGCACTGTCTTCTAAAATGATAGACATCTAAAAAACACATTTTCCAATAGAGCCCTTCTTCTGGATGTATTCTTTTTTCATCATACCACACGCTTGGATCCTTCTTCTTGGACTTGCTTTTTATTCCTTTTGGTTGAACCCAAGAAGCTGGATCAAACCGATCATCATCTTCTGGATCCAAATCTATATTTGGCTCTTCATCATCACAAGGAACATGGTCTGCTGGTAGCCTTTTCTCTAGCTGACTGCAATGACTTCTGTCAGTTGGCCCCTTCCTAACTACTCCCTCCGTTTCAAAATATAAGATGTTTTAGCTTTATAAAGAAAATGTATCTAGGCTTATTTTAGAGTATAGGTTCATTCAAGTTTGGAGTGAATCTATACAGTAAAACAAGTCTAGATACATTTGCTTCACAAAGCCAAAACGTCTTATATTTTGAAACAGAGGGAGTAGTTATTGAAAGGAATATGCCCTGAGAGGCAATAATAAAGTGTTTATTATGTGTATTCCAAGTATATGATAGATGTTTATTTTGCATGCTATAATTGTATTAATACGGAAATGTTAATACATGTGTGTTTAATAAACAAACATAAAGTTCCTAGTTAAGCCTCTCTCATAAACTAGCTCGTTGATTAACAAGATGATCAAGGTTTCCTGATCATGGACATTGGATGTTGTTAATAACGGGATCACAACATTAGTGTAATGGTGTGATGAACATTCATCCGAAGTATAGCATTATGATCAAAGTCATTGAGTTTATATTGCTATAACAACTTACGAAGTGATCCTAATCCTTAGACCATGAGATCATGTCAATCACTAACACCGGAAGAGTTTCTTGATAACATCAAACGTCACACCGTAACAGGGTGATTATAAAGATGGATTCAGAACTAATAAAGTGTTATGTTGAGGCCCATGGATCGAGAGTGGAATTTTTTCATCCCGATGACGGATAGATATACTCTAGGCCCTCTCGGTGATATCACATTGATTAGCTTGCAAGCAAGTGATTTGATCACTAGAATGTTATATCACAGGAACGAGAAAAGAGTGCATGTCGGTAACGAGATCAAACTAGGTATGGAGATACCGATGATCGAATCTCGGACATGTAATATATCGTGAAACAAAGGGATTAAGATACTAGCGTAAAAGGTTCCGACGATCACAAGAAAGTCATCGTTGAATGTGTGGGAGTCAGTATGGGTCTCCAGATGCCGCTTCTGATTATTGATCCGAGAGGGGTCTCGATCATTTCCGCATTATTCACGAACCGTAGGGTGACACACTTAAGAGACACCGACATCCAATTGGGGCAAATGTTTCATGCCGAAAGAATGAACAAGCGCAGGAATTTATTTCACTAGATACCGAAACAGGTTTTCGGGTGAAATTGCATAAAGTGGTTATGCATGTGAAATAGAATTCTAGCAAGGGGTTATTTTTGAATGTTTTTCATTAAAGTAATTGACAAAATTCTGAATAAAATAAAAGAGTTTTATTTAATGAGAGTTTGCATTAAATTTGGTGGAAATTTAATGGGAATTTGAGTGGACTTTTGAGTGGAGGGATTTTAAAGGGCATTTTGTGAGTGGAGTGTCCACCCACATGAATGAAGGAGGGGAGGGGGCAGCCCCCATGGCCGGCGGCCACCCCCTTGGGTTCCCCCCTCCTCCTATAAAAGGAGCCCCCCTCCTCACTTGTCTCTTACACCTCCTCGTGAAGGATCTCTCTCCCCCTCTAGAATTTATCCCCCATGGTCTCGGACTAGCGAGATACATGTTCCCGGTGGCTATTCGGCAAGAAAGAGTTGTGCTTCCGCTGCATCGCTGGAGCGAGGAGGCGGAGGTTGCTCGGTGCCTCGAACGTGTGTGCGAGCACGGATGCGCTGCTGATTTGCGGCGCTAGGACTTCCTCTCGATCTTGAGATCGGCAAGAGATCGTCTACATCAACCACGAGTTGAACTCGTTAAGCTTTGTCGGTCTTCAAGGGTATGTTCTCTACGGATATACATCCTCCCGTTGTTTGTATCTAGTAGATAGATCTTGGTATATAGTTCACATCGTAGGAAAATTTTTGTTTTCTATGCTGCGAACCCTACAGTGGTATCAGAGCCGGATCTATGCGTAGATACTTTACACGGGTAGTACACATATGAGTATGTGGGCGATGATGATCATGTTGTTGCTCCTTTGTTGTAATTTTGGATATTGGTGGCATAGTGGGATGAAGCGGCCCGGATAAACTTTACATGTCCTCGCACATGAGACCTGTTCCACGCTTGACATGCAACTAGTTTGCATAAGTGGCTAGCGGGTGTCTGTCTCTCCTACTATAGTCAATATCTATTTTGCAAGCGAGTTGTCAACAATTTGATTATCCTCGTTGTGGTTCATGTTCATAGGTAAGAACGGTTCTATCTCGAAAGCCCTAAGCCACGTAAAACTTGCAATGGATAAATTAGAGGCATCTAGTTTAGATTGTTGCTGGGCTAGTGTTATGATATGGTAGTGTTGTAAGTAGAAGTATGAGATGATACTCTTACAACACACATAGCGTGTAAAATCCATAGACCTTGGATTTACACATATAGGTATGATAGTGATCATACCACGATGCACATGATAGAGATCATCTGCGGGAACCATATCATTTCACTAATAAACATATGATGTTTGATAGCATCTTATATTGCTTGTTTAGCGCTTTGTTAGCATAATAAGATGATCCCTAATTTAAATATCAAGATAAGAATGTGTTCTTCCTTTAGTATGCACCGATTATGTTTTCGTCGCTCCAAGACATCACGTGATGATCGGGTGTTCTTGGATCCACGACCATATTTCGGGTGTAAAACAGTTACACACGCGAATACTAAGGTTCTAACTTGGCGAGCCTAGCATGTACAGACATGGCCTCGGAACACGGACCGAAAGGTTAAGCATGAGTCATATAGTTGATATGATGCCCATTTGATGCTCGCCTTTGAAGCTATACCGACTCACGTGATGATCGGACTTGGTGTAATGGATTTGGTTCATGTAATCATCAAAAAGGCACGAGGGATGTCGTTTTTGAGTGGGAGTTCATTCATAATATAGATTAGTTGAACTCAATCTATCATACACTTAGTCTAAACTTTACAAATTCTGTTGTAGATGGCACCACCTGCTTTTAATTTCAATGTGCTCATGGAGAAAGAGAAACTAGCAACAAACGGTAGCAACTTTACCGAATGGGCCATGAATTTGAGGATTCTCCTCTCTGCTGCACAAAAGCAATATGTGCTAGAAGCTCCGTTAGGCCCCCCACCTTTAGATGATGCCCCTGACGAGGAGAAGAATGTCTATCAGACTCGTCAGGAGGACCACAACTTAGTTCATTGCGGCATATTGTATGGGCTAGAGCCGGAACTTCGAAAGCGTTTCGAAAACGGCAATGCATTTGATACAATGGGTGAGTTGAAAATGATTTTCGACACACATGCTGCTGTAGAGAGCTACAACGCTTCAGAAAAGTTCTTTAGCTGCATGATGGAAGAGCACAGCTCCGTTAGTGAGCATGTACTCAAGATGTCGGGTTACGCCGATAAGCTTGTGTCCTTGGGAATATCGATTCCCATTGACTTAGGCATCCATCTTGTTCTGCAGTCTCTGCCACCTAGCTATAAGAGCTTCGTGATGAACTATAATATGCAAGGCATGAAGAAGTCTCTCCCCGAGCTTCTGTCAATGCTTAAAACTTCAGAAGTGGAGATCAAAAAGGAACATCAAGTGTTGATGATCAATAGGAACACTGGTTTCAATAAAGACAAGAAGGGAAAACAGAAGGGAAGTAAGGGCGGCAAGCCGGTTGCCGCGCCTGAAAAGAAACCCCGAGTTGGACCTAAGTCTGATTCCGAGTGCTACTATTGTAAGGGGACTGGCCACTGGAAGCGCAACTGCCCAAGTATCTGGCAGACAAGAAGGCCGGCAAGGCAAACAAAGGTATATATGATATACATGTTATTGATGTGTACTTGACTAGTGCTCGCAGTAGCACCTGGGTATTTGATACCGGTTCAGTTGGTAATATTTGTAACTCGAATCAGGGGCTGCGGAACAAGTGACCGCTAGCAAGGGGTGAGGTCAAGATGCGTGTCGGCAATGGATCAAGCGTTGATGTGATTGCCGTCGGAACGCTGCCTCTCCACTTTCCGTCGGGATTAGTTATAAACTTGAATAAATGTTATCTGGTGCCTGCACTGAGCATGAACATTGTATCTGGATCGTGTGTGATGCGAAGTGGTTATTCATTTAAATCCGAGAACAATGGTTGTTCCATTTATATGAATGAAATATTTTATGGTCATGCACCGATGATGAATGGTTTATTTCTATTAGATCTCGATGATAATGTTACACATATTCATAATGTTGATGCTAAAAGGATTAAACTTAATGATGATATATCCGCATATATGTGGCACTGCCGTCTAGGTCATATTGGCGTTAAACGCATGAAGAAGCTCCATTCGGATGGACTTTTGGAATCACTTGATTATGAATCATTTGATACATGTGAGCCATGCCTTATGGGCAAGATGACTAGAACGCCGTTTTCCGGTTCAATGGAACGGGCGACAGATTTATTGGAAATCATACATTCTGATGTATGTGGTCCAATGAGTGTGTCGGCGCGAGGTGGATATCGTTTTTTTGTTACTTTCACGGATGATTTTAGTAGATACGGTTATATCTACTTGATGAAACACAAGTCTGAAACCTTTGAAAAGTTCAAGGAATTTCAGAATGAAGTGGAAAATCATCGTAATAGAAAGATCAAATTTCTACGGTCCGACCGTGGAGGTGAGTATCTAAGTTACGAGTTTAGCACTCACATGAAAGAGTGTGGAATTGTTTCACAACTCACACCTGCCGGAACACCACAGCGAAATGGTGTGTCGGAACGTCGTAATCGTACTTTATTAGATATGGTTCGATCTATGATGTCTCTGACGGACTTGCCGTTGTCATTTTGGGGTTATGCACTAGAAACTGCTGCATTCACTTTAAATCGGGCACCATCTAAATCCGTTGAAAAGACACCGTATGAATTGTGGTTTGGAAACAAACCTAAGCTATCATTTCTTAAAGTTTGGGGATGCGATGTTTATGTGAAGAAACTTCAGCCGGATAAACTCGAACCCAAAGCGGAAAAATGCGTCTTCATAGGATACCCTAAAGAAACTATTGGGTATTCCTTCTATCACAGATCCGAGGGCAAGGTTTTTGTTGCCAAGAATGGATCCTTTCTAGAGAAAGAGTTTCTCGCGAAAGGTGTGAGTAGTCGGAAGGTAGAACTCGAAGAGGTTGTGGAACCTTCTCTTCAAAGTATGGCGAGTAGCGCAGCGCCGGAAGTTGTTCCGGAGTTGGCTCCACCTGTTGAAGAGGGAACTAATGATAATGATCATGAAACTCCGAAAGAGAGTACTACCGAACCTCGCAGGTCAAACAGGACGCGTGCAGCTCCCGAGCTGTACGGAAATCCTGTCATGAATTTCATGGTTGATGAAAATGATGACCCTGCGACGTATGAAGAAGCGATGATGAGCCCGGATTCCAACAAATGGTTAGAAGCCATGAAATCCGAGATGGAATCCATGTATGAAAATCATGTTTGGAACTTGGTGGAATTACCTCACGATCGAAAGGCCGTGGAGAACAAATGGATTTTCAAAAGGAAAACTGATGCTGATGGTAATGTGACCGTCTATAAAGCTCGACTTGTCGCAAAGGGGTTTCGACAAATTCAAGGAGTTGACTACGATGAGACTTTCTCTCCCGTAGCGATGCTAAAGTCAGTTAGGATTATGTTAGCAATTGCTGCATATTTCGATTATGAGATATGGCAGATGGATGTCAAAACCGCGTTTCTCAATGGAAATATTGAAGAAGAGTTGTATATGATACAACCAAAGGGTTTTGTCGATCCTAAGGATGCTAACAAGGTGTGCAAGCTTCAGCGATCCATCTATGGATTGAAGCAAGCATCACGAAGTTGGAATCTCCGCTTTGATGAGGTGATCAAAGAGTTTGGATTTGTCCAAACTTATGGAGAAGCTTGTATTTACAAGAAAGTGAGTGGGAGCAATGTGGCATTTCTGATATTATATGTGGATGACATATTATTGATCGGAAATGATATAGATCTTTTAAACAGTGTTAAAAGTTATCTAAACAGCAAATTTTCAATGAAGGACCTAGGTGAAGCGTCATACATATTAGGCATAAAGATCTATAGAGATAGATCTAGGCGCCTAATAGGGCTATTGCAAAGTACATACCTTGATAAGATTTTAAAGAAGTTTAAAATGGACGGAAGTAAGAAGGGGTTCTTACCTATGTTGCAAGGCAAGACATTGAGTAAGACTCAAAGTCCGGCTTCGGCGGAAGAAAGAGAGATAATGGACAAAGTCCCCTATGCTTCAGCCATAGGCTCTATAATGTACGCCATGCTATGTACAAGACCGGATGTGGCACATGCTATTAGTTTGACTAGTAGGTACCAATCGGATCCAGGTTCGGAACACTGGATAGCGGTCAAGAATATCCTTAAGTACTTACGAAGAACTAAGGATATGTTTCTTGTATACAGAGGTGAAGAAGAGCTCGTCTCTAAGTGTTATGTCGACGCTAGCTTTGACACCGATCCGGATGACTCTAAGTCTCAATCCGGATACGTATTTCTCATGAATGGCGGAGCGGTTAGTTGGAGGAGCTCCAAACAACCTGTGGTAGCGGGATCAACAACGGAGGCCGAATATGTTGCTGCTTCAGAAGCAGCTCAGGAAGCAGTTTGGATGAAAGAGTTCATATCCGAACTAGGAGTGGTGGCAAACGCGTTGGACCCAATGGTGATCTATTGTGACAACAATGGTGACATTGCCAATGCCAAAGAGCCAAGGTCTCACAAGCATTCCAAGCATATTAAGCGCCGTTTTCACTCCATCCGCGAGCATGTCAAGGATGGAGATATAAAGATTTGTAAAGTACATACGGATCTCAATGTAGCAGATCCGTTGACTAAAACTCTCCCTAGAGCAAAACATGATCAACACCAGAACTCAATGGGTGTTAGATTTATCACTATGTAACTAGATTATTGTCTCTAGTGCAAGTGGGAGACTGAAGGGAATATGCCCTGAGAGGCAATAATAAAGTGTTTATTATGTGTATTCCAAGTATATGATAGATGTTTATCTTGCATGCTATAATTGTATTAATACGGAAACGTTAATACATGTGTGTTTAATAAACAAACAGAAAGTTCCTAGTTAAGCCTCTCTCATAAACTAGCTCGTTGATTAACAAGATGATCAAGGTTTCCTGATCATGGACATTGGATGTTGTTAATAACGGGATCACAACATTAGTGTAATGGTGTGATGAACATTCATCCGAAGTATAGCATTACGATCAAAGTCATTGAGTTTATATTGCTATAACAACTTACGAAGTGATCCTGTTATCGCCACATTTTGGCCAAAGGAGGAGATGGGCCGTAATCAAGATGGGCTTGGAGGATACATATATGCAACGTATTGCTGGATCAGCCTTGTGCGTGGATTTGGGCTAAATTGCCCGTGTATCTGTATATTATGGTAGGTTACGTTTCGGTTTAAGTAAGAGATAGAGTTGTTAGGGTTATTCCAAAGATAGAAAGTCTCCGGACTATAAATATGTACCTAAGGTTATTGAGAAAAGAGGACGATCACGTTCACAACAAACACAATCTCGGCGCATCGCCACCCCTTGTTTCTAGGGTTTTTTTCGGGTAAGTGTCATGCTGCCTAGATCGCATCTTGCGGTCTAGGCAGTATCTGCTTATGCGTTATTTAGTATTACTCGTGCTGAAGCCTTGTTGATGGTGAGTAATACTGTTATCATAGATTTGTTTGGGCTAGCATCGGTACCTTTTTGTTATGATTGCTTAGTTATGCTGCCTTTAGTTATCTCGCTGCCTTTGCACCTTTTTCGGGTGTAAGGGCAGCATCTTGCTTGATCTTTATTCAGTTGATTTGATCTGTTATAGTTATGCCTTGTTTTCCAAGGTTTAGTTTGATATCCACATAGTCAGGCCTTGCAAACGGGTTGAACGATCCAGTAGTATGTAAGGATATGGTTTGCCAATTCGAGAGGAGTTGTTCCGGGAATTGACTTTACGTCGGTTGTTAGGCCTTCTCTAGGGTTAGTTTTCTATCATCTTTTGTATCTACCAGGCTCAATTACGTGTAGGATGTTCCAATTATGTGGTGAAAACGTTAAACTGTCGTAGGTCGATTTAACTTGTATTGATGAAGCAAAACCCCATGTTATCGTAGATTTAATGCAGAACCATGGGATAATCGGTTCCAGGAGCCGATTCACAGGGAAACCTGGGAGCCGGTCGCGGCTCGAATTTTACGTATACTTGTTTGCCATGCAGGAAACTAATCGAAGCAATCCATCACCTTCCTGACCAGGTATAGGTCAGGTGGCACGCCCTTGCGTCAGCCAGGACGTGTGCCAGAGTTTTGCGGGCCGTTGCCCGAGGGACCAGGGCCCACCAGCAGTTCTGGAAGCCTCCCGGCTCTTCGTGTTGCTCGTCGCTGCTCGCCGGTGGGTTTTGACAGGCAACACATTCTGGCACGCCCGGTGGGATATTCAACAACATCTGCATCAACATCCGACGCTGCGATGGGGGACAGACCGGTCACGTACGACGATCTGCCTCATGAGCACAAGGCGAAGTATGATGATATCAAAGCTCTCTTCGAAGCCGATCTCATCGGCTCTTTTGAGAGGACCCGTAAGCATGGCATCAGGTGGAAAGGGTTCTCACCCGAAGGTGCTCTTGATGAGGTGGATCTGTCTGTTCCTTCAGAGGAGCGCACCAGAGCTCTGCGACAGGAAGTCAATTACATGGTGGCTCATTCTCTTCACCGCCATTCTGAGAGCCTAGTGAACGCTTTCGAGCGCGTCGCGGTTCGTGTAGTTCAGGAGATCATGAAACATCAGTACTCTCCGTCGGGGCCTACTCTAGGGACCCACCAGGGAGAAAGACTGCTCCAGACCAGGCCACAGCTGCCATTCACGCTTGCAGCTCCGGAGCCACCAGGGGCACCGGCGTACGTCGTCTACAAGGTTGGAGGTGACCCTGGCGATTGCCAATTCCTGTTTGAACCACCTAAAGAAATCCCACATGGATATGTGTGCACCTACGTGCCGGACTGCAATAGCCTGACGCGCACGAACCAGATTGCAACCGCAGGGATTTCTGGGGCAGGAGTTTCTGGAGCAGGGGCTTCGGGAGCAGGTATTTCTGGAGCAGGGATGTCTGGGATGGACGCTGATAAATAGGCATGGCTAGCCAAGTATGCCACCGGAACGAGTCATGAGAATTTATCCCCTACAGCTCAAACGGTGGAGCAAATCCGTACCATCTTGAGAGACCAGTTCGGCTTCGTGCCGAAGAGAAGGACAATCGGCTATTCCAAGCCGTACCCCAACGAGTTTGATCTGATTCCGCTGCCACCCAAGTATCGGCTCCCTGAGTTCTCAAGGTTTAGCGGATCAGAAGGGTCGAGCTCGATCGAGCATGTGAGCCGATACCTGGCACAGTTAGGCATGATTTCAGCATCGGATCAGTTACGCGTAAGGTTCTTTACGCAATCTCTGACAGGACCAGCTTTTGGGTGGTACACCTCGTTGCCACCGGATTCGATCCAGACCTGGAAGCAACTGGAAGAGCAGTTCCACATTCAGTATCATTCAGAAGCTACCGAGGCTGGCATTGCAGATCTGGCGCAGGTGCGGCAAAAGCGGGGAGAAACGGTAGCCGAGTACATTCAGCGTTTCAGGACTGTCAAGAACCGATGTTATTCGGCTCGTTTAACTGAGAAAGAAGCAGTCGAGCTGGCAGTGTTGGGTCTCTCAGCACCTATCAAGGATCTGGCTTTCCAAGTAGAATACAATTCATTGGCGCACATGGCCCAGAAACTGACAATGTATGAACAGCGCCACCCTGAGTTGTACCAAGACAAGTTCAAACGTCCGATAGGCCTGGTCGATACAAAGAAGAGGATCCCGTACAAGACCAGGAGGTGGCCGTGGCTGAATGGGCTCGGGGGGCAGATCCCGTGTCTTGCAAATGGGTGAAACAGCAAGGGCCTGCGAAAGGGTTCGACTTCGATGTGAGCAAAGCTGAGCAGATATTCGATTTACTGCTGAAAGAAAAGCAGCTGAAGTTACCCGAAGGCCATAAAATCCCTACGGCTCAAGAGATGAACGGGAGACCATACTGCAAGTGGCATCACTCGTTCACCCACACCACCAATGATTGCAAAGAGCTACGTCGCCAGATCCAAACGGAGATAGAACAGGGCCGTCTGATCCTTGGGCAATTCGCCATGAAAGTAGACACAAACCCGTTTCCCGGCGTCAACATGGTAGAACACAGCCACTCCACGAGGCGTCAGTTAGATTTCTCGTTCGATGTTAATATGGCAGGGCCTGTGTACCACCATGGCACATATAAGGAGGAAGGCGGTCGCTCTCGGGGCAAAGAAAGAGAGGAGGCTGGTCCACGTAACCGGCCCCGTTATGATGACAGGCGGTATTTAACCGAGGAGCAAGTGAGAAGCGTGCGATATCAGAAGCCACACTCCACGCATCTCCTTAACAAGTATGAGCGTCAGTATGACCGACGTCGCCGGCACGATAGAGATGATGAAGGATATGAGCACCTCGCTAGGGGAAAGTCAAAGGAAAAGGAAGGCGTGGATAAACATTGGGAGTGTCTTTCTTCAAGTATTGCTGGGATGCGGGAATGAGCCGATTGCCTACAATCGACAACTGCCCGGAATGTGGACAGCAGAAGGATGACACAGGTCCAGTTTCAGTGTTCAAGCGTCTAGGGCCTCTCCCGCCTCAGAACAGACAAGAGGAGTCATCTCGAGCAAAAGATCTCGAGGAGCCAAAGGGTGAAGAAGAAGAAGACAGATATCACCGGCCAAGGTGGTGTCCCGATGGACTCAGACATACCCAAAAGCGTAGAGTTCAGCGACTGCGTAGCTTGGAGGAAGCCGAAGCGCAGTACCTCCACACTTTAAGGAAAGCACGGCCCGATCTGGCCGTGAAAATTCGGCAAACCTTGGAAACGGAGGCTCGTCCGAAAAGGAAAGAGTGGCGCCCCAAACCAGTAAAAGCCGATGCGAAGACATCGGCTGGCACAAACATGGTGTTCATACTTCCGTCAGAGTTTTGCGCTCCAAGAACCAAAGAACTACCAGTGGCACAGTTTGACTGCGGCCCACGGCCGGTTATCTTTGAAAAGCCACGAGAGAAGGGCTACAAACATCTGAAAGCCCTGTACCTGCGAGGTTATATCAATGGGCAGCCTGTCCGCAAGATGTTGGTTGACACCGGAGCGGCAGTCAATATAATGCCATACTCCATGCTACGGCGTTTGGGACGCTCCACTGCAGATCTGATCAAAACCAACGTCACGTTAAGCGACTTCAACGGCCAAACTTCAGAAACGCAAGGCGTTCTGAACGTGGATCTAACCGTGGGCAGAAAAACCATCCCTACGTCATTCTTCATCGTTGACAGCAAAAGCACCTACGCTGTCTTGCTGGGGAGGGATTGGATTCACGCTAACTGCTGCATTCCATCCATGATGCACCAGTGCCTAATACAGTGGGATGGAGATGAAGTGGAGGTCATTCGTGCAGATGATTCGATCGAGATCTCCATAGCTGGCATGAACATCTGGGAGGCAGAAGACCAAGAGCCGATCTCTGGAATCAGTCTAGACGGCTGTGAGCGCATTGAAGCTACAAAAAACGGGGTGAGGCTGGTCTTATCCACTGGCCTGACAGAGTAGCAAAGTCCACGATCGTACGTGGTATGGCCGATCCCTGCGATCGGCCATAAAAAATAAAAAGCAGTAATCTTACGACAAACAGGTCATGCAGTCGTAGTAGGGAGATTCCCTGCCATTGTAGAGCACAAATAAGTTGTAAACCTTCCTTGACTAATGCAATCAAAAAGGGGGCCGATTCCGGCAATCGGCCCAAATTATCTTTGTTATCCTCACCAACTGTTTACCCCGTGTTTAGCATCGATTTAGCAGGTGACGGAAAGCTAGGGTATGGGTTTACCTCCGCTGATGAGCTAGAGGAGATTGACATCGGTCCTGGGGATAAGCCGCGACCAACATTTATCAGCAAGAAGTTAGATCCGAATCTGCGGGGTCCGATGATAGCTTTGTTGAAAGAATATCCAGATTGCTTTGCCTGGGACTATACAGAGATGCCCGGGTTAGACAGGAGCATCATTGAGCATCGACTCCCGCTTAAAAAAGGGTTTCGGCCATTCCAGCAGCGAGCACAACAGATGAAGGCCGAAATTTTGGAAGAAGTCAAGAAAGAGATCGAGAAAATGTTGACAGCTAGGTTAATCAGGCCATGCAGGTATGCTGAGTGGATTTCTAGTATCGTACCTGTAGAGAAAAAGGATGGCCGCTGGCGTGTTGCCATAGATTTTCGGGATCTCAATAGAGCCACTCCAAAGGATGAGTATCCGATGCCGGTAGCAGAGACATTAATCAACGCAGCTGCTGGTCATAAGGTCTTGAGCTTCATGGATGGCAATGCCGGTTACAACCAAATTTTTATGGCTCCGGAAGATATACACAAGACTGCATTCAGAGTCCCAGGTTCGGTGGGGTTGTTTGAATATGTAGTCATGACGTTTGGACTGAAGAATGTCGGCGCCACATACCAAAGAGCCATGAATTACATTTCCCATGATCTGATCGGCAAGCTGGTGGAAATTTATATCGATGACGTGGTGGTCAAGTCTGCTTCAGTACAAGGACACTTGGACGATCTGCAACGCGTCCTGGACCGAACAAGAAAATTCGGACTACGGATGAATCCAAAGAAGTGTGCCTTCGGTGTGACGGCCGGTCAGTTCTTGGGTTTCTTGGTCCATGAACGCGGAATTGAGATCGGCCTGAAAAGTCAGGAGGCAGTGCGAACAATGAAGCCACCTACCACGAAGAAAGAACTGCAGTCTCTCATCGGCAAGATCAACTTCGTCAGAAGATTCATCTCCAATCTGTCAGGAAGAATAGAGCCGTTCATGGGACTGGTGAAAATTAAATCTGATGAGGAGTTCCGCTGGGGGACAGAACAACAACGAGCCTTCGACGAGATCAAACAATATCTAACGAAGCCGCCAGTGTTGGTTCCGCCCCAGCCGGATAGGCCGTTCTACATTTACTTGTCAGTAGCTGACACGTCCATCGCCTCGGTGGTGGTGCAAGTTTATGATGGTCTGGAGCGAGTTGTGTTTTACATCAGCAGAAGGATACTGGATGCAGAGACAAGGTATCCTGAGATCGATAAGTTGTGCCTCTGCCTGTTTTTCACCTGCACCAAGTTGCGCCACATCTTGCTCTCAGCGGAGATTATCATTATATGCAAATCAGATGTCATAAAACATATGCTGTCGGCTCCTATGTTGAAAGGCCGACTCGGCAAATGGATGTTTGCATTATCGGAATTTGATATCCGGTATCAACCCGCGAAAGCGGTTAAGGGTCAGGCGTTGGCCGACCTTATTGCTGAAAGAATCAACACTGATATAGCAGCGCTGTCTATACGAGCGTGGGCTATGTTTTTCGATGGATCGGTTTGTGATGATGGTTGCGGCATCGGCATTCTACTCGTGTCGCCCCGGGGGGCAACATATTCCTTCTCCATCAGGCTATCTACCCCTTGCACCAACAACGTCGCTGAGTATGAGGCGATACGCAAGGGAATGGAGTTGCTCATCGAAGCTAGAGCATAAGCAGTGGAAATTTTTGGAGACTCCAAATTGGTGATTTCCCAACTCACGGAGGAATACAAGTGTGAGAGCGAGTCGCTCTTACCATTATGGTTGCAATGCCGTGAGCTGATGGCAAAGTTCCGGTACATAAACTTTAACTGGATCCCGCGATCGCAGAATACCGAGGCGAATGATCTCGCACAAATGGCTTCAGGCTACAAGGATGTAGCAGAGGGAGCTGATGTTCAGGTACAGTTCCTGGAGGCGGACGACTGGAGAGCCGATATCTTCAATTACTTGAAAGATTCGGCTCGGGGGGCACCTAAACGGATAAGGTACAAGGCCATGAAGTATGTGCTTATTGGGGACGACATGTTCTACAGGACTTTGGAAGGATTACTGCTCAAATGTCTGGGGCCAACCGAGGCCAATCGGCTCCTACACGAGGTACACGAAGGCGCCTGTGGAACTCACCAATCGGCTCACAAGATGAAATGGTTGATCAGGCGATCAGGGTTTTATTGGCCCACCATGCTTGAGGACTGTTTTAAGTACTACAAAGGGTGTCAAGCATGTCAGAAATTTGGAAAAATTCAGACGGTACCCGCGTCAGCAATGAACCCCATCATCAAGCCTTGGCCATTCCGAGGTTGGGGCATGGATATGATTGGCAAGATCAATCCTCCATCAAGCAAAGGCCACATGTGGATTTTGGCCATTACGGATTATTTCACTAAATGGGTGGAAGCCGTCCCTATGAAGTCAGTGAACTCGAAGGATGTTATCGATTTTGTGAAAGAACATGTCATTCATAGATTCGGGATTCCCCAAACTATCACGACCGATGGAGGTTCGGTCTTCATTTCTCACGAGTTTAGAAAGTTCTGTGAGGACACGGGAATTAAGCTGATCCGATCATCTCCATACTATGCTCAAGCAAATGGGCAAGCTGAAGCGTCCAACCAGAGCCTTATCAAGCTGATCAAGAGGAAAGTCGATGAGCACCCTAGGCGTTGGCACGAGGTTTTGTCAGAGGCTTTATGGGCTTATCGCATGTCATGTCATGGAGCGATAAAAACCTCGCCATACCATCTAGTCTACGGACAAGAAGCCGTATTGCCCTGGGAGATTACGGCTGGATCGAGACGTGTCACTTTTCAGAACGATCTAACAACTGAAGAGTATGCGGCCCTGATGAGTGACAGTGTTGAGGATTTAACTGAGCTTAGGCTGTGGTCGCTTGAGAAAATCAAAGAGAACAAGGCCAAGGTAGCTCGTGCATATAATAAGAAGGTGAGACCAAAGGAGTTCCACGTTGGCGATCTGGTATGGGAAGCTGTATTGCCATTGGGGACTAAGGATGCAGCATATGGTAAATGGTCTCCAAATTGGCACGGGCCATACAGGGTCGATCAAGTTTTAAGGGGGAACGCGTACATGCTTGAGGAGCTGGACGGCGTGAAATTCCCAGTGGCTGTCAACGGTCAACATCTCAAGAAATATTTCCCAAGCATGTGGGATGATGGACAGTGAAATATGGGGGCCGATACATGAAATCGGCCAATAAAAAAATATAGCCGATGCACAGCCATCGACTCTAGAGGTTCAAACTGTTACGAGCAGGTGTCAGTTTACATGAATAAGCTACTGAAGGAATGCCTCCAAGGCGTGGAGGGCGTCAGCGCGGACACGATCCACCTCGGCGATCTCGGCTTCGTCATCTTCGTCCTTGCCCATCACTAGCTGCTTGTTCAGGGCACGTATTTCCGCCAGATCAGTCTTCAGTTGAGATTTGAGGCCTTCTGCTTCGTCTTGGGAGCGGGCGATGAATGCTTCCTTGTCACGAATGAGCTGTTTAGTCACCCGGACCTTCTCTTCAAGATCTCCCAATTCCTTTTTCAAGGATGCAAGCTCGGCAGTGCTGACAGAGGTGTCAGTTTTGGCATCCAGAGACGCCTTTTTCTCATTGAGCCGCTGACATTTGTCTGCAATATTGGCCTTCAGCGGGAGTTGGGCGCGGCGCAGATTAATCCTCTCACGAGCCAACTTCACCCTTGACCCGTAGAAAGACAGAGTTACAACTGGCCAAAGCTTCACCTGCAATGCTACTGGGAGTGGGTCCTTGATTTCGGCAAGAACACTCTTCACCTCTTCAGAACCCTCGATCAACTTCTCGATCGGGGAGGACAGCAAGGCTTTGAGACGCTGGAATTGAGGTAGAACAGCTCTTGCTCGTGGTTCATCGTTGGCGACAGAGAGAGTTGGTTCGATGGATTCAGGGTCGAACGTCAGCAGGCCTGAGATATCACAACCCTGGCAGGCCGAAATGGCGTCAGTATGCGTCCAACATGGAAGGATGAGCCGAACGAAGCGAACGTACCTCTCCTAAGATCAAGGGGATAGCAGATGACGAGACAATCGGCTTGTGTGTTGTTGCTGGGGGCTTGGCCAAAGTGGTAACCGTTTCATCTACACCTTCAGGGATTACTAGATCCAGCCTTGAGAAAGGCATCGGCACTTCCCCGGCTTTCCCACTAGAAGTGTCAGTCGTCTGCATGGAAGGTGCTTAGCCGATGTAAATAGTGATGAATCGGCAGATAAAAAAACAATTGGTAAGAGCATGGAGGGTGATGACTTTCGAAACCTCTTGGCTCGACGAAGAAGTTTGCAGTCCCTTGCGAGCCCTCTTGGGGCTCACAGCTGGCCCCGCCTCGACTGATGCTCGGGGGGCAGTAGGTTCAGGAACCGGCCTTTTCCTGGGAGCCGATGGTGGCAAATCTGGCTGGCTCGGTGTGGTGGTCCTCTCAGAGTCTGTTGGGCCCGATTCTCCTCGATTGGATTGTGTGTCCCCGCTGGAGGTGTCTTCGATGGAAACCTATAAGAAAAGGAGAGCTAGTAAGCACAAGCATGTTTGCAAGGATGAAAGAGATCAACCAAGGCATGGATCAGCGTACATGCGAACTTTCTGGAGAAGGGCTCCGGCGCCTCAAAGTCTTCCTGGCAGCTACCTTCCTCACCGCCGTTCTTGTTTTAGTTGGAACTCGAGAGGCGGCTGACCCAGAAGTTGCTTGGCTCTTGGAAGCCGATTGTGGTGATATCGGTTGGTTCTGCATCACGACCTTTTTCAAAGGTGGCGAGTTTTTGCAGAAAAGGACCACAGGAGCTGGTGGGAAGAATTCGAAGGGGGAGCCATCACCGTGTGTAGGTTCAGGACCATCTTGTTGCTGCAAGGAGACAGAGCGGGTTATTAGAAGAATCATTTGTGAGCTGCATCAAGAAAATTTACAAGTAGTGGTACCTGTTCTACGGGGATATCATATTCAGCATCGAGCTGTTCCAGCAACGGTCCCAGAGCTCTCCTGAAGGCATGAGTCTTCCACATCGACCACCAGTTCTCAAAACCATCGGTTGATGAAGCGAAGGTGAGGTTGTTAGGAATTGGGATGGTCAGAGCATCGAAGAAGGAATAACACCTTTGACTGGTGAGAGGATCGGGCAGGTCAGCTCTGCTCTCTGTAAGATTGTGGAGAAAGAAATGGGGAGGTACTTGTCCAAGGCCAAATTGCCGAGCCGCTATGACCGGCTGGTAGAACTCGTATCCAGGCTTGATTATTCTGTTGGATGTGCTCATGCCAACTGGGAGGAAGCAGGGACGGATCACAGTGGAAAATAGCTGCCGAGTGCTGGTGTCATCGGCAAAGTTGTCTAGCCTGAAGGAGATGGGATTTTCAAAATGTTCCGATTCTTCCGTGTAAGGAAAGAAGATAGGATTGTCCAGGCCTTGGAAGAAAACGCTGAACCACTTGGATGCTTCCTGAGGGATCAGTTTACTACCTGGCAGTCTATACAGAGCTTGGCCGTAGCTGGTGCATCGGATCTGCCTCCCTTTGGCATCTGGAAAGGTGCAACTCGCCAAAAGGGGGAAGTTTGGGACATGGTTTTGAAAATACAGCTGAGACCATAGCTGAATGAACCACCAAGGACCTCCTGTTTTGACTGCTATGCCGGAGAATAGTTTGACAGACATCAACTGGAGATATCGATAGACTTCTCCAAGGAACAGTTTGCCGATGCCAAGTTGAGTGCCTCTGGTGAGTTCGTAGGCCAAGGAGAGATAATTCTTGGTTGGAGCAAGGGAAGGGCCACAGAATATGAAATGTTCCAGCCAGAAGTTGAGGAAAGCCGTGTGTTCTTTCTCTGTGACAGGGCCTTTAGTTTTCATGTGGCTTTGAAGATAGGCACCCCAGTTCGTGCAGTCTGTTTTGGAAGAAAGCTTGCAGGGGACCTTTGTCAGCTTAAAAGCAGAGGGGCTGGGTGATGTAACGTCCAGACCAGTAATCATCACCACGTCTAACAGAGTTGGTGTCATGGGGCCATGACCGAACATGAAGCAGTTCAGAGCATCGGACCAGAAATAGCCGATGGTTTTTAGAAGATTTTCATGTTTCTCAAGGGGAGACAATGACAAATACAAGGCATCGGCTATTCCCGTGGTTTCCCATTGGGATTGGTAAGTTTTGGCTACCCTGCTGTACCAAGAGACCCAATGTTCAGGAGGATTAGGCCAGGCTCGCAAGCAGTCGGCCCAAGAATTCAAATCTAGGTTTTGGCTTACGAAGGGGATTCTGTTTGCCTCGCAAGAGATCAGATGGGCAGGACTAGATTCTGTACGGGGGCCAAGACAAAGAGAATTTGGGAGAGAAGGATGCGGCAGCAGAATGTCTGAAACCTAAAAATTTAACGGTGGAATAAAGCATTAATTCAGGTGTTTGCTATTAATTCTAGCACCGTGTTCAGACTGCGAGGAGCAGGCGTACCTTCAGACCAGAGACCGCTGTGTCGGTATTGGACGATTCCGCCATCTAGTTTGCCGGTGGAGATGGATCTATGCGATTGGGGATCGGGGGTTCTTGTCGCTGTAAGCTCGATCTATTCGGTGAGGCAATTGGAGATCTGGGTTAGCCTTTTTGAAGAGGGTCGCAGGCTACCGTTTGAAATTGGAAAGTGGCCGCTCAGATTTATCTAAATATGCGACCAAATTTGACCTTGTCAACGTTTGTGGGGAAAGTCGATGCGTTACCATCGGCTCTTTGGGCTTTGACTTGGTTGACCATATGAGCGTAGTATGGTGAAAGCCGATACATTACTATCGGCTTCTGGAACGTTGACCTATTTTGACTATCGGCAAAATCGAATTGGGAAAGCAATCTTTGTTGATTCAAAAGACGGTTGTTTACAATGAAGCCGATTGCTTACAAATGGAAATCTACTACTAGTACTACTACTACTAGTCCCTAATCTAGAAGCCGGTGTCGTCGCCGCTGTCTTCGCCGTCGTCGTATTCGCTGTCATCGGTGCTGCTGCCGGCGTAGTCTTCGCCGCTGCTGCTGAAGTTGTCAGCAGGGGCCTCCTCGTCCTCGTCGTCGTCAGTGTCCTCGCTGGACCCGGAGCGGAAGCGCTTCACCGGCGGGTATTCGTCGGAGGAGGTGTCCTCCTCCGCTTCCTCCTCCTCGTCGGAGGATTCGACGTCCTCGCCCCAGGACACGGCGTCGTCGGCGCTCTCCGCCTCCAGTTCCCCGTCGACAAGGAACTGGAGGCCCTCCTCGCCGTCGGTCAGGGACTCGTCGTCCTCTGACCAGGCGGAAAA
Source organism: Avena sativa (assembly GCA_916181665.1). NCBI lineage: Eukaryota > Viridiplantae > Streptophyta > Magnoliopsida > Poales > Poaceae > Avena > Avena sativa. The sequence continues at coordinate 9,793,892 of OV702300.1, read as the reverse complement.
GTCCCAGTCCCTCTCGTCCCACCATTGTGGGGCGAGAGCCTCGTACGCCGCCATTGGCGGGTGCTCCGGCGTCGGCTCCCGGTCGCTCATCGTGTTGGAGGATTGGAAGGAAAGGCCGGATGATTTGGAGGAAGAAGAGGAGGCCATGGCAGAGGAAGAGGGTTTTTTGGCTAATGGAAGAGGATGGGGGTACAAACTGCTCAGATGAATTTAAATAAGGGGAATAGTGGGAGGTGGTTCAATGCCATAGCGATTTTCCAGAATGTGGTGCCAAAACTGTCAAATCATGCACTGCGGAGAAGTTGAGAAGACAAGGCGTCATGATGAGGGGGCGGCGTGACGATTCTGCTCTGCAACGCGTAACCCGATAAAAAAAAAACAGAGTGGTTTTGGAATTATTATTGCCAAAACCAGGGGGGCATGTGTTATCGCCACATTTTGGCCAAAGGAGGAGATGGGCCGTAATCAAGATGGGCTTGGAGGATACATATATGCAACGTATTGCTGGATCAGCCTTGTGCGTGGATTTGGGCTAAATTGCCCGTGTATCTGTATATTATGGTAGGTTACGTTTCGGTTTAAGTAAGAGATAGAGTTGTTAGGGTTATTCCAAAGATAGAAAGTCCCCGGACTATAAATATGTACCTAAGGTTATTGAGAAAAGAGGACGATCACGTTCACAACAAACACAATCTCGGCGCATCGCCACCCCTTGTTTCTAGGGTTTTTTTCGGGTAAGTGTCATGCTGCCTAGATCGCATCTTGCGGTCTAGGCAGTATCTGCTTATGCGTTATTTAGTATTACTCGTGCTGAAGCCTTGTTGATGGCGAGTAATACTGTTATCATAGATTTGTTTGGGCTAGCATCGGTACCTTTTTGTTATGATTGCTTAGTTATGCTGCCTTCAGTTATCTCGCTGCCTTTGCACCTTTTTCGGGTGTAAGGGCAGCATCTTGCTTGATCTTTATTCAGTTGATTTGATCTGTTATAGTTATGCCTTATTTTCCAAGGTTTAGTTTGATATCCACATAGTCAGGCCTTGCAAACGGGTTGAACGATCCAGTAGTATGTAAGGATATGGTTTGCCAATTCGAGAGGAGTTGTTCCGGGAATTGACTTTACGTCGGTTGTTAGGCCTTCTCTAGGGTTAGTTTTCTATCATCTTTTGTATCTACAAGGCTCAATTACGTGTAGGATGTTCCAATTATGTGGTGAACACGTTAAACTGTCGTAGGTCGATTTAACTTATATTGATGAAGCAAAACCCCATGTTATCGTAGATTTAATGCAGAACCATGGGATAATCGGTTCCAGGAGCCGATTCACAGGGAAACCTGGGAGCCGGTCGCGGCTCGAATTTTACGTATACTTGTTTGCCATGCAGGAAACTAATCGAAGCAATCCATCACCTTCCTGACCAGGTATAGGTCAGGTGGCACGCCCTTGCGTCAGCCAGGACGTGTGCCGGAGTTTTGCGGGCCGTTGCCCGAGGGACCAGGGCCCACCAGCAGTTCTGGGAGCCTCCCGGCTCTTCGTGTTGCTCGTCGCTGCTCGCCGGTGGGTTTTGACAGGCAACAGATCCTAATCCTTAGACCATGAGATCATGTCAATCACTAACACCGGAAGAGTTTCTTGATAACATCAAACGTCACACCGTAACAGGGTGATTATAAAGATGGATTCAGAACTAATAAAGTGTTATGTTGAGGCTCATGGATCGAGAGTGGAATTTGTTCATCCCGATGACGGATAGATATACTCTGGGCCCTCTCGGTGATATCACATTGATTAGCTTGCAAGCAAGTGATTTGATCACTAGAATGTTATATCACAGGAACGAGAAAAGAGTGCATGTCGGTAACGAGATCAAACTAGGTATGGAGATACCGATGATCGAATCTCGGACATGTAATATATAGTGAAACAAAGGGATTAAGATACTAGCGTAAAAGGTTCCGACGATCACAAGAAAGTCATCGTTGAATGTGTGGGAGTCAGTATGGGTCTCCAGATCCCGCTTCTGATTATTGATCCGAGAGGGGTCTCGATCATGTCCGTATTATTCACGAACCGTAGGGTGACACACTTAAGAGACACCGACATCCAATTGGGGCAAATGTTTCATGCCGAAAGAATGAACAAGCGCAAGAATTTATTTCACTAGATACCGAAACAGGTTTTCGGGTGAAATTGCATAAAGTGGTTATGCATGTGAAATAGAATTCTAGCAAGGGGTTATTTGTGAATGTTTGTCATTAAAGTAATTGACAAAATTCTGAATAAAATAAAAGAGTTTTATTTAATGAGAGTTTGCATTAAATTTGGTGGAAATTTAATGGGAATTTGAGTGGACTTTTGAGTGGAGGGATTTTAAAGGGCATTTTGTGAGTGGAGTGTCCACCCACATGAATGAAGGAGGGGAGGGGGCAGCCCCCATGGCCGGCGGCCACCCCCTTGGGTGCCCCCCCTCCTCCTATAAAAGGAGCCCCCCTCCTCACTTGTCTCTTACACCTCCTCGTGAAGGATCTCTCTCCCCTCTAGAATTTATCCCCCATGGTCTCGGACTAGCGAGATACATGTTCCCGGTGGCTATTCGGCAAGAAAGAGTTGTGCTTCCGCTGCATCGCTGGAGCGAGGAGGCGGAGGTTGCTCGGTGCCTCGAACGTGTGTGCGAGCACGGATGCGCTGCTGATTTGCGGCGCTAGGACTTCCTCTCGATCTTGAGATCGGCAAGAGATCGTCTACATCAACGACGAGTTGAACTCGTTAAGCTTTGTCGGTCTTCAAGGGTATGTTCTCTACGGATATACATCCGCCCGTTGTTTGTATCTAGTAGATAGATCTTGGTATATAGTTCACATCGTAGGAAAAAATTTGTTTTCTATGCTGCGAACCCTACAGTTATTTCTTTTCTCAGAAATTGGATGCAGTTCAAAGTCTGTCAGTTCACATCTATTGTCTTCATCTTCACAGTCTGACACATGGAAAATATCTTCTAGCTCTTTTTGTGCATCAAAAACTAGATCCCACTCCCACCTCTTTCTCTTCTTGAAACCATCCAGAGTCTGGTTCAGCTCATCATCATCTGATTTAGTTACATCATGGTCCTCCTCCATGCAATCTTCATCCTCCTCCATCTGATCTTCATCTTGCTCTATGAAATAATCCCCAACTTGCTTGCCCTTCTCATTAGCTCTGCATTGCCGCTGTTGTTCTTCATCCATATTGTTGATCTGCTATGTCAACATGTACAGGCAGTCTGAATATTCAGTTAACTGTGTGCACTATTGGCTTGGAAAAATCACTCCTTCCTCATCCACTGTGTACACAACAGGTTTTACAATATATGAGATTGGAATTTGTTCTCCTATTGAGGCAGTGTTTATATTTGGTGGCAGTGTGCTTGCTCCATTGATTACAGTTAAACTAACTTGTTTCTTCTGCTCATACTTTCTAACCATCTGCTAAACCTTCCTCATTCCATCCAATAACTCCATACCAGCAATTCCTCTATCCTTCTCTCTAACATAATACATGCAATCATTCATTCCCTAGACCTCTTCCTCAATTAAAGCTAACATATTTAGGAAGGTGATGTCCGATTTGCATATACTACACTCAATATTGTCTTGGCCATCTAGATTTATCCTTACATCCCATATGTCATCGTCAAACTACACAATTTAAATAACAACAGAATTATTTGCAACAGAAACCCTAGCCTAAATCACATAGAGGAAAAAGGGATAGAAGAGAAAGGGGAAGGGGGGACTTACTCGCTGCCGCCGCCGAATGCAGTTGTCCAACGACTACTCTGCGTCGGGTTCTCCTTCCACACATGGGCCACGGCAACGGAGGCCGCCTTCTCCGGCGAAGCGAACGCCGCTGCCACCGGGTTCGAGCTCTCGAAGAAATCCTTGACACTGGAACTTGTTCCATTGCCCTCCATGCCGTCGACATCGTCTCTAGCTTCGGCGCCGCCGCCATCGCTTCTGTGCGTGCGCGGGAGAGAGATAGTGCGAGTAACTGACTTGGTCGAACCGTGTTGGGACGTGGTTTTAGGGTTCCAATTGCGCCGTTAACATCCATCCATGCCCGGCCGTCCAAATGTGCCACGTTAGCCTGACAACCGGGCCCCACCGGTCAGATTCGTCGTTAGCGCCGCGTCAAGGCCAGATAGTGCTATCTGCAACCGCGTGCCCCAAATCCGTTCCTATATGATTTTTTTTAAACTAGCATGGTGGCCCTGGGAAATGCGAGGGCATCATCTTTAGTTGTTTTATAGAGGACCATCGCTTTGGTGTGTCAAAATTGGTGAAATAGGACCTTCGTATTTTTGTGGAATAGAAAATACCTCATTCCACCTTTTATGCTAAATTGATATCACATGCCTAGGAGACATCTTCGAAAGATTATTAGGCTGCTTTCAAAAACAATACAATAATGACACAATGTGAAGTTTCTGAATGAGATGGTATATACTATCCATCTAGTTGGGAACTGTGAACTCGTTGTAGAGCTTTCCTGCACATTATAAGGATTGAGAAAAACCCTTAATGATGGCGTGTATAAGAGATCGATACAAATATGGTTGTCATATACATATATGTTACATGATACAGATATACAATAAAACTTCAGTACTTGACTTATTTGGGAGATTTAAGAGGAATTTAGGTCTGAGTATGCAAGTTGAACATTGAGACTGTCAAATAATTAGTGTTTATTAGCTGAGTAATGATCCTATGATTCTTATACCATTATGTTGGAACATAAATTATATTTCCTTAATAAGGTGAAACAAAAATAATTTATCCTCGTTACTATATATAGGTCTTCTAAAAAATAACATTATTTTTACCTTTATTTCATCCTTGTAGTTCATTTGTCCCTCTCTTGTTGTGAAATGCACAACAATCTCATGTTGTTGTGAATACATGATATCTTAGACATGGACAATCTACAATATATAACTTGGGAAACCTTACTTTATGACTTAGATAAGGTAATACTTTTAACCAAATTTATTGACCTAACTTTGTCAATAATATATTTATATATTAATAACAACATATCATTTATTTTCCAATGGATGCAATATTATGTTTCAATTTTTAAAACTCTCTCCTTGATAAACGTACTCTTCAATCTAGCCATTCTAGTTGTGTCATGTAACATGGATGGAATATTTAAGAAATCTTAATTAGTTATCATTTTTTCTAGAAGATAGTAAATTTTAATGACAGGTCCTATTAAATATTAAGAATCAAAAACTCGTTAGACTTAAATATTTATCCAAAAGGTCATACTGAGAGAAAATCCATCTCAGTGTGATGTGTAGAAATACTCTCTAGCATTTGTAATCCTTAAAAGTAAAGAGTTTAGATAAGTATGAAGGTCCTAAGAATTAAAAGTGTATACTGAATTTCAAATTATGTAGTATATAAATATTAGAAAATATTTTTTATTCTGAACCCAAAATCTCCTGAAAACAACACAATTTGTTTGTATTTATACTTATTAGTGTGTCGTTGCTCTCCCTCAACCACGGACATGTTTAATGAATTCCCACGATTGTGCACCTCTAGTAGCTTATGGATGGAGCTCAAAGGACAAAACTCCAATTTAGTTCACCTTCTTTCAAATACAAATTTGGTTTGCATTAGGCCCATTAAATTATAAGATTATAGAGAGATATCCATCTCCTTCATTGTATCATCTTCGTAAGGTGAGGCGAGAGTGTCACTTCTTCTAGGCCATCATGTATTCTCCCCATGAGGCTGCCACCATGTCCAATTGTAGTAATACTATGTCGTGACACGTCATAAGGGTAAGCTAAAATCATATCTCATATTGTTTTCTTGGATTTTTTTTGTCGCTGAGGTGATGTCATAAAAAATAAAATAAATGAATATTGGCTGCTTGTATTTTTTATATGCATAATATTTATGACCTCTTTAAATATGCAAGGCGTTAACAATATCGAATTCAGTTGGTCGCGGATTGTCTACCTGCACGGCTTGCTCCCATAGGTGCGGCCCGGGTACGTGGAGTGCATCCCGTCACTTTCCCCTATGTTCTTTCGATCATCTTCTATTAATTGACAAAATAAAATCCAAAATATGAAAATACGGAGTATGAAACTCTCGGTGATACTTGGCTCCTTGCCGTGCAAAGGGGAGTCCTAAAACTCATTGTGGTGGCGCCTAGAGCTATAAGTTTATAGAGAGATATCGATACCCTTAATTATATCATCTTCATAAGGTGAGGTGAGAGTGTCACTTGTGCTTCTCCATCATGTAATTTTCCCGTGAGGCTCCCACAGTGTCCAATTGTACTAATACTATGCTGTGACACGTCATGCAAAGCTAAAATCTCATCTAGTATTGATTTTGTTTGGATTTATTTTTCCATCGATAGAATAAATGAATATTTTTATAACATGCAAAATAAATGAATATTAGTATCATTGTATTTTTTGTATTTAATTATGCAAGACGTTGACAATATCGAATTCCCATGGCTCCTGAGTGGGAGTGCCCGAAGGTGTGCTCCCATAGGTGTGTCCTGTGCATGTGGCGTGCCTATTTTCTTCCGATCGTCTGCTATTAATTGCGAAAATAAAACTTGCATGGTATTTTGATAGATAGATAGATTGGTGGTCTTTTGAAACCCTAGCCTAAAATGTGGTGTTTTTTTTGTAGTTTTCTCAAGCCACGTCCTGTTATGGCTATGACAGTGCAACCACCTTTCCCCTTTCGATCGTGCACTTGTGTCCAGCTGGCCAGTTGGGCAACGATCAATGACCTCTGATTTGCAATTAGTTGCACACAGACAGCACGCCAACGCCACATGCATCAAGCATGGAGGAGTGCTGCAACACTCCAGTGACGATCGACGAGTTGCTGACTCACCATTGTCGGACATATAAGAGAGAGAGAGAGAGAGGGTGGGAGGGTCCATCTGCACTGTGCGGTAGCCAAGCAACAAGTTCTAGAGAGTACCATCTAACCAGGTCCAGCTTCCGATAATAATCATAGATTAAAGAAGCAAATAATTTTAGGTGAATTGAACAATGAGACTATTACGTGTAGATGCATACGGGTACCCAATGGTGTAGCTATGAATCGATGTTCCTTAAATTTGCATAGAGAACTACTATTCCACCAATGCAGTTTTCTCATCCACATCAGGGACAGGGACAATACAATAATGCGGTGGTAGGGAACTAGGGATCAATGGCATGATCCGCTCCAAGCCACCCAAAGTTCTCGGGTACGGTCCATCCAGGAACCAGCTCCTGGAGGTAGCACATGCCAACTGTCACCCCTCTCAAGCATGTTCCACATCAGCTTGTCCTGCGGTGTGATGTTGGTCCCATCATGGCTCGAGTTCGTGGATGCTGGGACGAAGGCCTCGGAGGGTAGAAATGCGCAGTGATTCCGCCACAAGCGACGTGGTGGTTGTGATTTTCTTCTGTTCTTCTTTCCTTCATGTGATTGCTCTCGGTAGAGCATATGCATGCTGATAACATGTTGCAAATAGGAATGAACCCTTGACCGGCATGTTCTCGATGGGAGCGGCGCGGTGCGTTGTTACCTTCTTGGGGACGTCCTCGTGGAGTTCCGACTCCTCTTGGTCATCTTGATCACGGTTTGGTGTCTTCAGTGGCAAGTTGTGGTTTTTCATTTTTTTTTTGTTTTATCTTTGTTCTGATTTGTTGGAGGTTATCTTCCATGTATCGGTTTGACTATTGTGGTTTTATTTATAAATCAGGACAAACATCATCTTTCGAGAAGGAGGACATGCATGTTCAACAATGATTTAGAACCTAACATGCCTTACTAAATGCCCTCCTCTCGTGAACCCAATCTCTCGGCTTGTGGAATCACGGAATGGATAAGAAAACGTATGGAGGGGCTAGATTCGTGGACCCACAAATGATTCAGCGAACCAAAACCGATAAATGGGTTCCATTGCGCTGTCAGCAGCATGCAAGTGTCGAGGCTGCTGGATTAGCGCTAGCTATGTTGGCCGCAATTATTTGTATCCCAGTACAGACATACAGCAGGATCATTGAGGAATTAATTTTTGGTTAATCGCCGCTTGCATGGTTTGGTCCCACTTTCGACGCTGGATTAGCGCTAGCTATGTTGGACTGTCGCTATGTTGACCTCGCCGGAGATACCACCGGCGGGTGTCATAGCAAAACCGATTTTGCTGACCACTTTCATCGAAAATATCATAGCAAAACTTTGTGCTATTATAGCAAAAATATAGAACGGAAATAGCAAAAAATTGCTACTATTGTAGCATCGCCCTCTAGCAAAATCTCAAGACGCATCTATTGGTCGGTAGCATCGTGACCCTTTGTTTGCAGCAATGATGGCCACCACTAGTAACATCGTCATCCTGCCTGTGTAGCACCGTGACAAATAGGAAGGAGTAGCAGCGCCATAGACACGGGAAAGCACCACCACCAGCGCCAGCAACACCTGCCACCAGACACCGGCGCAGTGCCACCACCAGCGCGGGCATCATAGCTCGTCGGCGGCCAAAGCTCGTGCCCATGGCTGAGTACGTGCGGAGATAACGAAAGCTGGAGTCGTCGAGAGCCAGCGCCTCCAACTCGTGGTCGAGCACCGTGGCTGCGGCGGCGTGATCTGCAGTGGTCCCGGGGCGTGGGGTACGTGGCGGCGCATGACGGCGTGGGCAGGCGGAGGTGCAGGGCGTGGTGGCGCACGGAGGCATGGGGCGCGAGGCGCTGGGTGCACGGCGGCGCCAGTTCAAATCAGCGGTGGTTCCGTGACTTTGGTCGTGAGCTGTAGGTAGAGGAAAGGAAAATAGAAAGATGGGGGCAGTTTCCTATTTGGTGGGGCCAACACGATGGCGGTGCGTGCTAGAAGCGAGCTGGAGGAATCGTTTCCTTCGATCCTCCGGGGATACGTATCCTTTTTCTTATTTTTATTAATTCTTTCTCTTTTAACTAAGCAAAAATTCGATATGGCATCGTTAAGAAAAGGCTGACATAATCGTACTATACATGCCCTATGTAAATCTAGACGAATCCAAATAAACTTATTTTTTTGGGACGGAGGGAGTAGCTGATATGGTGGCCAGTACGTGCAAGCTAATCACCGCATGCACCACTTCAAACCCTTTTCGTGGTTAGCACTGGTTATCAGGAAACGAAAGCCTCTTTTCTTTCACCAGCTAGCCCGTTGGGGAGCGATCAATGGCATCTTGTTCAATGACGCATGGACTAGTGCTGGGTCACCATTGTCGGCGAGGTGCTGACTCACCATTGTCTCGTCAGATAAAGAAGAGAGGGTGGGACTCCAATGATGTCCATCTGGCCGAACTGTAGCGGAGCCAATCAGCAGCCAAGTTTCTGAGAGTACGTACTACTCTCTCTATTTCAAAATATATGGTGCCTAAGAATTAGTCAAATGTTAAGGTTTTTCTATGTTTGACAAAATTTATACATAAAAACTAAAATACCGAATCAATATCAATAGATTTACCATGAAATCTGTTCTTATAATATGTCCATTTAATATTGTAGATGTAAATATTTTCTTATAATTGTTTACTCAAAATTAGTAAGATTTTACTTTTGCATTGGAGTGTAGCTATGAAGCGTATGTTCCATAAAATGTTGCATTGGAGTACATTTTTACATAAAAAAGTTGGATTGTGAAACTATTCCACTGTTTCAATTCAAAAAAAAAACAGTGATGGATATAACACATAGGTAGAGGGAGATCAGTGACACGCGCGATATGCAATGCCATTGAGATGTTGGAAATCGATGCATGTGGTGTCGACATGTCACTATCCTAGCTATGGTTGACGACGTCCTCAAAATTAGCATCAAACACGAACTGCTATAGTTTCTTGGAGACACATCCAAATAAACAGGAACATCACAATAATACAGTGTTGATGGGTATTGCACTAGTGAAAACAGACCCATGTGTCTCGGTTGGTAAGGGGCTTTAGTCCCGGTTCCCCAACCGGGATGGGGCAATCGGGACTAAAGCCCCAACCTTTAGTCCCGGTTGCCCCACCAACCGGGACAAAAGGGCATACACGTGGCTGCGGCAGAGGGCGAGGGGGGAGGAGCATCCGTCCCGGTTCGTAACACCGGGACAAATAACCCTCTGCCGCGGCAGAGATTTGACACATTTCTCTGTCGCGGCAGAGAATTCATTTTGGCAACTTTTGTTGCTGCGGCAGCATTTTCGCCACTTTTTGTGCCGCAGCAGAGAATTCATTAAAGTTGTTTTATTGTTTATTTATTGTTTTGCACTCATCAATGAAGGAACCATTATATTACACAGGAATTTACATTGGAATCAACCCACTTGGCCCAGGTGTTAAGAGCTCTCCGATAAGCATCATGGGCATTCAGTTCACTGTACTTTAGAGTAATCTTTCCTTTAGGACTTTTAACATACTTGGAACAGTAAGCAACACTTTGAAATGCAGAACAACATAACATGTAAGACGTTGCCGTCAAAATGTTACCCCAAAGAAGCGTCCTACCTGAAACAAGAAAGAGTAAGACCCCTCAGCCCTGAATTTGCGGTTCCCGGATACCTCAAAGACCTTCCTATTGTCTTTGATAAATCATCATGACAATATAGATCCAAGTGTCGAACATATTACATTCAATACACGGATCGAGTTCATGCACTACATACAAAATAAGCTCTTTGTACAATCCCTATTATTTATACACACCCGAATAGTATTCTCTTTTTGGGTTTAGGACTTCTGCATCCAGGAATCCCGCCAATTCCTCCTGAATTGCTCGTACGCGATACTTTGGCAGAAGACCGTCCCGTAGACGTCCGATCTGATTTAAAAAAGGAGTCAACCTATATGAATGAAACATCACACAATTTGATGGTAATTAAAAACTATAGAAATTGTTTACGTACGTGGAGTTTCTCTAAATTTCTTCTCTTCTCACAGTACGTCTGACGGATGAACTCGCAAACATAATATCCACATAAATTGTTCCCTGGTCCCTGCGTCAGGCACTTTACGAGAACAGAGTTCAATCAAAAATAATAATCAAGCATGATAATAACGGTATCAAAACTAGAATCAAAGAGATGCGCGGATATAGCTAGTGGTGCTTACATCTAGTGGCTGAAATGTAAGCTCCTCTTTCCAAACACCCCTAGCCTTGTTGGTGAACCGTTTCCAAGCGCTGCCCAGCGAAGAAAACGAATAAAAGAAGTTATTAATTACTTGATATCATAAAATTCACGAACGTTGCCGATATAGTGTCGTAATGATTAGAATTACCGGCTGAAGAATCATCTGCATGTCCTTCCACTGCTCAAGGGGTTTATGTTTCTAGTCCATGACTAGTACACGCCCTTTGTCAAGTTGAATGATTAACAGAATATAGTGGAAGCTACGCATGCATAACTAATCAATTATATACTTAACATCGAGTAAGCGAAATAGAAAGTGTATACAAGACAATAACACTCACTCGAAGTTGTAAGGAAATAGTATTTCCCTTCTGGTTTCTTGAAACCTTAACACCTGTACGATATTATCCTCTGTATCCTGGGGGTTTGTTTTGAGATTAGCTTGATGAACCCAATATGGGTCAATGAACCCAATGTCAGAGATTTGTCCTCTGCTGCATTCTAGAATCTTCATTCTGCATATTATAGTATGATTATATACATGCAATAACCGAGGTGAGATAGCTAGAGACTAAGTTAATTAGAGAATTAGTACTTACAGGCAATACGCACTGATGATCGATTTGTCCAAGACGTCTTGATTGAATAATTGAACTAGTTCATCAAATTCAATGGATATCATGTCATCTATTTCTTTCCCATAATGCTTTTTTGTAACCCTCAGCATTATCCAGTTAGCCCCGGCCTTTGTGGCATGGATGTACCAGTTATGCAATCTTCGCATTTTTTTGGAAGATTATTTACCTCCTCAGGTTTGACGAGAGGTTTGCCGTACTGGTATTTGTATGCTACTTCACTCACGGGAAAGTACTCTAACTGGGATAAGTACCGGGCAATACTCATACCTTGAGCAGCGGTAGCTTCTCCGTATTGTGCAACTACCACTGGATCATACTGCTCTTCGGCCGCATATTTGCTCGACCCCACATTGGTATGGGAAATCACCTTGAGAGGGGCGCAAGACTGTTTTGCTTGTTCTCCGATCTGGGCAACAGATTTCTCGCTTGCATCAGTACTGCTCTTCGAGGCTTGTTGTGCCTCATGTGACTTGAGAATAGAACGCTCATAGTCTGATGACAGCTTTGGCTCAGGTTGATGAAGAGTCTTTAGCATTTTGAACACTCGGGCTTTTTCTTCTTTGGTGCTGGGGAACTCTGGCTCTTTCGGCCGCCTCAGCTTAGCGAAAAACGTCGTCGTTTCCGCATCAACGATAGCCGTAGTCTCCTCTTCAGTACAGTCATAAGCTCTCTTGGGAGGAACCTTTGGTACTTTTCAAAGAGGCTCTTATTTACGATTCGGTGATCGCTTACCACGACGCAGAGTAGCGGTGGTACGCTTACGCTTTTTATCCCGAGGCGCCGGCGATGGCTGCCGCGGCGATGGCTGCGCCGGAGATTGGTGAGGCGATGGAGACGGGTGAGGCGACTGAGCCGGGTGAGGCGACGAAGACGGCTGCCGCGGCGGCGACGACCTCGTTGGAGACGGGTGAGGCGGCGGCGAAGATGGCCTTTGAAGGGAATATGCCTTGAGAGGCAATAATAAAGTGTTTATTATGTGTATTCCAAGTATATGATAGATGTTTATTTTGCATGCTATAATTGTATTAATACGGAAACGTTAATACATGTGTGTTTAATAAACAAACAGAAAGTTCCTAGTTATGCCTCTCTCATAAACTAGCTCATTGATTAACAAGATGATCAAGGTTTCCTGATCATGGACATTGGATGTTGTTAATAACGGGATCACAACATTAGTGTAATGGTGTGATGAACATTCATCCGAAGTATAGCATTATGATCAAAGTCATTGAGTTTATATTGCTATAACAACTTACGAAGTGATCCTAATCCTTAGACCATGAGATCATGTCAATCACTAACACCGGAAGAGTTTCTTGATAACATCAAACGTCACACCGTAACAGGGTGATTATAAAGATGGATTCAGAACTAATAAAGTGTTGAGTTGAGGCTCATGGATCGAGAGTGGAATTTGTTCATCCCGATGACGGATAGATATACTCTGGGCCCTCTCGGTGATATCACATTGATTAGCTTGCAAGCAAGTGATTTGATCACTAGAATGTTATATCACAGGAACGAGAAAAGAGTGCATGTCGGTAACGAGATCAAACTAGGTATGGAGATACCGATGATCGAATCTCAGATATGTAATATATCGTGAAACAAAGGGATTAAGATACTAGCGTAAAAGGTTCCGACGATCACAAGAAAGTCATCGTTGAATGTGTGGGAGTCAGTATGGGTCTCCAGATCCCGCTTCTGATTATTGATCCGAGAGGGGTCTCGATCATGTCCGCATTATTCACGAACCGTAGGGTGACACACTTAAGAGACACCAACATCCAATTGGAGCAAATGTTTCATGCCGAAAGAATGAACAAGCGCAGGAATTTATTTCACTAGATACCGAAACAGGTTTTCGGGTGAAATTGCATAAAGTGGTTATGCATGTGAAATAGAATTCTAGCAAGGGGTTATTTGTGAATGTTTGTCATTAAAGTAATTGACAAAATTCTGAATAAAATAAAAGAGTTTTATTTAATGAGAGTTTGCATTAAATTTGGTGGAAATTTAATGGGAATTTGAGTGGACTTTTGAGTGGAGGGATTTTAAAGGGCATTTTGTGAGTGGAGTGTCCACCCACATGAATGAAGGAGGGGAGGGGGCAGCCCCCATGGCCGGCGGCCACCCCCTTGGGTGCCCCCCTCCTCCTATAAAAGGAGCCTCCCTCCTCACTTGTCTCTCACACCTCCTCGTGAAGGATCTCTCTCCCCCTCTAGAATTTATCCCCCATGGTCTCGGACTAGCGAGATACATGTTCCCGGTGGCTATTCGGCAAGAAAGAGTTGTGCTTCCGCTGCATCGCTGGAGCGAGGAGGCGGAGGTTGCTCGGTGCCTCGAACGTGTGTGCGAGCACCGATGCGCTGCTGATTTGCGGCGCTAGGACTTCCTCTCGATCTTGAGATCGGCAAGAGATCGTCTACATCAACCACGAGTTGAACTCGTTAAGCTTTGTCGGTCTTTAAGGGTATGTTCTCTACAGATATACATCCGCCCGCTGTTTGTATCTAGTAGATAGATCTTGGTATATAGTTCACATCATAGGAAATTTTTTGTTTTCTATGCTGCGAACCCTACAGTGGTATCAGAGCCGGATCTATGCGTAGATACTTTACACGGGTAGTACACATATGAGTATGTGGGCGATGATGATCATGTTATTGCTCCTTTGTTGTAATTTTGGATATTGGTGGCATAGTGGGATGAAGCGGCCCAGACAAACTTTACATGTCCTCGCACATGAGACCTCTTCCACGCTTGACATGCAACTAGTTTGCATAAGTGGCTAGCGGGTGTCTGTCTCTCCTACTATAGTCAATATCTATTTTGCAAGCGAGTTGTCAACAATTTGATTATCCTCGTTGTGGTTCATGTTCGTAGGTAAGAACGGTTCTATCTCGAAAGCCCTAAGCCACGTAAAACTTGCAATGGATAAATTAGAGGCGTCTAGTTTAGATTGTTGCTGGGCTAGTGTTATGATATGGTAGTGTTGTAAGTAGAAGTATGAGATGATACTCTTACAACACACATAGCATGTAAAATCCATAGACCTTGGATTTACACATATAGGTATGATAGTGATCATACCACGATGCACATGATAGAGATCATCTGCGGGAACCATATCATTTCACTAATAAACATATGATGTTTGATAGCATCTTATATTGCTTGTTTAGCGCTTTGTTAGCATAATAAGATGATCCCTCGTTTAAATATCAAGATAAGAATGTGTTCTTCCTTTAGTATGCACCGATTATGTTTTCGTCGCTCCAAGACATCACGTGATGATCGGGTGTTCTTGGATCCACGACCATATTTCAGGTGTAAAACAGTTACACACGCGAATACTAAGGTTCTAACTTGGCGAGCCTAGCATGTACAGACATGGCCTCGAAACACGGACCGAAAGGTTAAGCATGAGTCATATAGTTGATATGATGCCCATTTGATGCTCGCCTTTGAAGCTATACCGACTCACGTGATGATCGGACTTGGTATAGTGGATTTGGTTCATGTAATCACCAAAAAGGCACGAGGGATGTCGTTTTTGAGTGGGAGTTCATTCATAATATGGATTATTTGAACTTAATCTATCATACACTTAGTCTAAACTTTACAAATTCTGTTGTAGATGGCACCACCTGCTTTTAATTTCAATGTGTTCATGGAGAAAGAGAAACTAGCAACGAACGGTAGCAACTTTACCGAATGGGCCATGAATTTGAGGATTCTCCTCTCTGCTGCACAAAATCAATATGTGCTAGAAGCGCCGTTAGGCTCCCCACCTTTAGATGATGCCCCTGACGAGGAGAAGAATGTCTATCAGACTCGTCAGGAGGACCACAACTTAGTTCATTGCGGCATATTGTATGGGCTAGAGCCGGAACTTCGAAAGCGTTTCGAAAACGGCAATGCATTTGATACAATGGGTGAGTTGAAAATGATTTTCGACACACATGCTGCTGTAGAGAGCTACAACGCTTCAGAAAAGTTCTTTATCTGCATGATGGAAGAGCACAGCTCCGTTAGTAAGCATGTACTCAAGATGTCGGGTTACGCCGATAAGCTTGTGTCATTGGGAATATCGATTCCCATTGACTTAGGCATCCATCGTGTTCTGCAGTCTCTGCCACCTAGCTATAAGAGCTTCGTGATGAACTATAATATGCAAGGCATGAATAAGTCTCTCCCCGAGCTTCTGTCAATGCTTAAAACTGCAGAAGTGGCGATCAAAAAGGAACATCAAGTGTTGATGATCAATAGGAACACTGGTTTCAAGAAAGACAAGAAGGGAAAATGGAAGGGAAGTAAGGGCGGCAAGCCGGTTGCCGCGCCTGAAAAGAAACCCCGAGTTGGACCTAAGTCTGATTCCGAGTGCTACTATTGTAAGGGGACTGGCCACTGGAAGCGCAACTGCCCCAAGTATCTGGCAGACAAGAAGGCCGGCAAGGCAAACAAAGTTATATATGATATACATGTTATTGATGTGTACTTGACTAGTGCTCGCAGTAGCACCTGGGTATTTGATACCGGTTCAGTTGCTAATATTTGTAACTCGAATCAGGGGCTGCGGAACAAGCGACCGCTAGCAAGGGGTGAGGTCAAGATGCGTGTCGGCAATGGATCAAGCGTTGATGTGATCGTCGTCGGAATGCTTCCTCTCCACTTGCCATCGGGATTAGTTATAAACTTGAATAAATGTTATCTGGTGCCTGCACTGAGCATGAACATTGTATCTGGATCGTGTTTGATGCGAAGTGGTTATTCATTTAAATCCGAGAACAATGGTTGTTCCATTTATATGAATGAAATCTTTTATGGTCATGCACCGATGATGAATGGTTTATTTCTATTAGATCTCGATGATAATGTTACACATATTCATAATGTTGATGCTAAAAGGATTAAACTTAATGATGATATATCCGCATATATGTGGCACTGCCGTCTAGGTCATATTGGCGTTAAACGCATGAAGAAGCTCCATTCGGATGGACTTTTGGAATCACTTGATTATGAATCATTTGATACATGTGAGCCATGCCTTATGGGCAAGATGACTAGAACGCCGTTTTCCGGTTCAATGGAACGGGCGACAGATTTATTGGAAATCATACATTCTGATGTATGTGGTCCAATGAGTGTGTCGGCGCGAGGTGGATATCGTTATTTTGTTACTTTCACGGATGATTTGAGTAGATACGGTTATATCTACTTGATGAAACACAAGTCTGAAACCTTTGAAAAGTTCAAGGAATTTCAGAATGAAGTGGAAAATCATCGTAATAGAAAGATCAAATTTCTACGGTCCGACCGTGGAGGTGAGTATCTAAGTTACGAGTTTAGCAGTCACATGAAAGAGTGTGGAATTGTTTCACAACTCACACCTGCCGGAACACCACAGCGAAATGATGTGTCGGAACGTCGTAATCGTATTTTATTAGATATGGTTCGATCTATGATGTCTCTGACGGACTTGCCGTTGTCATTTTGGGGTTATGCACTAGAAACTGCTGCATTCACTTTAAATCGGGCACCATCTAAATTCGTTGAAAAGACACCGTATGAATTGTGGTTTGGAAACAAACCTAAGCTGTCATTTCTTAAAGTTTGGGGATGCGATGTTTATGTGAAGAAACTTCAACCGGATAAACTCGAACCCAAAGCGGAAAAATGCGTCTTCATAGGATACCCTAAAGAAACTATTGGGTATTCCTTCTATCACAGATCCGAGGGCAAGGTTTTTGTTGCCAAGAATGGATCCTTTCTAGAGAAAGAGTTTCTCGCGAAAGGTGTGAGTAGTCGGAAGGTAGAACTCGAAGAGGTTGTGGAACCTTCTCTTCAAAGTATGGCGAGTAGCGCAGCGCCGGAAGTTGTTCCGGAGTTAGCTCCACCTGTTGAAGAGGGAACTAATGATAATGATCATGAAACTCCGAAAGAGAGTACTACCAAACCTCGCAGGTCAAACAGGACGCGTGCAGCTCCCGAGCTGTACGAAAATCCTGTCATGAATTTCATGGTTGATGAAAATGATGACCCTGCGACGTATGAAGAAGCGATGATGAGCCCGAATTCCAAGAAATGGTTAGAAGCCATGAAATCCGAGATGGAACCATGTATGAAAATCAAGTTTGGAACTTGGTGGAATTACCTCACGACCGAAAGGCCGTGGAGAACAAATGGATTTTCAAAAGGAAAACTGATGCTGATGGTAATGTGACCGTCTATAAAGCTCGACTTGTCGCAAAGGGGTTTCGACAAATTCAAGGAGTTGACTACGATGAGACTTTTCTCCCGTAGTGATGCTAAAGTCAGTTAGGATTATGTTAGCAATTGCTGCATATTTCGATTATGAGATATGGCAGATGGATGTCAAAACCGCGTTTCTCAATGGTAATATTGAAGAAGAGTTGTATATGATACAACCAAAGGGTTTTGTCGATCCTAAGGATGCTAACAAGGTGTGCAAGCTTCAGCGATCCATCTATGGATTGAAGCAAGCATCACGAAGTTGGAATCTCCGCTTTGATGAGGTGATCAAAGAGTTTGGATTTGTCCAAACTTATGGAGAAGCTTGTATTTACAAGAAAGTGAGTGGGAGCAATGTGGCATTTCTGATATTATATGTGGATGACATATTATTGATCGGAAATGATATAGATCTTTTAAACAGTGTTACAAGTTATCTAAACAGCAAATTTTCAATGAAGGACCTAGGTGAAGCGTCATACATATTAGGCATAAAGATCTATAGAGATAGATCTAGGCGCCTAATAGGGCTATCGCAAAGTACATACCTTGATAAGATTTTAAAGAAGTTTAAAATGGACGGAAGTAAGAAGGGGTTCTTACCTATGTTGCAAGGCAAGACATTGAGTAAGACTCAAAGTCCGGCTTCGGCGGAAGAAAGAGAGATAATGGACAAAGTCCCCTATACTTCAGCCATAGGCTCTATAATGTACGCCATGCTATGTACAAGACCGGATGTGGCACATGCTATTAGTTTGACTAGTAGGTACCAATCGGATCCAGGTTCGGAACACTGGATAGCGGTCAAGAATATCCTTAAGTAGTTACGAAGAACTAAGGATATATTTCTTGTATACGGAGGTGAAGAAGAGCTCGTCGCTAAGTGTTATGTCGACGCTAGTTTTGACACCGATCCGGATGACTCTAAGTCTCAATCCGGATACGTATTTCTCATGAATGGCGGAGCGGTTAGTTGGAGGAGCTCCAAACAACCTGTGGTAGCGGGATCAACAATGGAGGCCGAATATGTTGCTGCTTCAGAAGCGGCTCAGGAAGCAGTTTGGATGAAGGAGTTCATATCCGAACTAGGAGTGGTGGCAAACGCGTTGGACCCAATGGTGATCTATTGTGACAACAATGGTGCCATTGCCAATGCCAAAGAGCCAAGGTCTCACAAGCATTCCAAGCATATTAAGCGCCGGTTTCACTCCATCCGCGAGCATGTCAAGGATGGAGATATAAAGATTTGTAAAGTACATACGGATCTCAATGTAGCAGATCCGTTGACTAAAACTCTCCCTAGACCAAAACATGATCAACACCAGAACTCAATGGGTGTTATATTTATCACTATGTAACTAGATTATTGTCTCTAGTGCAAGTGGGAGACTGAAGGGAATATGCCCTGAGAGGCAATAATAAAGTGTTTATTATGTGTATTCCAAGTATACGATAGATGTTTATTTTGCATGCTATAATTGTATTAATACGGAAACGTTAATACATGTGTGTTTAATAAACAAACAGAAAGTTCCTAGTTATGCCTCTCTCATAAACTAGCTCGTTGATTAACAAGATGATCAAGGTTTCCTGATCATGGACATTGTATGTTGTTAATAACGGGATCACAACATTAGTGTAATGGTGTGATGAACATTCATCCGAAGTATAGCATTACGATCAAAGTCATTGAGTTTATATTGCTATAACAACTTACGAAGTGATCCTAATCCTTAGACCATGAGATCATGTCAATCACTAACACCGGAAGAGTTTCTTGATAACATCAAACGTCACACCGTAACAGGGTGATTATAAAGATGGACTCAGAACTAATAAAGTGTTATGTTGAGGCTCATGGATCGAGAGTGGAATTTGTTCATCCCGATGACGGATAGATATACTCTGGGCCCTCTCGGTGATATCACATTGATTAGCTTGCAAGCAAGTGATTTGATCACTAGAATGTTATATCACAGGAACGAGAAAAGAGTGCATGTCGGTAACGAGATCAAACTAGGTATGGAGATACCGATGATCGAATCTCGGACATGTAATATATCGTGAAACAAAGGGATTAAGATACTAGCGTAAAAGGTTCCGACGATCACAAGAAAGTCATCGTTGAATGTGTGGGAGTCAGTATGGGTCTCCAGATCCCGCTTCTGATTATTGATCCGAGAGGGGTCTCGATCATGTCCGCATTATTCACGAACCGTAGGGTGACACACTTAAGAGACACCGACATCCAATTGGAGCAAATGTTTCATGCCGAAAGAATGAACAAGCGCAGGAATTTATTTCACTAGATACCGAAACAGGTTTTCGGGTGAAATTGCATAAAGTGGTTATGCATGTGAAATAGAATTCTAGCAAGGGGTTATTTGTGAATGTTTGTCATTAAAGTAATTGACAAAATTCTGAATAAAATAAAAGAGTTTTATTTAATGAGAGTTTGCATTAAATTTGGTGGAAATTTAATGGGAATTTGAGTGGACTTTTGAGTGGAGGGATTTTAAAGGGCATTTTGTGAGTGGAGTGTCCACCCACATGAATGAAGGAGGGGAGGGGGCAGCCCCCATGGCCGGAGGCCACCCCCTTGGGTGCCCCCCCTCCTCCTATAAAAGGAGCCCCCCTCCTCACTTGTCTCTCACACCTCCTCGTGAAGGATCTCTCTCCCCCTCTAGAATTTATCCCCCATGGTCTCGGACTAGCGAGATACATGTTCCCGGTGGCTATTCGGCAAGATAGAGTTGTGCTTCCGCTGCATCGCTAGAGCGAGGAGGCGAAGGTTGCTCGGTGCCTCGAACGTGTGTGCGAGCACGGATGCGCTGCTGATTTGTGGCGCTAGGACTTCCTCTCGATCTTGAGATCGGCAAGAGATCGTCTACATCAACCACGAGTTGAACTCGTTAAGCTTTGTCGGTCTTCAAGGGTATGTTCTCTACGGATATACATCCGCCCGTTGTTTGTATCTAGTAGATAGATCTTGGTATATAGTTCACATCGTAGGAATTTTTTTGTTTTCTATGCTGCAAACCCTACAGCCTTGGCATGTGATTTCGAAGCACGATACATTCCTTTGGCCATAGAATGGTGACGTTTGTTGCTTCTCCCAGTTCAGTCAGATCCCCTTCACCTGTAGGGTAGTCAAGCTTCAAAACTTCAAAGGTGGGCATGAATTCATCCACCCCGACAACAGCGTAGCCCTGTGGAACCGGGCGACAGTGGTTAGTTGGTGTGGGTCCAATTGGTAAGGCATAGTCGTCCGCCACCTTCATTGATATGTTCACAACTTTTACATGTAGCTCACAGTGTGTCAGCTGTGTGATATCATCCACTGGGTAGCCAACAGGAGCCATCGTCGGTGCACCATCGTTATCGTCATTGTCATCACCCGGGACCTCTGTGGAAGCCACACTGCTTTTTCGATTAGTCGATAGGCCGGTAGCATCGAATGCAGGTTCTACCACCATGTGCTGCTGAGATGGGCCGGTAGTACTTTGCTCTTTAAGTTCGTTAATTTCATCTTGTTGTTGCTTTATTCGTTCTTCAATTATACGCATTCTCTCTTTCTGAATATCTGCTTCAACTTCCGCATTGTCCTTTCTCCTCTGACGGCTTCTATCAGGATATTTCTTCCTCTCTTCGGGAAACCCAGTCCTCCATGGTTGGGAGCCGCTTGTGCCTCGTGTTCGTCCATCATGTTCCTTATTTCCAAGGGCGAGTGTGAGCTCATCATTCTCTCTATCGGGAATGAAGTCCCCATCTTTAACAGCCTTTACTGCTTTTCTCATCTTCTCGATTAGCAAGGGGTCTTCTTTATGTCATATGTTATATATACACATCCCTTCTGAGTCCAACGTGCCCCCATGCCCGTAAAACCAATTCCTTGCACGTTCGATCCAATCGTCTATCTCTGGGATGATCTTTGTAGCACGTAGTTCATCCTCAAGTTTCTGCCACTTAGGAATGCCAGCCCTGTAGCCACCTTGCCCCATAGTATGGTGATACTTGTTGTTAGCAGCATTCAGCTTATTCATTGCAGACATTTTCTTAGCTTTTTCTGATGTCTTGTAATTCACAAACTTAGCCCAGAATGGTTTTATCTTCTCAAACTGAATCTTCTTGAAATCCGGAGTCTTCTCTTTCACGACATAGTCAAGGTGCAATCTTTTCTTCCAGTTGGTGAAACACTGGGCCATCTTCTTCATATCCCACTCCCTGACCTTAGCCTCCATGGCTCGCGCATGTTCTAAGGCGTCCTCAACTAGATCCTCCGCATTTGGATCCAGCTCTATCTTTGGTAGTTTGAAATTAACCATGATCCTCTTCCACAGTAAATCTTTGGCCACGGTAGGGAGAAATAAAGACATTCCCTCTTCTTCCGCATCAGCAGGCCTATTCCAATTTCGAACGGTGATCAGGATGAAGTCCCTAACGATTACTCCGCATTGTGCCACAAATTTGGTTGCGACAACTTCGGGAGCAATCGGTTTGCCTTCTTCACCGATATCTTCGATCCTGAACCTCTCATGGTCTTCCAACTTTTTGGTTGGGCCTCGTCCGCTCTTTTCAGTAGATTTCTTCGATCCGGAGGGATAAAAGAAGAAAGATCATCGTTACTATTTCTATATAGATAGCAGATGATTAATTAATGAATTCACTATATTACATGCACCTCGCCGGAGCGGTCATCTTCTCGATCACACAAGGCATCGCCTTCTCCCTCGCGGAAGGCGTCACCTTCAACCTCAAACAAGTCGTCTCTTCCGGCAAAAAGAGGATCACCCTCACCGGAGTTGTTCAGAAACATCGATACATCTAAATTTTCTTCCCCGCGGAGCACACCTTGGATCAACTCTTCCTTTTCGTTGTCTCTGTCGTGTGGGTCCATATTTTCTGCATAGGTGGAAAAATGGATAAGTCAAAGCAGCTAAGGGAGAATGTTAGGTAGGGTGTTGAGAGATATAAAGCCTAATTCGGAGAAACCCTAATATATACATACACTAAAATAAAAATGAATTTACAATATCAGAAACCCTAATTCGGAGAAACCCTCGGGCTCGGATCCTATCGCGAAGAACCAATACCGGAAAGAAAGGCGACAATCAATACATGGCATAATACAATGCGCAATCAATATGTATGACATGTCAGATTTAGAGATCCTACACCTACCCTAGGTGCAACATCGATTTAAAAGGGTTCGGGATGCCCTAGCAAGGACACACCGAAGAACCCACATGTACATAAGGGGTGTCGATGTTTCTTTAATAAACTAGGGTTTAAAGTTGCTTGACAATGTATTATGATTGCTTAGACACATAGATCTCAATTTTCTGAACATTTTGATATATTATTGTATTTTTCTGACTTATAAATCATTAGTTATTGAATTTACAAGTTTATATCAATTTCTGAAAATATTAAACCATTTTAAAACAGTTACTGTGTCACTTTACATCAGCACATGGGGGGTAGTTTTTCATTGGGTCTGGGGCTACCCACAGTGACTGACCAGTGGGGCCGAAGACTAATAATACCTAACTAATTAATAAACCTAATAATACCTAACTAATAATAAACCTAATAATCCAAACTAATAAACCTAATAAACCTAATATGCTAGTACCAGTGGATCGGGTAATATAAGCTCAAAGGGAGTAATGCAACAGATAGGACACTCTATCTATCGATAAAAGACCACATTAGAATCGTATGCATCATGGCACGAATTGAAATGTTTTCGAAATCATAGGATTATATCATGGTGGGGTTATGCTTGCCTTTGCCTGTTGATAGCCGAAAGTAGAGCTTCAGGATCCTTGTACTTGACTTGATTACAGTTGGTCAAGTATTTGTCTTCGAGCTTCGACGGTGTTGATCTCCTGGCTTCGATCTCGATATCGTATTCTACCGGGAAGAACCAAACATCGGAAAGAAAGGGAAACAATCAACACATGGCATCGATGCAATGCTCAAGCAAGTATGATGATATGACAAGTTGAATTGCATTGAAATGTAACCCTAAAGCATGCTCTACAATTAATCGGGGTTCCGAGGGGTGAAAACCCTAACTCGGAGAAACACCGGAATCACCTGTGAGGGGTTACTATGTTCTTCTAATTAAACTTGTTATGGAAGTTGTTGAACAATGCATGATTATATCTTAAATAGATAGTTCTCACTTTTCTGAACATTTTGATATATACATATTTTTCTGAGTTATAATGAATTACTTATTGAATTTACAAGATTATTACATTTTCTGGAATTGTTTAATCAATTTATATGGAATTATTGCATCACTGTGACATCAGCACAGGGGTGAGGTCATTTGTTACTGGGGCAGAGGTTACCCCCAGCCACTGACGACTGGGCCCCATGTTATATTGCCTCATGCTGATGTCAGCATGACATTAGCAATGGGGATCCTCGGGTAGGCGACGCCAGTGCCGATTGCGGGCACGCGAGCGAGCGAGACTGGGCTCGTTCAATGCGGCTCATCGAGGGGGACCACAAATTGGCGGCGCTGGACCAATTGGTCGAGGGACTCGCCGGCGGCGAGCACAACTGCGGCGGCGGGGTGAGGCGTACGACGCGGGCTCGATACAGAGAGCAAGGAGGAGAACGGAGGGGTGCCTGAGCACCAGCAATGGGTCGGGAAGGCTCGGCGTGGTCCGAGAGCAGCCAAATCTACGCCGGTGAGCATGAACTGCGGCGGCGAAGTGCGATGCTCGACACAGGCTCGAAACAGAGCGAGAGGGAGGACGGGAGAGGGTCCAGGAGGACGGAGAGCTCACCACAGGACAGGACGGAGGTGGACGGGGCGGCGGCGAGCTCGGGCAGCCTGCCGGCGTCAGGGGCGGTTCCTGTGCGCGCGTCGATGAGAAGCAGAGAAGTGAGATGGGGAATAAGAAGAGGAGGCGAGCTAGTTATAACCGAAGGACCTTTTGTCCCGGTTGGTGGCTCCAACCAGGACTAAAGGGTCATACGTCCCGGTTGGAGCCACCAACCGGGACTTATACTCCACTTTTCTTTCAGCAGACCAAGGGGCGCGTGCAGGGGTCTTTAGTTCCGGTTGGTGGCTCCAACCGGGACATATGACCCTTTTTTCAATTTTTTTCAGGAATTTTCTCTCTGTTCCCGCCTTATTTTTTATTTTGGGGTTTAACTTTGTAATGTTTTTAAGTGATAATTACTTTGGAATTTAGAAAAACTTTAAACATAAAAAGTGTTTGAATTTGAATAACTAATTCAAAACCATTTTCTGTTTTTAAAAATAATTAATGTAACCATTTAAACTATGAACCATTTAAAATTAAAATGAATTAACTTATATTTTTTGAATATTAATTTGGAATTTAGAAAACTTTAAACATAAAAAGTGTTTGGATTTGAATAACTAATTCAAAACCATTTTCTGTTTTTAAAAATAATTAATCTAACCATTTAAAATTAATAATGAATTAACTTATATTTTTTGAATATTAATTTGGAATTTTGAAAAACTTTAAACATAAAAAGTGTTTGAATTTGAATAAATAATTCAAAACCATTTTCTGTTTTTAAAAATAATTAATGTAACCATTTAAACTATGAATCATTTAAAATTAAAAATGAATTAACTTATATTTTTTGAATATTAATTTGGAATTTAGAAAAACTTGAAACATAAAAAGTGTTTGGATTTGAATAACTAATTCAAAACCATTTTATGTTATTAAAAATAATTAATGTAACCATTTAAAATTAAAAATTAATTCACTTATATTTTTTGAATATTAATTTGGAATTTAGAAAAACTTTAAACATAAAAAGTGTTTGAATTTGAATAAATAATTCAAAACCATTTTCTGTTTTTAATTTGGATTTGAATTAACTTATATTTTTTATATATTAATGGGCGGGAAAAAATGACGAGAAATAATGGGCGGGAAGAAATTTTTATTAGGATAGAACTGGAATTAAAGTACATAACGCAACTGTAGAGGTCCCAACCTTTAATAAGGGAGAGATCCCTATGTTTACAATGCTAGTCCCTGGATCAATAGCTAGCATCCACAATTAAGATGTAATATCAAGAAACAAAGGTCATAATACAACTTTATAACCAGGAATAAAATAATTTATTACATCTTACATAGCTCATTTGGCTATCTCATTACAATGCAGCAGAATATAACAATAGCATGGGGTCCTTCATCTTCAAAGTGCCACAGGCAAACATGTTGGTTGTAGACTTGTAATCCTATTTCAACATACTTCACTAATATCAAACAAACCTGCAACATAACAAGTTACAGACACAAGGGTCAATACATTTGAATTGTATTGGCAAGTGATATTATGGTAGTATAGTGGAGTCTATCATCTATATGCATTTGGCTAAGTGGAGCTTAGGCTTGATTTGCTCAAAATAGATTTTCCTTATCATTTGACAACACTAAGTTTTTGCTTGACAAAATCCCCCAAGGCATCTCCCAATAGAAATTGGTGATCCTTCAACCCTTGTTCAACCACAAGTTTTTAACTTATAAATTTGGATGAGGAGATTCTTGATAGCTTCCATGTCTTGATGCTCAAATTGTCCTTTACCAGGGACATGGCTAAGTACTTAGATTTTACACTCTGCAGAGGTGGTGCACTTTCCCCACAAGACTTGGTTTCACCAAGACAAGATCTTTCAGAAGCCTTCCCTTATACCAGAATGGACGCGCTCCAACCTATCAAACCCCTACCACCAACTGTCCATTTGGCTAAGTTATTGCAACCTATATGATCCAGGCAGAGCTCATAATGCCAAGTGGCTGCACTTGAAGCTTCTCAACATTTGACATCTTAAATCTCTTTGTTCCTGGGTGGCCATCCACAAGTGAGATACACAAGGTAAACCATAGAAATGGGCCTTGTGTAACCACTCAACACAAACCATTCCTTCCATTCCACCCAGGTGATTCAATCACTTAGTTGTTTTATTAAACAAAACACAAGTCCTTGACTTAGAAACATTCCATAGTATGAATATAATCCACCCTTGTTTTCTACTACCTAAGCTAAGCATCATAGTAGTAGGAATCTTAACTTAGGAAATTTCTACTAAGGTTTCATCTACTAGGATTTCCCATGGCATAGTATATATTTAGCAAAAATTCCATGCAAGTCCTACTTAGAAATATCACTAATGCATAGTGAAAATAATGGGACAAGTATGAAGCATCACTTGCCTTTTTGGTAGAGAGTATATTCACCCCTTGATCTTGCAATATTCACACTCTTCAAATTCCATTAAAATTCAATCAAGCAAGTAAAAATTCAATCTACCATTGAAGCAAAACATCACATAAAATAATAGAATCAAAACAATGCATGCAAGCATGCCAAAGATTGTTTTATTTGGAAAAGTGATTCCTAATGGGTTATAAACATTCTAAAACACCTATTGGTCACTTTATAAAAGTGGCAAAACCATTTGCAAAAATATTTTACTTATAAACCATTTTTAAACCAAATCAATATTTCATGTGGTTGAAAATGCCTTTAGCAAAGCAATACTCTTTAAAGGGTTCACCAAATATGTTTTAAATCTCAAAACTTAGTGTTTAGGCTCAGAGAGTTTAAATCAAAACATTTCCCAAAGGGTTTTTCTCCAAAAGCATTTTTAATATACAAACATTATTTTTATTTGACTAGAAGTGCTTTAAACCAAAGATTTATTATTTTGCTTTACCAAATATGTTTTTGAAACCACAAATTGATTTCTACAGTCAGTAGGTTCAAAACAATCCATTTGCCAAAGATTTTATCACAAAAGTAATTTTAGAACAAATTTTATATCCAAAATATGCCTACACAAGTTTCTGCAAAAACAATCAATTTAACAGAAGCATTTTACTAAACAAAGTGTATGGTTAGAAATTACTTGTCTTGCTGATTCCATTGACATAAAATTTGCAAAATTTGGACGTGTGGTTTGAAAATTATGAATTTTACAAATTGGAACATCTAATAGATCATTTCTGCTTTTTAAAACAGAAGCTGGGCCACGTGGCGCGTTTCTATAGGCTGGTACCGGTTCTTGTGGATCAGCCTTTCTGGTGCGTTGGATCTAAACAGATCGTGTGGCACAGATCTGTCCTTACCCCTTCGTTAAGTCAATCTATCGCGTGCCTCGGATCTGGATCGGACGGCTCTTATCGCCTTGCCAAGAACTGGCGGCGCGGCGACGGTGGCGCGCGGCAGCGGTGCTGCAGCGGCTACAGGAAGCGAGAGAGAGAATGAGGTTGCTCACCAGGTTTGTGGAGTGACGCTGAAGCTCAACGTGCTTGCTGCTTGTCGAGGGGCGCACGGGGTCAGTTGAATTCCTCGCCGGAGTTCTCTCTGGCGACGGTTGCTCTCTGTCGAAGACGGTGGCGAGGCTTCGGTGCATGCCCGAGGGAGAGGAGGGTACGGTTAGATGCGCAAAGTCGTGGCGAGGATGCGTGTGTGAAACAGAAAGAGAGGGGCGGTCATTACTAACCAGGGAAGTGTCGCCGGAGTGGAAGCAGACGGCGGCGCGCTCGGTGGTCGTCGTTGCCGAGCTTCTGGGGCGTGCGCGAGTAGGCCGAGGTTACTGGAAGATGCAGTGGTTGATGGAGAACATGCCAGCGTGATCTAGGGGGCAAGGCGCGGCGAGGAGCTGCCGGAATTTGCTCGGACGTTCGCCAGAGGCAGCGACGGTGCAGGTGGAATTGGAGACAACCTGGGGGCTCCCGTGCAATGGTTTATAAGGGGAAAGGAAGGGGAGAGGGAGGTGTTTAAACGAGCTTGGTCATCGGGAGCAATCATCGCAGCATTAACGTGTATTGATTCAAATTTTAAGACGACAGAAACGGCGACGAGGCGTGGTCTTCGCGGGGAGGGAGAAGAATCTGGCAGGTGGGGCTCAACGTCAGTGAGAGAGAGAGGGAGAGTGGGTCCTACTAGTCAGTGTCTTTGCAGGTTCTGCCCGTGGTTATAAAAACTCTTCGGGGGTGAGAGGTGGGCTGCTGGGCCTGGACTGGGCTGGGCTGCTCCTTTTATTTTTTTCATGTTCCTGTTTCTTTTTCTTTTTCTCATTTGATTTTCTGTTTTGATTTTGATTTATCAATTCAAACAACTATTTGATTTCAAACTTCAACCAGACTTTATGTATATTCAAATACTGTTTAATAGTTCATTTTAGAGTCAAATTTAGAATAATTCATTTATTCTTTTTAGGATCTTTTATTTGTTTTATAAATGCACATTGGTCTTTATTTCAATAGTTTTAAATGTGTTTTAAAACTTTATTTGAAATCCATATTTTTACCAAACCTATTCAGTAGGTTTATTTATTTAATTATGGTGTCAAATAATTTCTCCTTGACTTATTTGGAATATTTTCAATATGATTTGTTAATCATTTAAATTGGGTATTTGTTTTTATTTCAATGAAATCAATTATGGTTTTAATTCCATAAAAATTTATTTAAATGATTCTTTTATTTCATTTAAGTCAATTAAATAACTTTTATTCCACTTGGGTAATTTCAAAATACTATTTTCTCATGATTTAAATAATCATTCTTAATGGAGATTTGTCTTTATTCAAATAGAATTTGGTTAATGCCACTTTATTTTATTTGGAATTTTTTTATCCATTTATTTTATTTGGATTTGGATTATATTCATTCCATTTGCTTATGGATTAGGCCAAGATTTAATTTGGTCTTTAAATATTCTTCATTTAATATTTCTATCTTTATCTTATAAAATCCATATCTTTTTATTTATAGATCCAAAAATGGTGATTCCAACTATTATAACTTTATTTACTTTTTGTTTATCTTTTTAACTCTCCTTAGGATTATTTACTCTCCATTTGGTATGGATTTATAGATAGGTGCTTTATTAGCTTTGGAAATTAAATTTCCTTATCTTATTAAATTCATAAGATTTTATCTATGGTTCCTAATTAAGTGAAACCAATTTCTATGGTTTTATAATATTTCTATTTGTCATTCTTGATCATTTTGAAATGTTTGTTTGACCAATTTTTATATGGATCAAATCCATAGTCTTAGAGATAACTTGGAAATGTTTTTCTTCCATTAGTTTTTTTTAGGGTTTTGGTTTATTTTCCAAGTGTTTAAATTTCCAGATGCATTTATGAAGAATGCATTCCACTTGATTTGAATTTAGTTGGATTAAAACATTAACCAAAGTTTGTTCCAACTTGGATTTTAAGTTTCTATTTAGAAACAAAAGTTTCTTTTCACCCTAAATTTCAACAATTATTTATTTTGTTTATTTATTTTTCACATTACAAGATTTGGAAAATCTTGGGATGTGACAAGCTACCACCCTTAAAATAAATCTCGTCCCGAGATTTGGGAAGGCTAAGGGTTACAAGTTGGCTCCAAAACAACTAGGGTACTACCACCCTTAAAAATTTTCCATCCAGATTACTTCTTGGCTTGCTTGGGATCTTGTTGGAATTTCTCTGGACACTTGTCTGCATAATGGCCTAGCTCTTTGCATTTGAAACACATCACTTGGCTGATATCTTTCTTTTTCCTTTGGTATCATTTCCTCTTGTTTGTTTCCTTGGTTCTTCTTCTTTTCGGGGCAATCACTGGCATAGTGTCCCATTTCTTTGCAATTGTAACATTGCAACTGGATTATGTCCTTCTTCTTCTTTTTGGGTCTCTCCAAAGCTAGGAGTTCTTCTAGTTCATGCTCTTCATACTTCACCACAAAGGTGGGAAATCTTTCTCTCTTCTTGGGGCATTTACTAGAGATATGACCTTCTTCTTCACAAGAGTAGCAACACTTTGTGGACACTTTGGATTTGGCCTTATGATGCATAGTTTTGACTTTGCCTTCATCCTTCTTGGTAGAAGTTGTTCCTTCATGAGGGTTTACAAACTGTTGTTGCACTCCACCTTGTTTCCTTTGTTGAACTATGGAATAGATGGGGCATTGGATAGGGACATGATTATTTCCTTCACATAGGAAACACATAGCTTGAGATGTGAGCCATTGATTATTTGGATGTTTCTCTTCACAATTGGGGCATTGATCTTCATGCTCTTTGGAAGTGTGATCCTTGTCTCCACAAATATTGCAAGCTTGGGTTCCTTCTAGAATATCATCCTTGACATCCTTGTTGTCACCAACTCCTTGGGAAGAGTTGTCTCCCATGTTGATCATTTGATTTGTCACCTTATGCAACAATTGGGTTTGGGTTTCCAAAAACCTTTGCATGGTTGGATCTAACTCACTGGTGTTGGCTAAAAATTGAGCTGTCACTTGGTTCAACTGGGTTTGGGTTACTATGAGTTCTCTCATGTTGATCTCTTGGTTGTTGTTGTTGTCACCATCCTTGATGTTGGAGTTTCCTGGAGTAGTCATCTGTTTGGGTTGGATTGGGATTAGAATGAGCAAGATATTTCTAGAATTAATTCTAATCACACACATCACAATTCACACAAGCAATGTGCAAGCAATCATAAACAATCATTCCACTCAAACAACAAGTTTCAAGCACATTTTTAGGCAACAAAATATTTTTGCTACACCACATAAGTTGGGGTTTTTGGTTTAATCTAAATATGGTGGTCCAATTATATGGTTCACTTGAGATCACTCCATCCTTCTTAGTTGATTCTTCATGAACAAGATCTTGGTATCCTTGGAGAATTCTTGTGTCTTGGTCACAAAACTTCAAAGGTGATGATGGTTCCTTCTAAGTTGTGTTTCCTTGGTCTTCAACTTAACATTTCTTGTCTCACTTGTAGTCCTTAGTGATATCCAAGTTGATGTCCTTGTTGAGAATAAGGTTGAAATCACTTGAGTTGGTGAAGTCCTTTGCTCATGTTGAAGTCTTTGCTCTTGGAGGAGGCTTTGTCTATCAAGTTGGAAATAGACAAGATGTAGAATCAAAACTAAAAGGGTTGAGGAAAGAGTTTACAAGATTGTTGGTAAATAAGTTTTGGAATAAATACAACTCCTATTTTTCTAAGGGTTTTTGTCCAATCCTAGAGTTACAATCCTACAGGCAACACAATGCTCTGATACCATCTGTAGAGGTCCCAACCTTTAATAAGGTAGAGATCCCTGTGTTTACAATGCTAGTCCCTGGATCAATAGCTAGCATCCACAGTTAAGATGTAATATCAAGAAACAAAGGTCATAATACAACTTTATAACCAGGAATAAAATAATTTATTACATCTTACATAGCTCATTTGGCTATCTCATTACAATGCAGCAGAATATAACAATAGCATGGGGTCCTTCATCTTCAAAGTGCCACAGGCAAACATGTTGGTTGTAGACTTGTAATCCTATTTCAACATACTTCACTAATATCAAACAAACCTGCAACATAACAAGTTACAGCCACAAGGGTAAATACATTTGAATTGTATTGGCAAGTGATACTATGGTAGTATAGTGGAGTCTATCATCTATATGCATTTGGCTAAGTGGATCTTAGGCTTGCTTTGCTCAAAATAGATTTTCCTTATCATTTGACAACACTAAGTTTTTGCTTGACAAAATCCCCTAAGGCATCTCCCAATAGAAATTGGTGATCCTTCAACCCTTGTTCAACCACAAGTTTTTAACTTATAAATTTGGATGAGGAGATTCTTGATAGCTTCCATGTCTTGATGCTCAAATTGTCCTTTACCAGGGACATGGCTAAGTACTTAGATTTTACACTCTGCAGAGGTGGTGCTCTTTCCCCACAAGACTTGGTTTCACCAAGACAAGATCTTTCAGAAGCCTTCCCTTAGACCATAATGGACACGCTCCAATCTATCAAACCCCTACCACCAACTATCCATTTGGCTAAGTTATTGCAACCTATATGATCCAGGCAGAGCCCATAATGCCAAGTGGCTGCACTTGAAGCTTCTTAACATTTGACATCTCAAATATCTTTGTTCCTGGGTGGCCATCCACAAGTGAGATACACAAGGTAAACCATAGATATGGGCCTTGTGTAACCACTCAACACAAACCATTCCTTCCATTCCACCCAGGTGATTCATTCACTTAGTTGTTTTATTAAACAAAACACAAGTCCTTGACTTAGAAACATTCCATAGTATGAATATAATCCACCCTTGTTTTCTACTAGCTAAGCTAAGCATCATAGTAGTAGGAATATTAACTTAGGAAATTTCTACTAAGGTTTCATCTACTAGGATTTCCCATGGCATAGTATATACTTAGCAAAAATTCCATGCAAGTCCTACTTAGAAATATCACTAATGCATAGTGAAAATAATGGGACAAGTATGAAGCATCACTTGCCTTTTTGGTAGAGAGTATAAGTTCACCCCTTTATCTTGCAATATTCACACTCTTCAAATTCCACTACAATTCAATCAAGCAAGTAAAAATTCAATCTACCATTCAAGCAAAACATCACATAAAATAATAGAATCAAAACAATGCATGCAAGCATGCCAAAGATTGTTTTATTTGGAAAAGTTATTCCTAATGGGTTATAAACATTCTAAAACACCTATTGGTCACTTTATAAAAGTGGCAAAACTGTTTTCAGAAATATTTTACTTATAAACCATTTTTAAACCAAATCAACATTTCATGTGGTTGAAAATGCCTTTAGCAAAGCAATAATCTTTAAAGGGTTCACCAAATATGTTTTTAAATCTCAAAACTTAGTGTTTAGGGTCAGAGAGTTTAAATCAAAACATTTCCCAAAGGGTTTTCCTCCAAAAGCATTTTTAATATACAAACATTATTTTTATTTGACTAGAAGTGCTTTAAACCAAAGATTTATTATTTTGCTTACCAAATATGTTTTTGAAACCACAAATTGATTTCTATGGTCAGTAGGTTCAAAACAATCCATTTGCCAAATATTTTATCACAAAAATAATTTTAGAACAAATTTTATATCCAAAATATGTCTACACAAGTTTTTGCAAAAACAATCAATTTAACAAAAGCATTTTACTAATCAAAGTGTATGGTTAGAAAGTAATTGTCTTGCTGATTCTATTGACATAAAATTTGCAAAATTTGGACGTGTGGTTTGAAAGTTATGAATTTTACAAATTGGAACATCTAATAGATCATTTCTGGTTTTTAAAACAGAAGCTGGGCCACGTGGCGCATTTCTATAGGTTGGTACCGGTTCGTGTGGATCAACCTTTCTGGTGCGTTCGATCTAAACAGATCGTGTGGCACAGATCTGTCCTTACCCCTTCGTTAAGTCAATCTATCGCGTGCCTCAGATCTGGATCGGACGACTCTTATCGCCTTGCCAAGAACTGGCGGCGCGACGACGGTGGCGCGCGGCGGCAACACTCTGCTAACGGCGCTGCGGCGGCTACAAGAAGCGAGAGAGAGAATGAGGTTTCTCACCAGGTTCGCGGAGTGACGCTGAAGCTCAACGTGCTTGCTGCTTGTCGAGGGGCGCACGGGGTCAGTTGGAATTCCTCGCCGGAGTTCTCTCTGGCGATGGTTGCTCTCTGTCGGAGAAGGTGACGCGGCTTCGATGCATGCCCGAGGGAGAGGAGGGTACGGTTAGATGCGCAAAGTCGTGGCGAGGATGCGTGTGTGAAAGAGAAAGAGAGGGGCGGTCATTACTAACCAGGGAAGCGTCGCCAGAGTGGAAGCAGACGGCGGCGCGCTCGGTGGTCGTCGTTGCCGAGGTTCTGGGTCGCGCGCGAGCAAGCCGAGGTTACTGGAAGATGCAGTGGTTAATGGAGAACATGCCAGCGTGATCTAGGGGGCAAGGCGCGGCGAGGAGCTGCCGGAATTTGCTCGGAGTTTCGCCGGAGGCAGCGCAGTGCAGGTGGAATTGGAGACAGCCTGGGGCTCCCGTGCAGTGGTTTCTGAGGGGAAAGGAAGGGGAGAGGGAGGTGTTTAAACGAGCTTGGTCATCGGGAGTAATCGTCGCAGCATTAACGTGTATTGATTCAAATTTTAAGACGGCAGAAACGGCGACGAGGCGTGGTCTTCGCGAGGAGGTAGAAGAATCTGGCAGGTGGGGCTCAGCGTCAGTGAGAGAGAGAGGGAGAGTGGGGCCTGCTAGTCAGTTTCTTTGCGGGTTCTGACTGTGGTGAGAAAAACTCTTCGGGGGAGAGAGGTGGGCTGTTGGGCCTGGACTGGGTTGGGCTGCTCATTTTTTTTTCCTGTTCCTGTTTCTTTTTCTTTTTCTCATTTGATTTTCTGTTTTGATTTTGATTTATCAATTCAAACAACTATTTGATTTCAAACTTCAACCAGACTTTATGTATATTCAAATATTGTTTAATATTTCATTTTAGAGTCAAATTTAGAATAATTCATTTATTCTTTTTAGGATCTTTTATTTGTTTATATATGGACATTGGTCTTTATTTCAATAGTTTTAAATGTGTTTTAAAACTTTATTTGAAATCCATATTTTTACCAAACCTATTCAGTAGATTTATTTATTTAATTAGGGTGTCAAATAATTTCTCCTTGACTTATTTGGAATATTTTCAATATGATGTGTTAATCATTTAAATTGGGTATTTGTTTTTATTTCAATGAAATCAATTATGGTTTTAATTCCATAAAACTTTATTTAAATGATTCTTTTATTTCATTTAAGTCAATTAAATAACTTTTATTCCACTTGGGTAATTTCAAAATACTATTTTCTCATGATTTAAATAATCATTCTTATTGGAGATTTGTCTTTATTCAAATAGAATTTGGTTAATGCCACTTTATTTTATTTGGAAAAATTTTTATCCATTTATTTTATTTGGATTTGGATTATATTCATTCCATTTGCTTATGGATTAGGCCAAGATTTAATTTGGTCTTTAAATATTCTTCATTTAATATTTCTATCTTTATCTTATAAAATCCATATCTTTTTATTTATAGATCCAAAAATGATGATTCCAACTATTATAACTTTATTTACTTTTTGTTTATCTTTTTAACTCTCCTTAGGATTATTTACTCTCCATTTGGTATGGATTAATAGATAGGTGGTTTATTAGCTTTGGAAATTAAATTTCCTTATCTTATTAAATTCATAAGATTTTATCTATGATTCCACATTAAGTGAAACCAATTTCTATGGTTTTATAATATTTATATTTGTCATTCTTGATCATTTTGAAATGTTTGTTTGACCAATTTTTATATGGATCAAATCCATAGGCTTAGAGATAACTTGGAAATGTTTTTCTTCCATTAGGTTTTTTTTAGGGTTTTGGTTTATTTTCCAAGTGTTTAAATTTCCAGATGCATTTATGAAGAATGCATTCCACTTGATTTGAATTTAGTTGGATTCAAACATTAACCAAAGTTTGTTCCAGATGGGATTTTAAGTTTCTATTTAGAAACAAAAGTTTCTTTTCACCCTAAATTTCAACAATTATTTATTTTGTTTATTTATTTTTTACATTACAAGATTTGGAAAATCTTGGGATGTGACAGCAACTAACACTAAGTTACATAAAGCACGACTGAAGATTAAGTTACATAGAAGAACTGAAAATTAAGCCACAATCAGCCGAACTTGTTTTGCAATGTTGGAGTGGTTCAGTCATGCTACTGCCTACACTTGTAATACTAGCCAATGTAGTCGTCGTACTCGCCGCGGCTGTCATCGCTGTCGTCGTCGGGGTCGCCGTAGTTGAACCTTGAAGGCTGAGTACGAGTGGGCTGGACTTGAGGATAGCGCAGGCGGGGGTTAGAGTCGGCGGCCGTGTTGTAGGCCATGACGCTTTGGAGAGTCCGGCCGCGCCACCATAGCCGACGGCCGGCCTCGTTGATGTTCGGAGGAGGTGGGTCGTCCTCCTCGTGCCTGGCGAGCGCCCTCTCGTGCCGATCCACGAAGAAGGCTTCCCAAGTCGGGAAATACTCGGGATGCCATCTGGGATTCCTCCGCTGCTCCGGCGTGAGCTCAAAGTAGTAGTGGTTCGTGATGGCCATCCGGCGCGCCACACCTAGAGGGGCAGGAGGAACCGGCATGCCTCTGGCGCTCAACATCCAGCCGACAGAGACACAGTAGCCCGGCGGGCAGGGGTAGTTCGAGGCGCAAAGCGCCTCCGCCTCCCTGGGGTTAGTGCTACGGTGGAAGCCATGGGAAAGAGTGATGAGGTTGCAGATATGAGTCTAGAGATGTGCAATGACAATGGAGGCCAACCCTACATATATATATAGTGATAAATGGCAGGAGGATAACTGGAGGGAAGAACTGGCGGGAAGAAATGGCGGGAAGAACTGGCGGGAAGAAAAATGGCGGGAAGAAATGGCGGGAAAAAATGGCGGGAAGAAATGGCGGGAAGAAACGGCTGGAAGAAACTTGGGGCGGGAAGAAACTTGGATTTTCATTGTTCGGATTTTTTTTGAATTACTTATGCCCATTTTGAATTTTTTGAATTTCTAACTATGGTCGAACCGGCGTGCATGAAGATAGGGGACGAGCATCGTTAGAAATTGCATTGGATCTCTGAAGAAACCACATATTGCGAGTCTAAAAATGATTTTTTTTAAAAATCACGGGCATTAGATCATGTACCTGTAGTACAAACCGGACCCATTTCCTATCGATTCGGCAGACATTTGTCCTTTTTACCCGGGATGGACGAAAAGGTTTGAGATTTCCCAATTGGCATATAATCCATGTAAGGTGGTCTAGTATTTTAGAAAAATGGGACGGTAGCATTTTGAAACAGCATTTTGGTGGTTACTTCGCAAAACGACCCGTTTTTTGCGCTCGGAAAATGGAAAATGGCTTTTCCGTGCGACGAAAAGGAAAACTTCCTCCTGCAACATTGTTCTCCATATCAATGTCCACATGCATGGATAATATGGGCACAACATCACAAACTCCCTAATATGTGAAATTAGTTACTGGTTCATCTTTAGTCCCGGTTGGAGGGATTTCGGCAGGCTGGGCCAGGCATAATATGGGCACAGCATAATATGGGCACAACAACATTGATAGGTTCATCTTTAGTCCTGGTTGGAGGGATTTCGGCAGGCTGGGCCAGGCAGCACTAATGATAGGGGTGAGTGGCGACATTATTGTCGTGTGGCGTGTACCTTGTCCCGGATGGTGTCACCAACCGGGACGAAAGATGAACCTTTAGTCCTGGTTGGAGACACCAACCGGGACAAAACACGAGTCAGCACTAATAATAGGGGTGAGTGTCAACATTATGTCGTAAGTGTCGACACTATGCCGAGCTGCTTGTACTATAAATAGGCATCCTTGTGAGTCTAGTCCTCCAGCCAGATTGAGGCATCTCCAATATTGTTTTCGAGAGCAGGGACACCACTACGACCAGTTTCAGGGAGATGCCGCCGGATCCCAGTCCTCCGGCATCTCCAAGAAACTGGTCATAGAGGCACTGCCTAATATATGAATTTAGTTAGCTCCCAGGTGTATTGATCTAGTTAGAGAAGTTACAAGCTGCAAGATGGTGTGCGAGAGCAGGGTCACCACTACGACCAGTTTCAGGGAGATGCCGCCGGATCCCAGTCCTCCAGCATCTCCAAGAAACTAGTCATAGAGGCACTCCCTAATATGTGACCACGCGCGTTTGGAGATCAGATCTTAATGGTAAGTACGAATCGGGACAACTTCTTCATAGTTCAGGAAAGTCTTTCTATGAATCGGGACTAAAGGCCCCCTTTAGTCCCGGTCCAGCCACAAAACGGGACTAACACTCAAGACATTTATTAATATTAAAAACCAAGACTACAAAACCGGGACGAAAGGCCCCCCTATATATAGTCCCGGTCAAGCCACAGATCAGGACTAACACTCAATACATTTATTAAACTTGGAAAATTGCAAACATCATAAGATATCCCGGCCAGACATGAACTAGAGTTACACAATATGAGCATGAACTTCTTGGCATATGTCCTTCCTTATGATCGCTTCGGACGTAACCATGGGGCATCTTCTTTACTTAACGGAATGCTTGGGTCAGTTTTCACTGTGAAGGGCGGAATTTCATCAAACTTATTATAATCTTTTGACATGTCTGTCTTGTCCTCAATTCTTACGATGTTTCTTTTCCCTGAAAGAACTATGTGACGCTTTGGCTCATCATATGATGTATTCGTTTGCATATTTTTTCTTTTTTTTGGTCTGGAGGACATGTCCTTCACATAGAAAACCTGAGACACATCATTGGCTAGGACGAATTGTTCATCTCTATAACCAAGATTGTTGAGAGCCACTGTTGTCATTCCGTACAACTGGTCTATCTTTACCACTTCCCCATTCAGGTTGACCCATTTGCAGCGAAACAAAGCGACCTTAAAAGAGACTCCATAGTCTAGTTCCCATATCTCCTCTATGTAACCATAGTATGTGTCCTTTTGTCCATTCTCGTCTGTTGCATCAAAGCGGACACCACTATTTTGGTTGGTGCTCTTTTTATCTTGGGCGATCGTGTAGAATATATTCCCATTTATTTCGTGCCCTTGGAAATTCAATATAGTAGAAAATGGTGACGCAGGCAACAAGTATAGCTGATCTCCAACAGTGGTGTCATTCAAGAGATGTGTCTGCATCCAACCACCGAAAGACTTCATGTGTTCATCTGTAATCCATGATTCAGGCTTTCCCGGGTTTTTGGAGCGTACAATATTCTTGTGTTCCTCGATATACGGAGCTGCCAAGGTGGAATTATGAAGAACTGTGTAGTGTGCTTTAGTGAAAGAATCCCCGTCCCTACATATCATTGCTTTTTTTTCCAGCGTGCCTTTTCCACGTAATCTTCCCTCATGTCACGAGTCAGAAACACCAATCGGCTTAAGGTCAGGAATAAAGTCAACACAAAACTCAATGACCTCCTCTGTTCCATATCCCTTGGAGATGCTTCCTTCTGGTCTAGCACGGTTATGAACATATTTCTTTAAGACTCCCATGAACCTCTCAAAGGGGAACATATTATGCAGAAATACAGGACCGAGAATGGCAATCTCTTCCACTAGGTGAACCAGGAGATGCGTCATAATATTGAAGAAGGATGGTGGGAACACCAACTCAAAACTAACAAGACATTGCACCACATCCTTCTGTAACCTTGGCAGAATACCTGGATTGATTACCTTCTGAGATATTGCATTGAGGAATGCACACAGCTTCACAATGGGTACTCGAACATTTTCCGGTAGAAGCCCCCTCAATGCAATCGAAAGAAACTGCGTCATAATCACGTGACAGTCATGAGACTTCGGGTTTTGGAACTTTTTCTCTGCCATATTTATTATCCCCTTTATATTAGATGAGAAGCCAGACGACACCTTGATACTGTAAAGGACTTCAAAAAAGATTTCCTTCTCTGCTTTGGTAAGAGCATAGCTGGCACGACTTAAGTGACGCCCTTTATCCATCTTGTTCTGTGTATGCATGTTCTTTGGGTCTTTCATAATTTGTTGGTCCTCCCGTGCTTCTGGTGTATCTTTTGTCTTCCCATACATGCCTAGGAATCCTACCAGGTTCACGCAAAGGTTCTTCGTCACGTGCATCACGTCGATTGAAGAGCGGACACATAGGACTTTCCAATATGGCAGCTCCCAAAATATTGATTTCTTCTTCCACATGGGTGCGTGTCCTGTAGCGACGTCGTTCGGAACTGATTGACCGCCGGGACCCTTTCCAAAGATTACTTCTATGTCCTTGACCATACCAAATACATCATCACCAGCAGGGAGTTCAGGCTTCTTCCGGTGATCTGCCTCACCTTTGAAATGCTTGCCTTTCTTTCTTACGGGATGATTGGTCAGAAGAAATCGTCGATTCGCCAAGTACACAACCTTCTTGCATTTATGCAAATATGTACCTTCAGTCTTATCTAAACAGTGAGTGCATGTCTTATATCCCTTGTTTGTCTATCCTGAAAGGTTACTAAGAGCAGGCCAATCATTGATGGTTATGAAAAGCAACCCTCGTAGATCAAATGGCTCCTATTTGTTCTCATCCCACGCATGTACCCCTGGTTTTCCCCACAACTGTAAGAGTTCTTCAACTAATGGCCTAAGGTACACATCAATGTCGTTGCCCGGTTGCTTCGGGCCTTGGATGAGCACTGACATCATAATGAACTTACGCTTCATGCACAACCAGGGAGGAAGGTTGTACATACATAGAGTCATGGGCCAGGTGCTGTGACTGCAGCTCTTCTCACCAAAAGAATTCATGCCATCCGTACTTAGACCAAACCATAAGTTCCTTGCGTCACCTGCAAAGTATGGGAAGTCTCTCTCGATTTTTCTCCACTGTGACCCATCAGCAGGGTGTCTCAACTTCCCGTCTTTCTTACGGTCTTCTTTGTGCCATCGCAACAACCTGGCATGCTCTTTGTTTCTGCACATTCAACCTTGGTATTATAGGAGCATACCACATAACCTTAGCAGGAACCCTCTTCCAGAGGGGCTCTCCCTCAACATCACCAGGGTCATCTCGTCTGATCTTATACCGCAATGCATTGCATACCGAGCATTTATCTAAATTCTCATACTCCTTACCGCGGTAGAGGATGCAGTCATTAATGCATGCATGTATCTTTTGCACATCTAATCCTAGAGGACAGAGAGTCTTCTTTGCTTCGTTGGTACTCTCGGGAAGTTCGTTATGTTTTGGAAACTTCGGCTTCATTATTTTCAGCATCTTTTCAAATGAGGAGTCAGTTAGACCACACTCTGCCTTCCATCGCAGCAATTCCAGTGTGGTACCGAGCTTTGTGCTGCCATCTTCACAATTTGGGTACAACAATTTCTTGTGATCTTCTAACATGCCCTCTAACTTCAACTTCTCATTTTCTGTTTGACAGTCTCGCTTTGCACCAGAAATGACCCTACCAACCTCTTCATTGTCTTCCATTGCAGTATCACTGTATTCAGGAAACATATGATGATAGCTGTTATCATCATCTTCTTCTTCACCGTCTTCCATCATAACCCCTCTTTCCCCGTGCTTGGTCCAGCAATTATAGTTGGGCATGAAACCTTTCATAATTAGGTGGCCGCGAATGATTTTCGAGGAAGAGTACTCCTTGTTTTTCCGACATTGAACACATGGACAACGTATAAAATCGTTCTCTTTGTTTGCCGTAGCCACATCGATAAATTTATCCACGCCTTTAATGTACCCGGGTACACGCTGGTCACCGTACATCCATTCCCGACCATTCATCTGCATCATATAAGTAAGTTTATCAAAAACATGACATCATAAATAGTGAAATGACCAATTCACATCGACACATGCATTGTATCAATGACAGAGAAAAGATAAGATTGCTAACCTCGATCGAGGGAAATAAAGAGGAGAAAGGTCAAGTGCGTCTCAGACACCTTCTATATTTTTGTTCTGTGAGAAATTGAACAGGATCATTCACTCAAACATTTCATCAAACACCTTGAATGCATGCATAGGAAAAAAAATAAACTAGCACACCTCTCACACCTTCCACCAAGAAAAAACAGAGGGGAGGCAGAGGGCTGGGGCGTCGTATTTATAGAGGGCGGGATCATACTTCCCGGGACTAAAGGTGTGTGCCAAGCCACGTGACTGATGTCCAACCTTTAGTCCCGGTTTGTGTTACAAACCGGGACGCATGCCTCCGGCCACCGTGCCCGCTCGAACCGGGACGCGTGCCACCATTAGTCCTGGTTCGTGGCGCAACCGGGACTAATGCTGTTAGGGGTACGAACGGATAGCTCTTTTTCTACTAGTGTTGGGATGATCAACACGATGCCATGGCACACGTCAAGTGTCCTCCTTTCAAGCTCTCTCTTTAGAAAACGACAAGTTATCAAGGGGGCGGGCAAAATAAAGTTGTAGCCCCTCAAGTCCAGTTTCTTTTATGGCTGATTGCTCGAATGATGTGGACAAGCTAGTGCGTAAAAGTGGTAACAGTTGCTGCGACCCATGATAATTAGGAAAGGAGACTTCTACTGCAGGCAATGCGTGGGTGACTAGTGCAACATAGGTTAGCCACAAGAATGGTTAACTTAATCAACTCTAGCGTGAAATGAAGTCGGCATATCAAGTCTCTAGAATGAAAACCATGGTAATCATCAATCACAAAAAAAAATATATTTTTAATCTTTTTCAAAGTGTCATAATGACGTGATTATATAGTTGAAAATAGAGTTACTCACTCTGCTCCGGACCTCCGGTATAAAGGGCCTCTAGGAAATCGCAGCAGGACCAAGGCTTACATCGATTGGCTTGGGAGGAACAAATGAGATTGATGGCAGGACCAACCAATGGACTAGAATACGAACGAGGAGTGCATGCCAGATCTTCGGTTTCCGTGGCAGTTAGAAGGAGGAAGTGCATGCATGAGAGAAGATGCATGAGAGAAGGAGAGGACGGAAGCGTTTTTAGGAGAGCAATTAAACAACAATTAATTTATTCAGGCCTTGTTTATTCGGAACAGCCAAAAAAACGCTAAAGGCTTTTTATACCGGAGCGGAGGGAGTAGCTTTCTCCTAGATGTCATTATGTCAATGTTATAGAAATTTACCACGCGGGACATGCACTCCATGTCAGCATGAAGTTGGTAGTTTTTACAAGTATATGAGTGTAGTATTCGTTAATTTTGGCGCCGTTAATGCATTTGGAAATTTCACTAACTTTACATAATTTTTTTCTCAACATATATATACAATACCAACCTAATATCGATACATCTGGTTGAGGTACTTTTCATATATAATGGACCCTGACTCTCTCGTACCCTTGTCGGTGGTTAGCATGGCGTCCGGATAAACGAAAAGCCTGTTTCCTAAATCACCAAACCCGAACCAATCCATAGAGGAGATGGGTGGAAGCAACCACCGTTTTAGTCGAAGAGAGAGACTAATACACGGCACCGCTGTACATGTTTGGTCGAGGATAGTACTTCCCAGAATTTAAGACATATTTATTCTAACACAAGCTTTTTGAACTTGATCAATTTTACGAGAAATTGTCAACATACAGAAGACCAAGTTAATATCTGTAGTACGTACATCTAACATGAACTGTGTTTTTCTAAACATGTTTTTCTTAAGGATGATGAAATTTTGAATAAGAAAAACTAATTGAACGCCGGTATTTTTTCTTCCGG
The DNA here is from genome assembly GCA_916181665.1 of Avena sativa. NCBI lineage: Eukaryota > Viridiplantae > Streptophyta > Magnoliopsida > Poales > Poaceae > Avena > Avena sativa. The sequence continues at coordinate 9,749,704 of OV702300.1, read as the reverse complement.
TTCCTCTCGGTCTCATTCAAGCGTCTTCGTGGCAAGTTTTAATCCTCCTAATAATTTTTTATTTATTTTGATCTGTTGTATAACAGAGTCTTCTCATCATCTTGTATCGATTTAGCCGTTTATGACTTTATATATTTATAAGATGATAAACAGGAAAACAAAATCTGATAGCAGAATCTAACAAGCAAAGATTCTAGCTAGTAGAGGGACCCCACAAATAATTCAGAGAACCGAAACCGATGGGTTCCTCGGACTCTTGCGCTATCTGTCACCGACTCAACATGCTGGCCCACCTTACACTGATCTCCTGCATAATAAGGAGATAAAAAAATGGTATTATTGTAGATAGGTACACTCGTGAAGACAAGTGTCAATGATGTCGTAGGTAAGTGGCCAGAATTGCAGCGTCATGTGCCAACTAGGCCATGATGGCTGATGATAGAATTATTTGCCATGTGTGGAACCATCTGAACTCTGAAGCCTAAGCTGGTGAACGTTTACACCGCGATTAATTAGTCTACTAGTATACCCAAAAAAAAAACTAGTCTACTAGTAGTAGAAGAACATAATTAATTAGCACCGTAGTGTACATTGAGTGGATAGAAACCAGGGCAATTATGCATGGAATTATCACAGTATCGACCAAAACTGAATCATTGCGACGTCGGCTGGCTGCTGCGTGCATTATTGCAGCTTAGTTTATTTTGCTCGTTTAAAGGTGTTTGCTTGGATAGAGATAGACTGGACCACAGGGTATGCACTGCACGGTTTAATCTTAATCCTCCTCCCTTACAGCGGTGCTTATTTACACCTAATTTTGCCTTTTGTTAGGGTGCCGACGTATGTGTTTGTCAATGTTGTATCGGTTTTAGCTCGGTATTCCATAGCTAATCATGCAATTCTTTTCTTTTTAATCAATGGAACGGGCAAATCTTTTGTCTAGCGTTTGCAAAAATAAGCCTCCCTCCATACGTAAGTATATCTAACACACTACATAGACTTTACTTAGTGGTTCTGAAGCCCACAACATATCTTAGTATCCATTTTAGATTACAACGGTCGCATGGCACAAACCAGATGGCATGACACCTGGAGATAGCTACGACCAGGAATTGGGTTCTCTGGGTGGATCGCATAGTTTGGATGTGGCCATAATCGGTTGCGATCATAGTACCCACACAACCGCATTATTGTACTATCGCCCATGCTTTGCACTGCCCATGCATTGTTGTCGGAAAAATGTTCGCTCTATTGAGACCGATGTACCCATCCGTGTGTGCATCGGAGCAAATCAACAACTAAGCAAAGCTGGAGCTTCTAGCGAGATCAGTAGTAGCTTGAGCTTCACATAATCATAAGAAACCAACCAAATACAATAATGCAGAGTGTAGCAACAGTACAATAATGCAGAGGAGTTGAGATCGACAGTACAATAATCCAAACTTGCTAGAACTCCTGGCTGTGGATCTGTCCAGCTGGCAAGTAGTTAATTAACTTCTGCTTTGCTCTTTCTTGATGCCGATGAGATGATGTAGATGCATGTCTGTGTGTCCCTCTCAAAGCTATGATCGTTGTTCTATAAATGTGCATTCAGTGATATACTCTTTCTTATAGAACCCCCAACATCAGCATCAGCAGAGATAGGGATGGTACAGTAATCTACAGATAGGGATCGGATAATTTTCTCCCTTCATTCAAGCCACCCAAAATTCTCGGATTAATCCAGGAATCGACCTCTTGGTCACCATACAAGCCAACTCCCGATCACGTCTCAGTTACAATGTGCACATTATTTCATCTGGCTTTCTCTTTATCAAATGACACGTTGGCGAGGGGGGAAGGCACGATGGTGTTAGGAGCTCCTTGCTGCCTTTCATTTTTAAGGGGGAAGTTTATGGCGTTTCCACTTAGCCAACGCCGTTACTATTTTCTGTAGTGGTGACGTTCAGTTATGATGAACGCCTAGGATATTTTGGTCCCGGCTCGCATGGCTGGCCCCACTTAGTATCGGCGTTTGGTTTTCTGCGAATGCCATGACTAAATCATAGTGTCGGTGTTCGCATTTCTTCGAGCTCCACTACTATTTCCCCCTAGAGTGGTGGCGCCTGTTTTATTCTACCCGCCACTAAAAAAATGACCGCTATAAGAGTTTTCCTACTAGTGGGGAGACATGCAATGACATGGAGAAGATGGAGATCAATGTATCTGGTGTCGACATGTCACTGTCCTAGCTATTCTAGACGACGTTCTCGAAATTAGCACCAAACATGACTGCTACATTTTCTTGGAGACCCATCAAAATCAGCATCAATAGGAACATCACAATAATACGGTGGAAAGGATCGGAATTGGGATGATCCACACGATGCTCTTAGCACACGCCAAGTGTCTTACGTCAAGCGGGTGCCATGTCATCAGTTACAACACCCACTTTTTACTCCATCTCTCTCTCTAGAAATCGACAGGTCATCAAGGGGGCATGCACATCAAAGTTGTAGCCCCTCATGTCGACTTATTTCCTGGTTGATCGCTCGAGTGATGTGGACAAGCTAGTGTGTACAAATGACAACAATTGGTCTGACTCGTGATAATTGTGAAACGAGACTTCTACCGTAGGTTTATGCATGTGGTGACCGTGTGCAATAGAGGTTAGCCACGAGAATGGTTGACTTAATCAACTCTGTTGGGACGCAAAGTCGGCATATCTAGAATGAAAACCATTGTAATCATGAATCTCACACAAACAATATAGATTATTAATCTTTTTTGAAGTGTCATAATGTCGCGGTTATCTAGCTTAAAATGGAATTAAGTTGCTCCTAGATGCCAATGTTATAGAAATTTACCATGCGCGACATGTACTACATTTCAGCATGAAGTTGATAGTTTTACAAGTATAAGAGTGTAGTATTAGTTAATTTGGCGCCGGGAAAAGCCTTTTGAATTTGAAAATTTTACATAAATTATACACACACACACACACAATACCAACCTAATATCTATGCATTTAGTTCAGATATTTTTCGTATAAAATGGACCCTAACGCTCTCTTACCCTTGTCAGTTGTTAGCATGGCGTCTGGATAAACAAAAGCATGTTTACTTAATCACCAAACCTAGAGCAATCCATAGAGGAGAAGGATAGATGCTTGCTTAAGCAATAATGCGTAGCAACAACTACCTTTTTTTGTGTGTGTGAGAGAGAGATAGACTACACAATATGCAATACTTGTTTGCTCGACGATAATATTTCGAAAATTGAATTGTGAAATTCTTCCACTATTTCAATTCAAAAAACAAAAATCGGTGACGGTTATAGCCTCATAGGCACGGAGAGATCAGTGGCATGCGCGATATGCAATGCCATTGAGACGTTGGAGATCGATGCATGTGGTGTCGACATGTCACTGTTCTAGCTACTATCGACGACGTTCTCAAAACTAACGGCATCAAACATGAACTGCTATAGTTTCTTGGAGACCCATCAAAATCAGTAGGAAGATCAAAATAATATGGTGGTAGGGATGGAAATTAGGATGATCAACACGATGCCCGTGGCACACATCAAGTGTCCTCCTCTCAAACAGATGCCATGTCATCAGTTACAACACCCACTTTTCACTTTGGCACTGTCTTTAGAAAACGACAAGTCATCAAGGGGGTGGGCACAATAAAGTTGTAGCCCCTTAGGTCCACTTTCTTTTATGGATGATTGTTCGAATGATGTGGACAAGCTAGTGTGTAAAAGTGGCAACAGTTGGCGCGCCCATGATAATTGGGAAAGGAGACTTCTAGTGCAGGTAATGCTTGTGTGACCATGTGCAATGGAGGTTAGCCACAAGATTGGTTAACTTAATGAACTCTCCCGGGAAGTGAAGTCGGCATATCAAGTCTCTAGAATGAAAACCATTGTAATCATCAATCACAAAAACAATATAGATTTTTAATCTTTTTCAAAGTGTCATAATGTCCTGATTATCTAGTTCAAAATAGAATTATTTTTCTCCTAGATATCAATGTTATAGAAATTTACCACACACGACATGCACTACATTTCAGCATGAAGTTGATAGTTTTACAAGTATATGAGTGCAGTATTAGTTAATTTTGGCGCTGTTAATGCATTTGGAAATTTGACTAACTTTACATATTTTTTCTCAACATATATGTACAATACCAACCTAATATAACCTAATATCGATACATCTGGTTGAGATATTTTTCGTATAGAATACACCGTTTTAGTCAGAGGGGTGAGAGTGCACATGCATGTTTGGTTGAGGATAGTAATTCCCAGAATTTAAGACATATTTATTCTAACACAAGCTTTTTGAACTTTGATAAATTTTACAAGAAATTGTCATCATATAGAAGATTAAGTCAATATCTTACGTACATCTAACATGAACTGTGTTTTTCTAAATATGTTTTCTTTAAGGATGGTGAAATTTTAAATAAGGAAAAATAATCAAAACACCGGTATTGTTTTTGTTCTGGTTCCTCTTGGGCTCGTTCTAGCGTCTTTGTGGCAATGTTTTGTCCTCCTTATACTTTTTTGATTTGTTGTATAAAAGAGTCTTATCATCATCATCTTGTATCGATTCTACGGTTTATGACTTTATTTATAAGATGATAAACAAGCAAGTAAAATCTAATAGCAGAACATATAGTAAGAAAAGATTCCGCCTAGTAGAGAGACCCCACAACTAATTCAATGAACCCAGCATGTTGGCGCACCTTACACTGATCTCCTTCATAAGGAGATAAACAAATGGTATTATTGGAGATAGGTACACTTGTGAAGACAGGTGTCAATGATGTCGTAGCTAAGGTGCCTACACTGCATCTGATCTGAATATTCATGAGAGCAAATTTGAGGCCACAATCGAAGTGAAAGGTTTGAGCTGGCAGCGTCATGTGCCAACTAGGCTGATGATAGGATTCCCAATCTTCTCCTCACTCAACCTGCTTGAATTATTTGCCATGAGTGGAGCCCCACGGCGTCTGTCTATCGTCGCGGCGCCGCGGAGCACCGTTGCCGACGACATGGTACAGAGAATATGTGCACATGATACAGTCCATCTGAACTCTGAAGCTCAAGCTGGTGGACCACGGTTAACTAGTCTACTAGTAGAAGAACATTGAGTAATTAGCAACCAATTAGCCCGTAGTGTACGTTGAGTGGATAGAACGGCAATTATATGTGGTGGCCATGAATAGCTATAGCACAATATCGACGAAAACTGAATCATGGCCACGTCAGCTGGCCGTGGCGTGCATTATTGCAGCTTAGTTTATTTTGCTCATTTGTGTAGGTTGGTTGATCTTGTATCGGTTTTAGCTCTGTATTCCGTAATTAATCATGCTACTCTCTTCTTTTCAATCAATGGAACGGGGAAATCTTTTGCCTAGCGTTTTGAAAAAATATATAAGCCTCCCTCTGGCCCTCCCTACGTAGGAATATCTCGCACTAAGTAGACTGTTTACTTTGTGGCTTTGAGGCCCGCCACATATCTTGGTATCCCTTTTCTCTAGTGTGACATGTCAAGTTCCTTTGAAATCACCACTACCATAGGGTGCCATGTCAGCATCATCAACCCACTATGTGATAATTCAAGCCACATCGTGAAGATCATCAACGATAGCTATGACCAGGAGTTGGGTTCTCTGGGTGGATCGTTTAGTTTGGATGTGGCCTTAATCGGTTGCGATCATAGTCCCTATACAGCCGCATTATTGTACTATCGCACATGCTCGCGTATCTATGGTGCTGGTTCATGCATTGTTCTCGGAGAAATGATCGCTCTGTTGAGACCGATGTATCCATCCGTGTGAATCGGAGCCAATCAACAACCAAGCAAAGCTAGAGCTTCTAGCGATATCAGCTAGTAGCTTAAGCTTCACATAATCGTAAGAAACCAATCAAATACAACCGAGAAGCTAGCTGTTGCATTTTCAGCGTCATCGCAGACTGTAGCAACAGTACAATAATGCAGAAGAGTTGAGATCAACAGTACAATAATCCAAACTTGCGGGAACTCCCGGCTGTGGATCTATCCAGCTGACAAGTAGTTAATTAACCTCTCCTTTGCTCTTTCTTGAAGCCGATGCGACGATGGAGATGCACGTTTGTGTGTGTCACCATCAAAAGCTACGATCGTTGGTCTATAAATGTGCATTCACTGATATACACTTTCTTACATAACCACCAATATCAGCATGAGCAGAGATAGGGATGGTACAATAATCTACATGTAGAGATCGGATAATCTGCTTCCCTCATTCTGGCCACCCAAAATTCTCGGATTAATCCATGAATCCACTTCTTGGTCACCATACACGCCAGCTCCCGACCACGTGCCAAATCATCGGTTACAATGTGCACTTTATTTCATCTGGCTTGGTGAGGGGGCAAGCATGATAGCGTTATAACCTCGAGACCACGAGCTCCTTGTTGCCTTTCATTTTTTGAGGGAAGCAACAGCAAACCACATGAAGGTAGCCACGTAGGAGGATGGATGGATTCATGGTTAAGCAATGGAAGGTGTCATGCCAGCGTTTGAGCTGTTAGCTTAATCTTGGTAAGCGAGTCCGAGTGGTACTAGTCTATGTCCGAGTAGCACTAGAACTATGTGTGTCCGTGGTATGTGTGGTGTGTACGTGTCTTAGTCTAGGGAGGTTTCCTAGTTAGGCAAGTGTATGTGTGAGTCCTAGTACTAGTAGTATCCGTACGTGTGTACGTGATGGTTTAGGTTTAGTATTAGTCAGATCTAGCTTGCATATATAAGCAAGGTAGACCGTGAGTCTTGTAACACATTGAGTGAGTTGAGAAGAAAATAAAAAAAAGAACGGGCATGACACGTGCCCTTGGCCATAAGATTTTTCGAGCGTGTTTGTTTATCTAGTTTGATGTAGTCGATCTGTGGGCAAATTCCAACAATTGGTATCAGAGCGAGGTCGAAGATTTGAAGCCACGCTTGCCCCGGGGAGGCGACCCTACTAGCGCCTCGGGGCGGGCGACCGGGTGGAGATGGCAAGTATGCCGTCATCGGTGAGGCGGCGGGCAATCATCGTTTGGAGGAATGACAAGGAAGAAGAAGGTGGGCGAGGTGTCGTCAGTAAGGTGGTGGATAGGGATGATCGTTGATGAGCGTGGTGGTACCGGGTGCGGTGCTGGAGAATCTTGTCAAAGATCGTCGTCCGGGAGAGTATGAGTCAAGGAGTCAAGTGTGTGCAAGGTAGCAAGTCCGGTCGGTGTTGTCCATGAGTCGTTGTCGTGTCCAAGTGCTTGTCTCTGTGAGGATCCGTTGCAGTTGAAGCGAGTGAAGGTTAAGGGACTGTTCATTGTATGAACGAAGACGCAATTTGCGTGCCTCGATCAGGTCGTCTATGTGTCTCGACGAGAGGATCAAATTCAAGTGTGAAGGGGGCGGTAAACCAGTGAAGGTGAGTCTCTTCAATGAGGCCATGTCTCTACATGAGGCCGAAGTGGATGGTCTAGTCCACACCAGGAGGTCGGCATGTATTGCGCTAGGGTGGACGGTGTGTTCCACGGGTGGTGCGATTTCACAAGGTTTGCTAGCGTGGCTGGGTAGTCCGGATCATATTTGAGTTGTTCCGTAAATTCGCCAAGTCGAAATTGGGGAGAGCCAATTAGACTTGTCGTGGTGCGAGACCTAGACAAGACGGAGATCTACAAGGATTCAATATCAGAGAAGCATGAAAGACGAAGAGTAGTCAATCAAGATTAGAGAGAGATTGTTAGCTTAATCTTGGTAAGCGAGTCCGAGTGGTACTAGTCTATGTCCGAGTAGCACTAGAACTATGTGTGTTCGTGGTATGTGTGGTGTGTACGTGTCTTACTCTAGGAAGGTTTTCTAGTGAGGCAAGTGTATGTGTGAGTCCTAGTACTAGTAGTATCCGTACGTGTGTAGGTGATGGTTTAGGTTTAGTATTAGTCAGGTCTAGCTTGCATATATAAGCAAGGGTAGACCGTGAGTCTTGTAACACATTGAATGAGTTGAGAAGAAAATAAAGAAAAATGGGCACGACACGTGTCCTTGGCCATAAGATTTTTCGAGCGTGTTTGTTTATCTAGTTTGATGTAGTCGATCTGTGGGCAAATTCCAACATGAGCCACGGTTTGGATAATGAATTTTCCTGTCACTCAAAGCTGGCCTGTCGTTTCCAATAGCGTGCATCCATGCTCACGCTGCACACCACATGCTTGCAGTGCTCTATTAATTGGCTAGCCAGCCATGGGTATTAATCAGCAGCCAGCAACAAGTTCTAGAGAGATCGATCGATAATTAGTTGCAGCTTGAGCTTTATATGATAGGAAGAGACCGGAAAGTGCTTCTGCCTCCGAGTTCTAGTGCTCCCTATAAATTAAAATTTTGAAATTACAATTATAAGTATTAGAAACCGTCAAACAAAATCCTAAAATTAGATGTATCCCACAACCGTATAAAACCTCAACTCGAAATGTTTTGTAATCTGAGCTCCACAAAATATGACAAAGTGTGAAAGTTTTTGGTGATTTGAAATCACTACACTCAGATCCACACAGTTGTCATTTTTGTGTCGCTCAAGAGAGAAAGAATTTTGAATTGAGATTTTGCACGTTTGTGGGATTTAGCTTCATCTACTTTTAGGTTTCTTTTTCACAATTTTTTGAAACCTGTAAATATATTTTTATTTCTTATTATGCAGGGAGCACCGAAACTTGGAAGCTAAATTGGATTTCATATGCACCGGGGAACCAAAATTCCCCAGTGAGTAGTTGCAATAATGCACATCATACACCTAGAAATGTCTATGGCCCTGTTCGAAAATGTTTGTCACGAACTTGTGGAATATCGATGGAACGGGCGGCATTTCGAAAAAATAAGCCCGCCTCCCTACATAGGAATATCTGGCACTACGTAGACCGTTTACTTTGTGGTTTTGAGGCCCGCGACATATATTAGTATCCGTTTTCTCTAGTGTGACATGTAGCGTTCCTTTGAAATCACCGCTACTATAGGATGCCATGTCAGCATCATCGACCAACTATGTGATAATTCAAGCCACATCGTCAAGATTACAACCATCACATGTCCACAACAAAGAGAAAAAGAGAACACATAACATGGCACAAACCAGATGAAACGAGACTTGGAGATAGCTACGACGAGGAGTTGGGTTCTTTGGATGGATCGTACAGTTAGGATATGGCCTTAATCGGTTGCGATAATAGTCCCCACACAGCCGCATTATTGTAATATCGCCCATGCTTTGCACTGCTTTATCACAAAACGAAAGCCTTTATAGTTTTTGCATGACCAAACCAAACCAAATGCAGAGTTGTTGCACTTTCAGCATCAGCGCAGACTATAGCAGTAGTACAATAATGCAGAGGACTTGAGATCGACGGCTCGGCCAATCCATCCAATCCAAACTTGTTGGAACTCTTGGTTGTGGATCTGTCCAGCTGGCGAGTAGTTAATTAACCTCTGCTTTGCTCTTTCTTGAAGCTCATGAGATGATGGAGATGCAGATCGGTGTTCTATAAATGCGCATTCAGTGATATACACTTTTTTATAGAACCACCAACATCAACATCAGCAGAGATAGGGATGGCACAATAATCTACAGATAGAGATCTGATAATCTGCTCCCTTCATTCAAGCCACTGAAAATTCTCAGATTAATCGAGGAATCCACCTCTTGGTCACCATACACGCCAACTCCTGACCACGTGCCAAATCGGTATGTGCACTTTATTTCTTTTGGCTTTCTCTTTATCAAACGACACGGCGAGGGGGCAAGCATGATAGCGTTATAACCTCGAGACCGCAAGCTCCTTGCTACCTTTCATTTTTGAGGGAAGCAACACCAAACCACATGGAGCTAGCCACGGTAGGAGGATGGATGGATTTGTGGTTAAGCAATGAAAGGTGTCATGCAAAGCGTTTGAGCCACGGATTGGATCATTAATTGTCCAGCGCCAGGCATGACACTGGACCGACTCCTATGTCTTTTCACTCAAATCTGCCATCTCGTTTACATAAATTATACACACACACAATACCAACCTAATATCGATGCATTTAGTTCAGATATTTTTCATATAAAATTGACCGTAACGCTCTCTTACCCTTGTCAGTTGTTAGCATGGCGTCTGGATAAACAAAAGCATGTTTACTTAATCACCAAACCTAGAGCAATCCATAGAGGAGAAGGATATATGCTTGGTTAAGAAGTAATGCGTGGCAACAACTACCTTTTGTGTGTGTGTGAGAGAGAGATGGAGTAATACTTGATTGCTCGACGATAATACTTTCGAAAATTGAATTGTGAAATTCTTCCACTATTTCAATTCAAAAAACAAAAATCAGTGACGGTTATAGCCACATAGGCACGGAGAGATCAGTTGCATGCGCAATATGCAATGCCATTGGGACGTTGGAGATCGATGCATGTGGTGTCGACATGTCACTGTTCTAGCTACTATGGATGACGTTCTCAAAACTAACGGCATCAAACACGAACTACTATAGTTTCTTCGAGACCCATCAAATATGGTGGTAGGGATGGAAATTGGGATGATCAACACGATGCCCGTGGCACACATCAAGTGTCCTCCTCTCAAACAGATGCCATGTCATCAGTTACAACACCCACTTTTCACTCTGGCACTGTCTTTATAAAACGGCAAGTCATCAAGGGGGTGGGCACATCAAAACACCGGTATTGTTTTTGTTCTGGTTCCTCTTGGTCTTGTTCCAGCGTCTTCGTGGCAATGTTTTGTCCTCCTTATACTTTTTTGATTTGTTGTATAAAAGAGTCTTCTCATCATCTTGTATCGATTCTACGGTTTATGACTTTATTTATAAGATGATAAACAAGCAAATAAAATCTAATAGCAGAACATATAGTAAGAAAATATTCCGCCTAGTAGAGAGACCCCACAACTAATTCAATGAACCGAAACCGAAACCAACTCAGCATGTTGGCGCACCTTACACTGATCTCCTTCATAAGGAGATAAACAAATGGTATTATTGGAGATAGGCACACTTGTGAAGACAGGTGTTAATGATGTCGTAGCTAAGGTGCCTACACTGCATCTGATCTGAATATTCATGAGAGCAAATTTGAGGCCACAATCGAAGTGAAAGGTTTGAGCGGGCAGCGTCATGTGCCAACTAGGCTGATGATAGGATTCCCAATCTTCTCCTCACTCAACCTGCTTGAATTATTTGCCATGAGTGGAGCCCCACGGCGTCTATCGTCGCGGCGCCGCGGAGCACCGTTGCCGACGACATGGTACAGAGAATTATGTGCACATGATACAATCCATCTGAACTCTGAAGCTCAAGCTGGTGGACCACGGTTAACTATAGTCTACTAGTAGAAGAACATTGAGTAATTAGCAACCAATTAGCCCGTAGTGTACGTTGAGTGGATAGAACCAGGGCAATTATATGTGGCTATAGCACAATATGGACGAAAACTGAATCATGGCCACGTCAGCTGGCCGTGGGGTGCATTATTGCAGCTTAGTTTATTTTGCTCATTTGTAGGTTGGTCGATGTTGTATTGGTTTTAGCTCGGTATTCCATAATTAATCATACGACTCTTTTCTTTTAATCAATGGAACGGGCAAATCTTTTGCCTAGCGTATTGAAAAAATATATAAGCCTCCCTCTTTCCCTCCCTACGTAGGAATATCTCGCACTAAGTAGATTGTTTACTTTATGGTTTTGAGGCCCGCGACATATCTTACTATCTCTTTTCTCTAGTGTGACATGTGAAGTTCCTTTGAAATCACCACTACCATAAGATGACATGTCAGCATCATCAACCCACTATGTGATAATTCAAGCCACATCATCAAGATCATCAACGATGGCACGCCACTTGGAGATAGCTATGACCAGGATTTGGGTTCTCTGGATGGATCGTGCAGTTTGGATGTGGCCTTAATCGGTTGCGATCATAGTCCCCACACAAACACATTATTGTACTATCGCACATGCTTTGCACTGCTTTATCATAGAACAAAAGACTTTTTTGTTTTTGCATGACCAAACCAAGCCAAATACAACCGAGACACTGTTGCATTTTCAGCATCATCATAGACCGTAGTAACGGTACAATAATGTAGAGGAGTTGAGCTCGACATTTCCAATCCAAACTTGTTGGAACTCCTGGCTGTGGATATGTCCAGCTGGCGAGTAGATAATTAACCTCTGTATGCTTGTGTGTGTCACTCTCAAAGCTATGATCGTTGTTCTATAAATGTGCATTCAGTGATATACACTTTCTTACAGAACCACCAACATCAGCATCAGCAGAGATAGGGATGGTACAATAATCTACAGGTAGAGATCGGATAATCTGCTTCCCTCATTCAGGCCACCCAAAATTCTCGGATTAATCCATGAATCCACCTCTTGGTCACCATACACGCCAACTCCCGACCACGTGCCAAATCATCGCACTGGTAGAAAAGGGCCCATGCGTCCCGGTTGGTAAGGGCCATTAGTCCCGGTTGCCCAACCGGGACGGGGCAATCGGGACTAAAGCTCTAACCTTTAGTCCCGGTTGCCCCACCAACCGGGACAAATGGGGGCACACGTGGCGGCATCAGAGCGCGAGGGGGGTGGAGCATTAGTCCCGGTTCGTAACACGAACCGGGACTAATAACCTGCTGCCGCGGCAGAGATTTGGCCCATTTCTCTGCCGCGGCAGAGAATTCATTTTGGCACATTTTGTTGCCGCGGCAGCATTTTCGCCACTTTTTGTGCCACGGCAGAGAATTCATTTAGGTTGTTTTATTGTTTATTTAGTGTTTTGCACTTATCAACGAAGGAACCTTATATTACACAAGATCATCATGACAATATTACATTCAATACACGGATCGAGTTCATGCACTACATACAAAAGTTGCTATTCGATGCTACCGGCCAGTTCCTTCAAAGTTGCTATTTTTACAATCCCTATTGTCTATACACAGCAGAATAGTATTCCCCTTTCGGGTCTAGGACTTCTGCATCCAAGAATCCCGCCAATTCCTCCTGAATTGCTCGAACGCGATCCTTTGGCAGAAGACCGTCCCGTAGACGTTCGATCTGATTTAAAAAAGGAGTCAGCCTATATGAATATGAAACTAAACACAATTTGTTTGAAATTAAAAACTATAGAAATTGTTTACGTACGTGGAGTTGCTGTAAATTTCTGCCCTTCTCATCGCACATCTGCCGGATGAACTCGCATACATAGTATCCACATAGATTCTTACCTGGTCCCTGCGTCAGGCACTTTACGAGAACAGAGTTCAATCAAAATAATAATCAAGCATGATAATAACTGTATCAAAACTAGAATCAAAGAGATGCGCGGATATAGCTAGTGGTGCTTACATCTAGTGGTTGAAATGTAAGCTCCTCTTTCCAAACACCCCTAGCCTTGTTGGTGAACCGTTTCCAAGCGCTGCTCGGCGAAGAAAACGAATAAAAGAAGTTATTAAGTACTTGATATCATAAAATTCACGAACGTTGCCGATATAGTGTCGTAATGATTAGAATTACCGCTGGAGAAGTATCTGCATGTCCTTCCACGTCTCAAGGGGTTTATGTTTCGAGTCCATGACTAGTACACGCCCTTTGTCAAGTTGAATGATTAACAGAATATAGTGGAAGCTGCAAATGCATAACTAATCAATTATATACTTAACATCGAGTAAGCGAAATAGAAAGTGTATACAAGACAATAACACTCACTCGAAGTTGTAAGGAAATAATATTTCCCTTTTGGTTTCTTGAAACCTTAACGCGTGTACTATATTATCCTCCGTATCCTTGGGGCTTAGTTTGAGATTAGCTTCATGAACCCAATATGGGTCAATGAAGCCAATGTCATAGATTTGTCCTCTGCTGCATTCGAGAATCTTCATTCTGCATATTACAGTATGATTATATACATGCAATAAAAAAAATAATATAGCTGGAGACTAAATTAATTACAGAATTAGTACTTACAGACAATAGGCACTGATGATCGATTTGTCTAAGGCGTCTTGATTGAATAATTGAAATAGTTCATCAAATTCAATGGATATCATGTCATCCCTTTCTTTCCCATGATGCTTTTTTTTAACCCTCAGCACTATCCAGTTAGCCCCGGCGGACGTGGCATGCAAGTACCAGTTATGCAATCTTCGCATTTTTGTTGGAAGATTGTTTACCTCCTCAGGTTTGACGAGAGGTTTGCCGTACTGGTATTTGTATGCTACTTCACTCACGGGGAAGAACTCTAACTGGGATAAGTACTGGGCAATACTCATACCTTGAGCAGCGGCAGCTTCTCCGTATTGTGCAACTACCTCTGGATCATACTGCTCTTCGGCCCCATATTTGCTCGACCCCACATTGGTTTGAGAAATCACCTTGAGAGGGGCGCAAGTCTGTTTTGCTTGTTCTCCGAGCTGGGCAACAGATTTCCCGCTTGCATCAGTACTGCTCTTCGAGGCTTTTTGTGTCGCATGTGACTTGAGAATAGAACGCTCATAGTCTGATGACAGCTTTGGCTCGGGTTGATGAAGATTCTTTAGCATTTTCAACACTTTGGCCTTTTCCTCTTTGGTGCTGGGGAACTCTGGCTCTTTCGGCCGCCTCAGCTTAGCGAAAAACGCTGCCGTTTCCGCATCAACGATCGCCGCAGTCTCCTCTTCAGTACAGTCATAAGCTCTCTTGGGAGGAACCGTTGGTACTTTTGGAAGAGGCTCTTGTTTACGTTTCGGCGATCGCTTACGACGCACAGTAGCGGTACGCTTACGCTTTTTATCCTGAGGCGCCGGCGATGGCTCCCGCGGCGATGGCTGCACCGGAGATTGGTGAGGCGACGGAGCCGGGTGAGGCGACGGAGCCGGGTGAGGCGACGAAGACGGCTGCCGCGGCGGCGACGACCTCGCTGGAGACGGGTGAGGCGGCGGCGAAGATGGCCTTGGCGTGTGATTTCGAAGCACGATACAATCCTTCGGCCATAGAATGGTGACGTTTTTTGCGTCACCCAGCACAGTCACATCCCCTTCACCAGCAGGGTAGTGGAGATCCAAAACCTCAAAGGTGGGCATGATTTCATCCACGCCGACAACAGCGTAGCCCTCTGGAACCGGACGACAGTGGTAAGTTGGTGTGGGTCCAATTGGTAAGGCATAGCCGACCACCACCTTCATTGATATGTTCACAACTTTGACATGTAGCTCGCAGTGTGTCATCTCTGTGATATCATCCACTGGGTAGCCAACAGGAGCCATCGTCGGTGCATCATCGGCATCGCCATTGTCATCACCCGGGACCTCGGTGGAAGCCACACTGCTTTTTCGATTATTCGATAGGCCGGTAGCATCGAATGCAGTGTGCTGCTGAGATGGGGCGACGGTAGTACTTTGCTCTTTAAGTGTGTTAATTTCATCTTGTTGTTGCTTTAATCGTTCTTCAATTAAACGCATTCGCTCTTTCTGACTTTCTGCTTCAACTGCCGCCATGTCCTTACTCCTCTGACGGCTTCTATCAGGATATTTCTTCCTCTCTTCGGGAAACCCAGTCCTCCATGATTGGGAGCCTATTGTGCCTCGTGTTCGTCCATCATGTTCCTTATTTCCAAGGGCGAGTGTGAGCTCATCATTCTCTCTATCGGGAATGAAGTCCCCATCTTTAACAGCCTTTACTGCTTTTCTGATCCTCTCGATTGGCAAGGGGTCTTCTTTATGTTGTATGTTATATATACACCTCCCTTCCGAGTCCAACGTGCCCCCATGCCCGTAAAACCAATTCCTTGCACGTTCTACCCAATCGTCTGTCTCTGGGGTGATCTTTTTATCACGCAGTTCCTGCTCAAGTTTCTCCCACTTAGGAATGCCAACCCTGTAGCCACCTTGCCCCATAGTATGGTGATACTTCTTCTTAGCAGCATTCAGCTTATTCGTTTCAGACATTTTCTTAGCTTTTTCTGATTTCTTGTATTCCACAAACTCATCCCAGAATGGTTTTATCTTCTCAAACTGAATATTCTTGAAATCGGGAGTCTTCTTTTTCACGACATAGTCAAGGTGCAATCTTTTCTTCCAGTTGGTGAAACACTGGGCCATCTTCTTCAAAGCCCACTCCCTGACCTTAGCCTCCATGGCTCTCCCATGTTGTAAGGCGTCCTCAACTGGATCCTCCGCATTTGGATCCAGCTCTATCTTCGGTAGTTTGAAATTAACCATGAGCCTCTTCCACAGTAAATCTTTGGCGTGGTTAGGGACAAATAAACATGTTCCCTCTTCATCCGCATTAGCAGGCCTATTCCAATTTCTAATGGTGATCGGGATTAAGTCCCTAACGATTACTCCGCATTGTGCCAAAAATTTGGTTGCGACAACTTCGGGAGCTGTCGGTCTGCCGTCTTGAGCGACATCTTCGATCCTGAACCTCTCATGGTCTTGCAACTTTTTGGTTGGGCCTCGTCTGCTCTTTTCAGTAGATTCCTTCGATCCGGAGGGCTAAAAGAAGAAAGATCGTCGTTACTATTTCTATATAGATAGCAGATGATTAATTAATGAATTGATTTATATTACATGCACCTCGCCGGAGCGGTCGTCTTCTCGATTACACAAGGCATCGCCTTCTCCCTCGCGGAAGGCAACACCTTCAACCTCAAACAAGTTGTCTACTCCGGTAAAAAGAGGATCACCCTCACCGGAGTTGTTCAGAAACGTTGATACGTCTAAATTATCTTCCCCACGGATCACACCTTGGATCAACTCTTCCTTTTCTTCGTCTCTGACGTGTGTGTCCATATTTTCTGCATAGGTGGAAAAATGAATAAGTCAAAGCGGCTAAAGGAGAAAGTTAGGTACGGTGTTGAGAGATATAAACCCTAATTCAGAGAAACCCTAATAATCGAAACACCGAAAAGAAAGGGAAACAATCAACACATGGCATCGATGCAATGCTCAAGCAAGTATGATGATATGACAAGTTAATTTGCATTGGAATGTAACCCTAAGAAATGCTCGATGATTTAATCGGGGTTCCGAGGGGTGAAAACCCTAACTCGGAGAAACTCCGGAACACATGAGAGGGGTGCATTTGTTCTTCTAATTATACTTGTCATTTAAATTGTTGAACAATGCATGATTATAGCTTAGATAGCTAGGTTTCATTTTTCTGAACAATTTGATATATTATTTGTATTTTTCTGACTTATAAATAAAAAGATATTGAATTTACAAGTTTATATCAATTTCTGGAATTATTAAATCATTTAAAATTGAATTACTGTGTCAATATGACATCAGCAAAGGGTTGGGTTTTTTTTACCCAGACATAACCTAGCCACTGTCACTGAGTGCTGGGCCCTAGGCCACATCAGCAAGCCACCGTGGTGGCCACATCAGCAAGTCAGCGTGACGTCAGGGTGACGTCATCTCGGCGGCCACCGTCGGGTGCTCACCGGGGACGGCGCTGTGCGCGCCCGTGGGTCCCGCCGCCGCTGCCGCGACCCCGCCTGTGCGCGCCTCCACCTCGCGGCCTCGCCCTCCCCGCTTCCCCTGGCCCCGCCGCCCTGCCCACCACCGCAGTGCCGCACCGCCTCCAGAGCTCCCCCACCGCAGCGCCGCCCCACCACATGCAGCAGCCGCGCCGCCGCCCACCAGCAGCCCACCATGCAGCAGCCGCCGCCGCCCACCATGCAGCAGCCGCCGCGCACACCAGCAGCAATAGAGGGAGGGGGAGGACAGAGGCAGAGGGATGTACCTGACGCGCGGCGGTGGGGGAAGGCGCGGGCGGCGCGGTCGTCGGCGGGAAGAGACGCGGGCGGCGGTCGTCGGCGAGCGCGCGGGCGGCGGTCGTCGGGGAGCGCGCGGCGGTGGCGGCCGGAGGCAGTGCGCGGGCAGCCTGGCGGCGTCGTGGATGAAACAGAGAAGCAGAGAAGAGAAGAGAGAAGAAGAAGAGAAGTTATAAAGGGAAGGGAGTATACGTCCCGGTTGGTGGTGGCTCCAACCGGGACTAAAGGGTTATACGTCCCGGTTGGAGCCACCAACCGGGACGTATACTCCAATTTTCAGCAGCTGAAGCGGCGCGCGCGCAGGGGGGTCTTTAGTCCCGGTTGGTGGCTCCAACCGGGACGTATTCCCCTGTTTTCAAATTTTTTCAGTTATTTCTATCTGTTCCCGCCATATTTTTTATTTTGGGGTTAAAATTTGTAATGTTTTTTAAATGATAATTACTTTGGAATTTAGAAAAACTTTAAACATAAAAAGTGTTTGAATTTGAATAACTAATTCGAAACCATTTTCTGTTTTGAAAAATAATTAATGTAACCATTTAAACTATGAACCATTTAAAATTAATAATGAAATAACTTATATTTTTAAAATATTAATTTGGAATTTAGAAAAACTTTAAACATAAAAAGTGTATGGATTTGAATAAATAATCCAAAACCAATTTATATTTTTAAAAAATAATTAATGTAACCATTTAAAATTAATAATGAAATAACTTATATTTTTTAAATATTACTTTGGAATTTAGAAAAACTTTAAACATAAAAAGTGTATGGATTTGAATAAATAATCCAAAACCATTTTCTATTTTTAAAAAATAATTAATGTAACCATTTGAAATTAAAAATGAATTAATTTATATTTTTTAAATATTAATTTGGAATTTAGAAAAACTTTAAACATAAAAAGTGTTTGGATTTGAATAAATAATCCAAAACCATTTTCTATTTTTAAAAAATAATTAATGTAACCATTTAAAATTAAAAATGAATTAACTTATATTTTTTAAATATTAATTTGGAATTTAGAAAAACTTTAAACATAAAAAGTGTTTGGATTTGAATAAATAATTCAAAACCATTTTCTATTTTTAAAAAATAATTAATGTAACCGTTTAAAATATGAACCATTTACAATTAAAAATGAATTAACTTATAAGTAATTCAAAACCATTTTCTGTTTTTAATGGGCGGAAAAAAGAGGACGGAAAATAATGGGCGGAAATAAAATTTGATTAGGATAGAACTGGAATTAAAGTACATAACACAACTAACACAAAGTTACATAGAAGAACTGAAAATTAAGATACATGGCCAGATTAAGCCACAATCGGCCGAACTTTTTTTGCAATGTTGGGATAATTCAGTCATGCTCCTGCCTACACCTGTAATACTCGCCACTGTAGTCGTTGTACTGGCCGCTACCGTCGTCGCTATCGTCGTCGGGGTCGCCGTAGTTGAACCTTGAAGGTTGAGTACGAGTGGGCTGGACTTGAGGGTAGCGCAGGCGGGGGCTAGAGTCGGCGGCCGTGTCGTAGGCCATGACGCTCTGGAGAGTCCGGCCACGCCACCACAGCCGCCGGCCGGCCTCGTTGAAGTTCGGAGGAGGTGGGCCCTCCTCCTCGTGCCTGGCGAGTGCCCTCTCACGCCGATCCACGAAGAAGGCTTCCCAAGTTGGGAAATAGTCGGGATGCCATCTGGGATTCCTCCGCTGCTCCGGAGTGAGCTCGAAGTAGTAGTGGTTCGTGATGGCCATCCGACGCGCCACACCTAGAGGGACAGGAGGAACCGGCACGCCTCCGGCGCTCAGCATCCAGCCGACGGGGACACAGTAGCCCGGCGGGCAGGGGTAGTTCGAGGCGCAAAGCGCCTCCGCCTCCCTGGGAGTTAGTGCTACGGTGGAAGCCATGGGAAAGAGTGATGAGGTTGCAGATATGAGTGTAGAGATGTGCAATGACAATGGAGGCCAACCCTACATATATATATAGTGAAGAACTGGCGGGAAAAAATGGCGGGAAGAAAAATGGCGGGAAAAATTTCGTGCGGATTGTACCTTGTCCCGGATGGTGTCACCAACCGGGACTAAAGATGAAAAATGGCGCGTCCACACACATGCATAATATGGCGCGTCCACACACATGCATAATAATAGGAGACGAGCATCGTTAGAACTTGCATTGGATCTCTGAAGAAACCACATATTGCGAGTCTAAAAATGATTTTTTCAAAAAGGAAAAGGGCTTTTTCGTGCGACAAAAAGGAAAACTTCCTCCTGCAACATTGTTCTCCATACCAATGTCCACACATATGCATAATATGGGCACAACATCACAAACTATGCCGTGATTCAGCACATAACATCGGTCATTTGGACCGAAAGCCATGAAACCTCGAACATGATAGGTCATTTTGTGAAGGTTTTTTCGAAACATGATCAATATACCAAGTCTGGTATTTTTTCTTTCAACTATGTAACAAAATATGACACCACGCGAAGGATTTTCATATAAAGAGAGGGTTCATATTTAGTCCCGGTTGGAGAAACCAACCGCGACTGAAGGGATTGCGGCAGAGTGGGCCAGGCAACACTAAGAATAGGGGTGAGTGTCGACATTATGTCGTGCGGCTTGTACCTTGTCCCGGATGGTGTCACCAACCGGGACTAAAGATGAACCTTTAGTCCCGGTTGGAGACACCAACCGGGACTAAAGATGAGTCAGCACTAATAATAGGGGTGAGTGTCGACATTATGTCGTGAGTGTCGACATTATGGAGAGCTGCTTGTACTATAAATATGCATCCTTGTGAGTCCAGTCCTCCAGCCAGTTTGAGGCATCTCCAAGATGGTTTTAGACAGCAGGGACACCACTACGGCCAGTTTCAGGGAGATGCCGACGGAGCTCAGTCCTCCGGCATCTCCGAGAAACTGGTCATAGAGGCACTCCCTAATATGTGAAATTAGTTAGCTCCGAGGCGTATTGATCTAGTTAGTGAAGTTACAAGCTGCAAGATGATTTTCGAGAGCAGGGACACCACTACGGCCAGTTTCAGGGAGATGCCGACGGAGCCCAGTCCTCCGGCATCTCCGAGAAACTGGTCATAGAGGCACTCCCTAATATGTGAAATTAGTTAGCTCCGAGGCGTATTGATCTAGTTAGTGAAGTTACAAGCTGCAAGATGGTTTTCGAGAGCAGGGACACCACTGCGGCCAGTTTCAGGGAGATGCCGACGGAGCCCAGTCCTCCGGCATCTCCGAGAAACTGGTCATAGAGGCACTCCCTAATATGTGAAATTAGTTAGCTCCGAGGCGTATTGATCTACTTAGTGAAGTTATAAGCTGCAAGACATTTATTAATATTAAAAACTGAGACTACAAAACCGGGACTAAAGCCCACAAACCGCGAAAGATATCCTTCGGTCAAGCCACAAACCGTGAAAGACATGAACTAGAGTTACATAATATGAGCATGAACTTCTTGGCATATGTCATTCCTTATGACCGCTTCAGACGTAACCATGGAGCATCTTCTTTACTTAACGGAATGCTTGGGTCAGTTTTCACTGTGAAGGGCGAAATTTCATCAAACTTATTATAATCTTCTGACATGTCTGTCTTGTCCTCGATTCCCACGATGTTTCTTTTCCCTGAAAGAACTATGTGACGCTTTGGCTCATCATATGATGTATTCGTTTGCATATTTTTTTCTTTTTTTCGGTCTGGAGGACATGTCCTTCACATAGAAAACCTGAGACACATCATTGGCTAGGACGAATGGTTCATCTCTATAACCAAGATTGTTGAGATCCACTGTTGTCATTCCGTACAACTGGTCTATCTTTACCCCTTCCCCATTCAGGTTGACCCATTTGCAGCGAAACAAAGGGACCTTAAAAGAGACTCCATAGTCTAGTTCCCATATCTCCTCTATGTAACCATAATATGTGTCCTTTTGTCCATTCTCGTCTATTGCATCAAAGCGGACACCACTATTTTGGTTGGTGCTCTTTTTATCTTGAGCGATCGTGTAGAATGTATTCCCATTTATTTCGTATCCTTGGAAATTCAATACAGTAGAAGATGGTGACGCGGCCAACAAGTATAGCTGATCTCCAACAGTGGTGTCATTCAAGAGATGTGTCCGCATCCAACCACCGAAAGACTTCATGTGTTCATCTGTAATCCATGATTCAGGCTTCCCCGGGTTTTTGGAGCGTACAATATTCTTGTGTTCCTCGATATACGGAGCTGCCAAGGTGGAATTATGTAGAACTGTGTAGTGTGCTTTAGTGAAAGAATCCCCGTCCCTACATATCATTGCTTTCTTTCCCAGCGTGCCTTTTCCACTTAGTCTTCCCTCATGCCGCGAGTCAGAAACACCAATCGGCTTAAGGTCAGGAATAAAGTCAACACAAAACTCAATGATCTCCTCTGTTCCATATCCCTTGGAGATGCTTCCTTCTGGTCTAGCACGGTTATGAACATATTTCTTTAAGACTCCCATGAACCTCTCAAAGGGGAACATATTGTGCAGAAATACCGGACCGAGAATGGCAATCTCTTCCACTAGATGAACCAGGAGATGCGTCATAATATTGAAGAAGGATGGTGGGAACACCAATTCAAAACTAACAAGACATTGTACCACATCCTTCTGTAACCTTGGCAGAATATCTGGATTGATTACCTTCTGAGATATAGCATTGAGGAATGCACACAGCTTCACAATGGGTACTCGAACATTTTCCGGTAGAAGCCCCCTCAATGCAATCGGAAGCAACTGCGTCATAATCACGTGACAGTCATGAGACTTCAGGTTTTGGAACTTTTTCTCTGCCATATTTATTATCCCCTTTATATTAGATGAGAAGCCCGACGGCACCTTGATACTGTAAAGGATTTCAAAAAAGATTTCCTTCTCTGCTTTGGTAAGAGCATAGCTGGCACGACTTAAGTGACGCCCTTTATCCGTCTTGTTATCTGTATGCATGTTCTTTGGGTCTTTCATAATTTGTTGGTCCTCCCGTGCTTCAGGTGTATCTTTTGTCTTCCCATACACGCCTAGGAATCCTAGCAGGTTCACGCAGAGATTCTTCGTCACGTGCATCACGTCGATTGAAGAGCGGACACGCAGGACTTTCCAATATGGCAGCTCCCAAAATATAGATTTCTTCTTCCACATGGGTGCGTGTCCTGTAGCGACGTCGTTCGGAACTGATTGACCGCCGGGACCCTTTCCAAAGATTACTTCTATGTCCTTGACCATACCAAATACATCATCACCAGCAGGGAGTTCAGGCTTCTTCCGGTGATCTGCCTCACCTTTGAAATGCTTGCCTTTCTTTCTTACGGGATGATTGGTCGGAAGAAATCGTCGATTCGCCAGGTACACAACCTTCTTGCATTTATGCAAATATGTACCTTCAGTCTTATCTAAACAGTGCGTGCATGCCTTATATCCTTTGTTTGTCTGTCCTGAAAGGTTACTAAGAGCAGGCCAATCATTGATGGTTACGAATAACAACCCTCGTAGATTAAATGGCTCCTGTTTGTTCTCATCCCACGCACGTACACCTGGTTTGCCCCACAACTGTAAGAGTTCTTCAACTAATGGCCTAAGGTACACATCAATGTCGTTGCCCGGTTGCTTCGGGCCTTGGATGAGAACTGGCATCATAATGAACTTACGCTTCATGCACAACCAAGGAGGCAGGTTGTAGATACATAGAGTCACGGGCCAGGTGCTGTGACTGCATCTCTTCTCCCCAAAAGGATTCATGCCATCCGTACTTAGACCAAACCATAAGTTCCTTGCGTCACCTGCAAAGTCTGGGAAGTCTCTCTCGATTTTTCTCCACTGTGACCCATCAGCAGGGTGTCTCAACTCCCCGTCTTTCTTACGGTCTTCTTTGTGCCATCGCAACAACCTGGCATGCTCTTTGTTTCTGAACATGCGTTTCAACCTTGGTATTATAGGAGCATACCACATAACCTTAGCAGGAACCCTCTTCCGGAGGGGCTCTCCCTCAACATCACCAGGGTCATCTCGTCTGATCTTATACCGCAACGCGTTGCATACCGGGCATTTATCTAAATTCTCATACTCCTTACCGCGGTAGAGGATGCAGTCATTAATGCATGCATGTATCTTTTGCACATCTAATCCCAGAGGACAGAGAGTCTTCTTTGCTTCGTAGGTACTCTCGGGAAGTTCGTTATGTTTTGGAAACTTCGGCTTCATTATTTTCAGCATCTTTTCAAATGAGGAGTCAGTTAGACCACACTCTGCCTTCCATCGCAACAATTCCAGTGTGGTACCGAGCTTTGTGTTGCCATCTTCACAATTTGGGTACAACAATTTCTTGTGATCTTCTAACATGCCCTCTAACTTCAACTTCTCATTTTCTGTTTCACAGTCTCGCTTTGCATCAGAAATGACCCTACCAAGTTCATCAGCCGGCTCATCTGATGCCCGTTCTTCACCTTTTTCCTCTCCATTGTCTTCCATTGCAGTATCACTGTATTCAGGAAAAATATGATGATAGTTGTTATCATCATCTTCTTCTTCACCATCTTCCATCATAACCCCTCTTTCCCCGTGCTTGGTCCAGCAATTATAGTTGGGCATGAAACCTTTCATAATCAGGTGGCCGCGAATGATTTTCGAGGAAGAGTACTCCTTGTTGTTCCGACATTGAACACATGGACAACGTATAAATCCATTCTCTTTGTTTGCCGTAGCCACATCGATAAATTTATCCACGCCTTTGATATACCCGGCTACCCGCCGGTCACCGTACATCCATTCCCGACCGTTCATCTGCATCATATAAGTAAGTTTATCAAAAAACAGGACATCATAAATAGTGAAATAACCAATTCACACCGACACATGAATTGTATTAATGACCTAGAAAAGATAAGATTGCTAACCTGGATCGAGGGAAATAAAGAGGAGAAAGCTCTAGTGCGTCTCGGACACCTTCTATATTTTTGTTCTATGAGAAATTCAACGGGATTTTTCACTCAAACATTTCAACAAACACCTTCAATGCATGCATGAGAAAAAACTAGCACACACCCTCACACCTTACACCATTCGAAAAAACAGAGTGGAGGCAGAGGGGGCTAGGGCGTTGCATTTATAGAGGGCAGGGGTCTTTAGTCCCGGTTGTAGCCAGCAACCGGGACTAAAGGTGCGTGCCACACCACGTGGCTGTGGCCAAACCTTTAGTCCCGGTTGGTGGCTCCAACCGGGACGCATGCCCCCTTACCAACCGGGACCCATGCCCCCTGGCCCCGTGCCCGCTCCAACCGGGACACGTGCCAGCATTAGTCCCGGTTGGTGGCGCAACCGGGACTAATGCTCCGAGGGGTCTCGAACGGATAGCCCTTTTTCCTCTAGTGTCGGTTACAATGTGCACTTTATTTCATCTGGCTTTCTCTTTATCAAACAACACGTTGGCGAGGGGGCCAGCATGATAGCGTTATAACCTCGAGACCATGAGCTCCTTTCTTGCCTTTCATTTTTGAGGAAAGCAACAAAAAATTAAACCACATGAAGCTAGCCATGTAGGAGGATGGATGGATTCATGATTAAGCAATGGAAGGTGTCATGCCAGCATTTGAGCCACGGCTTGGATCATGAATTTTCCTGTCACTCAAAGCTGGCCTCTAGTTTCCAATAGCGTGCATCCATGCTCACGCTGCACACCACATGCTTGCAGTGCTCTATTAATTGGCTAGCCAGCCATGAGTATTATTCAGCAGCCAACAACAAGTTCTAGAGAGATCGATCGATAATTAGTTGCAGCTTGAGCTTCATATGATAGGAAGAGACCGGAAAGTGCTCCTGCCTCCGAGTTCTAGTGCTCCCTATATTTTGAAATTATAATTATATGTATTAAAAATTGTCAAAAAAAATCCTCAAATTAGATGTATCCCACAACCATATAAAACCTCAACTCGAAATGTTTTGTAATCTGAGCTCCACAAAATATGACAAAGTGTGAAAGTTTTTGGTGATTTCAAATCACTACACTCAGATCCACACATTTGTCATTTTTGTGTCGCTCAAGAGAGAAAGAATTTTGAATTGAGATTTTGCATGTTTGTGGGATTTAGCTATAGCTACTTTTAGGTTTTGTTTCACAAACTTTTGAAACCTGTACATATATTTTTATTTCTTATTATGCAGGGAGCACCTAAACTTCAAAGGTAAATTGGATTTCATATGCAACGGGGAACCAAATTCCCCAGTGAGTAGTTGCAATAATGCACATCATACACCTAGAAATGTCTATGGCCCTGTTCGAAAATGATTGTCACGAACTTGTGGAATATCGATGCAACGGGCGGCATTTCGAAAAAATAAGCTTGCCTCCCTATATAGGAATATCTGGCACTACGTAGACCGTTTACTTTGTGGTTTTGAGGCCCGCGACATATATTAGTATCCGTTTTCTCTAGTGTGACATGTAGCGTTCCTTTGAAATCACCACTACTATAGGATGCCATGTCAGCATCATCGACCAACTATGTGATAATTTAAGCCACATCATCAAGATTACAACCATCACATGTCCACAACAAAGAGAAAAAGAGAACACATAACATGGCACAAACCAGATGGCACGACACTTGGAGATAGCTACAACCAGGAGTTGGGTTCTTTGGGTGGATCGTACTGTTAGGATGTGGCCTTAATCGGTTGCGATAATAGTCTCCACATAGCCGCATTATTGTACTATCGCCCATGCTTTGCAATGCTTTATTGCAAAACGAAAGCCTCTTTAGTTTTTGCATGACCAAACCAAACCAAATGCAGAGGAGTTGTTGCACTTTCAGCATCATCGCCGACTGTAGCAGTAGTACAATAATGCAGAGGACTTGAGATCGACGGCTCGGCCAATCCATCCAATCCAAACTTGTTGGAACTCTGGGCTGTGGATCTGTCCAGCTGGCGAGTAGTTAATTAACATCTGCTTTGCTCTTTCTTGAAGCCGATGAGATGATGGAGATGTAGATCGGTGTTCTATAAATGCGCATTCAGTGATATACACTTTCTTATAGAACCACCAACATCAACATCAGCAGAGATAGGGATGGCACAATAATCTACAGATAGAGATCTGATAATCTGCTCCCTTCATTCAAGCCACCGAAAATTCTCAGATTAATCGAGGAATCCACCTCTTGGTCACCATACACGCCAACTCCTGACCACGTTCCAAATCGGTATGTGCACTTTATTTCTTTTGGCTTTCTCTTTATCAAACGGCACGGCGAGGGGGCAAGCATGATAGCGTTATAACCTCGAGACCGCAAGCTCCTTGCTACCTTTCATTTTTGAGCAACACCAAACCACATGGAGGTAGCCACGTAGGAGGAAGGTGTCATGCAAAGCGTTTGAGCCACGGATTGGATCATGAATTGTCCAGCGCCAGGCATGACACTGGACCGACTCCTATGTCTTGTCACTCAAATCTGCCATCTCGTTTCTCATAGCGTGCATCCATGCTCACGCTGCACACCACATGCTTGCAGTGCTCTATTAATTGGTTATGAAACCACGAGGTGATGACTCATCAATGTCTAAGAGCCTATTAATCAGCAGCCAAGCAACAAGTTCTAGAGAGATCGATCGATAACTCGTTGCGTCTTCAGCTTCATATGATAGGAAGAGACCGAAAAAGTGCTTTTGCCTCCCGAGTGCCGGTGCTCCCTACATATTAAAAAATTCAAAAATTATAATCATAAGTATTACAAATGGTGAAACAAAATCATAAAATTAGATGTATCCCACCACTGTATAAAATTTCAACACAAAATGTTTTGTATTCTAAGCTACACAAATATGCAAAGTCTCAAACTTTTCGGTGATTTGAATCATTGCACTCATATCCATACTTTTTCCGATTTTGTGTCGCTCAAAACAGAACACATCTCGATTTGAGATTTTGTACGATTTGTGGGATATAGCTTTAGCTACTTTTAGGTTTTTTCACGATTTTTTGGAACCTACAAATATAATTTTTTTATTATTATGCGGAGAGCACCCGAAATTGGGAGACAAATTGGATTTCATTTGTGCCGGGGAGCCAAATTGGATTCCCTCCAAAGTAGTTACAATGGTGCAGACCATATACCAAGAAATTTCTATGGCCCATTTCGACCGATTGACACTAACTTATGGAATATCGAATCGACTGAACTCCTGGCTACGACTCTACCCACATGGACGACCTCCACCTTGCATGTGCCACGTCAGGTAGGTGACTGATAACCATTTGCTTTTGCTATTGATTAGCATCTCCTTCGTGTCGCGAACAAGAGTCGAGCGTGTTCACACATCATTTGCATCATTGAGCGAACTTGCACTAAAGATACACGAGCTCTCGATGCTACAGTCTAACTGGTCGGTTGACCGATCGATGTTGACATGTTAGCAAGGACACACCATTGTGGTCGTGAGGCTTGCCTTGAAGAGGCATGCATGCATACATTGTGTGACAAATGGCAGTAATTGAGAGAACGAGGATGACTTTGGAGTGGGCTTGTGAAAACTGACTATTTGCGAAAACTTCAGCGAATTGTAACCTTGTTCTGAATATATTTCAAAATGCATAGCGCCTGCTGCTGGGGCGCAATCCTTTGCACGATAGCATTGTGAATAGAGCCCGATTAGGTAGCGCCGAGCACCGGGACGTTGACGCTACCCTCTGGGACTCAGAACTTTTCGTCGGAACGAAACGAACATGTGCTCTAGAACCTTGGCGCTTAGTTCTTGAGGAGGAATGGGAGAAAAGGATGAAAATTTGTAAGTTCTAGAGGGTAGTGTTGATGTCTACCCTAATTAGGGTCGACGTCCGGGGTGCTACTCTAATTAGCGTCAAGGTTTCAGAGAGCATGTTGGTTCGGTCATGGAGAACATTTCTAAGTCTCCTAGGATAATGCCTCGGTGCTCGGCACTGTCCAATCGGGTTTTGGGCCTGGGTGTGCCACACTGGCAGGGGCATAGTGCAATAAACGATGTCTCTATGGTGCAGACGGTATATAGGCACTATGTGTTTGGTAATTAGGTTTTAAAATATTTTTGTACAATAGAGTTATTTTGTGTGGAGTCTTCGAAAAGAATTAGTTTTATCGCTTTTCATAGCTGGATTGGCTTGAGATGAATAAATTCAAATTGTGATGATAGGACTAGACATTGCGAGTGAGGATGACAAGTGGCCACCCTCTACACTTCTCCTCTCGCCGTATGTACGCATGTGCGATTCAAAGTAGAGTTTCCCCTTTTCTTCTCCTTTTTTTTGTTCTTTGATGAATGAAATGCAAGTCAGAGCCGCGTTTTCTTTGTGGTTGACTAATGCATGGCATATAAATTACTCATATGTATATGTGTTACCAAAAAAGAATCTGTACACTTTCTCTTTACTGTGAAGCCAAGTAGGCCTGGTTGTAGGAGGAGTCCATCTCATGGACGGTGAGGCTGGTGGCGGTGACCCGGGCACCGGTGGCATTGTTGAAGAGATACACTCCGGCGTTGGCGTAGATGGCCTCGGTCGGGTACACACGCGATGTCACGGTCGACCTCCCACCCTGCGCAAAGCTCTCGACGATTGAGTGGTCCACCAACACCCTGACGGACAGTGCCTCGCCATCAAGCACCGGCACGACATTGCCAACGACTCTCTTGACAATGTCGTTGGCACGTGATGATCGTGATTCATCATGGCAGAAGTGTGTGCGCAGGCCGCCATCAAGGCCTCTGGCAACGTAAAAGTAGACGGCGGTCTGTTCCGTGTCACTTCCATGGTGCTTGGCGTCAGCGAGCACAAGGAGGCCAAAAGGGCCGAGCGCACCACGGCCCGCTGAACCGCCGCTTGTGCTGCAATTGTATCCAACGTCAGCCTCCTTGGCAGCGGCGACGTCTAGCGGGTCGAGGAGGAAGGAGGCCTCGATGTCGAGCTGGGAGGCGCGGCGGAGGCTGAGTGGGAAGATGGAGCCTTGGTCGATGGTGACGTCCCCGAGTTCAGTGGAGTTTGTCCGGAGCGTCTCCACCTCCACCACTGGCCACTGGATGAGGTTGCTTCTTGTCTTTGTGTCCAGCACCACCGTGCGAGGGATCGACTGCAACCATAGAAAACATCAGGCAAGCGTTAGCAATTGACACTAATTGATTAATCAATACATGGTACTCTTGTTTGTAACGTCACATGATTGTTTGTCCTTAAACTACCTTTCTGGTGTCAACGTGATAGCAAACCGGTACTAACTGTGAGCAAAGCAGACAAGGCATCCCTTTTTCTTATCTGATTAATCCCAGTTTGGTTGGTACTTTGCAGAAATTATTTAGTATTTAGTTTGGTAGTAGTACCAAATTGACAATCTAGGATGCCACTAGGCCACATGGGGTGCCACATGAGTCACAGGAATGGAGAGCTTGTTTGTAGGGGACACACAAATACACAGTGTCTGTGGAACCAACAAGTGGATGCAATACTGAACTAATCATGCAAATTACTAACAAAGTAGCATTTTAGAAGAATCAATAGAGGTTAATCAATTAACTTTGGCATGTTGTAAAAGATGTTGAGAATGTTCAATTACCTGTAGAGAGGCCCATCCCTTGGCCACGTCAGCGCGCTCAGAGTCGGTCTCGCCAACCCACCCCCACAGCACACGCCTCTTCTTGGCCGGGTCATAAAAGGTTTTAGACGCGTAGAACTTTCCCCAATCATACCTCAACCCGATACCGACGTCGGCTTCGGCATCTAATGGCGTCCACTTGTTTGTTGCGGCATCGTACCTCCCAAGCGCGTAGTAGTCATGTCGATCGTCGTCCGAGCTCTCCTTCATGACATGCAAAAGTTCACTACCGCCACCGTTGGATGTCGCCGCCACAGCCTCGGTCATGTCGATGCCCCTCACGCCACCGACCGGGTATAAATCGATGCACTCCCACATTCCTGTTGCCGGCACCCGATGCATCACCCCAGGGACGAGCTCAAAATCAATGAAATTCTTGGTCTTGTAAGTCAAGGCCATGCCTGCATGGCGGTCATCCTTGGATCCGATGACGATCCGCCACATTCCATCGGAGCCATCGAACCATGCCGTGGTAGGGTCCCGGAAGTCCTTCTCCCCGACGTGCGGCGGAGGGTACAGAACAGGGTTTCCCTCGTACTTGGTCCAGTTGGTGAGAAGCGAGTCGGAGGGGTCGGAGGGGACTGCGAGGCACTGGACCTGGATGGAGGCGTTGGTTGAGCCGGTGTAGAGCATGATGATGCGGCCATCAGGGAGCACGGTGGCGGAGCCCGACCAGGCGCCATTGATGTCGTACCACTGGTCGGGGAACATGGCGATGGGGAGGTGGTGCCACCGGAGCAGGTCCCGGGACACGGCGTGGCCCCACGCGATCTTGTTACCCCAAATTGCGCCATCCGGGTTGTACTGGTAGAACAGATGGTACCACCCCTTGTAGTAGACCGGACCTGCATATTTGCATCAAAATTTGTATATTGTTATTGGGATCTTGTAATGTCGAATTTTACATAATTTCATCATGTCTGGCTTTGCTCTAAGAAGATTGTTGCTTGCAGGGGATTAATGGCAGAATGTTAGTGGTCATATACCGTTGGGGTCGTTCATCCAGTTCTTCTCTGGCTGGAAGTGGAAGCCGGTGCGCTGCCACTGGAGCATGGCATTGCTCCACGAGAACGCGTTGCCGCTGGCATCCGCGCCAAGCCTCTCGCCACCGCCGTGTGCAACACCGGACGTCTTTTCCGACACGCCCGACTCAGGCCCGCGGCTGCTCCTGATCGCGTCAGTGACCTCTGCCGGGTGGCCGGGCATGACGGCGCCACTGGCAGGCAGCTGGCCGGCGAGCCTGACGCCCGCCAACGCGGCGACGGCCATGAGCACAGCTGCCGTCACCAGGAGAATTGCGACCAACATAGGCCCGGTCCAGCGACCACGCCCAACCACGGCAGCCTCGGCGTCACCCGGCAGCGCCGCGTACGAGTACGGCAGGGGCGATGACGGCATCGAGCCGCCGTCTCTGGTCTCCATTGGCATGGAGAATTGGCCGAGATCGATCGGTGAAGGAAAGGATGAGAGGATGCCTGGATGGCTGGAAGGGATTAGTGGAACTTAACAAGAAGCTCCTCCTCCTCTGCTTGCGCTAATCTTAACAAGAAAGCTCTGCGTGTTTGCCGAGGAGCTCATGCTCCGGTTGGCATTTTATAGTCTCCAGTCTCCACCCGTCACGCTGGCAGCCTATCTGGCGCGACCCCATTGGCCGCAAGGCGGGCCCGGACTGTCAGTGGGAGGCTGCTAATCATCATCGTCAATCTATCCAGGCCAGGCCATGTTATGGGTAGCTGGAGAGCCGCCTGTGAATATGACAGAGAGAGGAACATGGCATCATCGGTGGCATGGAACCTTGTCGGACTCTTTAATTTGTTGTGGTATAGAGATTGGATTGGATTAGATTAGATTGAGCCGTTAAAATTAGTAATCAGATAAGGCTAGATTAGTCTATGCATGTATGTGTTTGGATATAGTACATCCGAGTTGGGTTTAACGAACCTACAATTAATAGATAAAACGTTTTGCTCTCGTCAAGCGTCTGGATTTGTAATGTAAATCCGTTCAATCATAATTCATTCAGAGGCATAGATATCATTGCTGTGTGCACATAGGGCTGGAATTCGAGCCGAGCCGAGCCAACTCGGCTCGACTCGCTAAAGCTCGTTCAACTAACGAGTTAGCTCGACTCGGCTCATTTATAGAACGAGCTCATATTTGAAACTCGGTTCGACTCGGTAAACTCACGAGTAGCTCGCGAGCAGCTCGTTTAGATTGTTATAAGTTATGAATATGAGCACATATAAGAAAAACTAGTAAGTATTCTACTAATTTGAAACTAGAACAATAATAGTACTTTCATAATAGCACGAAGGAAGATCAATAAAAAATATAGTAACTCTATGCCATTACATCTTCAAGGAACATTCATAGTATGACACTTATCTATGAAAATTTTCAAACTCTATATTTGAACGAGTTTAATGAGCTAAATGAGTAGCTCGCGAGTAGCTCATTTAGCTTGGATGAACAAACAAGCTCAAATCAAAAACTTGGCTCGACTCATTAGACACCGAGTTCGAGCCGAGTCGAGCTATATCACGAGTTACTCATTTAGCTCCCGAGTTTCGAGTTATAATTCCAGCCCTATGTACACATACAGCGGTAGAATTGCGATTCAATTTGGTGATTGGGAAATATATTTGTGGCATGTGCAATTTAGACGGCCGAGCTAGCTAGTCACTACTTTTTCTGATCTATATTAATGGCCTCAACTTTGTCTAATACGAATGCATTTAGACTAAATACTTAAATATATATATATATATATAAATTTAGAAAAAATACGGATGCTTTTCTCTTGTGTTCTCACTTTTTTTTGAGAAAGGTATGTACGTGCCGCACGTGTTGCTCTCGGGGAGGCGGCACGAGCGGAAACCTAAGCCGCCGCCCCCGAATTCTCCCCCCGCTTCCACCGGAGGACGTCGGCGGGCTAAGCCCGTCCGGCCGACGGTGGTGGCCGGGCTGCCTCCTTGCGCGGTGGCCTCTCCCCCGTAGGGAGCCCCTTGGGCGCTCGATGGTTGTTGCCCCGGCGGCGATCTGATGGAGCGAGGCGGGGTCTGGAAGCCGGGGCAGCGGCCTCGGGATTTGATGGCGGTTCTCCCTCGGCGGATGGTGGCGTGGATCGCATCTGCTGGCAGGGGCGTGGTCCTAGGATTTCTCCCACGCCAAGACGAAGATCTGCCTTCAGCCTGTTTCCATAGATCTGGTGACAGTGTCGTGTTCTGGAAGGCTTCACCGGTGAACTCCCATGGGCGATTCATGCATGTAGATTTCTAAAACGGATGGGATTCGGTCGCGTGCAACAGTTGTTTTTCTGACCGTTTGGTTTCAGAGGGAGCGAGACGAAGACCTGCACTCTGTTGCCATCATGGAACATGTCTTTAGTTCCATGATAAAGACAGTGTGCAGAGAGTGTCATGGAAGCCAAGATTTGTGGACTAGCTACGGTGGCTCGAGTCCTGGTGGCGATGAGGAATTGGCTTGGTAATTCGTGAATTGTAGCAGCGGCATCGAAAAGTGGGAGCGACAACACATGAGTAGTCCACGGTCTTACCTTGCAGGGTGAAAATCCAAGGTTTGGCCTTAATTGGTTGTGCTTACCAATGACCTTGTTAAAGGCATTGTTTTGTAAGCGAGGACTTTCTCTAGGGTGAAAACCTATGATCTTTGATCGGGCGATGACGGTTCTTGTGCTCTATCGCCTTCTTGAAGGCGTCGCTGTTGGAGATGTTGGACTTCTGTTGTTGTTCTGATGGGGTTAGTGTCGCTGCTACTAAGGATCCAATCGCTGCAATGGGACTTTTTTATAATTCTTCTTTTTTTTGTTGTGTGCATCTGTATGGCCAATAGGGTATGCGTTGTTGCAGAGGCCGGGTGTAATTGGTATCCGTGTAATATTAATATATGCTTATTTCCAAAAAAGAAAGATAAAAATACGGACCATTAATATGGATGACAGGGAATAATTGATTGTGAAATTAATTCGTGTCGCCGGTGAATTGCTCTGTGCATTTTCTTTTCCTTGCATGGGAAATTTCCGTGTGCATTTGCATGCTATATCCTCGTTGCAATGCAAGAACATGTGATGCCGAAAACAGTTTTTCCAAAAGAAAAACTA
Source organism: Avena sativa (assembly GCA_916181665.1). Classification (NCBI taxonomy): domain Eukaryota; kingdom Viridiplantae; phylum Streptophyta; class Magnoliopsida; order Poales; family Poaceae; genus Avena; species Avena sativa. The sequence continues at coordinate 9,715,113 of OV702300.1, read as the reverse complement.
TAGTTTCGTACCCGTGCGCTTGCCCCGCGGGCGACTCAAGGGTAAAACCCTAGCCAACACTCGCCCACCACCCCTTCCTCTTCCCTCTGCTGTCATCGCGGGCAGGAGCCGCAGGGCAAAGCCGTCGTGGTGCTAGCGGTGACGGGCTTCCCTTTACCCACTCATGCTTGATTTCCTGATAGATCGGCTATGGCGTCGGTGCACCTTGGAGTGGGTGACGAGCTTGACCGGTAACGACATGGCATCTGGGATGGCACGTCTTGTCCCTGGGTGGCGCAATGGTGGTGTTCCCCTGCGGCCTCGAAAGGTAGAACTACGCGGCGATTCCGCGGCAAGCGACGTGGCAGTTGTGGTTGTTGCACTCTTCGGTGTCGACGGTGTGGATAGCGACGAGAAGATGGATGGCACCGACGGCACTTCAGCGTTGGCAGCTCCCAGATCGCATTTTAGAGACCTAACTTGGCTGCAACGGGTGGCAAGTTGTGGTTTTCCGTTTTATATTTAATCTACTTTGTTAGGGATTCTTCTTGTCACACTGTATGAATTCGTTCTGTTGTGACTTTATTTATCATGTTTTAAGGAGGAGGAGAACAAATATATTCAACAGTGATTGAGAATCTAACATGCCTTACTGAATGTGCTCCTCTCCTGACCTAATCGCTAGGCTTGGGGAACCGAAAAGAAAACCGATGGAAGGGGCTAGATTCCTTGGGCCCACAAATGATTCAGCGAACGGAAACCGATAAATGGGTTCCCTTGCGCTGTCAGCAGCATGCAAGTGTCGAGGCTGGATTAGTGCTAGCTGTGCAGCCTTAATTATTACTTTCTTCATCTTGAAATAAATGTTTTATATTTATTAAAATTTAAATAAATTTAGATATTATTTAGTATATGGATAAATATAAAATTTGACAAACCTATGACATCTATTTTGAGACAAAGTGTATTATCTTTGCACATGGTGGTTGCTAGCACTGTACATACAACAGGACCATTGACATGTTCCCACTCCAAAAGTGGTTAGCACAAAACGAAAGCCACTCGTGCACTCCTGTCCAGCTGGCTCTCGTTTGCAATACACTCCAATGACCACCGTCGAGGTGCTGACTCACCATTGTCGGTTATAGAGAGAGAGAGAGAGAGGTTGTGTGTCCATCTGGACTGTACCGGAGCCAATCAGCAGCCAAGCAATTCTAGAGGGTGCGGATTAGTAGCAATCCTGGATTTAAAAAAGCTAACAGTTATAGTATAGTTTTTATTAGTACGAAACTCTGCGGATCTATTAATAATCATCAGCAGTAGTTAAAAAATACCTAGCAATAATAAAAATTACAAATAGACCATTAGACCACCTAGTATCGTAGAAGAGCTTATTGTAGTAGAAAGACGGGAAGTCGTCGTGCTAAGTCCACAAAGGATCAACGTACGAGAGCGGCAACCATCGCTAATGGCGACAACTGTAGATCGAAAGAGACTGGCCAAAAAATATAAAAGTATAGTTGAATCAATAATGAGACTATATATAGAGATGCATACGTATGTGTGCCCACTGGTGTAGCTACGAATCGATGTTCTTTAAATTTACATGGAGATGGTTCAAAAAATGGCACCTGAAATTCTATGGGACCATTTACGTATAGAATTTATGCACTAGCCAATTATCCCAAAAGACTGATCGAATGGAAAGGGCTAGACAGTGTATTTATATTCAACACTCTCCCTCACGTCTAGTCTATTTTAGTCCTTAGCGTGGAATATTAGTAGGCCACATAATCTTTTTTTTCTTTTTTTTTTTAATTCTGCGTGAGCAGGGACTTGAACTCAAAACCTCTTGGCTCTGATACCATATAGAATTTATGTACTAGCCAATTATCCCAAAAGACCGATGTGATGAAAAGGGCTAGGCAGTGTATTTATATTCAACATCTCGGGGGTGGCAAATGCCAAGTGTCTCACTCTCAAGCGTCGCGCCACATCACCTTGTTGAGTGACACATCGGCTGCTAGGAGAGTTGCGGGGCCACACGTTGCACGCCACATGCACATGGATGGAGCAGGGAGGAGTTCTCGCCTTCAACGTGGCGTGTCCTGAGTCACCATTGCCGGGGAGATAGGTAGATGGTCTTTTTTTTTCTTTTTAGGTGTAATAAAGATGGTCTCGTTCTACAAATATCGATTGGAGTATAGCAAGTACTGGTCCTGTTGTTGCTGTGTATATATGCTCCATGATTGCAGTATAATTAGCAGTTCCTTGAGGGCACCACATCGGTAAGAACACAACAATAACTATCAGATAGCTGAGTAAATTGGTGTGGTCACTGCCCTACCTACTATATGTCCCCTCTACGCTATGAGAACATGCAATTTCCGTTGAGCTACCCAACCAAGCGATGGAGATACTTCCTCTAGACTCAGATCAGCATTGCCACAGTTTCTCGGAGACCCATCTAAATCAACATCAACATCAACATCAACATCGCAATAATACGGTGGTAGGGATGGAGATTGGGATGATCCACATGATGGCCCTGGCACACGCCAAGTGTCCTCCTATAAAGCAGGTGCCATGTCATCAGTTACAACACGCGTTTTTTTACTATGGCTCTCTCTTGAGAAAACGACATATCATCAGCGGGTAGGCACATCAAAGTTGTAGCCCATGAGCTAGTCGTTCTTTCCTCGTTGATTGCTCGAGTGATGTGGACAAGGTAGTGTGTACAAGTGGCGACAATTGGCGCAACACCGAATATTTTTGAAACGAGACTTCTAATGTAGGTAACCATGTACAATAGTGGTTAGCCACAAGAATAGTTTACTTAATCAACTCTACCCGGAAGCAAAGTCAGTGTATCCATGTCATCAGTCACACAGACAATATAGACTTTTAATCTATATTTCAGAGTGTCATAGTGTCCGATTATCTAGTTCAAAATGAAATTATTGTGCTCCTAGATGTCAATGTTATAGAAGTGTGCGACATGTACTATATTTCAACATAAAGTTGATAGTTTTACAAGAAAAAAAGAGTGCAATATTAGTTATATTTTGGTGCGCAGGAGAAGCCTTTCAAAATTTTACCAATTTTACATAAAATGTTTATAAACATATATATACACAATACCAACATAATGCCCATACTTGAAGTTGAGCTGTTTTTCGTATATAAAATGGACCCCGGCGCTCTCTTACCCTTGTCGGTGGTTAGCATGGCATCTGGATAAACGAAAGCTAGCATGTTTTGGACATAGAGAAGGGTGGTTAAGCAATAATGCCTGGCGGCAACCACCGTTTTGACATGTTTGCTCGAGAATAGTACTTCCAAGAATTTAGAGAAAATTACAAAAAACCACCACATTACAGGTTAGGATTTCAAAAAACCACCACTTTACGATTAGGGTTTCACAAAACAACCACTTCAAAGTGAGTTTGTGACAGATAGCAGTGATACCGATTTGACCCAGGTCTAATGACAAAACTGACTGGTGGGTCTCACCTGTCAGGATGACGTGGCACAATGAAAACAGTCCAGGGTGACAAAGGTTAGACTGGTTCTACTTCTGGGTTTTTTTGTAAATTTTGGAGAAACCACTTATATAAGATTTTCTTTTTCTCTTCTTTATTTATTTCATAAAAAACAAATCTTGGGGGAGCACGACCGTGCCATTCACCGTCGGCGGCCGAGTGCAGCGCCGCCCCTCCCCCCATGAGCGCGAGACCACCACGGGAGGCGCGGCCGTGCTTCAGTAGGGACGGCGATGTGAGCTCCAGCGCGTGGTGGCGCGCGTGCTCCGGTAGGGACGGCGCGGCGAGCTCCGGCCCGTGGTGGCGCGGCGAGCTCCAGTGTGTGGCGGCACGGGCGTGCTTCGGTAGGGACGGCGCGACGAGCTCTGTCCCGTGGCGGTGCGGGCGAGCTTCGGTAGGGACGACGCGGCGAGCTCCGTCCCGTGGCGGCGTGGTGAGCTCCAGCATGTGGCGGCACGGGCGAGCTCCGGCCACAGGAGGCACCGGCGAGCTCTGGTAGGGAGGACGCGCGGCAAGCTACTGGCCATGGCGCCGCGGGAGGCACCGACGAGCTACGGTGGGGCCGACGCGGGCGAGCTCCGGCAAGCGGGCAACGCTGGCGGCCAGCTTAGGGAAGGAGCAGGGCACGTCCACCAGGGAGGAGCAGGGCGCGCTGGTCAGGAAGGAGGTAGAGGAGGCTAGCCTGCATGGAAGGGGCGAGCTCACCGGGGTCGGGAGCTGCGGTGGCGCTTACGCTCCAGTAGGTCGTCGGCGATGGGGGTCACCAGCCTAGATCTTGGACCTCTTCGTTTATACCGACCCAACCCCGTCCCCCTCCCCTCTCGACCGCCTCCGACCAGAGAAGGAAGAGCAAAAGTAGCAAGCCGGCGACCCCCTCACCATCCTCACTGTTCGCGGTGTACGGTCATGCTGTACTGCTAGCCTTTTTTGTAGAGAAGAGAGGATCTGATTTGATAAGTGGGTCCCTCTGAAATTGTCAAAAAGACCCAAAACTGAAATCAACATAACCTTTGTCACCCTGGACTGTTCTCATCGTGTCACGTCATCCTGACAGGTGGGACCCACCAGTCAGTTTTGTCATTAGACCAGGGTCAAACCGGTATCAGTGCTATCTGTCACGAACTCACTCTGAAGTCGTGGTTTTGTGAAACCCTGGCGTAAAGTGGTGGTTTTTGAAACCCTAGCCTGTAATGCGGTGGTTTTTTGTAATTTTCTCAAGAATTTAAGACATATTTGTTCTAACACAAGCTTTTTGAACTTCGACGTTCTTTTTTCGTTCTGGTTTCCTTCCGGTGATCCTGTGGCAAGTTTTTGTCCTCCTTATACTTTTTTGTTTATTTTTGATATGTTGTACAACAGTCTTCTCATCATATTCCGTTTATAGCTTTATTTATAAGGTGATAAATAAGCATACAAAATATGATAGCAGAATCTAGCAAACAAAGATTCCGACGCCTAGTGGAGAGACCCCAGGACTAATCCAAAGAACCGAAACCGAAGGATTCCTCGAACTCTTGCGCTATCTGTCACAAACTCAGGCCCGCCTTACACTTCTCCTAGATAATAAAAAGATAAACAAATGGTATTATTGGAGATATGTACACTCGTGAAGACAAGTGTCAATGATGCCGTGGCTAGGTTGCGTACACTGCATCTGATCTGAATATTCAGGAGAGCAAATTATAGGCCGTGGATGGAAGTGATAGGTTTGAGCTGGCAACGACATGTGCCAAGTAGGCCACGGTGGCTGATAATAGAATTCAGTATATTCTCAACACTCAACCTGCCGGAATTATTGCCAATTGTGAAACCCCCACGGTGTCTATCGCCGCGGTGCACCGTTGCCTATAGTGTAATTGAGTGGATAGAACCAGGCCGGGCGATTATGTGTGGCAATAGCAGTGTCGACGAAATCTGAATCATTGCCACGTCGGCTGGCTGCTGCGTGCATTATTGCAGCTTATTTTATTTTGGTCAGAGGATTCTTGGACAGAGACAGACTGGACACCCACTTTGTGTGCCAAGGGTTTAGGGCTTAGATCAGTTCCAACACCCACTTTTCACTTTTCTCTTTCTTTAGAAAAACGACGGGTCATGAAGGGTCCAGGCACAACGAGGTTGTAGCCCCCAAGGTCGACTTTCTTTCTTGGCTGATTGCTCAAGTGACATGTACACCATTTCACCATAAGAGTGATAGTTGATAGTTGTACTGGCATAAGAGTGCAGTATTAGTTAATTTTGGGGTCGGTGAAGCTTTTCGAAATTTGACCAATTTTACAGAAAACATTTATCAACATATATACAAATACCAACGTAATATCGATATATCTAGTTGACTGTTTTTCAGATAAGATGGGACCCTGACGCTCTCTTACCCTTGTCGGTGGTTAGCATGGCGTTCGGATAAACGAAAGCTAGACTATTTCCTTAATCCAAACATGAACCAATCCATAGAGGACAAAGGGTAGATGCTCGGTTAAGCAGTAATGCGTTGTAGCAACCACCATTTTGGTCGAAGATAGAGTAGCTATTTAGTCGACGATAGTGTTATGTATATATCTGTATATTGTATTTTCCCATATGTTAGGGGGCTTCCTGCACATTTGCCATGTACCTGTACTATATCTTGTGGCCTTTGGCCCCAGAGGAATACAAGTTGTCTATTCCTAACATAGTATCAGAGCCACGTTTAGACTAGTTTTCTCCTCACAACTTCATCGCCACCACCATCCCTGTCGCCGCTGGCCTTGCCGTCGTCGCCGCCGCCGGTTGCCGCTCGTTTTCTGCCCCGATTGATCTTTTTCGGTCCAGATCTGACCCGATTTCGCCCAGATCGGATCGATCTATCCTGATTTTGTCCAGATCCGATCGTTTCGTCGAGATCCTATCCGATCTTCTACTGTCGTCGTCGGCCGTCCTCTGCCTGGCCGCCGCTGCACTTCTGCCCGGCCGCGCTCCCCGCCGACCGTCCGCCGCCGGTCGCCGTACTCCCCGGCCACGTGCGCACTGCTCCGCTGCTCTGAAAGCGGACCCCGCTGGGACTCCTGGGAACCTCCGCGCGTCTGGGTTCCTCCTGCCGCGCGCCTGGGTCTCCATGCCGCGTGGGCCTCCACGTCTGCACGCCTCCTGCTGCCCACCTCCTGCTGCCGACGGGACAGTGCCCCGCCGCACCGTCTGCATGCGCGCGGGCCCGCCACTTCCTGCTCCGCGTCCCGCCTCGTGATTGCCTCCTGGCCGGCACCCTGTCCCGCGTCTGCACGCTCCCAAAGGATCGGCCCCACTCCCTGCCACCGCGGGCCCGCCCCCGTCTGGCTGCATCTCGCCTGCTGACTTCAGCTCGCATCAGGACCGGTCAGATCTGACCTGATCCGTGTCAAAAAAAAATGTGATATGTCTTATTCATCTGGTTATGTTGCGAGGATGAGGATGCTCGTGCTGCTGCTGTTCTCACCTCCAGTGTTCTGCCCCAGTATGCTGCTGAGTTCATGAGTCTCCCTACTGTTGCCGCTCAGTGGGCCCATCTTCGTCAGCGCTATCAGCCATCTGGGGATGCTCTTTACCTGTCTGTGGTTCGCCAGGAGCATGCTCTCCAGCAGGGTGATTCTACTATTGATGAGTTCTATACTCAGAGTGCTGCTATCTGGCGTCAGCTTGATTCTCTTCGTACTGCTGTTTGTGGCACATGCTCGTGCTGCCAGATTATGCGCTCGGATTTGGAGTTTCACCACATCTATGAGTTTCTGTCTCGGCTTCGCCAGGAGTTTGAGCCCCGGCGTGCTCAGCTGAATGCTCGTGGTCGTGTTCCGCTCTCTGAGGTGTTGTCTGAGCTTCGGGCTGAGGAGACCCGTCTCCGTGGTGCTAGTCTTCTTGCGGTTCCATCTGTGCTTGCTACTCGTGGTGCTCCTTTGCCGTCTGCTCCCTCGACTCAGCCGCGGTCCCCTGTGCCGCCGCCGCCGATACTACCCACTCCTCCAGCTCAGGGTCAGGGTCAGCTTCAGCACCAGCAGCCTCAGGGTCAGAGTCAGCACCAGCAGGCTCGTGGTCAGGGTCGCCGTGGTTCTCTTCGTCACTGCTCTTACTGCAACAGGGATGGCCACACTTGGGCCACCTGTTATACACGGGACCCCAGTTTACGTCAGCAGCACCAGGCTCGTGGGCAGTCGGCTCCTTCCGGATCTTCAGCAGTTGCTCTCTATGATCAGGACATTATCTGGAGTCTTCGTGGTCTGCTTGCTGCCATAGGCTCTTCTTCGACGGGCACTGTTGGTTCTGTGACTGACTCTTCAGGCACTGTGCGACCGCCACCTTCTACACAGTCAGGTACGTCTCCGTGGTATCTGGATTCTGGAGCTTCCTTTCATATGACCTCTGAGTCTTCTTTTCTGTCCGCTCTTCGTTCTCTCCCCTCTCATGTCCGTGTTTTTACGGCTGATGGTACCTCTCTTCCTGTTTCTAGTCGGGGCACCCTTTCTACTTCTTCTTTTTTTGTTCCTGATATTTCTCATGTCCCTCTTCTTAAGATGAATCTGTTCTCTGCTAGCCAGCTTACTGACTCTGGTTGTCGCGTCATTCTTGATGCTGATTCTTGTGTTGTCCAGGACCGTCGCACCCAGGCCCTGGTTGGCACTGGCCCTCGCAGCCGTGACTCTTCAGGTCTTTGGGAGTTAGACTGGCTTCGTGTTCCTTCCGCTGCCACTTCCTCTGTCAGTTCTTCTCCGGTTGTCGCCTCTACTACCAGCTCTTTTCAGCAGTGGCATCATCGTCTTAGTCACCTCTGTGACTCTCGCCTGTCGTCATTAGTTCATCGTGGTCTTCTGGGGTCTGTCTCAGGAGATGGGTCTTTGCATTGTCAGGGCTGTAGGTTGGGTAAACAGATTCAGCTTCCCTATCCTACTAGCGCGTCTGTATCTCAGCGACCTTTTGATTTAGTTCATTCCGATGTTTGGGGTCCGGCTTCTTTCGCTTCGAAAGGGGGCCATCGCTACTATATTTTATTCATCGATGATTTTTCTCGGTACACTTGGTTGTATTTTATGCGCTCTCGCAGTGAAGTGCTTTCCATATATCAGCGTTTTTCGGCCATGGTCCGTACTCAGTTTTCTACCCCCATCTGTGTTTTTCGTGCTGATTCTGCTGGTGAGTATATCTCCCAGATGTTGCGAGGTGTTCTTGCTGAGCAGGGCACTCTTGCTCAGTTCTCCCGTCCTGGCGCGCATGCCCAGAATGGCGTTGCTGAGCGTAAGCATCGCCATCTTCTTGAGACCACTCGTGCTATGATGATTGCTTCTTCTCTCCCGCCGCATTTCTGGGCTGAGGCTGTCACTACGTCGGCTTACCTCATCAATATTCAGCCTTCTGCCGCCTTGCAAGGTGGTATCCCTCTTGAGCGCCTATCTGGACAGTCTCCAGACTACTCCATGCTTCGCTTGTTTGTTTGTCTTTGCTATGTTCTCCTTGCTCCTCGCTAACGCACCAAACTGACCACTCAGTCTGTTGAGTGTGTCTTCCTCGGATACAGTGATGAGCATAAGGGCTATCGCTGTTGGGACCCTGTTGGTCGTCGGATGCGTATCTCTCGTGATGTTACTTTTGATGAGATGCGTCCTTTCTATCCTCGTCCCACCGCTGGTACTTACCTGGTGGAAGATATCTCTTTTCTTCTCTTTCCTGACACACCTCCTTCTACCCCTATTGTGTCTTCTTCCGGATCTCCTCCCCCTGATGTCTCTTCTTCGACACCGTCCTCCTCTGCTCCGTCTAGTGCTCCTAGTTCTCCTCGTTCTCCGGAGTCTTCCTCTACTATTCCCTCTTCTTCATCGTCGTCTCCTGTGTCGTCTTCCTCTAATGATCTTCCCTCTCCTCGTCCTGTTCATCAGCGTCGTGCCCCCAACCGTTACTCTCCTAGTCAGTATGGTCTTTCTGTTGCCTCCGAGCCGACTTCTTATCGGGATGCTGAGCATCATCCTCAATGGCAGCTGGCCATGGCTGAGGAGATTGCTGCGCTTGAGCGCACTGGCACCTGGGATCTTGTTTCTCCCCCTCCCGGTGTTCGTCCTATCACGTGTAAGTGGGTCTATAAGATTAAGACTCGCTCTAATGGATCTCTTGAGTGCTATAAAGCGCGTCTTGTGGCTCGTGGTTTTCAGCAGGAGCATGGTCGTGACTATGATGAGACCTTTGCTCCTGTGGCTCATATGACCACTGTGCGTACTCTTCTTGTTGTTGCTTCTGATCGTCACTGGTCTGTGTCCCAACTTGATGTTCAGAACGCCTTTCTCAATGGTGAGTTGAGTGAGGAGGTTTATATGCAGCCTCCTGCTGGGTATTCTGTTCCCGAGGGGATGGTTTGTCGTCTTCGACGTTCTCTTTATGGCCTCAAACAGGCCCCTCGTGCCTGGTTTGAGCGCTTTGCTTCTGTAGTGACTGCTGCTGGTTTCTCCCCTAGTGCTCATGATCCATCGTTGTTTGTTCACACTTCTTCTCATGGACGCACTCTTCTTCTTCTCTATGTTGATGATATGATCATTACCGGTGATGATCCTGAGTATATCGCCTTTGTTAAGGCTCGTCTTCGTGATCAGTTTCTTATGACTGATCTTGGTCCTCTTCGATACTTTCTTGGGATTGAGGTTTCCTCCACTTCTGATGGCTTTTACATCTCTCAGGAAAAGTATATTCAGGATCTTTTTGCTCATGCTGCTCTTGGGGATGAGCGCACTGTTGAGACTCCTATGGAGCTTAATGTTAAGCTTCAACTTACTGATGGTGATCCTCTGTCTGATCCGACGCGTTATCGTCATCTTGTTGGGAGCCTTGTTTATCTTGCTGTCACTCGTCCTGACATCTCTTATCCTGTTCATATTCTGAGTCAGTTTGTTTCTGCTCCTACCACTGTTCATTATAGTCATCTTCTCCGTGTTCTTCGTTATCTTCGTGGTACGATCACTCGTCGCCTTTTCTTTCCTCGTTCCAGCTCCCTCCAGCTCCAGTGCTATTCGGACGCTACGTGGGCGAGTGATCCTTCGGATCGCCGTTCCCTTTCTGCTTACTCTGTGTTTCTTGGTGGTTCGCTCATTGCATGGAAGACGAAGAAACAAACAGCGGTTTCCCATTCTAGTGTTGAGGCTGAGTTGCGTGCTATGGCCTTGTTGACTGCTGAGGTGACCTGGTTACGGTGGTTACTTGCGGATTTTGGGGTCTCTCTTACCACACCCAGTCTGGTTTTGTCTGACAGTACATGTGCTATTAGTGTTGCACGTGATCCGGTCAAGTATGAGCTTACCAAGCATATTGGTATTGATGCTTTCTATACACGTGCTCAGGTGCACAGGCTCAGGTTGTTGCGCTTCAGTATGTGCCTTCAGATTTACAGTTGGCGGATTTCTTCACAAAGGCACAGACCAGAGCGCAGCATGATTTCTTACTCTCCAAACTCAGTGTTGTGTATCTACCATGAGTTTGAGGGGGGGGGTGTTAGATGTATATATCTGTATATTGTATTTCCCCCATATGTTAGGGGGCTTCCTGCATATTTGCCCTGTACCTGTACTATATATTGTGGCCTTTGGCCCCCAGAGAAATACAAGTTGTTTATTCCTAACAGATAGTACTTCCCAACATTTCAGACATATTTGTTATAGCACAAGCTTTTGAACTTTGATCAATTTAATTTATGAGAAATTGTCAGCATATAAAAGACCATGTTAATATCGGTGCATACATCTAACATGAACTTTTTTTCTTTCTAAATACGTTTTCTTTATGGATGATGAAATTTTAAATAAGGAAAAATAATTCAACGATGTTATTTTTTCCGGTTCTCCTCGGTCTCGTTCCATTGTCTTCATGGCAAGTTTTTGCTCTCCATGTAAATTTTTGTTTATTTTTTATCGTTTCCTCATCATCTTGTATTGGGTTCAGCCCCTTATGGATTTATTTATAAAGTGGGACAAAAACCAGTTACGAGAAATTAAAAGACCGGTGATAAACAAGCAAACAAAAAACTGGTAGCAGAATCTAGCAAGCAACATTCCAGCTAGCACTAGTAGAGGGACCCCACAAATAATTCAGAGAACTGAAACCGATGGTTTCCTCGGACTCTTGCGCTATCTGTCAGAAACTCTGCATGCTGGCCCAGCTTACACGGATCTCCTGCATAAACAGATAAACAAATGGCATTATTAGAGATACCTACACTCGGTGAAGACAAGTGTCAATGATGCCGACCAATGTGTGTACACTGCATCTGATCTGAATATTCAAGAGAGGAGGAGATTGAGGTGAAAGGTTTGAGGTGGCAACGGCATGTGCCAACTACACCACGATGGCTGATGATAGGACTCCCAATCTTCTTCTCACTCAACCTGCTTGAATTATTTGCCATGTGGAACCCCAGTGTACGCGTCTATCGCCGCGGCGCCGCTGCGGGTGGCACCGCGGCTTTGCATCTGATACAATCCATCTGAACTCTGAATCTCGAGCTGGTCCATTGTTTACTAGTAGTAGAAGAACATTGAGTAGTTGGTAACCAATTAGCTACAACCATCTGGGCCATAGTGTACATTGAGTGGATGGAACCAGGGCGATTATGTGTGTTGCCCATGCATGGCAATAGACAGTTAATTTTGCTCGATTGCAGCAGGTTGGTCATAGGATGTTGTCTTGGACAGAGATAGATTGGACCAGAGCATGGAGCGAACGCACACGCAGGTGTCTGCCAAGTGTATGCACCGTCTAATCTTAATCCATCTCTCTCACAAACAAAGATCGATGTACCCATCCTTGTGCACCGGAGCCACATCGTCTGGTGCACATGAGCAAATCAACATCCAAGCAAAGATGGAGCTTCTAGCGAGATCAGCTAGTAGCTTCAGCTTCACATAATTGTAAGATGGAGCTTCACATAATAGTAAGAAACCAAACCAAATGCTACCGAGAAGCCGTTGCACTTTCAGCATCGTCGCAGATCAGCAGCAGCAGTACGATAATGCAGAGAAGTTTGAGATCGACGGCTCAGCTGGTCCATCCAATCCAAACTTGTTGGAACTCGTGGCCGTGGATGCATCCAGGTGTCGCTCCACCAGCTAGCGAGTAGTTAACTAACCTCTCTACTTGGTTCTTTCTAGAATCCGACGAGAAGTTGGAGACGCACGTGTGTGTCACTCTCAAAGCTACGGTCGTTGTTCTGCAAATGGGCATTGACCATTGAGTGATATACACTTTCTTGCAAAACCACCAACATCAACATCAGCATGGACATGGATGGGGCGCAATAATATGCAATAATTCTTGGATTAATCCAGGAATCCACCTCTTGGTCACGGTACACACCAACTCGATCTCGATCGCGTGCCGAATCATTGGTTACAGTGTGCACTTTATTTCATCTGAATTTCTCTTTATCAAACGACACGTTGGCGAGGGGCCAACAAGCATGATGGCGTTGTAATCTCGTGACTGCGAGCTCGTTGTAGCCTTTCATTTTTTTTAGGGAAGCACCACCAGACCACACGGAGCTGGCCTCTCATGTAGGGGATAGATGGATGTGTGGTTAAGCAATGGCGGATCATGAATTATCCTGTCCTGTCAATGAAGATGGCCTCTCATTTCAGATAGCGTGTATCGAATGCATGCAGGCTCTATTCGTTCTTTCTTGAATCCAATTAATACCACGAGGTGCTGACTCATCAGTGTCTGAGAGCCTACTAATACGAAGCCAATTAACAACTTCTAGAGAGATTGATCGATAATTAGTTGCAGCTTCAGCTTCCTATTAAAAATATCAAAAAATATAATTTTAAGTATTATAAATCGTTAAAAATCCTAAAATTAGATGTATCCCACGACTATATAAGAACTTAACTCGAAATGTTTTGTATTCTAAGCTACACAAAAATGATAAATTCTGATTTTTTGTTGTTGTTTGAAATCACTATACACAGATCCACACTTTCGTCATTTCCGTGTTGCTCAAAATAGAAAACATTTTGAAAAAATTTGCTGATCAAGTCATCAAGGGGACGTGCACATCAAAGTAATCAAGGGGACGTGCACATCAAAGTGTCATCAAGGGGGCGTGCACATCAAAGTTGTGCCCCTCAGGTCGACTTATTTTCATGGTTGATTGCTTGAGTGACGTGGACAAGCTGTGTACATATGGCAACAATTGGTCTGACTCCTGATAATTGTGAAATGAGACTTCTACCGTAGGTTTATGCATGTGGTGTCCGTGTATGATAGAGGTTAGACACGAGAATGGTTGACTTAATCAACTCTGCAAGGAAGTAAAGTTGGCATATCTAGAGTGAAAACCATTGTAATCATGAATCTCACACAAACAATATAGACTATTAAGTTGCTCCTGGATGCCAATGTATAGAAATTTACCATGCACGACATGTACTACATTTCAGCATGAAGTTGATAGTTTTACAAGTATAAGAGTGTAGTATTAGTTAATTTTGGCGCCTGGTAAAGCCTTTTAAAATTTAACCAATTTTACATAAATTTTATCAACATATATGACACAATACCAACCTAACATCGATACATTTAGTTCAGCTATTTTTCGTATAAAATGGACCCTCACGCTCTCTTACTCTTTTTGGTGGTTAGCACGGTGTCTGGATAAACAAAAGCATGTTTCCTTAATCACCAAACCTAGAGCAATCCAGAGAGGAAAAGGGTAGATGCTTGGTTAAGCAATAATGCATGGCAGCAACCACCCTTTTGGTGTGCGTGCGTGCGTGAGAGAGAGACACACAGACACACACACACAGAGAGAGACTACTCCCTCCGTCCCGGTTTAAATGACACAATTTGCAAATCATGCAATTCTAAAATACTTAGACACAAAAGCATTTAATCTCTATAATTACTTTAGTGTGAAAAGAATAAACTGCTTGCATGCACGTGTGTGAACAAATGTGAATGCTTTCCTAACTCTTTTTATCCTCATGCATGTTCTACTTCATGCTATTAAATAGACCAATTAGATGACACCTAGGGCCCAGAGAATTGCAAATTGTGTCCTTTAAACCGGGATGGAGGGAGTACACAGACATGCAAAACATGTTTTCTCGAGAATAATACTTTTGAGAATTTAAGATTTATTTGTTCTAGCACAAACTGTTTGAACTTTGATCTATTTTATGAGAAATTGTCAATATATAGAAGACCAAGTTACTATCCGTACATACATCTAACATGCATGAACTGTTTTTTTTTCTAAATATGTTTACCTTAAGGATGATGCAATTTAAAAGAAGGGAAACTAATTAAACGTCCGTATTATTTTGTTCCAGTTCCCCTCGGTCTCATTCCAGTGTCTTCGTGGCAAGTTTTGGTCATCCTAATACTTTTTGTTTATTCTGATCTGTTGTATAATAGAGTCTTCTCAATTCTCAGCCATTCATCACTTTATTTATAAGGTGATAAAAACTCTGTGTCTTCCCGGCAGCCTGACCCTCAGCTCCGGCCGCACCCTCCCCGGCGGCCTGAGTGTCTTTCCCGCCCTCTCGCTGCGGTTTTAGTTTCCTTTTGGGCGTGCTTGTGTTGTGGCCCCAGTGGACAGGTGAACCCTTTTTATTTTTTCGTTTGGCCCAGGCCGTGGTGGATGCTTTTGGTATGTTGTATCTGGATGTTGTTTATTTATAAAGCGAGGCGAAAGCCTGATTCGAGAGAACTTTGGGTGGCTCGGAGCGGATCATGCCATTGATCCCCACCACCGCATTATTGTACTGTCCCTGTACCTGTCCCTGTTGATGAGAAACTGTATTAGCTGAGTAATAGTAGTAGTAGTTTTCCATGCAAATTTCAAGAACATACATCTCCATATATATAGTCTCATTCTTCCTTCACCTAAAATTCTTTCCCTTTTCAGCTATGAGCTACTAGTAGGTACAAATATAAGATATTTTAGCTTTGTAAAACAAATATATCTAGACTACTTTTAGTATGTAGGTTCACTCAGATTTCTAGTGAATCTAAACACTAAAATAAGTCTAGATACATTTTTTTATAAACCTAAAACATCTTATATTTTAAAACGGAGGAAGTACTACTCCATGGAACATATTGTTGGGTTGCTAATTTGTTTCGGTACCGTCCGGCCAAATGGACCCTACCACCCTCCCTCTCTATATCCGACAAGACAATGGTGAGTCAGCACCTAATCGGTCGTTCCCAAGTTATGCAAGTGGGTCAATGTTAGGGTACCCTCTACCCTCGTTAGTTCAACAAAATGAACTAACTTTTGTGATGACATCATCATTTTGAAAAGATTAGTTTATTTTTTTGAACTAAAGAGGGTAAAGGGTACCCTAATGGTGACCCACTTGCATCTTTATACCCAACACTCCTCCATGCTCGATGATGCATGTGGCGTGCAGTCCGTGAAAGGGCCAGCTGGACAGGAGTACACGCGAGACTGCAGTGGCATAGCCATCAGTGGCGGTTCTAGGATTAGATCAAGCCAAAAACTAAGCATACAAACCACTAATAAAAACGCCTTGTAATAGCGGTATTTTTTTATATGCTTGCAAAGGTGAACACACATTTTCAAATCTGATCCAGGATTGTTGCAGAGGCTGGGTGTAATTGATATCTTCATTGATATTAATATATGCTACTTTCCAAAAAAAACATACACCTCACCATGCAGTTGTGCAGTTCATTCATCAAAGAATAGAAAAAAGTGAAGAAAAAAGGGAAACTCTACTTTGAATCGCACAGGTCATGCGTACGGCGAGAGGAGCAAGTGTAGAGGGTGGCCACCGGCCATCCTCACTTGCAATGTTCTAGTATTATCATCACAATTTGAATTTATTCATCGCAACACAAACTAACCCTATATTTTAGAAATATTTCAATATCTAAACCGATAGTGCTGACCACTAAAGCTATATACCCTCTGCACCATAGCACCATGCTTTGTGACACTAAGCCCCTGCTAGTGTGGCACACCCGAGCCCAACACCCGATTAGATAGCACCGATCACCGGGGCACTACCCTGTGGGACTTAGAAATGTTCGCTGTGATCGAACCAACATGCTCTCTAAAACACCTGGATGCTAAGAAGAGTAGCGCCCCAGACGTCGGCCCTCCGGCCACCGTGCCCGCTCGAACCGGGACGCGTACCAGCGTTAGTCCCGGTTTGTGGCGCAACCGGGACTAATGCTGTTAGAGGGCGCGAATGGATAGCCTGTTTTGTACTAGCACTCGTAGCTACACCATCGAGTACATTCTCATTGTTCATTCACCTAACTACCTAAGATTCTTTCCTTTTTTTTAGTCTCTGATTGTTATCGGGAGCTATGTATGGTGCCCTCTAGAACTTGTTATTGGACTCTCCAGATGGACCCTCTCTATCTGTATGCCCCGACAATGTCGAGTCAGCATCTCGTCCGATCGTCATTGGAGTAACCATAGCAATGTGGCGTGCAGTCTGTGTGCAAGTAATAATTGCAAACGAGAGGCCAGCTGGACGAAGTCAGCCATGCATACGTACGGTGCAAAATTAATTCCTCAATGTCCTGCTTTATGTACATGCAAAATTAATTCCTCAATGTCCTCAACTAGCGACCACTCTGTACCAATGCAAGAGACTACTAATAATATTGTTGCCGACATATAGCTAGCGCTAATCCAGCCCTCGACACTTGCATGCTGCTGAACAGCGCGAAAGAGAATCCATCGATCGGTTTCGGTTCGCTGAATCATCCGTGGGCCCACGAATCTAGCCCCCTCCATCGGTTTTCTTTTCGGTTCATTGAGTCCTCGACGACGCACTGTGTCGCCACTGTGACCATGGTGGTCAACGGTTTTCACCCAAAGCCTCATCGATGAGAAGATAGCCACAACAGCGCCCCCAAGAAGGTTATTACATAACCTTAGGCATCGCTGCCTTTGGCGCAGCACCGAGATTTCATCTCAGGTCACCCATTGCCCTTGAGTCAGGTCTCCAAAATAAAATCTAGGAGCTGCCAACGTCAAAGTGCAGCTAGCACCAGAATCA
Source organism: Avena sativa (assembly GCA_916181665.1). Taxonomy (NCBI): domain Eukaryota; kingdom Viridiplantae; phylum Streptophyta; class Magnoliopsida; order Poales; family Poaceae; genus Avena; species Avena sativa. Next base: position 9,697,577 of record OV702300.1, on the reverse strand, counting down.
ATGAAATCTAGGAGCTGCCAACGTCAAAGTGCAGCTAGCACCAGAATCCCCCACCGCTCGCTCCTCGCCATCCACACGGCCGAATAGTGAGACCACCACCAGTGCCATGTCGTTCATCGCAGAGTCACCCACATGGTTCCACCTACCGAGTCCGCCACCTCGACATCCATGAACTCGAGCCCACAATGCGAACAACATCACACCACAAATCCAATGGCGTGAACTAGGTAGGACAGCACCAGTACCTACAGCCTTCGAACTACGCAACAACCCAGTCGAAGGGATCAACCCTACATCACCTCCAGATCAGGCAACGCTGCTGCACCAGGGTCGCCCCTGCCGTCCACCTGGAGTCCCACCACATATCACCCCATGCCACCACCAACCCAAGGGTCAAGCTTGTCACCGACTCCAGGGTGCACCGCCGCGACGCCAGATCTTCTGCGGAATCGAGCATGCGCAAGGTGAAGGGAATCATGCTGCCGCCAGCAGTACCAGAGCTCGACTCTAGTTGGCGACACCAAGGAGATCCTAATCAACAGCAAAAGGAAATGTTGATCAGCACCTACCTGACGTGGCACCTGCTAAGTGGAGCTCGTCCACGTGCATAGAATTGTAGCCAGGAGTTCAGTCCATTCGATATTCCACAAGTTCATGTTAATCAGTCGAACTAGGCCATAGAAATTTCTTGATATATGATCTGCATAATATTGCAACTACTCTGCGGGGAATCTAATTTTTGGCTCCCCTGTGTATATGAAATCCAATAGGGCTTGAGTGACAGGACACAGAAGTCGCTCCAGCGTCATGTCTAGCAGTGGATAATTCATGATCCAAGACGTGGCCCAAACGCTGGCATGACACCTGCCATTGCTTCACCACACATCCATCCATCCTCCTTAATATGTGGCTAGCATCATGTGGTTTGGACCTGCTTCCCCTAAAAAATGAAAAGGCAACAACAAGCTCACTACGTCATCATGCTTGCCGAATGAGGGGAGCAGATTATCCCATCCCTACCTACATATTAATCCGAGAATTTTGGGTGGCTTGAATGAGGGGAGCAGATTATCCCATCCCTACCTACATATTACTGTGCCATCCATGTCCTTGCTGATGTTGACGTTGGTGGTTCTGCAAGAAAGTGTATATCACTCAATGGTCCATGCACATTTACAGAACAACGACCGTAGATTTGAGAGTGACACACACATGTTCATCTCCAACGTATCATCGCCTTCAAGTTAACAACTCGCTAGCTGCTGGAGCGACATCTGGACAGATCCACGGTCAGAGCCGTCGATCTCAAATCATCTGCATTATTGTACTGCTGCTGCTGCTGAAATGGCAACAGCTTCTCGGTGGCATTTGGTTGATTTCTTACTATTATGTGAAGCTCAAGCACTAGCGCTGATCTCGCTAGAAACTCTAGATTTGCTTGGCTGTGCACAAGGATGGGTACATCGATCTCTATGGAACCAACATATCTCCAACAATAATGCATGAGCCAGCACCGATGGGGCCGGGTCATCCAAGATTTCGTTTGGTTTGGTCATGCAAATTATAAGAAGGCTTTCGGCTTGCGATAAAGCAGTGTAAACCATGGCGAGCACACAGTACAATAATGCGGCTATGTGTGACCTACGATCGACACCTATTAAGGCCACATCCAAAATGTAGGATCCACCCAGAGAACCATACTCTTGGTCATGGCTATCTCCAAGTGTCGCGCCATCTGGTTCGTGCCATGTTATGTGTTCCTTTTTTTTTCTCTTTGTTAAAGATATGTCGCAGTCTCGTAACCTCCAACAAGACGGTTGACATCACCACGCGTAGTAGAGATATTCCTACTATGGGAGGGAGGATTATTTCTTCGAAACCCTAGGCAAAAGGTTTTCACTGTTCCATGGACTAAAAAGAAAAGAGTTGTGCGGTTAATTACGGAATACTGAGTGAAAACCGATCATCATCGACACACACACACATATCGGGACCCTTAAAAAAGGAAGCTAGTACTTAGTAAAACTAGGTCTAAAACACTGCCGAGCAAATTAAGCATTAACCTGCCAGAGTGTTCATGGTGTGCTTCGTTTGGAGGGAGGAGGATTAAGATTAAACCGTGCATACCCTTGGCACACATTTACGTGCGTTCGCTCCTTGCTCTGGTCCAAATCTATCTCTGTCCAAGAAAGCTTCCTCTCACCAACTTGCATCGGAGCAAAAATAAACTAAGCTGCAATAATGCACGCAGCAGCCAGCCGATCGACGTGGCAATGATTCTGTTTTTGTCGATACTATGCTATTGCCATGCATGGCCGTCACATACAATTGCCCTGGTTCTATCCACTCAACGTACACCACGGGGAAGCTTGTTGTAGCTAATTAATTGGTTGCTAATTACTCCCTCCGTTTAGAAATATAAGATGTTTTAGGTTTGTAAATAAGATGTATCTAGACATCTTTTAGTGTCTAGATTCGTTTAAACCTATACACTAAAAGGTATCTAGATACATCCCCTTCACAAATCTAAAATATCTTATATTTCTAAACGGATGGAGTATTACTCAACGTCCTTCTACTACTAGCGGCGGGTATACTAGTAGACTAGTATACCATGTCATGTGCACATACCACACATTCTCTGTAACATGTCGCCGGCAACGGCGCTCCGCGGCGCTGCGGCGATAGACGACGCCGGCCGTGGGGTTCCACATATGCATGGCAAATAATTCCATCATCAGCCATCGTGGCCTAGTTAGTTGCCACCTAGCTCAAACCTTTCACTTCGATTGTGGCCTCTAATTAGCTATCATGAATATTCAGATCAGATCCAGTGTATGCACTAATGCACCTTAGCTACGGCATCATTGGCACTTGTTGTCTTCACGAGTGTACCTATCTCCAATAATACCATTTGTTTATCTCCTTATGTAGGACATCAGTGCAGGTGGACCAGCATGCTGACTCGGTGACAGATAGGCGCAAGAGTCCGAGGAATCCATCGGTTTCGGTTCTTTGAATTACTTGTGGGGTCTCTCTACTAGGCGGAATCTTTACTTGCTATGTTCTGCTATCAGATTTTGTTTGCTTGTTTATCACCTTATAAATAAATAGTCATAAATGGCTGAATCGATACAAGAAGATGAGAAGACCGGAGACACTCGAATCGAGAACGAGAGGAACCGGAACAAAAAATGCCGGCGTTTAATTAGGTTTTCTTATTTAAAATTTTATCATCCTTAAGGAAAACATATTTAGAAAAATATTCATGTTAGATGTATGTACCAATATTAACTTGGTCTTCTATATGTCGACAATTTCTCATAAAATTGATCAAAGTTCACAAAGTTTGTATTAGAACAAATAAGTCTTAAACTCTCTCCCTCTCCCTCTCCCTCTCTCTCAGCCACGCATTATTGCTTAACCAAGCATCTACCCTTCTCCTCTATGGATTTCTCCAGGTTAGGTGATTAAGGAAACATGCTTTTGTTTATCCAGACGTCATGCTAACCACCGACAAGGGTAAGAGAGCGTCAGGGTCCATTTTATACAAAAAATAGCTGAACTAAATGTATCGATATTAGGTTAGTATTGTATATATATATGCTGATAAAATTAACGTAAAATGGTCAAATTTCGAAAGGCTTTACCTGGCACCCAAATTAACTAATACTACGGTCTTATACTTGTGAAACTATCAACTTCATGCTGAAATGTAGTACATGTCGTGCATGTTAAATTTTTATAACACCGGCATCCAGGAGCAACTTAATTCCATTTGAAGCTAGATAACCGTGACGTTATGACACTTTGAAAAAGATAGATAGTCTATATTGTTTGTGTGAGATTCATGATTACAATGGTTTTATTGTAGATATGTCGACTTTGCTTCCCGGCAGCGTTGATTAAGTCAACCATTCTCGTGGCTAACCTCTAACACACACGGTCACCACACACATAAACCTATGGTAGAAGTCTCATTTCACAATTATCACTAGTCAGACCAATTGTTGCCATTTATACACATTAGCTTGTCCACATCACTCTGAGCGATCATCCATGAAAAATGTCGACCTGGTGGGCTATAACTTTGATGTGCACGACCCCCTGATGACCTATCGATTTCTAAAGAGAGAGACGGAGTAAAAAGTAGGTGTTGTAACTGATGACATGGCACCCGCTTGACGTGAAGACACTTGGCGTGTGCTACAAGCATCGTGTGGATCATCCCAATTCCCATCCCTACCACCGTATTATTGTGATGTTCCTGCTGATGCTGATTTTGACGGGTCTCCAAGAAACTGTAGCAGTCGTGTTTGATGCTAATTTTGAGAACGTGGTCTAGAGTAACTAGGACAGTGACATGTCTGACACCATATACATTGATCTCCATCTTCTCCATCTCATTGCATGTCTCCACTGTAATTTTTTAATTTATATAAAATTGTACAATATCTTGATGTGTTCTTCACAATAATGTGAAGCTGGCAGGAGGACCAGTACGTACCTTAACTGGGCTGATTGGTTCCGGTGTATACACATGTGGATTGACCTACCCACAACGAGTCGAACATCCTCTCCAACATTGGTGAGTCGGCATATCTATCCACAACTGCTGAGCGCTTGCGGTTGTCACTAAAGTCCGCAAGCGCTCCTCCCTGCTTCATTCACATACATGTATGTAGCGGGCGGCGTGCAACCAACATGCCGCTCAACAAGGTGACGTGGTACGCGCTTGAGATGGGCACGTTCCACCTCCCAAAGCCGGTTCCTTGATTGACCCGAGAATTTTGGGTCGCATTGTACAATTCATGTGCTTGCTGATGCGGAGGAGATAGACTTACACTAGTGAAGTAGTAATTCTCCATGAAAATTTGAATCGATTCGTTATGTGAAGCTGAAGCTGATTGCTACCAACTACTAAGGCTAGTCATAGTGGGAGTAACTTGAGTAGTAACATAGTCTTACATGTATTGTTAAATAAGCATTTAGATGACATGGCATGTAATTAAATGATGAGAGAGACTTGTGATAACTAGCTATGTTACTATAACATCACACATTTTAAGACAAAATAAGTCTACATTGCAATAAATAAGCTTTTGTATTACACCACATATATGTTATTTTCCACTATAAAGATAGTAACTTAGACTAGTAACATACACATGTTACTACTCTAAGTTACTTTTCACTATAACCAGCCTAATATCGTACTCTCTAGAACATGTTGCTTGGTTGCTGATTGGCCAGATGGACCCTCCCACCCTCTCTCTTTATATATCTGTCAATGGTGAGTCAGCACCTCGTCGGCCGTTATTGGAGTGTCATAACACTCATCCATGCTTGATGCATGTGGCGTTGGCGTGTTGTCTGTGTGCAACCAATTGCAAACGAGAGGCCATTGATCGTTGCCCAACTGGCCAGCTGGACACAAGTGCACCATCGAGAGGGGAAGGTGGTTGCACTGTCATAGCAATAACAGGACGTGGCTTAGGTTTGGCGGCTGAAGAAATGAGGCTTTCGTTTTGTGATAATCGGTCCTAAGAGCATCTCTTCGCTTAAGGCGCGAATCCGCAAAATAACTATCAATTTGCGGTTTTAGGCCAAAAAGAAGACAGTGCAGAAACCATATAATCGATTGACCCGCACTTTTTTTCGGCTACAGGAAAACCCATCTCCGAACCCCGCGTATACTCGGTTCGGTAGTGCATATTTGCCACTTCTTGCATGGCGCACAGAAAACACGCAGGCTGATATACAAGACGCGAGCGGAAGAAATCCTCGAGTTGCGCCCGTAGTCCTCCCTCCTAGGGTTTTCGCTGATCTCGCACACCGCCGCCAGCGCGAGGATTCCCACCCCACCAGCGCTCCATTTGCACCTGGCCGCGGGCCTTGACGGCCTTCTCTTTCTGCAATTTGTCCAGCCGCCACAGATCCGATCAATCCATCCGGGCCATGTTGTGACCCCCCTCCCCCCCCCCCCCCCAATTTGAAGCCGTAGCCGGCCTTCTTCACCCATCCCATCACCGCCACAGCCGGTGTCAGCATAAGTATTGTTCATCTTGTCCATCACCGTTGAAAGGATACAGATGTCGCCTAGAGGGGGGTGAATAGGCGATTAAAACTTTTCCTAGAGTGGCTCAACAAAGGCGGAATAAAACTAGCGTTTACTTTGACAAGCACAACCTAGAACAACTAAGGTTCACCTATGTGCACCAACAACTTATGCTAAGCAATACAAGCAACAATGTGATAGCAAGATATATATTACTTCAAGCACGAAGGCTATCACAAATTAAAGTGCATAAGAGCTCGGGTATAGAGATAACCGAGGCACGCGGGGACGACGATATTTTACCGAGTTCCTCCCAACATGGAGTATGTATCGTTTGGAGAGGGGGTGGTATCAAACCACCAACGCCACAAAAGGCCTCCCTTATTCTCCGGTGAATCTCACCCCCAACGGGATTGATCCACGCTTACACTATCGGTGCACTTGTCGGTGGTAACCGGAACCTCTCACAAGGTTGGGGCACTTCTCCACAACTTAATATGAGGCTCCTAACAAACTCCACCAAGGCCACAACAAACGCCACCAAGGCCACAAAACCGTCTAGAGTTCCAAGAACCCAAGAGGGACAAGCTCCAACAAGTAACTAAAACCAAATCCTCCGAGGAGAACACAAACCGATGCACCAAATGCAAATGGCAAGAACACCACAAAGATGCTCAAATTCTTCACTATCAAGTTCCAACAAATCTACTAAAGCTATTGGTGGAACAAGAGAGAAAGAACACAAAGGGAACACAAAATCCCCCAAAATCTAGATCTCCAAAGATACACTCACAAAGAGATGAATCGGTTAGGTCAAAACGTGAATCTAGATCACCTGCAACTACCCCTCAAATATATGCAAGAATCAATGGAGGGGTGTGTAGAAATCAACCTCAAAGAGTAAGGCAAATGGGGGCAGAGCTTAGACAAAAGGAGGAGAAATAAGCAGCACTAAAAGATAAAAGGAAAAGGCTATTTAAAAAGAGGGGCCAAATCTGCCCGTTGGGGCGTTTTTCCTGGACTAACCGGTAGTACCGGATTGGTCCGGTACTACCGGAACCAAACAACAAATCGCCAGGAAAAGGCAAGGGGCCACGCGAGCGAGAGAAGCAGCGCGCGTGCGAGGTGGGGCCAGCAGCAATAGGCGCACAGCGGCGCTGGTCAACGCGGGGCAGGCGATCGCGCGCGAGAGCAGCGGCCAGGGCTGGGCCTAGCGAGGCGAGCGGTAGCATGCGCGCGGGGCGAGAAACGATGCGGGCGCGCGCGAGGCGAGCAGTGCGCGGGATGAGCTGGCGGCAGCGCGCGCGGTGGGCCAGCGAGCGGGAGCAGGCGGGAATTGCGCGAGCGACGCGTGGGGCCTGCAGGCGAGAGGCAGGTGCGCACGGGGATCGAGCAGCGCTAGGTCAACGCGACGAGCGGGAGGCGGGGAGTAGCTGGGCAGTTGAGTTTGGCCTACCTGGGCTGGCCGGTACTACCGGGCCGGCCGGTAGTGCCGGATTTGACTACCTAGCGAGGCAGAAGATAATTGGGGGGCGCCCAGGGGCGGGCAGTACTACCGGCCCGTCCGGGTGGTACTACCGCTCGGCCCAGAAACCTGATTTCTTTTCTTTTTAATAAAAGAGAGGCAAATTCAAACCGCTATAACTTTTGATTGGTAACTCCAATCGACCCGATTCCAATTGCGTCGGAAAGAGGACGACATGAGCTACCATATAAAACTTAAAGGTCACGCAAACATCCCATAAGACAAACAAAAATCAGACTGTTGACATGCATAATCAACAAATTAAGGAGAGAGTAGCACCGACTCATGCTAAACAACAGAGGAATTCAACACCGTAACACCAGGTTGGACATGACAAAACACACACGTACATCTAGAATATGCTATCTCAAATGCTTTCATAGCCACACAATCATGATAATTTAATCTCAAGGTAAAATGTCAGCACAACAAGAGGCTAAAGAGAAGAGAGGCCACATGGCGTATTTTAACTAAACCTCCAAAACAACAATACGTGGTCTCCAAAAAAATATTTGCAAAAAAGGAGGAATTGATGAGCACAAGAAAACTTGAATCTAAGAAACTATTAACATAGCACGAAGACAACTACCAAGCATTAGAAAAGAAAGCTTCACTATGACTACCACAATGGTAAAAAGGACAGCATGAGTCAAATAGAAATGCACATTGAAGGTCAACCAAAAAAAGTAACAGTAAGAATCATTATACAGCGATAATAAATGTGCACTCATATTCTGCAATGGACAAAGCACTATTGTCATGGCAAAGTGTTTGTTACAGAGAACAAAACAAAACACGCATTTGTAATAACATATGAGCATCTCCTAGTCATACTATTCTTTCATAGATAGGTTAGTACATATGTTCTTGTCCAACATTAGATGTTGTATACAAGTCCAAATAATCCATGAGCAATTTATGAACAAGACAGAACAAGAAAATAGTGATTAATGAGAAATGTCGCAATTGAACATGATAAATTGGTCATCAAGGCGCACCAAAGTGAAGATTACTTATAAAAACCACATATACTCTTATATTCCTCAAACAGATTTGAGATCAAAGAATTAAGAATTGCTTGCTTGCTGGATATCAATTACATTCATGTAATCCAGTGGATAACAACTAAACCAGAAACTATCAGTGCAGGATATACGACCATCTAAAACAATGCTCCAATAGAAAGCACATAAGTGATCTCATTGCTTTGTGCTTTAGTGATCTGGTTACTTGTTTGAGTGAGTGAAGTGTACAACAAATTGAGATAAACTGAAGCACGCCAAGTAAAAAAAAGGAAACCGTGAAGTTGTAGTACACATGATCATTTGTCAAATTAATTGATCAACTTCAGTGCCATCTTTTCAAGTTTATGAAAAGAACTATATTCTAGAGAACAAGTTTGGTACAAGTTCAAAGATTTGACATGAGTTAATGGACATCCAACTTGTGCATGTGATCTATCATGGAAATCCTTGGATAGATGTCTACCTATATCCTTCACTAATCAACATTGAGCATCCAAGTTGGGACATGAAAAAAATAACATTCAGAGAACATGCAAAGAACAATAGGACCTACAAAGGAATTATAGCAGCCATCGAAATAACCATTGCACTTTCACTTGTTCATGAACAAAACACAACATGGCCCTGCATGCACAAATGTTTCCAACAAAAGTTTGGTGAATATTCTGCAGCAACTAAGCAAACATTTTAGCGCACATAAATTTTTCCTGGTACATACCCACATAAACAATTTTAAAATGACGGCATCAAAATCGATCATCACACCACAAATAGAAGAATGCATATGTCTAAAAGAATAACCATATGCATCTTAGGAAGCATGCGATGCATCCCTATAAAAACAACAAAGTCTAGGCATAAACAAGATGTTCATCTCTAAGAAGCACTTCTACAAATACGTGCAATATAGTTTCTTGTACCGAACAAAGCAAAATAGTGAGAATGGAGAAGATGGCGGAGAGGTCATAACCTGCAAGATGTAGCAGAGCATGCCATTGAGGTGACGAATGAGACATATCAGATGACTCGCTCGAGTCATTCGATTGCACATCATGTCAGAAGGCGATGACCACAAGAACACCCTTTTCCATCGAAATCATGTCCTTTCTTTTTTTTGAGTTGCCACTCTCTTCCTAGCGTGGACCCCATCTGTCACATCTCGTCCTCAACGCCGGTCCATCTCATCCCGACTCCAGGGTGCACCACTGTCACACCAGATCTCCCGCAGAATCGAGCCTGCGATGGGTGAAGGGAGGACCGCTGCCGCCAACACCACAAGGGCTTTGCGACGAGTGAAGGGAAGCCCGCCGCCACCAACACCACAAGGGCTTTCACCTACGACTCGCGGTGGTGGGAGGGTGCGGGCTAGGGTTTCACCAATGCATGCCTTTTTGTTTTTTCGGAAAAACTGTTTTCAACATACATTTTCTCTAGGGGCATTGCAACGATGATATGGCATGCATATATGCACACAACAATTTCCCACGCAAGGAAAAAAAATCAACCAGTGACTAGCTAGTTCAGCCGCAAAATTGCACATGCCAGAAACATATCTCACAATCAAATTGCTGAAATTGCATCGCAATTCTACCAACAGGACTCCCTCTGTATATGCACACATCAATGATATCTATGACTCTGCATGAATTACAGATGTGGTATCACAAAAAAAAATTACAGATGTGGTATCACAAATCGAAGCTTGACAAAAGCAAAACATGTTATCTTCCCTAGGTTCGTTAAACATAGAGTAATCCAGCCTCATCCAATTACTAATTAGCGGTTCAAATCTAATCTAATCCAATCTAACAGAACAAAGAGTGCGACAAGGTGAGGCTGTTCCATGCCACCGATGATGATGCCATGTTCCTGTGTGTCTCATCATCATCATCGTATTCACAGGCGTCTCTCCAGCTACCGATAACATGGCCTGGATAGATTGATGATGATTAGCAGTCACCCACTGACATTCCGGGCCCGCCCTGACGGCCAATGGGGTCACGCCAGATAGGCCGCCAGCACGACGAGTGCAGTCTGGAGACTATAAATACCACCCGGAGAAAGGGCTCCTCGGCAAACACTAATCCCTCCCTTGCACTAATCAATCCAGGCATCCTCTCCTCTCCTCCTTGCTTCCCCCGATTGATCTCGATTAATTCTATGCCAATGGAGACAAGAGACGGCGGCTCGATGCCCACATCGCTGCTGCCGTGCTCGTACGCTGCGCTGCCTGATGACGCTGAGGCCACCGTGGTTGGGCGCGGTCGCCGGACCGGGCCTATGGTGGCTGCCATTCTCCTGGTGACGGCAGCCGTGCTCCTGGCGGTTGCCGCTTTGGCGGGCATCAGGATCGTCGGCCAGCTGCCTTCCGGTGGCACCATCATGCCCGGCCACCCAGCAGATGTCACTGACGCGATCAGGAGCAGCCGTGGGCCTGAGTCGGGCGTGTCGGAGAAGACGTCCGGTGTTGCACACGGCGGCGAGAGGCTGGGTGCGGATGCCAGCGGCAACGCGTTCCCGTGGAGCAATGCCATGCTCCAGTGGCAGCGCACCGGCTTCCACTTCCAGCCAGAAAAGAACTGGATGAACGACCCCAACGGTACGTACCACCACCATCACGTCTCCTTCCTCCAACAATTAATCCCCTGCAAGCAATCATTAATCTTCTTAGAGCAAAGCAATGCATGATGGAATATCAACAAAATTCAGTCACAAGATTCCCAAAATAACAATATACAAATGTTGATGAAATTTCCATACTATACACCACAGCACTTCTCCTTCCGCCATTAATCCCCTGCAAGCAAGCAACAATCTTGTTAGAGCAAAGCCAGGCACGATGGCATCTTGCAAAAAAAATCACTTGACAAATGTTCATGGAAATATTTTTATCCAAATGTAGGTCCGGTATACTACAAGGGGTGGTACCACCTCTTCTACCAGTACAACCCAGACGGCGCGATCTGGGGCAACAAGATCGCCTGGGGCCACGCCGTGTCGCGGGACCTTCTCCGGTGGCGCCATCTTCCCATCGCCATGTTTCCTGACCAGTGGTACGACATCAACGGCGCCTGGTCAGGCTCTGCCACGGTGCTCCCCGACGGCAGCATCGTCATGCTCTACACTGGCTCCACCAATGCCTCTGTCCAGGTCCAGTGCCTCGCCATCCCCTCTGACCCCTCGGACCCGCTTCTCACCAACTGGACCAAATACGAGGGCAACCCCGTGCTGTACCCACCGTCGCACGTCGGGGAGAAGGACTTCCGGGACCCTACCACGGCGTGGTTCGATGGCTCCGATGGAATGTGGCGGATCGTAATCGGGTCCAAGGACGACAACCACGCCGGCATGGCCTTGACCTACAAGACCAGCAACTTCATTGATTTTGAGCTCGTCCCCGGGGTTCTGCATCGGGTGCCGGCAACAGGGATGTGGGAGTGCATCGATTTGTACCCAGTCGGAGGCGCGAGAGGCATTGACATGACGGACGCTGTCGCAGCAGCATCTAACAGCGGCGGCGAAGTTTTGCATGTCATGAAGGAGAGCTCAGACGACGATCGACACGACTACTACGCCCTAGGAAGGTACGACTCTGCAACAAACAAGTGGACGCCGCTAGATGCTGAAGCCGATGTCGGCATCGGGCTGAGGTATGACTGGGGAAAGTTCTACGCATCCAAGACCTTCTATGACCCGGCCAAGAAGAGACGTGTGCTCTGGGGGTGGGTCGGAGAGACTGACTCCGAGCGCGCCGACGTGGCCAAGGGATGGGCCTCCCTACAGGTACTTTCAACATATTCTTCAACATGGCAAAGCTAATTGATTAACCTCCATTGGTTCTTAAAAATGTTGCTTTGTTAGTAATTTGCATGACTAGTCAGTGTTGCATGGCACGGGTGGGTCATGGCCATGCATGCAAATTATATCAGCCACTTGTGTGATCAATTGTAGATAGATAGGAGCTGAGTCAGTGTTGCTGTCATGTGGTTGTCAGGTGTCCTTAGCTTCATTCAGTCTACAATTCTAGCTACTGTTGAGATACCTTGACTACAGGATGCCAATGCAGCTGTGTCCTACAAACAAACTCTACATACCCATGTGGCCTAGTGGCAGTGGCATGCAAGATTGGTAATCTGATGCAAGTACCTGAGTGAATGATGACTCACAGTTAGCACTATATCTCTTGTTGGCATAATGATACTAAGAAGATTCTTCAAGCAATTGAAAAACAATGATGATGGAACAAAAAGCATCTGATATTGAGGACCATAAATAGTAGTAGTCACTTGGGATGAATCATACATACTAGCAGCTAAATCAAGGTTGCTGTCATATAGTTGTACTCAATTCCAACTACTGTTTAGCTCAATGCAGCTAAGTTAGCGTTGCGTGTCCTACAAACAAGATCTAGTGTGGCACCCATGTGGTCTAGTGGCACCCCATGTGGCATGCAAGATTGTCAATTTGGTACTACCACCAAACTAAATACTAAATAATTTTTGCTAGTACCAACCAAACTGGGATTAGATAAGAAAAAAGGATGCCTTGTCTACAGTTAGTACTAGTTTGCTGTCACACTGACAAACAATCATGTGACGTTACAAACAAGATTAGCAAGTGTTGATTAATCAATTAATTAATTAGTGTCAACTGCTAGTGCTTGCCTGATGTTTTCTGTTGTTGCAGTCGATCCCTCGCACGGTGGTGCTGGACACAAAGACGGGAAACAACCTCATCCAGTGGCCGGTGGTGGAGGTGGAGACGCTCCGGACAAACTCCACTAACCTCGGCGGCGTCACAATCGACCAAGGCTCCATCTTCCCACTCAGCCTCCGCCGCGCCACCCAGCTCGACATCGAGGCCTCTTTCCACCTCGATCCACTAGATGTCGCCGCTGCCAAGGAGGCTGACGTTGGATACAACTGCAGCACCAGCAGTGGCGCAGCAGGCCATGGCGCGCTAGGCCCTTTTGGCCTGCTTGTACTCGCTGACGTCAGGCACCATGGCGGAGACACGGAACAGACCGCCGTCTATTTCTACGTCGCCAGAGGCCTTGACGGCGGCCTGCGCACACACTTCTGCCATGACGAGTCACGGTCGTCGCGTGCCAACGACATTGTGAAGAGGGTCGTTGGCAACGTCGTGCCGGTGCTTGATGGCGAGGCGCTATCCGTCAGGGTGCTGGTGGACCACTCAATTGTAGAGAGCTTTGCGCAGGGCGGGAGGTCGACGGTGACGTCGCGCGTGTACCCGACCGAGGCCATCTACGCCAACACCGGAGTGTATCTCTTCAACAACGCCACCGGCGCCCGGGTCACCGCAACTAGCATCATCGTCCATGAGATGGACTCTTCCTACAACCAGGCCTATATAGCTTCACTGTAAAAAGAAAATGGACAGATTATTTTTTGATAGCCTATACATACGTGTAATTCCCCTTCTTAATTTTGCTTCACTCTTCCCATCTTTATTATGTCTATCATCGTTGAGGCCTTCCAGTAAGTTGTAACAGCTAGTGGAAGATGCCATGATGCAAAGCTAGAGTTGTACATGTATTACATCAGTCCAATCAATTTTTGCCTTTCAAAACTTCAGTTGGTCTATATTGTCTCAGGCTATCTACAATTGTGATACAGTGTCGAACTCCATAAATGAACAAGAAATAAATATAATTCTGCCGCCTACAGATATAACCAGGCACATCCAGACTATGTTAAAATGGAATGAAAAACATTGTGACCAAGGAGTTTTATCCATCAGGAGGTTCAGCACAAACTACCATATTTTTAGTTATGCTAAAGTGGAATGAAAACGATTAATGAAGTATGGTGGAGGTTTCTTCTGTCAATGTGATGAATTCGATAGATATTGCACAAATTTCAAATTTTGGCTTACCTTTCTCCTTTGCTTACAGATAACTAAACATGAGATAAGCAGCACTAAGGATATAACTGTCATGCATAATCTTCATATTAAACTGCTGTTAGCATTTGTCACTTCCAAACCGAAGGCAAAGAACACAAGCCTAAAAACTAGTGAATTTAGAGGAAAATATCTCCATTTTGGGTGTCTGTCGAAACCATACTAACCAACAAGTACAAAGCTAATGCGGCAAAAGGTTAGTCCAAACAACGTCCCAGAAAGCACGTGATCAGAACATTGTGCAGATGGAGCTCTATCGGCCAGGAGGTTCAGAACAAATTATCATTGTTTTAGTTATGCTAAAATAAAATGAGAATTCAAACACTTGGTTTACGTTTACCTTTATTCTTCACTTTGCTCAACAGGAAATTGACATGACATAAGGACCATATCAAACTGCTGTTAGCAGATGCAGTTTGGTACTTTGTCTGTCAAAGCCATAACGACCAACAGTTAGGAAAGCTAATGAGACAAAAGGTTAACTGAAACAACCTTCGAGAAGTACAGAATTACGCTACACACCTCTTTTGAACCCTGCAGCTGCAACATGAGTTCTTACTCTGATCCAGAAAAAAAAACATGATGGCCAGAGCATGCTTTGTTTCGCTTTGCTCAATGTTTCTCCTTTTCTTCCAACAGCAGTTCAGAGTTATATTTCAACTTGAAGCATGCACAACGTTGGCTGTATAGACAATGCAATCACCAGAAATCTCCACAAGAGCAAATGCCATTGCTAAACTTGTGAAATCTGACAGCGCCCCTCACAAGAATATCATGCCCAGTTATCTTAGAGATGAACTTGGTAGCATTGTAACAATCCAGACAGACCCGCAGATTCTTGACAATCCGAATCGGCATTTCCTCAGGAACCAAAATTAAGCCAAATGCAATTGCAAGCTTCTCGCTATGATTACTGAGCATGTGAACCTTTTCAGAATCTGCTATATCATGCAGCACTGAACTGACAACAGGCTTGTATCCTTGTTCCACCATCTTAGAGTTGAGCCACTGGAGCTTGTCATAAATTGTTCCAGAAAAGGGGGTGAGACTGGTCGTCGGCTGAAAATATGTGGACTTTATTCTTATACTTGATACAGCTGCAGTCTGGTTCCTTCTTCACTTGCCTATCCCTCATTCCACGCCTAAGCTGCACAACCAAGTTCCATTCGCCTTTAGAAGCATGCATGATGCACAGCAAGACATAGCTCACTGGGTTTAGAGGGTCAATTTTCAAGAGATTCTCAGCAGCCCATTTCCCAATCTCCATGTCACCACGCAACCTACATGAACTCAGCAACGTTGCCCATCCGGTTGCATCAGGACACCGTGGCATCTGCCTTATGAACTCCTCGGCTTCTTTTAACCTCCCTAATATGCTATACAGGTCTATCATACAAGTGTAGTGATCATCCAGGGGTACAATACCATGGTTCTCCTGCATGGACTGGAAGTAGCTGCAGCCTTTCTCCATGAGTCCTGAACGGCTAAAAGCAGAAAGGACACCAATGAACGGTACCTCGTCAGGCTTCACAACCCTTAGACAACATGTTCTCAAACAACTCAATAGTTTCATTTTCCTTCCAAAACTGCGCATAACCCGAAACAAGGGCTTTCCAGGAGACCTGGTCGTGAAACAACATCTCATCAAACAAGCGGTGTGTGTCCTCGATACTTCCGCACTAGACACTGTAATGTTCGGCCTCAACCCAGAGATGAGCGCCATACAGTGGAACTGTGCTCCCTCTTCCAGGCTTGCTAGATTAGCACAAGAACTGATAAAACTGCCTACAGTGAAATCATCAGGCTTAATAGCATCCCTCTGCATCTCCGAGAACACCCTCACGGCCTGCTCGCCGCACCCATTCTGTCCATAGACAACAATCATTGCAGTCCATGAGATGATGTTTTTGCATGTCATCCTTCAGAAAACAGCTTCTGCTGATCTGATGCCCCTGCACTTTGAGTACATGTCAACAAGCACACTTCCCACAAAGGCATTCCCATCATACAGAGTTCTGATTATGTAGGCATGGATCTGCTTCCCTCTTCCAAGGCAGCAAGGGCAGTGTACTGATCGATACCGACGCCCACTGCCCTCATCCTACTGAAAACATCGAGTGCCTCCGACTGCAGACCGTTCTGCGTCAGCCCTGTAACCATCGTAGTCCAACTGATGGAATCCCTCTCCACCATCGCCTCAAACAGCTCCTTGGCCTCCGCAACCATCTTGCACTGGAGCACCGGGTGAAGAGGTTCGGGTCGGGCATTGTGTCGAACAGGCGGCGGGCGTGGGCAAGGCGGCCGGACCTAGCGTAGGCGGTGAGTAGCTGGTTGAGGAGGTAGGTGGGCGGCGGGTGCGGGAGGTTCTGGAGAATGATGCAGTGGACGGCGCCGGTCGCCGGAGACGCGAGCGCCATCGCGGCTGCCGGCGGCGGAGGAGAGGAGGGCGGCTCATAGCGGGGAGCCGGCGCGGCGAGGGAAACTGCCGCACGAGGTTCATAGCGTGGGAGTTATGGGCCTAGGGCTGGACCTTTTTTTTTTTTGAGAATAACCTAGGGCTGGACCTGCCCACCAGGCCACCACTCATTGACGCATGGGGAAAGTTGGCTGGGCTTTGATACGTTTTTAGTCATCGACCCATCTTAACTTTCAATCCATTGAAGATTCAAAAGGCCGGGCTTTGATACGTTTTTTTTAATAGTCCTTAAAAAAAAGCTAATGGGCTTTGCTAGATGGTGCGCGCGCACCATGTGGTCTTCCACGGTGCCCCACCCATAAATAGCAAGTAATCATGTTCCTGACAAGTGCCTTCTACGAAAGAAAAGTCCTGTCCCGGTCCTCATGCGGCCACGCCCCCTCCTTCCCTCCTTCGTGAGTGTCCCATGGACTTTTGTCGTCACTGAAAATGACCAGCATATAGTTGCCCCAAAACCCGTCCTTGTTTTTCTTGTCTAAGGATGAAAAAAATAGCCCCGATCTTAGATAATCAGTTTAAAGGTACCCTGTGAATAACTACCTCTTCCATGAGACAAGCAACAACCATTAGAAAATGACCATATGATCAGATCTGGGCTTGACAAACACCACGAAAGCTCAAAGCCACCAACACAAAGTTCCCACTTGAATCAGAAAACAGATTGTGAGCATATCAAAAAATTGAAAACGGAGAGAGTAAAAACAGTAAAGAATTACATCGCATGAATTAAGAAAAATACTGAAAGTTACATCCCTAATAAATCTGAGACTTACTATCTCTGATAAAACCATGCTCTGGAAGTAAAAAGTACTGAAAGTTACATCCCTAATAAATCCGAGACTTACGATCTCTAATAAAACCATGATCTGAAAGTAAAAAATACTGAAAGTTACATCCCTAATAAAACTGAGACTTACATTCTCTAATAAAACCATGCTCTGAAAGTAAGTTACATCTGTAACCTATGAAACTAGACCAAAAATAGAAACACGACACGATTCTTTTTCCCGTTCGGTTTTTAGCGCCAGAGAGCGCGTCAGGCACATATAATTCGCCCCACAAATTATGTCCGCCAGTCCCTGCCTCCTATGTCCGCCATTCCGGTGATGAGAGGGGTGGGAATCTCTGTGCTTTGGCTCCGGTCTGTAGTTAGGTTGGCCTAGTGTTTCCAGGGGTGCTGTTTCAATGGAGGAGACAACGTCGCGTTAAAATAATTTTCCTCTGCTCTATATTGGCGTTGTTCTAACCGGTGGCGCCGAGGGGCAGGTGGCCTGGTCATCTCGTCGATCTCTGGATCCGGTGAGACTCGTGTCTGGTGGTCGGCGATCGGCACTCTCGCGGGTGGCGGTCTTGTCAGCTGTTGTAGTTGTGTTTGTTGTCCTGCAGTTGGGTGCGTGGATGACGGTATGTGGCAGCGTACCCCTTCTTTGACTACATCGGATGTAGGTGTTGTCGTTAGGATCTGGTGATCACGGGGGAGATCCCTGGTCGACGTGCCACAAAATCTCGGTCTCGTCGCTTGCGACGGTCCGGTTCATCGGCCCAAAAAACATCCTTATATGCAAAGGTGCTATCCCAGATCTTGGTATGGCGACTGTTCGCCTCTCTTTCCAACGTTGCCATGGTGGCGAAGGAGGACAGCGGTTGACAACAATTCGGCGAGGCACAAATTTCTCCAAGGGTAAAATTATAGTTTTACTTCTTGCGAGGATTTTTTGTGCAAAGTTGCTTGACAAGCGTGTTTTTCTCATATTGTGACCATACATGTAATCTCTGTAAAATATATGGTTACTTCAAAAAAGTCTAAGGGCTAGGCCCGGCCCATGATCTTATTTTCGGACCATATTGAATGGATTTCTGCCACTAATCGACGTACACACACTACTAGGAAAATGGCTATAGGTAATCAGCACATCCGTGGCTCACATGGTTGAAGTGCCCCGCGGCTAAAACAGGCGTGGCTCACCTATGGGCAGTGCCCTACTAGTAACTAGAACAACCGTGGCGCACATGACCATAGTGCGCCACAGATATGTGTGGGCCAGGGCCCTGTTGGCCGGGTAGGTGCGCTACGGTTGTTTGTGTCAACCGTGGCGCAAATGGGGGGGGTGCGCTACGCCTAAGCACATGCCCCCCTCTGCTGTGAAACGACCAGACACATCTGTGGCGCACTATGGCAGAGTGCGCCACGGATGTTACTCCTCCCTGTGGCGCACTAGGGCAGAGTGCGCCACGGATATGTCGATTTTTTTTACAGCACTTTATGTGCACATGTGTGACCACATCCACCACCCCACACTTCACTTTCCCCTTCTTCTTCCTCCTTAGATCTAGTCGGGATCTTCTCCTTCCCACCTCAATTTCTCCACCCATTCACCATTTTTAGCATGTAGAACTTGCCTTGGATGTTACATAAGTAATAGAGGAAGGTCTCCGATCTCTCATCTCCTTCTCCGGTCTCGCGCGCGCACCTCTTCTTTCCATCTTTCTCGTGATCGGTCTCTCATCTCGGTAAGTTGTCCATGTAAGGATGTGTTCATGTGTATATGGATGATATACTCATATGTATGTAGATGATCGATGCTCATGATGTGTGTATGGAGAGGATCGATGGTCATATGTGTGTGTATATGGAGAGTATCGATGATGCTCATGCATGTGTGTATGGAGAGGATAATGATATGTTCATGTGTGTATGGATCGGTCTCTCTCTTGTGTTTGTATGTGAACAAGTTGCCATTTGTTTTGCCAAAATATTGATTCATTTCCATTTTGGAAAGACTTTGGCATTTCGCAAAGGTCCTAATTTTAGGATAGGTGATGCCAAAATTTTCTATCGACCATTGCATGCATGCATTCATTATGTGGTTCTAATAGACTTCTAATTGTACCGTGTACACCGTGCAGGCAAAAATGGTCCGCATAATGAGCGAAGGCATTGTGGCTAGATTTTTGAAATGTGCGACGGCCAACATGATACGAAATAACAAGACGGATATAAGATGTCCGTGCAGAAGATGCAAACTCAACTGGGTGATCGACCCAGATTCCGGGAATCTGCAGACGCACCTGCTCCGCCATGGTTTCATGGATGGATACACTCGTTGGATAAGCGATGACGAAGACGATGGAGACGGTGAAGGTGGCCAACATGACGATGATCATCATCACGACGAGAACGGGCGAGATGATGAAGAGTCTCCTTAAGATGGTGAAGGTGCGGAAGCAGACCGGGATGATGATGATCTAGATGCCGGAGGAGCAGACGACGATGGAACAACGTCAGGCTGGGTGCGGGACCCTTATGTGCAAGAGTTGCTTCTCAAGCAGACGAGTAACGCCAGGGCTGCCGCTAGAGAGAAAGCCAAGCTTGCGCAACTTGAGAAAGACGCGGTTACTCCATTGTATGAAGGATGCAAGCCCGATGATACCCGGTTGAATGTAACGCTCAAGGCTATGGAGATGAAGGCAAAACACAAATTGAGCGACGCAAGCTTCGACGATATGATGGCATTCTGGCACGATCCTCTCCCGGAGGGGAACACATGTCCAACTAGTATCGAGGACGCCAAGAAAATCGTCTGTCCTCTCGATCTACCGCACGTTAGATATCACGTATGCATCAACGATTGCATCATTTATCGGGGCAAGGACACGGAGAAAACCACATGTCCGGTGTGCGGCGTGAGTCGATACAAGAAAGGGAAGAAAGCACCTAGAAAAGTGGTATGGTACTTTCCTATCACTCCTCGTCTGCAGCGCTATTTCGTGGACCCTAAGGAAGCGAAGCTCATGCGATGGCATGCGGAAAGGAAGAAGCCAGGAGATGATGATGATGACCCCGAAAAGGATGAGCTGCTGACGCATCCTTCAGATGCTAGCCAGTGGAAAGCATTGGACCTCGAATTCCCAGAATTCGGTGGAGATTCGAGGAACATCAGGCTTGGTGCGAGCACCGATGGACTCAATCCGTTCGGTAGCCAGAGCAGCACGCACAGCACTTGGTCTGTGTTTGTATGGATGTACAACCTCCCTCCATGGTTGTGCATGAAGAAGAAGTACATTCAAATGAGTATGCTAATTCAAGGGCCGAAACAACCTGGTACCGACATCAATCTGTATCTCGGGCTGTTGAAAGAGGAGCTAGCCACGTTATGGGAATCTGGAGCCAATACTTACGACGCCGTCGCACAAGATTATTTCACTATGAGAGCCGCGTTGGTCACTACGGTGCAAGACTATCTAGGTTGTGGGTATATCTCGGGGCAGGTTATCCAAGGATTCTGCGCATGCGTTAGGTGCATGGATAACACAAGCTATCTCCAACTAGAGAAGATCTAGGGTCATCGAAAACCGTGTTCATGGCGCACCGGAGGTGGCTCGGCAAGAATGATCCATGGAGAAAACGTGGAGACCTGTTCGATGGCAAATCAGAGACCCGAGGAATCCCAGAGCGTAGGAGCAGCGAAGAAGTGGAAGAGTTGCTGAAAAACTGGAAAGATTGTCCTAAACCTGGAAAGAAGCGAAAAAGGCAGCAACAAGACAAGCCGCTGATGAAGGTATGGAAAACAAGGTCTGTTTTCTGGGAGTTGCCATTCGGGAAGTTTCTCCGCACGCCTCATAGCCTCGACATCATGCATATCATGAAAAACGTGTGCGAGAGTCTGGTCGCCACCATATTCAACATGCCAGATAGGACGAAAGATGGTCCGAAAGCAAGGCACGACCTGATATGCTTGGGTATCCGGAAGGAGCTTCACGGAGGACGCACTACTCCTGATGATCAGGAAGATGACGATGATCATGAGTCGGAGACGACACAAGGTCGTCGGAAGGGTAAAAAGTTCAAGAAGAACGAATATTACTGCCCTCCTTCTTGCTTCACTCTAAGTCAGGATGAGATCAAACAGTTGTTCAAGTGCCTTCTAGGAGTAAAATTTCCTTACGGCTACGCGGGCAAGATAAGCAGATACCTAGATGAGGCGAAGCAGAGGTTCAGTGGCATGAAGTCTCACGACTGTGCCGTGCTAATGACGTAGGTACTTCCGGTCGCACTAAGAGGGATAATGGACGAGCACGTCCGTGAAACGTTATTTGGCCTATGCAAGTTTTTCGACGTCATCTCTAGGAAGTCGATTGGCATGGCCTTCGGCAGCCTAGGCATGGCTGCCACCACCGACGCGGGCGGCGGCAGCGGTCGGCGAGGGAGCGACGGCGGCGGATGGCTAGGGTTCGGAGGGAGGGCTCAGGGTCGCTTCACGCGAGCGACCCGGGAGGTTATATTTACTTACCCCTATCTCTGAAGTTTACATGCATGACCTGGTACAAGGAAATTCCAACCATGAAGAACATGGCAGCCTAACAAGTAGAGTAGCCTTGGAACGGACAGCATCTCAGTCTGTAGTTTTTTCGGAATTCCTTGGGAACCTTCAGGAGCAGTAACTGAATGAGTTAAAATGAATACTCCCATCCAAAATTATCAATCGTCTTTTAGATTGGAACAATAAAAGAAGAAGAATAACACGGTACCATACTATGCTACTCCATGTGAAGCCTCTAATAAGATAGGAGGAACATTGGCAAAGGGATTAGTAACCATACTGAAACTCTTGCACAAATTACACACACAATCAACACCTTCATCATTTATGTTTACAAATTACAGTCAGTCGATAGCTGACAATTCACCAGTTCAACACCATCATCATTTATATGCTTAAAAAGTACAACAAGTCCATAGGTAGCTCACAAACCATAGCATAACAAACAACACCATACACACGGAGAAGGAGCACGGCAGCAACGTGAGCAAACAGGGGCATTCAGCCCCGCTCTGATTTATTTCTCATTTGCTCGAAACCTTGCACCATCATCTATGCAGCCATATGATAGGTGCTTTGATGGATCGAGCAAGGACGACCAAACCAAACCAAATCAAACCAAACAGGAATTTCACTGCCATACCATAGCAATGCAGATGTAGAGAACCAACAGACCCATCAAACAGGAAGCAGGGGCAAGCAATGAACACCCGATAGGGAAGCTTCAGTTATGTAAGTCTGCATGATGACATGCGACCATGCAGGTTGAAGGGAGCCGTATGATCAATTCACGGAAGTAATGGATTACCTACAAATAAACCATCAATGAGATATTGATTGGCACTTATGTACACATATATTGGAACTACAAATTTTAGTTTTTTTTTGTTCCAGAAATAGTAGTAGCTTGTTGGTGCAGCATAAAAGCAAGTTCATTCACAAAGTAGGGAGACACATTGTGGCATAAGTATACCTCATCTGAGTACGCTGACTCTAGGCAGCTGTGCCTTGTAGTATAGCGAGTGGCTCGGCTGGTAGAGGGCTGGGTGATGGTTCTTCTCAAGCCCGTCCCACTCCAGGTTGTCCCACCATTCCTTCTCGCAGTCCACCTTGGGCGGCTTGGTGTAGTGCCCGACTGCCGGCAGACGCCTGAGGCTCCAGCAGCCCCTGATCTTTACGGTCTCTAGGGAAGGAGCTCGCATCCTGAGCCGGCAGATGTGCTGTAGAGTCGGGAGCTCGTGCAGGTGGATGCCCTTTAGGCTGGGTAATTCTATAACTTCATCCAGCTTGTCAGACTCAGGGTCCAAAGGGAATACCTCCTTGAGGTCACCACAGTACACTATCTCGAGGGTCTCTAGTGCATGCAAGGCCCTTCCCCGTGTGAATAAGGGGAGCACATGTACAAGCCTTGGGCAGTGATCCAGGTGCAATAGCTTCAAGTATTCAATTAAAGATGTCTTGTCCCAGACGTAGCATGCAGAGAGGAGCTGGGACACCCAGAATGTCTCTAGATAACCGAAGTTGTCCACTTGACTGACCCGGGGAGCAGTGAAGACTGTGTGTATCGTGGGGCACCTCTCGACTCGGCACCACCTTACACATTTCCATCCTGATCCGCCGGGAGGAGCCGGGATTCCGGTGATAGACGAGTTATCATACAAGTGTAACGATGTAGCCTCTTCACATATAAATTCCGGGAATAGTAAAGCACCTGGAGAATCCTCAAACAGTTTGTTGCCCTGCCTGTGCATGATCACCTTTATGTTACATGTTGTGGGTCCACGCCAAGTTATATATATCTTAGGGCAATCCCACATCATCATCACTTCAACTGGGCTATCCTTCAAGACATCTCTATATTCAGAGTCCATTATGGTACTTCTATGTGGTTGGACCTGTACTAGTTTGTCGCTGCTTGTTCCTTGGAAGTTGCTACCACAAAGAATAGATGGAGAATAGATATCAATATGTAAGGATGCATCCCAAAAATAATATCTTACAGGATAAAGTGACCTAAGGAGCCTCGTATCCGTGAGAGAAATCTGCCATCCATCCTTAAACTTTTCTTCTTTATGTTGTTGGAAGGATCGGTCAACATATGGATGTGAATGCACCGCTTCCACTCCTTGAGGGTATCCTGATGTTGCGGTCGTGTCAATCCGCAGAACATCTGGCCATGTTTTCTGTAGTGGATATGCTGGCCACAATAGTGCACGGAGCTTCTCGCAGCTCAGCAGGATGATCCGCTTAAGGATTGAGATCTCTCCCTCACTGAGGTCAGGACTTTCCACTCTTGTGCCCGAGAGGTCCAGCTCCTCAAGACTCTCCAAAGATCCTTTCAAGAACAGGTTCTTCAATTTTTTGCAGCCCCTAAAAGAGATTATCTTTAACCCCTGACATCCATCAATAGTGACAGTCTTAAGGCTACTGTTACTTGCTGGCCCAGATAAGCTTGTCATGCCTTGTCCAATGGTATTTTTTGAAAAATCAAGAAGCTCCATGGTTTCCATCTCTGAAAAAACATCGTTGTTGAAGAAGCACGTGGACTTTGTTACACGAAGCTTGCGAATGTTTCGCAGACGTCCTCGTAAATGGCTCATGTTCCAGTTCTTGGCTCCCATCACATTTAGCTCCCTGAGCTGGGTCATGAGATCCATCACTTGTGCTGACAAGATCTGATCCCAATATGTGTAGCACACGTCAAGCACCAACAAGCTTTGGAAGCATTCCCACAGCATCATGGTTTTGTTGTCCAACTCCTTCTCCTCCTTGCTTGCATCTAGATGGTAAAGATCAGTAGCTCTTGTTGTTCTTCGGAGGTCTTGGCAATGCTCAAGCCAGAGGAATCTCAGACTATGGCAAGAGAGGAATGGAGGCGATGAGAAGCTGAAAGTACACCTTGAGAGCTTGAGAACACCAAGCATGTGTGAGTGTTGAAACATGTTATCGGCAATAGCACCAGAGGGGCTCAGTACAAATCCACAAGTTGTTGTTGAAATCCAGTATGGCATGCACCCAACAGAGCATGCTGGGTGAGAGCTGAAAGTCGTCACTCTTGATTCATCATTGTTAAACCGGTTGTCCATGTTAGACGATAACAACACCTTTTTCTGCAAAGCATTACCAACTTGCCATGCTTGGTTAATGTCTGTCAGTGCAATGATGCCATCACATATCCAATAGTTACTAGAGTGGATAGCCCAGTTGTAGTCAATGATGTGAGAGCCAATCCAGGATTGTTTCAGCATATACAAGACACACTGAGCAGCAACTGCGGGATCAATGATGCTATGGCCATGCTTATTGAGGGAAACTTGTTCAGCCTCGTGGTTCACTAGATATGACCAAAGATCATGTGGATCTCGCCTATCTCTTGAAGCTAAAATAAGAACATTTGTGGTTCTACTCTCCTTCACATTGTCTATCATCTTGGGGTCAAGCCGAAACCTCCCTTGGAAAGTCCATAGCATCTTGCTATTTGCATATCCACCGAGAGAAAGACCAAAATTGAATATATCAATCTCCTCATTGCTTCCATTGTGCAGGATCAACAAGAATCTGCGATTCTGTACGGTTTGATAGATCTCTGTGAAAACTTGTTCTATCTCAGTGCGGGAGCCCTGGTATAACCCATCAAAATCATCCTCCTCATCTTGTTTATCAAATATCTCCATCACCGAATCAGGAAGCTTCAGCTGCTCTGCGATTTTCCTCTGCATTGCTCTTCTACTCTCCCACTTTGAGCAATCGATGTGGATGATTTCGTCAAACACCAGCCCTGCAGGCCTCATCGACAGCTCACTTGATACTGCAAGGCGTTTGGCTACAGCTTGTAGGACGGCGAATGCCCCAAGCCCATTCCAGCCATCAAAGTAGATGACATTCTCTCTATTGCTGCTTCTTCTATTGTCTGTACCAAGCTCATTGAGAATCCTTTCAACGGCGGCGTCAATGGTGTCCGCCTCGATAACCTGCATGGATGTGTAGTGATGAGGATAAAATCACTTCAAAGTTCAAACTAGTTAAATAGTACTAAAATAAACACAAAATAAGTCGACATATGGTATTAGATTATTGGCAATCCTATGATGCACGCCAAATTATTTTTCATACTCTATTACTGTGCATGCCTGAAAATGTACAAGAACACATATATAACTAGTGGGGATCTGATCCAGTACTACCCCTCCCCCTAAACTCGTACAAACTCATACAATATCAAACACAAGGATGGCTCAGATTGCTTGACACCTGTCGAGCATGTGTCAACCAGGGTACCACGGCCCATTTGCTTCTGGGTCCTGCCCACAGACCCACCACAAAACCATGGGGCAGCCCCCCCCCCCCCCCCGACGAAGTCAGGTGCTACACGAAAAGAGACTCCCTCAGAGCCTCAAGGGGGATCCTCCACGAGGTCGTGCCTCCCGAAGAGAAGATTCCCTGGCGAGGACTCGTGCGAAGCACACTTGGGCCACACAGCCCACGTCCTGGCCGCTGAGCGGACCATGTCCAGGACGAAGGCGAATACAAGGATGGATTTTGATGGGACAACTATCCTGGCTAGCACCAGTGGTGCAAGGAAGGCATTTACCCTTCTACAAGGAAAGCACCTTCCCCTTCGTCAAGCTAGGAGTGGCCGACAACCGCTGCCACCAAGGGGTACCACCCCCTCTCTCTCTCTCTTTGTTGGATGAAGAACGTGAAGGAGATAGAGAGGAGGACGTCGGTGACTGTCTGTCATGGATTGTGCCTACGACCAAAAGTAGCTTTAGCCTACCTTCCCACTCTCTTATCGCCATGTGGAAACCCTTCCCGACAATATCACAAGAAAAGGATCGGGGCACCTATAAGAAGGGCATGAATACATCATAGAAGGGGATCCCATCTACCCGAAGGAACCCTGGATTTCTCCTAGCTAGGAACCCTAGATCTGATCGCGTGGTCACTACCTTGTACTGTAAACCTCGACAAGTAGTATAAGCAATCTAGACATGCAGGAGTAGACTTTTACACTAAACGGTGGCCTAGACCTGGGTAACTCTCTATGTCCACCTGTTGTGTTTGTTGCTGTTTCCTCGCCAAGCTCACCAAGTGTTTGTTGAGACCGTGTTTAGCTCCTAGTGTTCGATTTCATCCTACTACGAGAGGTACCCCCGTTCGTTCACAAGGACAATTTCCAACATTTGGCGCGCCAGGTAGGAAGCCGAGGTGCATCTCCCGTACTTCCGTCGACTTGGCCCAAGAGACCCGCAACGAGCGCGCTCGTCGCAGGGCTGCCTGTCGAGTGGAACCCGATGCTAACGGCAACACTTCTCGTGCCAACGACGACCCTGCCAACCAGGAGACGATGAGGCGCACTCCTCTCTCCCCGTCGGGCAGCAGCAGCGCACCCACACGTGCATCGTGTTCGCCTCTAGGGGCGGCCATAGCAGCAACCCTTCGCTAGAGGAAGCGCCAAGAGCAGCGCAGCACAAAACACCGACTGAAAGAACATGTGGGCTCCCATGTGTGATTTTGGTAATTAATGACAATCTTTATGGACTAATGTGTGTATTAAGTTGTACTTGTTGGAATTGTCCATTGGCATTGCTTGGAGCTTGTGTCGGCTTCAAGGTCGATGAAATGTGAATAAGATATGCTTTTCAAGCTCAATGTGCACCATCTATAGAAGATCTCAGGTTTGATGCTTGCCATCCTTGATGATCATGGATCGATGATGAGGAATTAAGAAAGGCGTTCCATCTTGAGAAGGGCAAGATCGTCCACATCGAGCTCAAGTGGAATGCTCAAGGCAAAGGTATAATCTTGATAGGTTTTCCCTTTTGTCGGTCTCATGGTTAGTGGGAGACCGGGTTTAGGATAGATAGTCGTACTATCAAGAGGGGCTCTCGAATGAGTAACTCGATCATATCATTCGAAGAGAGCTCAAACCTTTGCATACTTGCATCATCATATTTGGTTGTTATTTGGTCTTATACATGTGAGGATATAGAGCTTGTGATAATCTCCATAACAAGCTCTTGTTCATCAAAATCGGATCTCCCGTTTGTATCTTGTTGCGATTTTGATCTTGGCGGTTTTTCGGTTTCTCACCAAGTGAGGTATCTCATATTATAATACATGATACATTCTCACTTGGTGATAACCAATACTTGGTGCTAATGTCGTCCTCTTTCCAACACAATTGGAATCGGGTCAATCGGAGCTACCAATCAAAAGTTATCACGGTTTGAATATTTGCCTATTTGGTTTGAAAAAGAAAAAGAAAAGATTTCTGTCTGGGCCGACCGGTACTACCGCGGGCCAGTACCGCTCTGGCAGCACACAGCCAGCCCACTGCCTCACCCGGTAGTTGTTTCCGGCCCTACCGGCCTGGCCCGGTAGAACTGCCCAGGTGGGCCGGTACTACCGGCCGGCCCAGGTAAGACCAGCTCCAGCCCACAGATCTCGCTTGCGCCCGCAGCCCAGCTCGCACACAGCCGCCGCTCGCCCGCCTCGTGCCTCGCGCGCCTGCCTCGATCCCGCGTCGCCGCTTCTCCCGCGTGCGTTCGCATGCTGTAGCATCCCAGTTGTCTAACTCCTGTAATGCTACTTGTTTTAATAATAAAAAGGGCCTCTTCCTACATATAATTGTTGCATCATCATCATATCATGCTCATGTCATCATGTCCCCTTGCATTTGAGCATCATATAAAACCCTTTTCTTGTTTGGTTCTTATCTCATGTGCATGATTAATTGTAGTTGCCTCTTGATATTGTATTTGGCTCTTGATATATTGTTGTATGCCCAAGTTGAGTTGAGGGCATCTCTCTTATTGACTCCACCACCTTTTCTTTCACCACCTTATATTCCACCATCCAACTATTCTGAGCTTGGCATTTTGTTGATTTATCTCTGGCTCATGATTAGTTGTTTGAAACCCACCCATAATCTTTGCTTGGTCTTGCCCACCTTTTGGGAATGCATATGAATAATGCCTTGTTAATGTTATTGTTTTCACAAGGATTAGTTTGGCATTAATTATTTTTGCATGGGCCATGCAAGTGCCACCTTTCCAAGTATTTGGGTTTATTTGAATTTAGTTGGATCATTTTCCTTTGCTTAATCTTGTTTTTGAGCTTGTAGATTCTTCATCTAATCTCTACCTCTTCTCCCCTTTTGGGTTAAAACCCTCACCCCTTGCTCCATGCATACACATGTGTCCATGTGAGAGCATAAGCTAGATCCCAACCCTTAAACCCTCCTTTTTCTTTGAACTTGCTTGTTCTTTGTTGGAGCATGCATGGATCAAGGAACCACCTCCCTCCAACCTTTCTCTCCCTAAACCAAAACCCTAAACTACCCTTTACTCTAAACAAACCTTTCTACCTCTCCCCTTCTAGCTTCCTTGCATGATCACCTACACCCCACCCCAGCTCGCCCTTGCTCTCTTCCATGCAGGCCCCACCCCAGCACCCACCTAGCTACCCCCACACGCCCAAGGGACCCCTAACCCTAGCCCTAGCCCGAGCTTCCTCTCTCCCCTCTTTTTCTCTCCCTAGCCTCACCTGCCACGACCCCAGGGCCACCTGTCTGCCTCCCTAGCCTCGCCTACCCCACCTGCCAGCCCCCTCGCTGGTGCCTGCCTTGCCCTGGCCTGGACCAAGCCGAGCACGTGAAAAGGGAAGGTGGCCGACGCCACCCTGGCCATCTACCCCTCCCCCACGCTAGCCCCTCCTCGCCTCATTCTTATCCTCTCCCTCACCTCTCTGGCCTCACCAGATCCCATCCCTCTGCCCTGCTTCGCTTCCCTCTGCCCTTCTCCACCGCAGTGCCGACGCCGGCCACCGTCGGTCCCCTCCGTTTCCTTGCCTGCAGCCGGTGGCGAGGAGCTCTAGGTGTCGAGGAGGAACGAGGAGACGCCTAGGAGGCCGCCCGTGGCCGCCATCGAGGAGGAGGAGATCTGTACGCCGCTGTACTCCGCGAGGCCGACACGAAACCCTAGCCGGCCGTCCGTCTGCGTCATCGCCGTCTCCCTGCGCCCCAGGCCGATCCGACCACGTCAAGCAACTCTCGGTGAGCAGCCCCACCTCCCAGACAACCCCCTCTCGCCGATCTCGCCCTAGCCTCGCCGGACCGGCCGTCGAACGCCCTCCGTGCGCCGCTGCTCGCTTCTGTCTGCAGCCTCCCCGCACCGCGCCAGCCTTTTTCTAGCCGCGTAGCCCTCTCTTGCCAGCACCCCCGCAGCCACCGCAACGGTCCGAGCCTCTGCGCGCGAGCCCCAGGTCCAGGGTTCGATTCCCACCGCGCCGCGCGCGCCGCGCGAGCGGCTTTCGCGCGCCGTCAGGCTTTAGAGAAGAAATACAGTGCGCCATGGTCTTTTGCGAAAAACCCCCTGCAGAACCTTTTTGCCAACCCGCGGTCCCTAGGGAGCCCACTTGTCTGTGTCTAGAAGTTTTTGCAAAAAGGCTCCTGGCAATTCCGAGAATAAACCCGCGGTCCTTGGTTGCCTCAGCCGCCGGCTTATGGGTCAGAGAACCCCCTGGCCCCACCTGTCTGCGACCCAGGATGGATTAGGCCGTGTATAAAACGTCCCAGAGCCTGTTTAAAATTCAAATATAGTTTAAATTATTTAAAAATTCAAATTCAATTCAGTTTCAAATAACTTTTCCATACTAAATCCAAACTTGACAAATAATATATGTTTGGATATCAGCAAAATGAGAGGATTCGAAATATGCCATCCATATTGTCTTTTGCACAATTAAAATTCCAAGTTTATTTAAATTACACCAATTGCCACTAGAATTTAATAATTTAATAACTTTTGTTTTATAATTCCAAATTAAGCAATGATATGTCTAAATTGATCAGCTCGACGAGACCTTTCTGTTTATGCTATCCTTGACTTCAATTGCAGCATGCATCATATAAAAATATAGGGTCCAGCAAGTGTTATGACAACAAATGTGAACCCAAAACTCCACTAAAATGTTGCTACTTGTTCTCCACACCTCACCATGCCATGCTACCTTTCTTGCCATGTAAATTGTGCATCATTCATCATGGCATGATTGTTTGCTTGACGCATCTTATTCATGTGCTTGTGCTCTATATTCATGTTGGCCTTGTTTGTTTGGTTTTTCTCGGATAGACACTGAGCAGGGGTTGTATCAAGAGAACCAGGAGCACTACCCAGATCCGTCCCTCGCTTCAACTGAGTTAACAGGCAAGCACTACCACATGCTTGCATACATACAGTGCCTATTGCCTCTATCTTATTCTTGCACCATTGAGTCGCGAATGCATTAAATTGAATCCCAAGTATGCATAGCCTTTACTTTCAACTCCACCAAGCTTGTTCCTCCATCCCATGAGCCATTACTATAGGAGTTGTTTGAGCCATGCGAGTCGTAGAACAGCATGTGTAGGGTATGTGAGAGTCTGTTGGATAATGAGGTACCTAAACAACTTAACCTGAGTAGTTCTGGGATAACTAATGAAAGTGGCACCGGTGAGCAACATCTGCTATTTGGTTTTTCCTGCTCACTTGTGTCCCGTAAGACCCCGAGTACTTGAAACCTGTTCCTTGAATATTCGCGCTATCCACATCCGGGAGGTATATGGGACCCCCCTGAGCCAGATCTTGATTCTGTCTTATTTCTTGGGGCCACAAACTAGTTTGAGGTTTTATTTACTATCCTGTACTTATGCCATGCTACTGTTTATTTACGATTGTGCGAGGAGCACATGTACTGTTTAGGATCGGGACACGTTTTCGCGGTATCGACAAGCCCAGCCACACTTTCGGGTTCCCAGTCGCTTACAGCCGTCCACCCAAACCTTGAGTCCGTCTCGGAGCTTGCTTACTCCGTTGTGGGATCTACTCAAAGGGGTGGCCCCCTGAAATATTTCTGAATCTTGTGATTGCTTTGTCGTGAAGGCCTCGTTGGGTTTTGATTTGGTTTTTCCGAGGTTGATCGAGTGTGTGTTGCTATTTGTGCACCCCTGCAGGGTAAAACTTTCTGAAAGCCGTGTCCGCGGTTATGGACGACTTGGAGCACAGTTTCTCGATCATAGACAAGCATAACTAAAGTACCGTTTTTAATCTGACTAAACAACTGACTAGTAAATAGTGCAAGTCTCATGGAATGGCTAATAAAACTGCCAATGGATGGGGGGTTGTTCGTCCGCTTCCTCGATTGGTAAGCGGGGAGGAGGATGGATCTGATGAGATTACCACTATAACTGTTGTTCTTAATTCACGGACATCCGTCTATCATTGGTTAGGCGGATGGTTAGCGAGTATCTGTAGACTTGCTAGGGTTTATCTTTTGCTGCAATTGCGTCACCCAGGTTGTGTCCCCTTTAGAGGCATAAAGACTTGCTGAGTACCCTTAGGGTCTCACACGATAAATTATTGGTTCAGATGAACAGGTACCCTCGCAGGACGGATACTGGGTGGAGGAGTCTGATGATGTGGGCGACGACCATTCGGTGTAGAGATTCCGGGAACGGGGATCCGTGAGATCTGTGGGCGGGGTGTGCTTAAATTCTGGGCATCTTATGCCAATTTGCCTCTTATCCGTACTCGGATTTTGTTTGCCGCTTCCGCTTGATACTCTGTTATGTGATGTATGAGGAGATATCCTAAATTATAGATGTATCTAGGATATTTGAATCTTGCCGTATGGCGTTGCTATATTTCCTTTCTTTTTAGATGGTGTGGCTCTGATGTACTCTTGTATGGTGGCTTGCATACATACCCACTTGTGTATGTAGTTGATCCCTTCGCCTGCCGATTACGCCGCCCGTACAGGTCCCGTTGAGAGGGTAGTGGTTGGGACGTCTGAAAGGACTACCAGTGAGTGGCTTTTGGGGCCCCACCGTACTATTTCAACCACTATCACTCATCCAGGCCTGTATCTAGGAGCGTAATTCACCGAGGTAGTTACAATTGGTATCAGAGCCATCCCGACCTTCAGGGTCTCAGCCAAATGGTCGTTGTCAGTCTAGAAAATATTTTTGGTAGTTATGTATATTAGGGAAAAACAAAACGCGAGAGTAGGACTGCTTCCACTTTTCTTCTTACCCACCCACCCACCCTTTTCTGGTAAGGAAGTGTAACGTTTTCAATCCGCTTCTTAAAGTTCAAACTAGGATTCACGTGTTCTGGGATTCCGTAGTACCATAGGTTGTGTGTGTGTGTGTGTGATCCCTTGTCTATCTGTTGCATCCAAATTGTTATCTTAATCGTCCTCTTGGTTATCAACTGTTGGTACATTCCAGACCGACAGGCTTTTGCAAACCGACGCGATCTATCTAATTCGTTGTACACCGACGCGATCTGTCTTACTCTTTGTTTACCGATGTTGTCTTGTTTGGGTTGTTCGTTTCCGTAGTTAATAATCTTTAGGTTCAACTTCAGAAGAAGGGGTTAGGATATGTGTAATACTTATTCATGTGCGGAGTAATGATTTGAGTGCGGGATGGAGTCGCGACCATACCACTACTCTTGTCATTCGCTTTTGTATGTTGAATTGGTAGAGTCACTAATCTTGATTCGCTAAGTGATTTTGCGCATCTATTGGTATTTTAATGCCGAAATTTGTGGAAAATTTTTCTTTGATATCTCTGTGTACCACACTCCTTTTCAGTCGTGTGCGTTATGCTTAATATCTTTTAGGTGCTTTGAACTTTGTTGATATTTTAATATCATCTTAGTAAATTGTATCCTTTAATCTTGGTTAATTCCATCTTGGTACTATTTTGGATTATTATTATTCTCCATTATAGTACTGACTTGTGTTTTATATCAATCTCAGGATGGCTCCACCACGCCGTTCAGATGAGGACATACCGCCAGAGTTGGGGGCCGCTTTGTCAAACATTGCAAATGCTTTGGCAGCCATGCAGCAGAACCAGCAACGGTTGGAAGAGAGTGTTCGGAGGAACGAGTTTGCGCCACTCCCTCCACCTCCCAAGCGTGGAGACATCAAGAGCTTCCTCAAATTCAACCCGCGTTCGTTTGATGTTTCGGATCAGCCACTCGACGCGGATGATTGGTTACGTGAGACGTCAAGGCTTCTTGAGACTGCTGATGTTCCGGAGCAGGAATGGGTAAAGTGTGCTACTCACCTACTGACGGGAGATGCCGCTCTTTGGTGGGAGAACTACCTGAAGGCAAGCTGCACTGGTTTTCAGCCTACTTGGCAACAGTTCTCTGGGGCTTTCAAAGAGCAATTTCTGTCAGAGATTGTCATGGAAAGGATGAAGGAAGCTTTTCTCAACCTCAAGCAGGGAAGTGATAATGTCCACACCTACATCAGGAATTTCATGAAACTCTCTCGTTATGGTGGTGATGAGGTCTCAGATGACAAGAAGAGGCAGAAGAGGTTCCGGCAAGGGCTCAATGCATCGATTAAGTATGCAATCACTCATGCAAGACCGGCATCCTTTCTTGAGCTTCAGCACACAGCTCTGCAAGAGGAGGCAAGCAGGCAGATGTTCGAGGAATCAAAGAAGCACAGCAGGGATGCATCAAGCTCTGCAGTTATGGCAGCTCCTTCTAAGCGGCGTGTCTGGGTTCCTAACACCCCACCGTCGCTCCTGGCTTCACCAAGACCTGCAAGTTTCGCACCAAGGCCAACAAACTTCCTCACTGCGGCTCCTAGGGGCTACAACAACCCTTACCCTGGAGCGCCTGGCGGAGTCCCTGGCCACGTTCCTCCACGCCCACATGGTGCTTGTTTCACATGTGGAGATCATGGGCATCCCAACTGGAACTGTCCAATGAAGAACAAAGCTCTCCCTCCACCCCCGCCAAGATCTGCAACAAGCGCTCCTTCGGTTCGTGCACCACCACCTCGGGCTCTCAACATCAACACTAAGCCCGGGTCTGCGGTTGTTCGTGCCAATTGTGTCAACGCCGCTCAAGCTGAGCATGCACCTGGAGTGGTGATGGGTATGCTATCTGTTAACTCAGTCCCTGCACGAGTTTTGTTCGATTCTGGTGCTTCGCATTCTTTTGTGTCTCATAAGTTTGCAGAGGAGAATGAGTTAGTCTTGGTTCCTCTCCTTAAGCGGTTGGTGGTACAATCTCCTGGTTCAAACTTGAGGGCTGTTCATATCAGCCACGGCAATCAAATTGAGATTGGTGGCTCTCTTTTCTCGGCATCCTTAATTGTTCTGGGCAACTCTGATATTGATATCATCTTGGGCATGGATTGGTTAACAGCAAATGCAGCTGTGATTGATTGTGCTGAACGCTCGGTTTCTCTGAAGATTCCTGAAGGCCATATAGTCTTTTCTCCAAGTCTGACTCCTTCTATTCAGCTCTACTCTTTGGCGGCTCTGAATAATGATGCTATGGATGCTATTCAGAGTGTTCCGGTGGTCTGTGAGTTCCCAGATGTCTTTCCTGAAGAGTTGCCAGGTATGCCTCCGGATCGTGAGGTTGAGTTTGTAATTGAGCTTGAACCTGGAACGGCTCCTATCTCCAAGCGGCCTTATAAAATGGGTCCTTCTGAGTTGGCTGAACTCAAACGTCAACTTGATGAACAAGAGAAGTTGGGTTTCATTCAACATAGCACTTCTTCTTGGGGTAGCCCAACAATCTTTGTGAAGAAGCGAGACAAGACTGATAGACTTTGTGTGGACTATCGGGCTCTCAATGCTAAAACCATCAAGAACAAATATCCCCTTCCGCGGATTAATGATCTCTTCGATCAGCTAGCTGGAGCTGTGGTATTCTCTAAGCTGGATTTGAGGAGTGGTTATCACCAAATCAAGATTCGCAAGGAAGATGTGCCCAAAACAGCTTTCACCACCCGCTATGGCCTGTATGAGTACACGGTCATGTCTTTCGGTCTCACCAACGCACCTGCTACCTTCTCGAGGCTGATGAACTCAGTTTTCATGGAGTACCTTGATAAGTTTGTGGTGGTATATCTGGATGACATTCTGGTTTATTCCAAGTCTAAGGAAGAGCATGAAGAACACCTTCGTTGTGTCCTGAACAAGCTTCTTGAGAACCGCTTGTATGCAAAGTTCTCAAAGTGTGAGTTCTGGCTGCCTGAAGTAACCTATCTTGGTCACGTTATCTCTGCCAAGGGCATTGCAGTCAACCCGGAAACTGTGAAAACAATTGTTGATTGGCTTCCTCCTGTTAATGTCAAACAAGTGTGGAGTTTCCTCGGTTTGGCTAGTTATTGCCGCCGCTTCGTCCAGAACTTCTCCAAGATAGCGAAGCCTCTTACCGATCTCCTCAAGAAAGGCAAGAAATATCTTTAGACCCCTGCCTGTCAAGAAAGCTTCGAGACACTCAAAGAGAAACTCACTTCCACCCCAGTTTTGGTTCCGCCAGACACTTCCAAGCCTTTCCAGATATTCTGTGATGCCTCCTTGCAAGGATTGGGTGCAGTCCTTATGCAAGAAAAGCAAGTTGTTGCTTATGCCTCTCGTCAGTTGAAGACGCATGAGATCAACTATCCTACACATGACCTCGAGCTAGCAGCAGTTGTCTTTTCTTTGAAAACATGGAGGCACTACTTGCTTGGCAACCGTTGTGAGATCTTTTCTGATCACAAGAGTCTGAAGTATATCTTCACTCAGCCTGATCTCAACCTTCGGCAGAGGAGATGGATTGAAGCAATCAATGATTTTGATTTGACCATCAACTACACACCGGGCAAAGCTAATGTCATGGCAGATGCTCTCAGCCGCAAAGCCTATGTCAATAACCTCGTGTTGGAAGAACAACAGCCTCTGTTGTGTGAGGAGTTCCGTCAGCTCAACCTTGAAATTGTGGAACAAGGGCACCTTCTGAACCTTCTAGCAACTCCTGTCTTGGAAGAAACCATTCGCTCTCGTCAGCGTGGTGATCCGCACACCAAAAAGCTCATCTCCAAACTTCATCTTCCAAAGTATGAGTCCTTCCACGTCGATGATCAAGGCACGCTTTTCTTCGACCACCGGATGTTTGTTCCAAACTACCCGGGA
Organism: Avena sativa; assembly: GCA_916181665.1. Taxonomy (NCBI): domain Eukaryota; kingdom Viridiplantae; phylum Streptophyta; class Magnoliopsida; order Poales; family Poaceae; genus Avena; species Avena sativa. The sequence goes on along the minus strand of OV702300.1, from coordinate 9,660,270 downwards.
TTGAGAGAGCAAGTTCTCAAGGAGGCGCATGATTCCGTTCTTTCTATCCATCCTGGCAGCACAAAGATGTACATGGACCTGAAAACACAATATTGGTGGCCTGGTTTGAAACGCTATTGTGCCAAGTATGTCTCGGAGTGTGATGTTTGCCGCAGAGTGAAAGCTGTCCATCAGAAACCTTTCGGTCTTCTTCAGCCATTGAAACCCCCGGAGTGGAAATGGGAGAAAGTGGAGATGGACTTCATCACTGGTTTTCCAAGGTCGCAGAAGGGCAACAATGCAATCTTTGTTGTCATTGACAGGCTTTCCAAAGTGGCTCATTTCTTCCCCGTCAAGGAAACAATTTCTGGAATTCAGTTGGCTGAGCTCTATATCAACAGAATTGTCTCTCTGTATGGGGTTCCGCTCGAGATCAGTTCAGATCGTGGAAGCATCTTCACTTCCAAGTTCTGGGAAAGTTTCCAAACTGCTTTGGGAACAATATTGAACTTCAGCACAGCTTACCATCCTCAGTCGCAAGGGCAAGTTGAAAGGATCAATCAGATTCTGGAAGACATGCTTCGTGCTTGCGTCATCTCCTTTGGCATGAAATGGGAAGAATGCCTCCCTTATGCTGAGTTCTCATACAACAACAGCTTCCAGAAGAGTCTGAAGACGGCACCATTTGAGGCTCTCTATGGTCGCAAATGCAGAACTCCGATTGGTTGGTCAGGTGCAGGAGAAAGAATCTGGTTTGGCCCTGACATTGTAACCCAAGCAGAGGAGAAGGTGCATATCATTCTGGAGAACCTGAAGATTGCTCAAAGTCGTCAGAAGAGCAACTATGACAGGAAGCACACGGACATGGTGTATGCCCCTGGTGATCTCGTGTACCTTCGTGTCACTCCCATGAAAGGCACACACCGCTTTGGTATCAAAGGAAAGCTGGCTCCTAGATACATTGGTCCATTCAAGATTCGTGGTAGAAGAGGAGAAGTTGCTTATGCCCTGGAGCTTCCGGAAAAACTCAAAGTCCATGATGTTTTCCACATCTCTCAACTCAAGAAGTGCTTCAAGGATCCCGGCAGGACCGTGGACCACGAGCTAATCAATCTCCAAGAAGACCTGTCTTATCAAGAACACCCAACAAAAATCCTTGAGACCGCAGAACGAAGGACTCGCAACAAGTCCATCAAGTTCTGCAAGGTGCAGTGGTCGCACCATTCCGTTGATGAAGCCACTTGGGAGCGTGAAGATGAACTCCGTGTCAACTATCCTACCCTCTTTGAGTCTTCTTCTTCCTAGAATCTCGGGGCGAGATTCCTGTTTAGTGGGGGAGAGTTGTAGCATCCCAGTTGTCTAACTCCTGTAATGCTACTTGTTTTAATAATAAAAAGGGCCTCTTCCTACATATAATTGTTGCATCATCATCATATCATGCTCATGTCATCATGTCCCCTTGCATTTGAGCATCATATAAAACCCTTTTCTTGTTTGGTTCTTATCTCATGTGCATGATTAATTGTAGTTGCCTCTTGATATTGTATTTGGCTCTTGATATATTGTTGTATGCCCAAGTTGAGTTGAGGGCATCTCTCTTATTGACTCCACCACCTTTTCTTTCACCACCTTATATTCCACCATCCAACTATTCTGAGCTTGGCATTTTGTTGATTTATCTCTGGCTCATGATTAGTTGTTTGGAACCCACCCATAATCTTTGCTTGGTCTTGCCCACCTTTTGGGAATGCATATGAATAATGCCTTGTTAATGTTATTGTTTTCACAAGGATTAGTTTGGCATTAATTATTTTTGCATGGGACATGCAAGTGCCACCTTTCCAAGTATTTGGGTTTATTTGAATTTAGTTGGATCATTTTCCTTTGCTTAATCTTGTTTTTGAGCTTGTAGATTCTTCATCTAATCTCTACCTCTTCTCCCCTTTTGGGTTAAAACCCTCACCCCTTGCTCCATGCATACACATGTGTCCATGTGAGAGCATAAGCTAGATCCCAACCCTTAAACCCTCCTTTTTCTTTGAACTTGCTTGTTCTTTGTTGGAGCATGTATGGATCAAGGAACCACCTCCCTCCAACCTTTCTCTCCCTAAACCAAAACCCTAAACTACCCTTTACTCTAAACAAACCTTTCTACCTCTCCCCTTCTAGCTTCCTTGCATGATCACCTACACCCCACCCCAGCTCGCCCTTGCTCTCTTCCATGCAGGCCCCACCCCAGCACCCACCTAGCTACCCCCACACGCCCAAGGGACCCCTAACCCTAGCCCTAGCCCGAGCTTCCTCTCTCCCCTCTTTTTCTCTCCCTAGCCTCACCTGCCACGACCCCAGGGCCACCTGTCTGCCTCCCTAGCCTCGCCTACCCCACCTGCCAGCCCCCCCGCTGGTGCCTGCCTTGCCCTGGCCTGGACCAAGCCGAGCACGTGAAAAGGGAAGGTGGCCGACGCCACCCTGGCCATCTACCCCTCCCCCACGCTAGCCCCTCCTCGCCTCATTCTTATCCTCTCCCTCACCTCTCTGGCCTCACCAGATCCCATCCCTCTGCCCTGCTTCGCTTCCCTCTGCCCTTCTCCACCGCAGTGCCGACGCCGGCCACCGTCGGTCCCCTCCGTTTCCTTGCCTGCAGCCGGTGGCGAGGAGCTCTAGGTGTCGAGGAGGAACGAGGAGACGCCTAGGAGGCCGCCCGTGGCCGCCATCGAGGAGGAGGAGATCTGTACGCCGCTGTACTCCGCGAGGCCGACACGAAACCCTAGCCGGCCGTCCGTCTGCGTCATCGCCGTCTCCCTGCGCCCCAGGCCGATCCGACCACGTCAAACAACTCTCGGTGAGCAGCCCCACCTCCCAGACAACCCCCTCTCGCCGATCTCGCCCTAGCCTCGCCTGACCGGCCGTCGAACGCCCTCCGTGCGCCGCTGCTCGCTTCTGTCTGCAGCCTCCCCGCACCGCGCCAGCCTTTTTCTAGCCGCGTAGCCCTCTCTTGCCAGCACCCCCGCAGCCACCGCAACGGTCCGAGCCTCTGCGCGCGAGCCCCAGGTCCAGGGTTCGATTCCCACCGCGCCGCGCGCGCCGCGCGAGCGGATTTCGCGCGCCGTCAGGCTTTAGAGAAGAAATACAGTGCGCCATGGTCTTTTGCGAAAACCCCCCTGCAGAACCTTTTTGCCAACCCGCGGTCCCTAGGGAGCCCACTTGTCTGTGTCTAGAAGTTTTTGCAAAAAGGCTCCTGGCAATTCCGAGAATAAACCCGCGGTCCTTGGTTGCCTCAGCCGCCGGCTTATGGGTCAGAGAACCCCCTGGCCCCACCTGTCTGCGACCCAGGATGGATTAGGCCGTGTATAAAACGTCCCAGAGCCTGTTTAAAATTCAAATATAGTTTAAATTATTTAAAAATTCAAATTCAATTCAGTTTCAAATAACTTTTCCATACTAAATCCAAACTTGACAAATAATATATGTTTGGATATCAGCAAAATGAGAGGATTCGAAATATGCCATCCATATTGTCTTTTGCACAATTAAAATTCCAAGTTTATTTAAATTACACCAATTGCCACTAGAATTTAATAATTTAATAACTTTTGTTTTATAATTCCAAATTAAGCAAATGATATGTCTAAATTGGTCAGCTCGACGAGACCTTTCTGTTTATGCTATCCTTGACTTCAATTGCAGCATGCATCATATAAAAATATAGGGTCCAGCAAGTGTTATGACAACAAATGTGAACCCAAAACTCCACTAAAATGTTGCTACTTGTTCTCCACACCTCACCATGCCATGCTACCTTTCTTGCCATGTAAATTGTGCATCATTCATCATGGCATGATTGTTTGCTTGACGCATCTTATTCATGTGCTTGTGCTCTATATTCATGTTGGCCTTGTTTGTTTGGTTTTTCTCGGATAGACACTGAGCAGGGGTTGTATCAAGAGAACCAGGAGCACTACCCAGATCCGTCCCTCGCTTCAACTGAGTTAACAGGCAAGCACTACCACATGCTTGCATACATACAGTGCCTATTGCCTCTATCTTATTCTTGCACCATTGAGTCGCGAATGCATTAAATTGAATCCCAAGTATGCATAGCCTTTACTTTCAACTCCACCAAGCTTGTTCCTCCATCCCATGAGCCATTACTATAGGAGTTGTTTGAGCCATGCGAGTCGTAGAACAGCATGTGTAGGGTATGTGAGAGTCTGTTGGATAATGAGGTACCTAAACAACTTAACCTGAGTAGTTCTGGGATAACTAATGAAAGTGGCACCGGTGAGCAACATCTGCTATTTGGTTTTTCCTGCTCACTTGTGTCCCGTAAGACCCCGAGTACTTGAAACCTGTTCCTTGAATATTCGCGCTATCCACATTCGGGAGGTATATGGGACCCCCTGAGCCAGAGCTTGATTCCGTCTTATTTCTTGGGGCCACAAACTAGTTTGAGGTTTTATTTACTATCCTGTACTTATGCCATGCTACTGTTTATTTACGATTGTGCGAGGAGCACCTGTACTGTTTAGGATCGGGACACGTTTTCGCGGTATCGACAAGCCCAACCACACTTTCGGGTTCCCAGTCGCTTACAGCCGTCCACCCAAACCTTGAGTCCGTCTCGGAGCTTGCTTACTCCGTTGCGGGATCTACTCAAAGGGGTGGCCCCCTGAAATATTTCTGAATCTTGTGATTGCTTTGTCGTGAAGGCCTCGTTGGGTTTTGATTTGGTTTTTCCGAGGTTGATCGAGTGTGTGTTGCTATTTGTGCACCCCTGCAGGGTAAAACTTTCTGAAAGCCGTGTCCGCGGTTATGGACGACTTGGAGCACAGTTTCTCGATCATAGACAAGCATAACTAAAGTACCGTTTTTAATCTGACTAAACAACTGACTAGTAAATAGTGCAAGTCTCATGGAATGGCTAATAAAACTGCCAACGGATGGGGGGTTGTTCGTCCGCTTCCTCGATTGGTAAGCGGGGAGGAGGATGGATCTGATGAGATTACCACTATAACTGTTGTTCTTAATTCACGGACATCCGTCTGTCATTGGTTAGGAGGATGGTTAGCGAGTATCTGTAGACTTGCTAGGGTTTATCTTTTGCTGCAATTGCGTCACCCCAGGTTGTGTCCCCTTTAGAGGCATAAAGACTTGCTGAGTACCCTTAGGGTCTCACACGATAAATTATTGGTTCAGATGAACAGGTACCCTCGCAGGACGGATACTGGGTGGAGGAGTCTGATGATGTGGGCGACGACCATTCGGTGTAGAGATTCCGGGAACGGGGATCCGTGAGATCTGTGGGCGGGATGTGCTTAAATTCTGGGCATCTTATGCCAATTTGCCTCTTATCCGTACCCGGATTTTGTTTGCCGCTTCCGCTTGATACTCTGTTATGTGATGTATGAGGAGATATCCTAAATTATAGCTGTATCTAGGATATTTGAATCTTGCCGTATGGCGTTGCTATATTTCCTTTCTTTTTAGATGGTGTGGCTCTGATGTACTCTTGTATGGTGGCTTGCATACATACCCACTTGTGTATGTAGTTGATCCCTTCGCCTGCCGATTACGCCGCCCGTACAGGTCCCGTTGAGAGGGTAGTGGTTGGGACGTCTGAAAGGACTACCAGTGAGTGGCTTTTGGGGCCCCACCGTACTATTTCAACCACTATCACTCATCCAGGCCTGTATCTAGGAGCGTAATTCACCGAGGTAGTTACACATGCGCGCGCCGCCGCTCGCGCTAGGACCCACTGCCGCGTGCCTGGCCCACCACTCTGCTGCGCGCCTGCACTGCTGCCACTGGCCCCGCACTGCCACGCGCCTGCTGCCGCTCGCCCCGCGCGCGCATCGCTGCGCTACTTCGCTCGCTCGCGAGCCTTCAACCCGTTGACCCGCGTGTGCTGCCTGCAGCGCTGGGCCCTGCTGCCGCTGCTTGCTGGCCCCACTCCCCTGCGCGTGCAGACCTGCTCTGATTCCCCACTGCCTCTCTCACGCTGTCTTGCCCAGGACCGGTAGTACCCGTTGAAAATGGTACTACCGGACCATTCCGAAAATTAGCCCCAACGGCCAGATTTTCTGGGCCTCCTATTGAAGCCTTTGCCCGTTTTCAGTTTAGGAAGCTTCTTCCTCTTCTATTAGGCTAAGCTTTGTCCACATTTGCTCTAGAGTTTGAAGCTTACCTAATCTTTTCCCTCCGATGATTCTTGCCCATATTTGAGTGGAAGAGAGAGGAGATCTAGATCCACGTTTTGACCTAACCGATTCATCTCTTTGTGAGTGTATATTTGGGGATCTAGATTTTGGGGGATTTTGTGTCCGTCTTTGATTCCTCCTCTCTTGTTCCCTCAATAGCTTTAGTAGCTTTGTTGGAACTTGAGAGTGAGGGATTGGAGCATCTTTGTGGTGTTCTTGCCTTTTGCATTAGGTGCATCGGTTTGAGTTCTCCTTGGAGGATTTGGTTCGTGTAACTCATTGGAGCTTGTCCCTCTTGGGTTCTTGGAACCCTAAACGGTTTTGTGGCCTTGGTGGCGTTGTGGCCTTGGTGGCGTTTGTTGGGAGCCTCCAATTAAGTTGTGGAGAAGTGTCCCAACCTTGTGAGAGGTTCCGGTTGCCACCGACAAGTGCACCGATAGTGGAAGCGTGGATCGATCCCGTTGGGGTGAGATTCACCGGAGAATAAGGGAGGCCTTTTGTGGCGTAGGTGGTTAGATACCACCCCCTCTCCCAACAAGACGTACTCCATGTTGGGAGGAACTCGGTAAAATATCGTCGTCCCCGCGTGCCTCGGTTATCTCTATACCGAGCTCTTTACTTATGCACTTTACATTGTGATAGACTTCGTGCTTGAAGTAATCTATCTTGCTATCACATTGTTGCTTATATTGCTTAGCATAAGTTGTTGGTGCACATAGGTGAACCCTAGTTGTTCTAGGTTGTGCTTGACAAAGTAAACGCTAGTTTAATTCCGCCTTTGTTGAGCCACTCTAGGAAAAGTTTTAATCGCCTATTCACCCCCCTCTTGGCGACATCTGTATCCTTTCACCGACCATACTTGCGGTCGAACCTGAGTACAAGCACCAACGCAGCAGTGACAACGAGAAGAAGGACGATCGTCCATATACTGCATCTTCCATAAGATGCACTTCCACAACATGGAAAATTGCTTCGAGCTCGGAAAGCTTCGCAGCAAGTGCAAGTACGAGGGAACTGTGGGAATGGCCATGTCTATGGTCATGACGACGGCCAAGGAGGTAGCCGCTGGAACAACCACAACAAAGGCAACAACAACAATGACTATCAGCAGAACCACCAGGCTAATGCCGCTCAGCAGCACCTCGGCAAGGAAAACTATAACCTCCCCGAGGAGGGGGGCAGGGACTACCAGGAGCCAAGAAGGATGGCGTGTATCCTCGGTGAGGCTCAAGCTCCCCTATCAACTGCCATCTAAAGCAACTCACCCACGAGATAGCCACCACCCTTCCCAGAGTTGACGACCTCAACCTCAACTAGTCACAGTTCCCCATCGCTTTCGACGCCAGCGATCACCCCAAGTTGACAAAAACTATGGGCACCATTCCTCTTGTGTGCATGCCCACCATCAACAATGTCACTGTCACCAAGACACTGATCGATAGAGGCGCATGCCTCAGTGTCATCCTGGTGGAGATATTTGAGAAGTTGAAGTGCCCTACGAGCTCTTGATTCCCACAAGGCCTTTCTCGGGAGTGATTGAAGGAACAGTCGTGTCGATAGGATAGATGAAACTCCCTGTCACATTCAGGGCCCACAAGAACTACCACACTAAGATAATCGACTTCAACGTGGCACACGTAGGATTTCCCTACAATGTCATCCTCAGCTACCCCGCATTGGCAAAGTTTATGGCGGTGACCCATCACGCCTACAACCTCGTTAAGCTCCCGGGTAGCAGTAGCAGCATCACCATCCGTGGCGATGAGAAGTATATGGTGCACTCCATCGAGCACATCTACAAGGTTGTCGCTGCCACCAATACAACTGATGAAGACGCCATAGAGCTCCCCATGAAAAAGAAGCAGTTGTTCTCTCAGGAGCAAGCCGCAACTAAGAAGGTAAGATCGGATGCCAGTGGCTCGAAGGCTAGCGTTACCATCAGTGCCAACCTGCCTATCAAATAGGAAGGCGCGCTCGTCGCCTTCCTGCGGGAAAATTCTGACATGTTCGCCTAGACACCATCAGATATGCCCAGCGAACCCAGGGAGGTGATCGAGCACCACTTGGCAGTGTGCCCCACTGCGCGTCCTATGAAGCAGAAGGTGTGTCGTATGGCACCAGAGAAGCAAGGTTTCATTGTCCAGGAGGTGGAGAAACTCAAGAAGGCTAATATCATCCGGAAGGTTGACTATGTTGATTGGCTTTCCAATACCGTGGTGGTTCCCAAGGTTATCAGCGGAGGGCGCACCTATTCATTGACTTCATGGACCTCAACAAGGCCTTCCCTAAGGACCCGTACCCATTGCCACGCACTGACCAGATTGTGGACTCCACGGCAGGCTACGACCTCCTGTGCTTCTTGGATGCCTTCTTAAGATACCACCAAATCAATATGGCAAAGGAAGATGAGGAAAATACAACGTTCATCACCCCTCATGGGGTGTTTTGCTACAAGTGCATGCCTTTTAGCCTAAAGAATGCAGGAGCTACCTTCTCGAGGCTCATGCGCATCTCCCTCGGCGAATAGATGGGCAGAAACGCCAAGGCATGCATCAACGACATTGTCGTGAAGACTCGCGACGAGCGCACACCCGTTGAGGACCTCGAGGAGACCTTTGCCAACCTGCGTAAGGTAAACATCAAGCTAAACCCTGCCAAGTGCGTCTTATGTGTACCTTCAGGAAAACTCCTCGGGTTCCTCGTCTCGCATCGCGACATTGAAGCAAAGCCCGACAAGGTCCGTGGCATTGAAGAAATGCGGCCTCCATGGTAGCTCAAGTTTTTCAGCACTTGGTGGGATGCATAGCTGCTCTAGGTTGTTTCATCTCCAGGCTCAGGGGAGAAGGCCTTGCCTTTCTTCAAGATCATGAAGTGTTTAGGAACCTTCAAGTGTACTCCAGAAGTTGATGCCGCCTTCGAGAAACTCAAACAGTATCTCACCAACCCAGCAATCATGGTCACTGCATGGATCCACGAGCCTCTACTGCTATACCTAGATGACACTAAGCAAACAGAAGCGTGGTCCTTGTTGCAGAACGATAAGCCAAAGAAAATTCCAAGAAGAACTCTACATCGCCAGGCCTTGAGCCTCCTGACGAGGGAGCCACACAAACGGTGCTCGCTAAGGAGAAGGGCCTCGCCGAGCTACCTGAAAAGGAAAATCTCGGCGAGACACAAAACAAGCCCCGAGAGGAGTATCCTTCAACACCTAAAGAGCCGAGTCTCGTGTATCACCTTGTCTAGTTCGTCAGTACGGTGTTGCGCGACGCACGCGACCGCTACACCGTGCAGCAGAAAGTGCTCTACACACTGCTCATCACTTCCAGGAAGTTGTGACACTACTTCCAAGGACACCCAATCAAAGTCATCACGAAGTTCCCTCTGGAGAGGTTTCTACGCAACCCCAATGCCACGGGCCGTGTGGTGGAATGGTCCATCGAGCTGCAGCCTTTCGAGCTGACATTCCACACCACAACCACCATAAAGAGCATGAACCTAGAAATTTTGCCATGGAATGAACCGATCCTTTTATAGAAGACCCCCCGAGGAAGAATCGCAACTCCCAAGAAAGATGGCACCGGGAGATGGTCCATGAACTTTGATGGCGCGTTCGCACACGCGTGCGCGGGTGCTGGAGTAGTCCTCACTTCACCAATAGGCCAAAAACTCTACTACGCAGTACAGATGTGCTTCAAGGGAAAAGACAAGGTCTCCAACATCATCGCTCAGTACGAGGGCCTCCTCGCCAGGCTGAGAGCTACGATTGCTCTCGACATCGAGCGCATCACCAAACAAGGAAACTCCCAGCTCCTCGTCAACTTATCTAACAAGTTCTACAAAGCTAAGGAAAACCACATGGCTGCCTATCTGGAGAAGGAGCACAATCTAAATAAGCATTTCCTCGGCTTGGAGCCAAAACACATCCCTCACGGAGAAAACATGGAGGCACACGACCTGTCCAGGCGCGCATCCAAGCGCGAACCATAACGCCCATGTGTCTTCGAGGAGAGGTTGATGACGCCATCGATTAGGCCGCTGGCCGCTAGCAAGGACGCCCCCATCGAGAAACTCCCGCCGCCACCCGGCACAGGCGATGTAGATTGTGGCCCACAAATGATGGAAATCACTCACCAGGCCACAAGCTAGATTGACGAGCTAAAGGTATACTTGAAGGCTAGGACTCTTCCCAAGGATGATGCAACTAAGAGCATCATCGGCCATTCCAAGAGCTACCGTGTGATGGACAGAGCCTCTAAAGTAGGCTCCCCAATGGGGAGGCATTGCACTGTGTTTCTGTAGAAGAAGGGAACACACTCCTCGCTGACATATCCGCTGGAGAATGTGGCCATCACTCCTCGCACACTCTCACCGGTAAGGCTTTTCGCAGTCATTTCTACTGGCCAATAGCGCTCCACGCCTAGAAAGTCCATAAACCCACTCTCTTGGTTGTTCATGGTCTAGGGGCTAGGAGCCTTCCCTCGCGCGCTCGGGGGCTATCGCTACCTCTACATCACCGTCGACAAATTCACAAAATGGGCAGAGGTGGAACTTGTCCACACCATCCCAACAAAGTCTGTCATCGAGTTCATCAAGGGTTTGGTGTGCCGCATTGGCGTGCCAAACTGTATCATCACCGTCGACAACCAGTTCACCAGCGGCTTGTTCAAGTCCTACTGTGCGAACCTCAGCATCAAGATTTTCTACGCCTCTGTCGCTCACAAACGAAGTAACGGCCATGTCGAGCGCGTCAACGCCGAGGGGCTCAAGGGATTTAAAACCAAGAGCTTTAACAAGCTTAAAGACCATGGCAAGGGCTTGATTGATACGCTCCCATCCGTTCTTTGGTTGATCCGCACCACGGCAACCAAGCTCACTAGAGAAACGCCCTTCTCCCTTGTCTACAGGGCAGAAGCGATCCCTCAAGCCGAGATAACCCAAGGGGAGGAAGAATTGCTGCTCCTCGAGGATACACGTCGTCAGGTTGTTGTTTGTGCCGCGCGGTACCAGGAAGGCCCGTGTTGCTACCACATCCGCAACATCCATCCCCGCACGCTCGAGGTTGACGATCGTATCCTCCAAAGGATACTCTCCCGAGAAGGCCTCAACGAGCTCTCGCCAATGTGGGAAGGCCCCTTCAGGATAGTACAAGTTTCCCGTCCTGGTGCGGCGCGGCTGTAAACAGAAGAGGGATTCTAGGTGGCGAATCCATGGAACATCCAGCACCTTCGAGATTTGTACCCATGAAACATCTCCTGAGCATCGACACCAGTTTGCGAGAGTTTTTGCACATCTCGTGGAGCACTTGTAATCAAAAGACTCATGCAAGCAATAAAATAAAATCTCTTCATGATTGTATGCGCTCATGGTATCTCTATTATGTCTCACACGAGCGGGGGATAGGGGTGCCCATGCTTGGGTCTGCCCCATCGCCAAAGCCCAAGCGACCCGAGCTCTGGCTCGCGGGACTGATCACCCGCACACGTCACCTTGCCAAGGAACTTGGCGCTTAACCTCCTTGTGTAACACACATACGTGAACAAAAGAAGCGCATGCATTCATCTCGTTTGTAAGCCTGCTGGCATGACGATGCCCTTAAAGCAAAGCGCAAACGCAGTCCTACTCCACAAGGAAGTAACTAGGGTCCTCGCAAGAGGTCCCTTTCGCGGCCCACAAGGTATCCTCGTGGAGGGCTTGCCTATGTTAGCAAAACAAAGCAGAAGAAAGTCCTCAAGTGGGGACATCACGGGATGTGGTCCGAGGCACCATAGGGTGTCCTCGCTTGCATCTCACAAGAGACCTATCATCCAGGAGGGTCGTCACGGGATGTGCTCCGCGAGGCGCCACAAGGTGTGTTCGCCGAGGCCCACATGGTGTCCTCGCCTATGTCTTACAGGGGAGGCCATCACGATATGCTCCTTGCGAGGCATCATGATAAGTTCTCGTCGAGGCCCACAAGGTTCCCTCGCCTATGTCTCGCAAGAGACCTTTCACCAAAGCCTCACGAGAGGTATCTCTAGAGGCCCACAAGGTGCCCTCGCCATAACTCACAAGAGGTCTGCCCCAGGCACGTGCCTCGCAAGCTGCGGCTCGCAGGAAGGACTCCTTGCCGAAGCTAAGTATAATGTACGTTACGCCATGCTCTTCTTTTTTCTCTTGTCCCACACTTCATGAGCGGAAGGGTTTAAGAGAAAGGAACCGAGCACGGATTGCACATGCAAAACATATATAGTACACTAACGATCCATGAGGGCAGTGTCTTAACAAGCACGCGTTTTTTACATTTTTTTAGGGGAAGCACGCGTTTTTCACATACACAAGTACGGAATACAGCTTGGGCCTTCTTGGGCCGTGCACCATAGGCGCCTATTCCCGCGAGGCGCAGGCCTCCGCGTTCTTGCTGGATGTCTCGCCCAACTCCGTGTCGGAGACCGCCTCGCCAGAAGGATCAGAGGCCTCGTCGTCGACCACCTTGCTCTACTAGAACTCCAAGAGGGAGTCCACTACAAAAATACCCCCGTTGCCGGCAGATTTTTAGGTGGCATAAGCAAAAAAGAACTGGGATTAAATTGCGTCGTGCTAGCTGTCAATCGGTACCGGTTATGAGACGCCTCGGTAACGCGAACCAGGGTAGTAATGATTTTGCCGCGTAAAATAGATAATGTTGACTATGGCCTCCACATGTGTGAATGTTCGTGTTTGTCTTACTGACGGGTGAGCGCCACCGGATTCTAGCCATTGCCATATGAATTTATAAGGAAAGAACCTTCCTCCCCACGACCGTACTTTCTCTCCCACCTCACGCGCTTCATCATTTCTTCAACCTCTGTCTTTATCTCTCCACGAAGCTTTAGGCGGCGGCGGCTAGAGTCGGTACGGTGGCGAGAATCGGCGGCGGCATCAGACGTACCGCTATCGTTCCATTAGACAAGCTTCAGGCAGTTGTTGTTTTTCGATTTCATTGCCATTGAATTTTGCATTTGGGGTTTTTTGTTCCTGTGTTCATCCCAAAATTTCTCGATTTCTCGACCTCACCAATGCGCATTGCTGTTTTTTTTTCAAGTTCGACGTTTCTGGACTACTGGAGCACATCCGTGACCTGCAATGGCACGGGAAACACGAAGCGAACGTGTTCAGTCAATGCCCTGACCATGTAATCGCCTAGAGATACATGGCCTATGACAAGAACTTCGCATAGGACACCGGCCGCAAGTTCCTCTTGTGTCGTCGTCGGGGTGCAGCTTCATGCCGTTGGGTGCGATGGGTTGATCCAGAGCATCCAATCCACCTCCAAAAATTGTTGCGCGAGCTCTGGTAGGGCAAGATGGATGACAACAAACGAAGAAGACATGTCGCATACGACAAATACATGGGACTTGCAATCAGGGAATTACAGAATCAGGCGAGCGAATGATCGTGTTGCAGCAGTGTGCAAGCCATTATAAATAGGTTGGACAAGCTTGCTAATAGACGTAATTAGAGTTATAGTTAATTATGTTGGTAGTATTAGTTCTTAGTACTAATTAATCTTATAGTAGATCGAGTAATCTGTAGTGTTTTTTGGTGGCTTTTTCATTTTGGACAGTGCAATGCCACGACTCGTGCACGAGTACATGTGTACTCCATATATGCAAATTACTATTTTCCCATTTTTTGTATGTTCTTTTGTTGGTTTGTCAATCAATACGAATGTTAATCAAATAGAATGTTGGGGAATATGCGACATGTTTGACTTGCCAAAAAAAGATAAGGCAAAGGTTGGTGTAGTTAAGAATCATACTAGTTCTTTCCCCGAAGGGCCCACACAGGTCGCTCTTATCCTTGTCCAAAAAAATCTCCCACCCCACCAACCCTAACCCTAGCTCCAGCTCCGTGGCCGCGCTGACCTCTACGGCACGCCGTACCGCACCGTCCTCCGTGGCGGCGCTGACCCCGGCCATGCTCACCATCTACGCCACGCCGAACCACACCGTCCTCGGCGGCGGCGCTAAACCCAGCCGCACTCACCTCCTGCACCATGCCGGACCACACCATCCTCTATGGCGGAGCAGTCCTCGGCCGCATATTCGTATGTCCCCAATCCCTCGAATTGTCATTGTTTATATTCAAGCATTGGGATTTGTTAGTATGTCATTGCTTTATGGTTAGTTGTGTCTTGGGATCTAAAAACTAACATTGCTAGGTAGTAAGCAGTGATGTCAAATTGTCTTAAACTGTCTTAATTTTCATGGTGAACGACAACAGTAACAAAGTTCCAAGGTCTCAAAAGCTTGTGGCCTGTACCATGCGAGGTAAATTAACTTGCTCTCAATATACAGCTATATCAATACAAGACACATATAACTATGAAAATTTACTCTTCCATATATGTTTGGCAATGAAGTTAATATGACCAATATTCTTTCCCTTGGTGTTTCAGGTCCCGATATTCACTAGTGGAAAAAGGTCCTATAGTCCCGGTTTCGCACCCGGGACTGCGAAATCGGGGCTAAAGGCCCCTATCTCTAGTCTCGGTCCACGTGGCAACTTTACGGAGCGGGGGACGGAGGACCTTTAGTCTCGGGTCATAATACGGCCCGGGACTAGAGATTTTTTAAAAAAAAAAACGATTTTTTTTTGAATTTTTTCTTGAACTTTTGAATTGTTTGACTCGTTAATCATCTCACTTGGAACATTTTTAACACTAACTATACTTAATCTTAGGTCAAATTGCATTCATGGTCAAACTTTCCGGTCCGTCACCCATCCTAGCTACTCCACCCCCAGCATGCTTAACTTCTTTGTTCTATCAAGATGTCCTTGCGTGAATCCTATTTGTACCTTGTTGTCAAGACTACCATATCAATCCTATAAGCTCATATCAATATGTCACACGTCTTTATTTTTCAAAATTACAAACAACTATTTAAGTAAACAACAATAAATAAGTAATAGTAATATTTTAATCCAATGAAAGTAAAAAACTAATTAAAAGAATATTTTATTCATTTTTTGCCATTTATTCATTTAATATGCCATAAATAATATATTTAAATCTGTAAATCGAAATTCGACAAATAATATATCATTATTATCGGAAAAATGTGAGGAATCCAAATATGGCATAAAATTGGTAAAAAAATTTAATTTTTCAAATAACTTTTTTTCCTTTTCGAATTTTAAAAATCTAAAAGAATCCAAAACGGCCTAGGGCCATTGAAATAGAACTCGATTGATTTTCCGCACATTTTTTCTGACATCGTACGCAAAAGTTATAGCCATTTGAAGTTTTCATGACATTTTTTAGCAAAATATGTCAAAATTCATGTTAGTTATTTTTTGTAAAAACTAAATCACTTAATATAATTATAGTTTGAAGGATTTTACTTTTGAATTTTTTTATAACTTTGTGGCATGCTTTTGAAACTAGAAAAGGCGATCTGGGGGGAGGTGGACAGAAATCTCCTGCCGCGGCAGCATTTTTGCCCGCCAAAAAAATTGCCAAATTTTTTAGTCTGAGTTTATGTCTCAAACCGGGACTAAAGAGTGTTTCCTTAGTCCCAGTTAGAGACACCAACTGGGACTAAAGGGTGTTTCCCGCGCCCACACCCCTTTAGTCCCAGGCCGTATCACGACCCGGGACTAAAGGTCCGGAACGACCCGGGACTAAAGCTTTTCTAGGCTCCTAGCCGCTGAAAATGGTACGAACGGCCCGTAACAAACCAGGACTAGTTTCGGACTCGGGACCGAACTGAAGCCCTTTTTTCTACTAGTGATTATATCACTGGAGAAGAACTCCCTTCGATATAGGTTTGGAAATGAAGTGGACATGATCGGCTCAAAAATGAAGAATCTTAAGAGAATTGTTTGAAGTTATAGGCCAGAAATTCCTTACTATGTTTGCACCCTCAAGAAAACCACAGACTATAAAAGAAATATGGTAATTCTCTTCCCTCTGAAGTACT
This sequence comes from Avena sativa, assembly GCA_916181665.1. NCBI lineage: Eukaryota > Viridiplantae > Streptophyta > Magnoliopsida > Poales > Poaceae > Avena > Avena sativa. The sequence continues at coordinate 9,644,153 of OV702300.1, read as the reverse complement.
GTAATTCTCTTGAACTCTAACCATACCTAGTATTGTAACAATCTAAAATGTTCCTATCTTCCCTGTGTAGTGCTTCTCATCTAGTTTCCTCTAGGAAGTATACTAAGTCTTACATATCTGGAGAAACCGTTCAAGCAAAGTCATGCGAAAATGAAACTACTGTAATTTTTAGAGCAAACTAAAGAGAATACATTCGCCAACACAATCTCCAGGAAGGTGATGTTTGTGCCTTCCAGTTGTAGTCAAAGCGGGTTATCTGATCGAGACGGTGCATATTTTGTAGTATATTTTGTAGTTGTTTGAACTTGTTGGAATCAGTTGCATCTTTTGTGAGTTGTGAACTTGTTAGGTTGAGCTGTAAAGTATGTATATAATGAATGCTCATGTTAATTCAGCTGAAGTTGCATTCTATGTGTTATGAGTTCTTTGTTATGTTGTTTGTTGGGTTGAGATGTAATATAGATATTAGATATTTAATGGGGGTCGAATTGAAAAAATTGCCATATAGCATGCACCAACAGAGACATTATGAGGGATTGCCGTTATGTCATAGTCTCATAGCTAACACGGCATGTACGCAGTGCCTCCCTACATGGGTTGTGTCATAAACGACTTGCTACCATGGAAGCGCTAGCTCGGAGGATCATGTTGTGTCACGCCAAAAAATCCGCCGCCATTGCACAATCCCTAAAGAAGTTATCCCTGGCGGCTTTTTTTGCCGCGCCAGTGCAAGCGCGACGACTAAAGTTGTGCCTCGGCGTCAATAAGCGCCAGGGACCGAGCTTCGTGTTGTAATGGTTCACGTGCTTCTGAGCCTCTGTCGCAAGCACACTGGCCACGCTGGGATCCACGGGCTTGATCACGGCGGCAGATCAAGCCTGGGGTCGAGGCGAAGGAGATTGCTGAATATGCGCCTGCCAGCTAGGCCCAACAGTTGGCGGCATTCCTCCTCAATGGCGTTGTCGAGATTATACCAAAGTTGGTCCAGCTCGCCGGATGTCTAGTTCTTCTCCAGCATCACCTGCTTGAGAACGGCCTAAGCTCCCTGAAGCTTTGCTTCCATCTTCTTCTTCACTTCCTAGAGGCCCTCTACTCCTTGAGGAGGCGATTCTCCTGGTTTTCTCGCGGAGCCTCGCGTGTGCCTTCGCGAGCTCCTACTAGCTCTTTGCTAGTTGGGTCTTTACCTCATCAAGACGGTCACGCTCCACGCCGAGCTCTTTCTCCTTGGCCCCCAAGCTGGCTACAAGGGAGGTGGCGTATTGCTCCCGCTCGAGGATCTCCTGCTTCTTGGTGCTCAACTCCTTCGTCTCGCGGAGCGACAACTCCTACTGTCTGGTCTTCACCTCCTTATCGGCAGCCAAGATCTCTTTCTCGCGGTTGGCGGCATTTCCCTCTCGAGAGATAAGTGCCTCTTCGCGCCTCTTGGCCTCCGCAAGAATCTTCTTGGCATCCTCGTGATGAAGGAACGCGACTCCCTCGGCTTTGTGATCAGCCTCCGAGGCATCGTAAAGCCGGAACCATGCTTCATCAGAGGTGAGCACGCTCTGTCGCCAACTCCTCCGCCCTGGCCATGTCCTCGCTCACCTGGGTGAGGCCTACGGCGGCGGCCTACAGCAGCAAAAACGGAATTTTTGGGGCCAGGAGGGCTTCCCCGCATATCCAAGATCCACGCTGCCCTGTCTGGCATGGGCGTCTTTGCTGCTGGGCAAGAGGTGTGGACGAGGCCACGGGTCGCAGGTTTCTCGCTAGGAGGAGACAACGTCGGTGGCGCCAGCAGGGCGCAAACCCGGTTCCCAATTTGTCGGAGGGGCAGAGCCCGCCGCAGATGAGACAACCTCCCCCGAGACAGAGCGTACGGAGGTTGATGCCCCAGAGATGCCCATGCCAGACAGGGCAGCGTGGATCTTGGATATGCGGGGAAGCCCTCCTGGCCCCAAAAATTCTGTTTTTGCTGTTGTAGGCCTTGCACCGCGAGGGCTCCCTGCTCACCGTGGCATCTCCCATAGTAGTGACCTCCCCCACGGGGCTCTATTAGGGAGCGGGGTCACTGTGGCCCATAGGATCCTCCACCTCCTAGTCTTCCTCGAGGAGCCCCTCAGCATTGAAGCGGGGCATTCCCTCGAGAACCTCGCTCCTTTCGGTGGCCGCCAGCAGTACAACGGAGGAGAAGCCGTCGGAGGATACTTCACCCCCGGCTCGAAGAAGAGAGGCTTCATTGACTTATTGATAGAGGACTCCACTAGGAGCCCCTCTTGAAGCTTCATCCGGTCAACGTCGCCAGAGTGGGCCCACATATCGCACTGATGGGCCCGGAGGGGGCGCAATTTTCTGCCGAACATACTCCCTGGCAACCATCTGCTCTAAGGATGGCAATTTTACCCATGGGTACGGGTACCCACGGGTACCGTACCCGCATGGGTAGGATATGGGTATACTTTTATACCCATGGGTGATACCCATACCCTGCCCGTTAAGTCACGAGTACGGGCACGGGTATAGGGAGCTTTCCCTTTCTTGGGAGCCATCGCTCAAGGAGGGTAAGAAGGAGAAAAAATGTACTGACCCAGGAGGAAAATGGAGAGCTAGCTTGATGAGGATAAATGGCAGCGAAGAATGTGAGAAGAAAAAACCCCACAGCCATAGGCTCTGCTCTTCAAGCACCCTCAGGCATTTACCAGAAGAATCCATCAGTGCTGCGGTTACCATATTCAACGCCTCAGGGAGCCCCCTCCGTTCGGTCTCCACGGCAACCATGGACCGCCCCACACACAACCACCGTGTGTAGTCGAGCAAGCCCAGAATCTCTCAAGGCCCCTGTCCCTTTGCTCCCAAGATGCACGTGGCCCAACCGCCCGGGGGCTACTGTCAGGCTAGTGGCAACCAGGGTACCACGGCCTATCTATTGCTGGGCCCTGCCCACAGAGCCGCCACAACACCATGGGGAGGCCCCCTCACGAACTCAGCTGCTGCACGAAAAGAGACCCTCTCAAACCATCAAGGGGGATCCTCCGCGAGGCCCCCTCTCGAGGCCATGCCTCCTGAAGAGAAGATTCCCTCGGCGAGGACCCATGCGAAGCACACTTGGTATGCAATGCCCAAGTCCTGGACGCCGAGCGGACCATGTCCGGGACGAAGGAGGAGACAAGGATGGCTTTTGATGGGACAACTTTCATGGCTAGCACCCGTGGCGTAAAGAAGGCATTTACCCCTTCTCCAAGGAAAGCACCATCCCCTTTGCAAAGCCAGGAGTGGCTGACAGCCGCTTCCACCAGGGGGACCATCCCCTCTCTCTCCGGTCAATGAGGAACGTGAAGGAGGCAGAGAGGAGGAGGTCAGCTGCTGCCTGCCATGGACCGTGCCTATGGCCAAAAGTAAATTTAGCCTACCTGCCCACTCTATTATCGCCATGTGATAACCGTTCCCGCCAATATCACGGGAAGTGGACCGCATCGCCATCATAGGAGGGGATCCCATCTTCATCTACCTAAAGGAACCCTAGCTTTCTCCTATCTAGGAACTCTAGATCTCATCCCCTGATCACTACCTTATATTGTAAACCTCGCCAAGCAGTATAAGCAACCCAGACATGCATGAATAGGGTTTTACACCGCACGGTGGCCTAAACCTAGGTAAACTCTTTGTGTCCCCCTGTCGTGTTTGTTGTAGTTTCGTCGACAAGCTCACCGAGGGTTTGTGGAGATCGTGTTCAACCCCTAGGGTTCAATTTCAGCCTACTATGAGAGGTACCCCCGTTAGTTCGCAAGGACAGTCTCCGACAATACCCCTTCGTAATTAGTATATACACGTATATGTAACCCTGTACAAAACCCCGTATAACTCAACTAAATAATACGATTTTTCTAGCCGTACCTATACTAGTACAAGCTCTATGCAAAGAGGAAGAAAGTATGGATGTACGCCGGATCATCACAGGCGAAGGCCATGTCCGCGCGCGGTGGTAGTGGTGGCGGTTGGGTCCGGTGAACCACTGACTCGTCCTGGCCTTGTAGGTGTGTGTTGGCAGGGCTGGCGCAGCGACAGCGGTGGCGCAAGAGAGCTTGGCGGCGGCAGTGGCTGGATAGTCCGGCAGCATGTCGGACGGCTTGCCGGACTGTACGGTGACTTATCGGGCGGCGGTGGCTGGATAGTCCGGCAGCATGTCCGACGGCTTGCCAGACTGTACGGTGACTTATCGGACGGCTCGCTAGACTGTCCAGCGACTTGCCCGGCGGATCGTCTGGCTAGAAGTTCCCAGCTACGAAAAATTAACAGAAGCTCATGGGTTGTGAGATGGCCGGTAGTCGTGACGATGGCCGGCGGCGGCGGCGGTCGAGGTGCTGGACGGTGGTGGGCAGGCCGGATCGTGTGCGTGTGGGAATGCCGTATATCTACAGGTCCCAATCAGTATTCCTCTATAGGGATAATACTCGGTTTGGATACGGTTTTGGATATAGACATATTTGTACGATTTTAGGGGGAGGGGTAGTACTAGATCAAACCCCCCTAACTAGTGAATGTGATGAACGCTGACATATATAAAACTCTACTCCAAAACCTACCAGAGTTAAATATTTTGCAAACTAGGCTCAAATGGATGTAAATATATATAACATGCAGAATGGAATAAAAAGTAAATATGTGCAGAAGTACCTCGGTACGCATAATGAATTGGTTAGATCCGTCGATCTATAACCTCTACATTAATTCCATCAGGGCTGGAGATCAGCTCTTAACAAATTCTGACCACCTGCATACATCAATATATATACAAACAGCAGTGATAAATAAAGCTATAGCTCATATAGTAAGTCGGAAGAAGCGGGCTGACAGATTGAGCAAAAGTGTGGTGAGCTAGTTTTGTACCTTGGTTAAGGCTAACAAGTGAAGTATGTAGCTTGAGAGAAGCGGAATAGATTGTTCAGGTGCCACTACCAGATGGCCTGATTATATTATTAGGGAGCAAAAAAGGGACAAGTAACAGAAATATGTGAGGTGCATCGTGCTTGTGGTTCTTTCCGTTTGCTTTTCTTTTCCTATTTGCTTTGCTTTCCCTCTCTCATTGAGAGAATTACCTTTTTCTTTCACCAAAGACAGAAATCAATTCTTTGCTTGTGGCTGGCTTGCTACAGGGTATATCTAAAGATGAATGGTTGCACAAGGCTGTCTGTTCACTGTCCATGCTTCATGTTGACTCAAAACTTTTGTGCATTTCAAGCCACTCGAATCCAAGAAACACTGAAGGAGGGCATACAGATTTGATGCCATAGTTGACGGTAACCTATGAAATCTTACTATGTTGCGGAGTGTGGCGGATTTCTCTAATCATATTTATAGCTTGAGAGATGTGCTACATCTACATGGAATCCTATATGAGTCCTCCTACAAGGTTTTCCTTCTCTCTAATGCAACGTGAGGTTGACTTTCTTTGCTTTTCAATATAAAAAAAATGAACCACAAGGTGCTAGAAACACTGTGCAAACTGCTTGGAGCAGAAAATAATCTCCGCTACTCAAGCCTGTAACTGAATCGTGATCTGCACCATTCATAGTTGTTCTAAACCATCCAGTGAAATTTAGTAGATTAGTACACATAGAAATACTCTATTTTATCCGGAAATTCATCCTGACTCCCACGTCAGGTGATCCCGGTAGTTGGACCAACCAGCTAACCCCAGCTGGAAGCCTAAGCGGTATATAGCACCGAAAACAGTGAAGCGCTTTGTCATGCTTGAGCGACCAAAGCCAGAACATGTGCCATCAGACTAGGAACGTTCTATTATCAAGTCAATAACATGAATATGCAGCGGTCGAGAAGTAGTAGTGCAAACAGGAAAATAAATCCCCTGCTCAGAGAACAGAAAAATCAATCGTGCCCCTGCTCAACGTGTTGTTCGATGAGGATCCATGTAGATAGTGCGTATCTAGATAGAACCCAAGTAGATAGTCCAGGTGACACTACAAGATGGCCGGATTGGAGAGCAAAAGGGGACATGCAACATTCTGAAATTTTGGATCCTTCATACTTGTGTATGCGCACAAATACTTTAGACAGAATAAAAGCCATACTATCCTTACCTTTTACTACTTTTCTGCTTTCTTTGAGAGGATTGTCCTTTTCTTTTGCTAAAGACAGAAATCAATTCTTTGCTTGTACCTGTCTGCCTGCAGGATATGAAGATAAAGATGAAAGATTGCAAGGCTTGTCCGCTCACTGTACGACGTTGCTGCTCGCGAGTTATCCAGATCTGGGTTTTAACTTGGATTGCAATTTCAGTTAGGTAGGATGTGTATTGAGGGAAAGACGTACCGGTGGTGTCGAGGAAATTGACTGATATCTCTAATCCCATTAGATGTCAGTCCTGTTCACAAGGATTCCTGCTCCAAGGTGATGTGAGGCTGCGTTGCTTAACTTTCCTATGTTGATCACAAAATGATTTGCACTCCTCGTACATGAGTAAAGCATGTTACCGAATCTTGGTTTTCCCCTATATCATTGTTCTAAACCATCCATCAAGATTAGTAATTTCGAACGCAGTAAAATACTCATATTTATCCTTGTCGAAAGAGAAATTACCCCATCATGAAATTGCACAAACAATTACCGAAACAACCAGACCTGAAAATGTTCTTCAATTACCACATATATTTAAACAGCTAGCTCTTACGATGTGAGGGCTGAGGAGGTGGCAGGACAAGAAAACAGGCCTTATGCAACAAAAAAAAAGCAGGTGCAATTAATATAATTAGGTGCAAAAGAAACACACATTCGCTAGATGTTAATATGCAGAAACGAATTCACAAGACAAGCAAAACATATTGATCCTGGCATTGAAAAATATCAGTGTATGGACATACACTTGAGTTATTGACAACATCTATAATTTTTAAGACACTCTTATTAACTGTACTAATAAATACGAGACACAATATCTACAACACTCCTTTCATATGTCAGATACATTTCACAAACATTAACATGGCAATTTAGAACATACTACTACATTTTCCATACATGGATGATGGTTAGACCGGTTCTAGGAAATAAATACTTCTCCTTGACCATGTGACTTTTGTAGCCCCAAGGAAACTCTACAGCTAGGTGTAACAAGCAAGGGACACGACGTGTGCATCTACTAAGTTGTGGGTTCAAATATATAGACGAGTTCTGCTACCGAGTAGTAATTTTCAGTCAAAGAATTCCGCATGACAGAAGACGAGACAGTTCATAGAGTTGATTTACGCCAGGAAGTTGGAAGTCAACCGAAGAATGGGTTCAAATTAATTTCAGGTTTATGCTAGCAGTATGTATCATGAAAAAATAAATTGAAGAACTGCGGTGCAACGCATTGAAATGGGAAGACATAAGCTACAGTAGTGAGCAAGGGCCACGGTTGGTTCAGCTCGGGGAAGAGGCTTCTCCTGCATCGGTACGCGGCGAACCCAGAGGAGACGCGGAGGGGCGGAGCACGTCGCCACCGCCGACGGAGATGCAAAGGGGTGATGCCGTCAAGACCCTGGCATATCTCGAGATGAACACAGATTCGCGGCACATGTTAGGGCTCGGCTGGCGGCGGAGCTGCCGTCTTCGGGGCCATGGACGAGGCTACGGTAGCGCGGCGGGTGCCGCTGAAGGAGACGCGTCGGCGCCGCCACACACGCAGAGGAGCGTCGCCGCTGGTAGTGAGCAAGGGCTACGGTTGTTCATCTCGGGGGAGAGGCTTCTCCTGCATCGGGACGCGGCGCCCCCTAGAGGAGACATTCCTGAAACGCTGTCAAACCATTGTCACGTTCCGAGAATGTCATAAAAGTAATTGTCATTCCAAGAATGTCATTCAACGAATGTCATCGTTTTGAAAATGCTACTTTTGTCAACTAGAGGTCATGTGACAGAATTGGTATTTTCAGAACGACGATACTCGTTTAATGGCATCCTCGGAGAGACGACTAGTATGATGGCATTCTCAGAATGCGACAATAGTTTGATGGCACTTTAAGAATTTCCTCGAACATCTAATAATAGACTCCCATCCAAATTTATTTGATCAGAATGAACAAACAGCGACATGGATAGTAAGAACAAGTTTAAGTATGCTACACCGGCTGCCAGATAAGATTAAGGGATGTCTCGTCTGTTTGGCCCACAGTTTAGTACTATATCTTTGCTATCAAAATGATATACCAAATCGCCTCGCAAAAAAAAAGAATGATATACCGAGAGGATTTCTGTTGTTGCAATCGATCCCACGAACCAGACCGCTGTCTGCTTCCGGCATGCCTCACTCTAAGGGTAAATGGGCAGGCCAATTGTGTAATTTCCCTTCTGAATTTTGCTTTACTCTTCTCATCTTTGTTACCTCTGTTCATTTGTCGAGGCTTTCCAGTAAGTTGTACTGGAAGATGCCACGATGCAAAGCAAGAGCTGTACATGTACCACATCATCCCAATTAATCTGTACTACAATTGCGGAAAACACACTTTGTCTAGAAGAAAGAAATAATCATTTGGCACTTGCTCAAGCTAATGAGTTCTTCCCAGCGCTTGCTCCAGCTAATGAAGGCAGAATTGCAATGACCCTGCAAAAAGCAGAACCACCACAGATATATTTTTGAGAGATACATATGGTCAGAAATATTACCAGAAGTCCAGAACTTTGTAAAATTTTCCAACATGGTTAGGCAAGTGCTATAAACAAGCTAGCAACTTCTCCTTACCGGCAACTGTCCTCCAGTCCGGCGCTGGTGCCGGCAACGGCGCTTGTTCACCATTTTCTTGGTTCGGCCAACCCAGATGTCTAATTTTACACTTCAGTTGATTTTTTATTCACGTACAGCTTATGCAGTAACCCAGATGCCCAAAAGAAATACATAATATATCTCCACAATGGCATTAATTTATTAAGATCAAGGGGCCAGCATCTCTGATCTTTTTTTTGCGGGTAAACTAGATCTTTATTAAACAGGTGGGGCTACAAACAGCTCAAGCTCAATCTTTCTGAGAAGACAATCAGGACCTGAACCGAACCAAATCGAAGTACGCTGCTCTGATCTTAAACATTTGGTCAAATGGAATTCTAGCCAGGAAGCACATGCCAGCCTAAAAAGTGGCAATATCAAGTCCAAGTAGAGGATGGAAAAATGAACATAAAACTATCATCGGAACAAACAACATACCAGTCTATTGTTCTGTTTAAAAGAAAAACAAAGAAAACAAACTGAATTCTTTCAAGAACTTCAGGAGCAGTTCCTTTGAGCAACTAAATGAGTAAACATGAACATAAATTATGAATCTTCGCACCCAAACTTAATAATCATATTTCAGCATTAAATAAAGAAAACTAGCAAGAATAAGAGTACCATGCTATGCTACTCCATGTAAAAGCTCTCAAATAGGAACATTGGCAATGGATTTATAGAATGAAACTATTACAACAAACCACACACAAAATCATCGTTATTAGAATTATCATGCTTACAAATCACAATCACTCATTCGTACCATAGAAAACAACAGCACATACACAATCATTAACCATCGCAATTTATGCTTACAATATAATTAGTTCATGTCTGACTAATCATACCACAACAAACAGAACACACACACACACACACAGAAGGCATGCAGCGGCAACACGAGCACTCAGAAGCTCATGCTGCATATGCTGAATGCGCACTGATTTATTTCTCATTTGCTCTTGTACCAACATCTCTGCAACGACATGATCAGTTCTCATGCATCGAGCAAGGATGACCAATCCAAATCAAATCAAACCAAACTGGAAGTTCATCGCCAAACCATGGTAATGCAGATGTAGAGAACCCACAAACCAATCAAACAGAAAGCAGGGAATGTAGCATACAGACGACAGGGAAGCCTCAGTTATGTAGGTCTGCATGATGACGCACGACCATGCAGGTTGAAGGAAGCCGATGATCAATTCACATATTACCTGCAACGTAATAAACCAGCAATGGTAGGATGATTAATTAGTTATATTGGCTTCACATACAATAGGAAGTTGGTTTTTGTTATGGAAAATAAAAGATAGTAACTTGGTTCAGCACAGAAATTAATTCGTATAGTAGGGAGAGATGGAGTATGTATGCCTCACCTGAGTACGCTGACTCTGGGAAGTTGGGCCTTGTAGTACAGGGAGTGGATCGGCTCGTAGAGGGAAGGGTGGTGGTACTTCTCCAGCCCATCCCACTCCAGGCAGTCCCACCATTCCTTCTCACAGTCCACCTTGGGAGGCTTGGTGTCATGTGCGACGAGCGGCAGATGCCTGAGGCTCCATGAGCCCCTAATCTTGATGGTCTCGAGTCTAGGCGCAGACATCCTGTGCCTACGGATGTGCTGCAGCTTGGGGAGCTCGTGCAGGTGGATGCGCCTCAACTTGGGGAATTCTATAGCTCTATCCTGCTCTTGAAGCTCAGGGTCCAATGGGAAGACCTCCTTGAGGTCACCACAATACACTATCTCGAGGGTCTCCAGTGAATACGAGTATCCCCACCATGTGGACAAGGGGAGCACATGTACGAGCCTTGGACAGTGATCCACATGCAAGAAGTCCAGTTTATTAAAACAATATGGCTTATCCGAGATGTAGCGTGCAGAGAGGAGCTGGGACGCCCAGAATGTCTGCAGATACTCAAAGCTGTACATATCACTGCCATGGAGAAGAGTGAAGACTGTGTGTAACTTGGGGCACCTCTCGACCCGACACCATACTAGAAATTTCCATCCATATCCTTTGGGAGGTTTAGGGATACTAGTGATGGACGAGTTATCATACACATGTAGCGAGTTAGTCGTTTTACATATGAAAGAAGGCAATAATAAAGCACTAGTACTACCACTTGTAGCATCCTCCAAGTGGTTGGTGGCCTGCCCATTCGTAATCACCTTTATGATACATGTTGTGTGTGCACCCCACCATCTACGTCGTATCTGAGGGCACTCCCACATCATCATCACTTCAACTGGGTCATCCTTCAAAATGTCTCTGTACTCGGACTCCATTACGGCACTTGTACACGGTTGGACTTGCCCTAATTTGTCGCTTCTTGTTCCTTGGAAGTTACCACCACCAAGCATAGCTGGAGAGTAGATATCAATATGTAAGGCGGCTTCACTCTGTAAAAAGCCTTTTACAGGAGAAAGCGACCTAAGGAGTCTTGCATCCATAAGAGAAATCTGCCATCCATTCTTATACTTTTCTTCTTTCTGCTGCTGGAGGGATCGATCTGCGTGTGGATGTACACGTCGTGCTTCCCCTCCATCAACTGATATTGACGTTGAGGTGGTGTCAATCTGTAGCACATCCGGCCGTTTTAGACGCTTTGGCCACAATATTGCACGGAGCTTCTCACAGCCCAGCAGGATGATCCGCTTGGGGAGTGTGGATTGCACTCCTCCAAGGTCGAGGATTTTTACTTTTGTTCCTGAGAGATCAAGAACCTCTAGACTCCCCAACGATCCTTTCAAGAACAGGTCCTTCAGTTCTTTGCAGCCCCTAAAAGAGATAACTTCTAAGCCATCACATCCATCAATAATGATAGTCGTAAGGCTGGTGTTGCTTGCTGGCCCAGATAAGCTTGCCATGCCTTGTCTGATGGTATTTCCTGAGAAATCAAGAAGCTCTATGCTTTCCATTTCTGAAAACACATTGTTGTTGAAGCAGCATGTGGACTTTGTTACGCGGAGCTTGCGAATGTTACACAGTCGTCCATGTAGATGGCTCATGTCCCAGTTCCGTGCTCCCATCACGTTAAGCTCCCTAAGATGCATCATGAGATCCATCACCTGTGCCGATAAGATCTGAGCACAATCTGTGTAGCGCAGGTCAAGCACCCACAAGTTTTTGAAGCATTCCCACGACTCCTTGCCTGCATCTTTCTGGTAATGATCGATGCTGCTTGTTCCTGTTCCGAGGTCTTGGCAGTGCTCAAGCCAAAGAAATCTCAGACTGTGGCAACAAAGGAATGGAGGCAATAAGAAGCTGAAGGTACACCATGAGAGTTTGAGCACACCAAGCATGTGTGAGTGTTTTAACATGTTTTCCAGAATAATACCAGAGTGGCTCTGTACAAATCCACAAGTTTCCATTGACATCCAGTACTGCATGCGCTCAACAGATGTTGCAAGGTGAGAGGAATGCATTGTTTTTGACTCATCACTATTAAGCCGGTTGTAATTCTTGAAAAACCACGACTCGCGCTGCAAAACATCAACAACTTGCCATGCTCTGTCAGATTTTTCCGGTGGGATGTTTCCATTGCATACCCAATAGTTACCAGCGTGGATAGGCCAGTCATAATGAACAATGTGAGAGCCGATAGAGTATTGTTTCAGCATATACAAGACACACTCAACAACAATAGCCGGATCAATGATGATGGTATGACCATGCTTATCACAGGAAACTTGTGCAGCCTCATTGTGCACTAGGTAAGAGTAAAGGTCCTCTGGATCTTGCTTATCTCTTGAAGCTGAGAGAAGAACATGTGTTGTTGTGCTCTTCTTCACATTGTCTATCATCTTGGTGTCAAGCCGAAACCTCCCTTGGAAAGTCCACAACATCTTGCTATTTGCATATCCATATAGAGAAATACCAAAATTGAATATATCAATCTCCTCATTGCTTCCATTGTGCAGAATCACCAGGAATCTGCGATTCTGTATGGTCTTGTAAATTGCTCTGGTAACTTGTGCTATCTCACCACGGGATCCTTCTTCTAATCTGTTGAAATCATCCTCTTCGTCTTGCTTGTCAAAAATGTCGAAAACCCTGACAGGAAGCTTCAGCTGCTCTGCGATTTTCCTCTGCATTGCTCTTCTGCTCTCCCACTTTGAGCAATCGATGTGGATGATTTCGTCAAACTCCAGCCCCATGGGCTTTGTTGCCAGCTCATTTAAAATTCTGAGGCGTCGGGCTACAGCTTGTAGGACGGCAGATGCCCCAAGCCCATCCCAACTATCAAAGTAGATTGCATTCTCTCTGATGCTTGCAGTCTCCGCACCAAGTTCAACGAGAATTTTTTCGACTGCTAAGTCAATGTTGTCCGCCCTGATAATCTGCATGTGTGTAGGGCGGTGAGGTGGGCATCAGTTCAAACTGCGCTGCTCTCTACTCCATATTATTAATAGAACACACGGTAAGTTGACTGATGGCATTGAATATTGTCAATGTACTCATGCAAGAGTTACCGAGCATATTTTTTAACTCCATTAGTTGAGCAAGCATAGTAGTGTGTAATTAGTTGAGCAAGCATAGTAGTGTGTAATAAGATACACATACAAGATAAAAATTAAGTAATGACACTTTTCACATATATTTTACTACTACAATGCATAGAAAAGGAAATTAAATGCTACTGGCAAGTGTAAAAAAATACCTCAGTTCGCATGATGAATTGGTCGGATCTGCTGATCTCTAGTCGCTAGATTAATTCTATTTGAGGCATAAAATCGACCGCCAGTTCGTCAACAATCTCCGGATTAATTTCTGGAATAGTCGTCAATCTCTTTCTGACCTCCTGTATACAATGAAATACAAGCAGGAGCAACAAATAAAGCTAGTTTATATTAATCTGAAGAACCAGGCAGGCAGATTGAGCACAGGTGTGAGGCAATCTAGTTCCATACCTTGATTACGTTGAATAATTGGTACCATGTAGAAGATTGAAGCCGAATCGATCATTCAGGCGCAAATACAAGATGGCTGGATTGGAGAGCAAAAAAGGGACATGCTGCCACGGAATGTTAAGGGTGCGATGTGCCTGTTGTATGTGCAATGACTTGGACAGAATAGAAGCAAGTGGTTATTCTTTTGCTTTCTTTTTTCCACTTTTTCTGAGAGAATTACCTTTTGCTTTCACTAAAGACAAATCAATTCTTTGCTTGTGGCTGGCTAGCTGCAGGACTTAATGACCAAGACAAAAGATTGCAAGGCTGTCCAATCTTCCAGCAGGAATTGATGATCACGATAAAGGATTGCAAAAACTTTCTGTTAATTTTCAGATATTCCTTCTAATTGAAAAACTTCTGTATAATTCAAGCCACCCGAATAGAGGAAAAACTCTGAAGTAGGGCATCTAAATTTCAGATATTACTTGCACTGCCAGTTCAGTAAGGCAGGGCATTATTGGGGGTAACATTTCCTCCTACTAGTAATGTTGCGGAATGTGGTTGATTTCTCTAATCCTATACCATATAGCTTTATAAGAGTCCCACAGCAAGGATTCCTGCTCTCTGAGGCAACATGAGGTTCTCGGTGTTCCTATATACAGTGTTAGAAGCATTATGTAAAATACTTGTAAGTTGTAACAAAAAATAACCCCTAGTACTCGCCGAGCCTGTTACTGAATCTTGATCTGCTCCATTTATCCTTGTTCTAAACCAATCAATGAAATTTAGTAATTTATTAGGAACAAAAGTACTCATTTTATACTCGCCAAAAGAGAAATTCAGTGTATGTGATAGATCTGAGCATGACAGAAGAAAACACAACCCTTAAGACTGATCTACTTCAGGAGGTGGAGCTCAACCGAAGAATGAGAGAAAATTAGTATCAGGTTTCTTCTACTACCAGCAAAGAATGGATAAACTAACTGAAGAACTGCTGCGCATGCAAACGGCCAATGGAAACACAGAAGCTACAACAATTAGCAAGCAGATGCAGGTACACACGCCGGACGCGCCGTCGCCTCGACGCCGTCTTTGGGGCTACGGTTGGTGAGGCTTCTACGTACGGCATCGAGACGCGGTGCCGCCGGATGATACGCGGAGGGGCGGTGGAGCGCGTCGCCGACGACGGAGATGAAGAAGGGCGACGTCGCCGGCACGCCGCCATATCTTCAGAGGAACACCGATTCGCGGCAAAAAGGTACGGCTGGGCCGGCGGCACCGTGTCCGTATTTGGGGCTGTGGTTTGGTTCCTATGGGTTCTGCCGTAGCGGGACGGGGCGCCGTCAGAGGAGATGGCGGCGGATTGCGTCGCCGCCGACGGACACGCAGAGGCGCGACGCCGGCGGCTCTGACAGGCCGGCCATATCTTCCGGGGAGGAACACGGCCCACTGTACACGAGGCCGCCCAACCTTCCCGCGACTGACAGGTAGCCCAGGATCAAAGCCCAGAAGCCTATCATCCTCTTCTTCCCATTAAAGCCCGTTGAGTCAATTTGCAAGGGAGACACGTTTTTGTTTACACGTCTTTGCTAGAACTAGAAACTTGAATATGCAAGCTAGCGAGGCCTATTCGCTATACCTTTCTCATTCCATACCTCTCAGCCGCAGCCTACTCTCCTGATCTAGCCGCCACGGCATCTCCGTATCCTTCATAGATCGGCTCCCCCCTCCTCCAGCCATCTCGCTGGCATCGGGTGGGGTGAGTAACCTGATCTATGGTAGAGTTTTTATAAAACTAGTGTTTTTAAAGATTAGATTATTATTTTGATTATCATATTTTTGACCTCTATGTTAATAGAGATATCACCGTCTATAATAAGTGATCTTTGGCCTTTCATTCGATGACGAGATCTCTTTAGCGGGTGGTGGTGTTGAAAGATTAAGATTATATAGGTACAGTCTTTTAGATATTTCTTCTCCAAATCGATTTTGGACTTTTTCTCATGGTTGCCGCGAGGAGGATTATCCTTGCAATATTTGTCCTGGCCTCGACAATGGTTGAAAGAGCATGTGGACCTCTATGTGTGGTTTTGGTAATTAATGATAATCTATATGGACTAATGCTTGTATCAAGTTGCAAATGTAAAAATTGTCTATTGGCAATGCTTGAACCATGTGGTGGTGTCAAGGTTGAAAGAAGAAGAAAATAAAGAAGATCAAGGGATGACCAAGATGTTCAAGGAGTGATCCAAAGATTGGCCATGGTAGAGTTGAGCCTACGGCAAGTGTGTCTTAAAGAATAAGATGGAGTGATATCTCTGGTGTACCTTCAAGGCACCAACATAATAAAGAAAAGAAGAAATAAAGTGCAAGTTCAATATGAGCTATCTCGAAGAGATCGTATTCTTGGGGCTTGCCATCATTATGGTGATCATGGATATGTGAAAATATGTCTAAAAGAGAGGCTCTCCCATAGTGAGTATGGGGGAGAAATTTGGAAGACTTCACCAAGCTAGCGCAATCAAGAAAGGTGTTCCATCTTGAGGTGGACAAGATTGTTATCGTCAAGCTCAAGTGGAATATGCTTAAGGCAAAGTTATGTTCTTGATAGGGTTTATTTTTTACCGATCTCATGGTGTTAGTTGGGCAGACCGGTTTATAGGATAGGTAATCGTACTATCAAAAGGGGCTCTCGAGTGAGTAACTTAATTGTATTCCTCGATGAGAGCTCAAATATTTGCATACTTGGCATCATCTTTCTTGGTTCTTATTTGGTTCTTATCAATGAGAGGATTTTGAGCTTGTGTTAATCTCCATGACAAGTTCAAGTTCATTGAAAATGGATTTTATATGGATTATCTATTGCGTTTTTGATGTTGGAGGTTTTATCGATTCGTCTTTTTTGAGAGAGGTCAAACCTTTCGTCATTTGGTCCTATCCTCCCTTGTTGTACTATGATGTTTTTCTGTTTGATCTTGTAGAGCTTATTGTCCTCTTTAAAACGAGCCCAAGATCATCAAAATTGAATGTCCGGCCGTGTTCAGCCGGAGTGTCCGGCTAGACCGGAATGTTCGGCTGATTCGGGCCGGAGTGTCCGACCCTGGAATTTATCGAGGCGCCTGAGACGTACTATGTCCTAGTTCGTACTCCACCCGGACTCTTGCCAGAATCGTTTTTGGGCCGGAGTGTCCGATTGGTTATAGCCGGAGTGTCCGGCCAGGCCAGACTGTCCGGGTTAAGTGACTTCCAACGTCTACATTTACAAGGGGATTATAAAAATGCTCCTTCTTCTACTTTGATTGCTGCTTGTCCCGCAACCTCAAGAACCCTAAAGCTGAGCCACCATTATTGATCTCTTGAGCTTGTTTTCCCCTTAATCCCTCATATGATTCTTGCATATACTTGAGGGATTTGAAAGAGGAGATCTAGATCTATAATCCCACCAATCAATCTTTCCTCTAAGTGAGGAGAACATATTGGAATCTAGATCTTGAAGCCTTTTGTGAATTTCCTCCATTGTTCTTCCTCTCTTATTCCTCCACAAGCTTTTATAGCTTTGGTGAATCTTGATCTGCTGTATTCGCCAAGTCTAGTACTCGCCAAGCCTGTGAGGGGGTTGTGTAGCTCGTTCTATGTTAACTGGGCGCAGCGCTATCAGATGGGAATCGTAGGGGCGGCGGAGTGTGCCGCTAGCGTCTCGGTCGACGGCGACTCTGATCGGCCGGCCATATCTTCAACTGAGGGAGATGGCCCACTATGCGCGAGGGCGACCTCCAAACCTTCCACACCTTTGGACCAGGAACCAGGGCCCAAGAAGATCACATTTTCACCTTTAAAGCCCATTGAGTCCATTTCAAGTTTTTTTTTGAGATTGTCCATTTTGCACCTTGCGAGAGAGAAAACAAATCCTACAAGAGACGTAAGATAATCAGGGGATTATCAAAAAAATACAGTTAGTAAATAAATATACTCCATCTGTCTCAAAATAGATATCATAAAATTGTCTAAATTTGGATGTATCTAAACATCTACTAGATACATTAAATTTTGATAAATTTGCGACATCTATTTTGAGACGGAGGAAGTACAAACTATTTTCCTTTCCTAAGTTAATTCTTTTTTGGCCACACCTTAGAGTCCAGCACACTATGATGAGAGGCAACACAATCCCATTGTTTGGATGTTGTGGTGCATTTACACTTACCTCATCTATTTTTCCCGGGGGTTTGTTTGGTCGGCGCCGTCCTACCAAAATTTTGGCAGCCTAGAATATGTTTGCTCACACATGGTAGATAACCAAAAAAAAAAATTTACAAGATCATTTTGGTTCCTTGTAATTAATAAAATTTCAACGAATATTCAGTAATTACGGTGCATCCGAAATTTATTTTTCACTAAGCTTTCAGGCTAGGCTCAGACCAATATCAAATAAAAAACATATTTAGTCGAAATTTGTTTAAATCTTATGAAATTTTGACGAAAGAATTCAAAAATAATTTTGACAATTACATACAGAAATTTTAGTCAAACATAATTTTCATAAACCTTGCTCCCCTCATATTTCCTTCACAGTGTTTTTTATCAGCAAAAGGTCAAGAAATCTCAATATTTTGGCAAGACAATAGTTGGCAAATAGTCAGGGCATATACCAGCGACAGCAAAATCAATATCTACTCCCATTTGGAAGCAGACTCCAAGATTACATAGGTTGTTCTAGAGGCCACAACATTGCATGGATGCTCTAAATCATCATCACACATTACTAGTTATAAATTAGCAATGATCCTGTTAGATAGTTTATATGGCTTCTATGGAAGCCTAGATGTTCTACTTCATCCAATATCCGACCAGATTTAGCAATGCCGACACAAATCACATTTTATTTCGCCAAATTAAGAGAAGTTACATTACTGTTTCATCTCTAAGAAAGCAGTCCAAAATTACACAAGCATTCGTGTGGCAGCATCAATACAGCAACATATATAGCACTAGAGTTCTTGCAAATGCTTTGGGATAACAATATATCAGTAGGAGGTCGTCAGTCAGAGGCCAAGGAGCTGACAGTTCTCCCAGAGCATCTTGGCAGAGCGCCGCAACTGTGTGACCTCAGCCTCGGTTAGGTCCATCTCGACAATGCCAAGGATGGCGCTGCGGCCAAGGCGTGCGGGCAGACTGAGGAATACCTCATGGCCATCAGAGATGCCATGGAAGCCGGAAGCGAGCACCGATACTGGGTGCACGCGGCGTTGGTCACGGAAGAGGGAGGTGGCAAGGCTGGCGACGGAGTAGCCGATGGCCCAGGAGGTGTAGCCCTTGAGGTCGATCACCTCGTAGGCGCCCCCCACCACAGCTCGCCGGATGCCCTCCCGCGCCGCCTCATCGAAGGAATGGTGGCTGTCACGCAGGGACTTGAAAGCCGGCATCCTGCCCACGCCGATGCTCGACCAGATCGCCACCAAGCTGTCGCCGTGATCCCCCACCATGTACGCATGCACCACATTTTCTTAGTTAGTCAGCTACAATTCAAACGCCATCCGACTCCAGCTAGTATTAGAAATCCTTCTCATTATAATCTATTCAGTCCAATGTAGGTAAATTTCTGGAACAAAGAATTCTCTTCCTCTAGTGTCTGGTTCCACGACGGGAAGCAACACCCCAATTGTGACATGCAGCTCGCTTCGAGCTCCCTTGGCTCATCCTTCTCTTCTGATGCTGGGGATAGCGAGGCGAGCTCTAGGACAGGGATATAGAGGTGAAGGGCAGCCATGGCACAAGGCTGGAAGAGGCGGAGCTCGATGGGGATGAGGACAACAACAACAACAACAACAACAACAACAACAACAACAACAACAACAACAACAACAACAACAACAACATGGAGGCTAGGCTTGGGGGATAGGAAGAATGAATCGGGGGAGAGGACAAATGCGCGCGGGAGGGCCAACCGGCGGCTGCGGTTTGGAGAATCCTAGTCTAGTTGCCATCTGTTTCAGCGCCACTTGTTGCGCTCACCGATTCATCATGTACCCAGTATCTACGCAAGGAGTGCGCGCATCAAATTGATAATTTACTGTTGACCCGGGTATAACCATCTTACTACAAACCAATGGCTCAGATTTCGTTTTAGCACTTGATCCGAGATGGTCCAGAATGCCTAATCCTAGTAAGGGCCTCATGAGACTAGTCAGAATGGGGATATGATACTATTATATGATACCATCTCCACAATACATAATATCATGTAGTAGTATTATAGTCTTAGTGTATTTATTGTTTTGTAGAATCTCAATGTAGTACAAGATTTATTTTGGATTAGTTTTTCTAGTTTTATATGTTATGATACCGTTTCTACCTATGATATCAATACTCCCTCTGTCCGTTTATACCCTGCATTCTACTTTTTTCTGGATTTTCGGATTTTCCCTAATTTACCCTTCCACGCGTGCTCCTGTTCGCCTCCGTACGCACTAGCACAACCAGCAGTGAGTACTTTGCACCAGAAACGAGGGGACGTGAGCCAATGCATGCGCGGCTGCTAATTAAGCTTGCATGGATTCCCTGGCCCAGAGGGACTTTTCGGTGGGACTACATGCAGGGGCAATTCAGGGCATCTAGTACTCTAAATAGTACATCCAAGCCTCTCCTTGGTATATGTGATTCAACCAAAACGCAGGGTAAAAACGGACAGAGGGAGTACAATCTTTTCCATCATTAATTGCAGTGATACATAAGCATTTTGCATGCATGTAGTGTATAATACTACAGATGATACCTTCATTGTGGCTAGTCTAAGGATGCACCAATTATACCTTTAGATTACCTAAACTAGCAATGATCCTAGTAGATGGTTTATTTCCTTTCCTAATGACAAAGCTATGTGTAAGTTGTGGGGGCCATTGCCCTCCCCCTTCCCTCCCTCGAAAACTTTTGCCAATGTAGGCACGCACCCCTATAGGTAGGGCACATGTGCGTTGAAGTTTTGGCTACGGCATGTATTCTAGTACTCGTTGTACTCCCTCCGTTTCAGGGCTTAAGGCGTCCTCGTTTTGCGTGTTTTTTCTTTGACCAAGAATTACTCTAAATACGTAAAGAGTTTTGGTATAAAACTAGTATCACTAGAAAATATTTTTCAATACGAATCCAACGGTACTAATAATGTACAATATAATCAATATTTTGTTGCTCAATTCTTTTGGTTAAACTTTGTTTTGGAAAGCGTGTACGCCTTAGGCCTTGAAACGAGGTAGTAGTATACTAGCGCACACACATTAAAATTTGCCCCGAGGCATGTGTTCCCGTATTCACCATAGTATACCGTAGGTGGCACGTTGCCGTCTGCTTTGTTGCATTGCTGTGTAGAGATGTATGATGTCATCAAGGAAAGACTTCATGTGATGTCATATTGCAATTATGGAAGGAGAAACCCGAGGCATCGTCATGATCATGACAGCCTTGGGGATGTGTTTTCTCCTCATTGTAAGGAGCGCAAAGAGGAGAAAGTTCTGGAGCATTTGACTATGTCCAGAACTATTTCTAATTTTTTTAAACTTGTAAATATGATTTTTCAGTTTTTAAAAACAAAGGGAGCACTTGAACCCGAAGCCAGCGACAGTTCCCGGTGGTTATGATGGGCAGAGCACCACGACCTCCACCAACCAGTAGCCCAACTCCCCGCGCCTCCGACCTTTCTAGGGCCTTCTCACGTTGGTGTCGGTGTGCACTCCACCTCCATGCCAGGACGTCAGTGTCCACTGTCAGCTCCCTGCACCTCCGCCCCTTCTAGGGCCTTCTCATGTCGGCGTCGGGGCGCACTCCACCTCCACGCCAGGACGCCCTTCGTGGGCACATCGCGTCGCCAACATCGTCCTGGTGCACTTCGTCGCCCCACAGCTAGCCATCGAACTCCAGTTCACGAGCCTGCCTTGCTAGGCCCTCGCACCCACACCACCGGGCCTTAACTCGAGATGCGCCGTATGCCAAACCCCTACGCGCGAGAAGAACATCTCCGCCACCGTTGGCCGCCTGCAGGCTTTGCCCGCCTACGAGAGCCAACAACGACGAGAGGGAGGGAGGGGGAAGTGGGTGACAGCGTTGGTGGTTTTTGGGTTTCGCTCGAGCAGTCGATGAGGACAACGTAGGGGCTTCTCCCTTGGTAGAATTGTATAAGGTCGTGTTCTAAGTGCCCCTCAAAATTTATCAATCTTTCGAATTATCTACACCTAATAGTAAAGGAGGAAACACTTATGTCAACCAGCTTTATTGTTTATATATTTTCCCTTCTATCAAACACAAAATTATCCACCAATGCCACGGGTAAGTCAAAATGGTTTTAAGAATTTTTTTCGCCAAGTTGGTCAGAACGGGCGGAGGAGGCGCACAGGCGACGACACAATCGCGACGGATTTGGGCCGACCACGGGGAAGATGGGGTCGATGGCGACTGTTGGGGATGCTCTGGTCCGATTCCTTGTGCCATAAAGCAGAGGGAGATGAAGCGGAGCTCTCGGGCACAATGGAGAAGCGCAGGGCAGTCTCCACCGGCAGCGAGACAGCGTGGCGGCGACTGCGACCTCGGGAGATCGTGGAGCACAACAGAGGGAAGGATATCAAGAGCTGGGGGGTGGGAGAGGCTACATGAGAGGTTGGGAATCTACGTGGCAGCTGGGGCTTGAAGAACATCCACCGAGCTGTGTTTCTGGAGAAAGAAGATGAAACCATATGGTGGCCTGGGCTAGGGAGGTGGGCCGTGAACTACAACGCGTGCGGTAGATAGAAACAATGAGGGGGGCTGGCTGGGCCAGAAATGACCCAGACTACATGGAAATAAAGATACCCTAAAAAAACATGGAAATAAAGAGGCCAACCCGTTCTTTTTTTTTTTTGAGGGAAGGACAACACGTTTATTCATTTTCCTGCAAACTCGATGAGCTGATATGTCCATTTTCTATTATTCATTTATGTATACACAACGAAATAGGATTATCTGAAATCATTAAGGAATAGATCCTCCTATGCTTACTAGATAAATGCCCGTGCGTTGCTACTGCCTGCTCAAGCATCAACTCAACTGTGCTTTCTCATGTCGTCTAGTCGGGTGCTCACTATGCGTCATGTCCTCGATCATAGTCGCAACCAGCACCCAAATTTTTCCTAAAGTAGATTAATCCATGTAGGATAATTTAAGTTTTGCACGACAATAAACATCAATTTGATACCACCAAAATATGGTTTGAGATGTACAGAATATATCGTTAATACATTTTATCTCAGTGATAACTTGATATAAATATGTTTCATCTAACCTCTCTGTACATCTTAAATTGGATGTATTTACTTCTTCTGCGATGTATGCCAAGTTCTTAAAATTGAATCTCCGAATGGTGTGATGCGCTTAAACTCGTGGTTAGCTCTAATTTGAGCTAACCGTATCCTATGGGTACCTAGCTTAACTTTTCATCACGGAAGTCTTCACATTGCCTACTGCTGCTCAGTTTAGGGTTACTGCCACTTTTTTTTTTTTGGAAATGGGCGCTTTATTACTTAACGGTAAGTTTACACCCGGCCTCTGCATAGTTAGGATGCACACAGCCGATCAACCACACAGTCTCGGACGAAAGCAATAAAAACGGCACTACAAAATAATGTAAATCAAAAACACAGTTCTTCAAACTAGCTAAGGAAGATCTATCCGCAGCGGTCGCTGCCATCCGTGCCGGGAGAAGAAATCCCGCGCCGTATCCTCCAACCGCCTACAGCCCTCCGCACACAAGTCGCGGAACTCCATACGTTGTAGACAAGTCCATGATCGGAGGATCGCCGTGGCACGATAGATAACCTGCAAGGGAGAAGATACAACGTTATTAAAAATCTTGTCATTTATACATAGCCAAAGCGACCAAATAATGGCAAGCGCTCCCACCCTAAATAAAGTCTCATATTTATCCTCAATTCCATTCATCCAGTTGCCAAATACATTGACTACCGATCTAGGAGATAAACCAGAGGCTATTTGGATGATTGACCATATAGCACGAGCAAATTTACAATGGAAGAATAAATGTCGTATTGTCTCATTTTGGTGATAAAATACGCATTCAGTGCTACCATGCCAATTCCTCCTAACAAGATTATCTTTTGTGAGAATCACCCCTTTACGGAGATACCAAGCGAATATCTTCGTTTTAAGGGGTATCCTCATCTTCCAAATTTTACTATTATCATCGACTGGAATATTAGGTTGGATCAAAGCTCTATAAAATGAATCAACGGAAAATTTATCACTATGTACTAATTTCCATTTGAATTCGTCCATGCCCTCAGAAAGCTGTATCCTAGATAATCTCACTAGAAGATTATTCCAAGACACTGGTCTAGGACCTAAGAGGCTTCTTCTGAAAGACACATTAGGAGGATTGGTTTCCATTACCTCAGCGAGAGTATCCCCTTTGTGCCTAACTATCGATATAGAGCTGGATATTGTTCACGAAGAGAATTTTGGCCAAGCCATTTATCTTCCCAGAACCTAATCTCTGAACCATCCTTAATATTAAAATTTTCAAACCGGAAGAAATGCGTTTTGGAAGCCATTAGCCCAGCCCAAAAGTGTGAATCACCTGGTTTCCAAACCAGTTTAGACACAGCTTTTGAGCCAACATATTTCCTCCATAGAATGGTTTGCCAGACCCCTTCTTCTGTAAGAAGTTTGAATAACCATTTACCCAGTAATGCGGTGTTTTTGACTTTTAAATCATGTATGCCCAATCCACCATATTCTTTGGGTCGGCAAACGACATTCCATTTGGCCAGTCGATATTTATTTTTCTTACTATCCCCCTGCCAAAAGAATTTAGAGCGGAAATAGTCCACTTTTGACAAGACACCTTTTGGTAACTGGAAGAATGAGATCATATACAGTACCATATTGGTGAGTACTGAATTAATGAGTACCAGTCTTCCACCGAGGGATAGCAATTTACCTTTCCAACTATTAAGACGTTTTTGAAGTCTTTCCTCAACGAGTTTCCATTCAGCAATCGTGAGACGCCGATAATGTATCGGTATTCCCAGATAATTGATTGGAAATTGCCCCTGACCACAGCCAAAGAGATCGGCATACAGGTGGGCCTCGTCTTTAGCCTCGCCAAAACAATACAAGTCACTCTTATGGAAGTTTATTGTCAAACCAGAGAGCTGCTCAAATGTTGAAAGTATCAATTTCAGATTCTTAGCTTTCTCCAGATCATGTTCCATAAATAGTATTATATCATCGGCATATTGAAGAATATATAGTCCACCATCAACAAGATGTGGAACCAAACCTTCAATTTGGCCATCAGCCTTTGCTCTCTCAATAAGGATAGCCAGCATATCTGCCCTTGTCGCAACCCTTTTTTGGTCTCGAAGTAATTACCTGTGTCGTCGTTGACATTTATGGCAACACTTCCACCAGACACAAAAGACTGTATGAGAGCACACCACTCTTCTGAAAAACCTTTCATACGGAGTGTTTGCTGTAGGAAAGACCAATTAACTTTATCATATGCCTTCTCAAAATCAATCTTGAACAATACACCATTTAGTTTTTTTGAGTGCAGTTCATGTATCGTTTCATGCAGAGTTACAACTCCATCTAAGACGTTTCTTCCTTGCATGAAAGCAGTTTGAGAAGGGCAAACAACATGATCAGCCACTGAATTCAGTTAATCGTAGCAACCTTTGTAAAAAAATTAAAACTAACGTTAAGTAGGCAGATTGGACGATACTGTTGTATACGTTCTGCGTTATTAACCTTAGATAGTAAAATTATGTTGCCAAAATTTAACCTGAAGAGGTCCAGCTGACCTACTTGCAAAAAATCAAACAAGCGCATCAAATCCACGTTGATAACTTCCCAGAACTTTGTTATGTTCCATTTGGAAGACAACCTTCTTAACCTCCTCCTCAGAATAAGGAGCAGTCATAAAATTGTTTTCCACAATAGAAACCAGAGGAATATCCTCCGTCCGGGACTCATCCAACGAAAAGGAATTTTCTGGTGGTGCCCCAAACAAGGATTTATAGTAGTTGGTAATATAAGATTTAAGATGATGTTGTCCTTCAATCGTCCATTCATCCTGAATTAGAGAGTGAATAAGTTTCTTCTTATGCTTGCCATTAGCAACAGCATGGAAATATCTTGTATTCGCGTCTCCTTCAAGGATGAATTTAGCTTTAGGACGTTGGTACCACTTGAGTTCTTCCTCACGCAGAAGTCTAGCAATTTTTGCATTCGATTGGTTTTTAAGCTCAATCTCCTGTGCAGTCAATAACCTAACCTCCGCTGAAGCCTCTAAGTCATTAATAATAGCATAAAGGCGTATTTTTTTCCTTTTTAAGAATACCAGCAGTATGTCTCGTCCAACCACGTAGAAATTTGCGCAAGGCACGCATTTTGTTGTTCCAACATTGTATAGGTGTGTGACCACTAACTGGTTTTTCCCAAATAGCCTTCACCAAGTCATAAAAACCATCACGATCAATCCATCCCAGTTCAAATTTGAAACTATTTTTGGATTTTTGTGGTGGTGTTCCGACAGATAACAGTAATGGAGCATGATCCGACAAAGCTTCAATACGTTCTAGGGCGCGAACAGTTACCATAGGAAATTTAACTTCACATTCGGTATCCATAAGCACCCTATCTAATTTTTTGTATGTAGGCTCCGGAAGACTATGAACCCAAGCTAAACCCTAAACTGTCTTCCTAACATTGTGGCCTCAATTGTCGACGGAATGAAGGTGAGCCAACGAATCGGGGGATACACCCCCGCTGAGGACAAGATCCTATGTAAGGCATGAATGGATATTTTACAAGATCCACTATGCAGCGCCGAGAAAAAGGGCTTTGCCTATTGGAAGAAGGTGGGCAGGTTCTTCCATGAGCATAGGAAATTTGGGAAGAACGCCTTTATTAGCGATCGAAACGATCTCTCCCTCTCCAAGCGTTGGGGCACCATCCATGCCGAGTGTAGCAAGTTCCAAGGCTCCTACGAGATGGTGACGAAAAGGAAAATAAGCGTCTTGCAGCCGGTTGACATGGTAAAACCTCTTCCTCTCTTTGTCCATGTCTTGCATTTCGTGGAATCCTTCATTATTGGTTGTGAATGACTGACTTTTTCAATCCTTTCGACCTTGGTTCCGTAGAGGACTCAGCCGTTAGTTAGTACCCCCTTGGTTTCGGGGTGGACCCTTTCACTCTATTTTATTATATACGCTTAGCGAAAAGAATGTTTTTTGATAGAACTAGGACATGGATTCTATATGAACCAATGGAGCGTGTGTCGCCTCTCCGCGCGAAGGGGCTTCGCCGGGGTGCGCACATAGCCCCACCGCCACCACCAAGGGAGGCATGGGAGCGGTGGCTGCTTTTCTATGGTTTGGGGTCACCTCCGGAATGGCTCGCACTAGCGACCCAGGAGGCAACGGGGGGCACCTAGCCATGATGATCTTAGAGATTTCTATCATCTCCCAGTCCTCATACCCTATTGTAGTATCTTCATGAGCATATTTCTCTAGTGAGTTCTTCCTACTGCTTACCAGACTAACCCACTGAAATGCAAATAGGGATCAGAAATGTGGTCAATATCACGAAGAATAATGAAAGACCATCTATACCCATATACAAATGGATGTTTTCATAAGGAAGTCATCGAAGGCTTTCCACAAATTGAGATTTGGCTATAGAAGGATCGAATTGTATCCGAGGAACAGGGGGATACAAAAAAGTAATAAGAGAAACGCACAGACCAATCAATCGTATCGGTCTTATTGAAGAATTTGGAATGAAAAGAGGAGTAATGCTTCCTAGCACGGGACAGAGAATAGGACCACTTAGATCAAAATATCATTCCCAGAAATGTTCTAACATAGAGTAGAATTGCACATGGAAAAGATTAATTGACAACAGTCAATCAAAAGATGGGGCGTCAAATTACTAAACAATAGGGGTTTTTCTGTGCAAGTCAGCTGAACACCGTAATTGATGAGTGAGTAGGTGGGTTAGGTGCACCCCTCGCCCATGGGAAGTCATGAGGCTAGCCCCCCCCCCCCCCCCCCCCCCCCCGAATGAAAGTGGAACATATTACTGGAACATATGAAATCTGTCCAAGATTTTTAGGCAAGTGCTACAAAATTCTAGCAACTTCTCCTTACTTGGGCATGGTCTTCCCCTTGGAGATGACCGTCGGTTCATCTATCATTCGGAACAATGAACATAACTTTAGTACTGGTATAATAGTATCATGCCATAATACTTACTCCATGCAAAGGCTCTCAGGTAGGAAACCTTGGTAATGAACTTAACTAGACTGGACGTGTTGCACAAATCACACAGAAAATCATCATTATTATGATTTTTATGGTTACAAATTAGAATCAGTCCACAGCTTGCAATTCATACCATAACAAACAACAGCACACACACAATCATCAACCATCATAATTTAAGCTTACAATACAATCAGCATGTGGCTGAAAGTTTTATACCACACAACAAACAAACAAAACATTGGTAAGGGGCACGGCGGCAACACAAGCAGTCAGGGGATCATGCTGTAGAAGCTGAAATGCCCACTCTGATTTAGTTCTCATTTGCTCGACAGCTTGTACCATCATCTACGCAACCAGATGACAAGTACTTCGGTGGATCGAGCAAGGATAATCAGACTAAACAAATGAAATGAAATCGAACCAAACTGGAAGACCCTTGTCACACCATGGCAATGCAGATGTAGAGAACCCACAAACCGATCAAACAAAAAGCAAGGAAAGCAACAAACTCACGTCAGGGAAGCTTCATTTATTCAAGTCTTCATGATGAGGTATGGCCATGCAGGTTGAAGTAAGCCAATGATCAACTCACGGAAGGAACGGATTACCTGCAGCATAATAAACCGACATTGGTACAAATGAGTAACTAGGTATATGATCAACTCACGGAAGGAACGGGTTGTTGTTATAGAAAATAAAAGATAACTTGGTTTCAACACAAATAGTAAGTTTATTCGCCGAGTAGGGAGACATGGAGATATATGTATATATGCCCCACCTGAGCAAGCTGACTCTGGGCAGCTGGGCCTTGTAGTATAGCGAGTGTCTCGGCTCATAGAGGGAAGGATGGTGGTACTTCTCCAGCCCGTCCCACTCTAGTTTGTCCCACCATTCCTTTTCGCAGTCCACCTTGGGTGGCTTGGTGTTGCGCCCGACTGCTGGAAGACGCCTGAGGCTCCAGCAGCCCCTGATCTTGATGGTCTCGAGTGTAGGCGCGGACATCCTGAGCCCACTGATGCGCTGCAGCGTGGGGAGCTCATGTAGGTGGATGTGCCTCAGCTTGGGGCATTTTATAATTGTACCCTGCTCCTGAAGCTTAGGGTCCAAAGGGACGACCTCTTTGAGGTCACTACAGTACAATATCTCGAGGGTCACCAGTGTCAACCAGGGGTGTATGTTCCACGAGTAGTAGGGGAGCACATGCACGAGCCTTGGGCAGTGGTCCAGGTGCAAGAAGTCCAGGTTGTGTAAATAATATGGCCAGCCCCAGATGTAGCATGCTGTCAGGAGCTGGGACGCCCAGAATGTGTATAGATCATAAAAGCTCCACATACCAGTGAAGACCTCTTTTAACTTTGGGCACCTCTCGACTCGACACCATCTTAGTCCACGGAGAGGTGCAGGGATGCTGATAATGGACGAGTTATCGTAAACATGCAGCGATGTAGCCCCTATACACATGAAATCGGGAAATGATAAAGCACCTCGAGCATCTTCCAAGAGTTTTTTGCCCTGCCCGTGCATGATCATCACCTTTATGATACATGTCGTGGCTCGGCGCCACCAGTTTATCTCAGGGCAGTCCCACATCATCATCACTCCAACCGAGCCACCCTTCAAAACGTCTCTGTACTCGGAGTCCATTACGGTACTTTTATGCGGTTGGACTTCTACTAGTTTGTCCTTGTTTGTTCCTTGGACATTGCTACCACCAAGAATAGTTGTGCCACATATATCAAGATGTATGCATTCGTCGCTTAAATAACCACTTACAGGAGAAAGCGATCTTAGGAGCCTTGCATCCGTGACAGAGATTTGCCATCCACCGTTAAACTTCTCTTCTTTCTGCTTCTGGAGGGATTGATCACAATAGGGATGTGCATGTGGTGCTTCCACTCCTTCCATTGGTGCTGATGTTGAGGTGGTGTCAATCCGCAGAATACACGGCCAGTTTAACTTGTCCTTTACTCTCTCTGGCCACAGTATCGCACGGAGCCTATGGCAGCCTAGCAGGATGATCCGCTCAGGGAGTATGGATTGAATTCCTCCAAGGTCGAGGGTTTTTATGTTCGTGCCTGAGATATCCAACTTGCCAATAAACCACAACAATCCTTTCAAGAACACGTTCTTCAATTCTTTGCAGCCCCTAAAAGAGATTATACGTAACCCATCACATCCATCAATAGTGACAGTCTTAAGGCTACTATTGCTTGCTGACACAGAAAAGCTTGACATGCCTTGTCTGACAGTATTTCCTGAAAATTCAAGAAGCTCTATGCTTTCCATCTTTGAGAATACATCATTGTTGAAAAAGCATGTGGACTTTGTTATCCGGAGCTTGCGAATATTATGCAGCCGTCCCCGTAAATGACTCATATCCCAGTTTTTGGCTCCTGTCACATTTAGCACCCTGAGTTGGGTCATGAGATCCATCACCTGTGCGGACAAGATCCAATCACAATCTGTGTATCGCAGGTCAAGCACCCACAAGCTTTGGAAGCATGGCCATGACCTAGTGGTGCTGTTATCCAGCTCCAACTCCTCTTTGTCTGCATCTATGTGACAATGATCGCTGCTGCTTCTTGTTATATGATCTTGGCAGTGCTCAATCCACAGGAACCTCAGGCTGTGGCAATAGAGAAATGGAGGCAATGATAAACTAAAGGTACACCATGAGAGTTTGAGCACGCTGAGCCCGTGCGAGCGTTCAAACATATTTTCGAGAATAACACCGGAGTGGCTCTGTACAAATCCACAAGTTGTTGTTGAAATACAGTACGGCATGCGCTCCGCAGACCTGACCAGGTGAGATGAAAGCATTATTGTGGCTTCATCATTAGTAAGCCGGCTGTCAATATTCAACATGTGCACCTCGCGCTGCAGAACATCACCAACTTTCCATGCTCTGTCAATGTCTGACAATGCGATGATCCCATTGCATACCCAATAGTTAGTGGTGTGGATAGCCCAGTCGTAGTCAATGATGTGAGAGCCGATGCAGCACTGTTTCAGCATATACAAGACACACTCAGCAGCTACGGCCGAATCAATGATGCCATGGCAAAGTTGTGCAGCCTCATGGCGCACTAGATAAGACCAAAGCTCTTTCGGATCTCGGCCATCTCTTGAAGCTGAAAGAAGAACATGAGTTGTTGTGTTCTTCTTCACATTGTCCATCACCTTGGGGTCAAGCCGAAACCTCCCTCGGAAAGTCCACAGCATCTTGCTATTGGCATATCCATACAGATAAAGACCAAAATTGAAAATATCAATCTCATCATTACTTCCATTGTGCAGGATCAGCAAGAATTTGTGATTATGTATGGTTTGATAGATCTCTGTGAAAACTTGTTCTATCTCACCGCGGGACCCCTGGTCTAACCCAGCAAAGTCATCCTCCTCATCTTGTTTATCAAACATCTCCATCACCCAGTCAGGAAGCTTCAGCTGCTCTGCGATTTTCCTCTGCATTGCTCTTCTGCTCTCCCACTTTGAGCAATCGATGTGGATGATTTCATCAAAATCCAGCCCCGCAGGCCTCATCAACAGCTCACTTGATACTGCAAGGCGTTTGGCTATGGCTTGCAGGACGTCACATGCCCCAAGCCCATTCCAGCCATCAAAGTAGATGACATTCTCTCTGTTGCCACTTCTTCTAGTGTCCGCCCCAAGCTCATTGAGAATCATTTCGGCTGCGACATCAATGGTGTCCGCCTTGATAACCTGCATGTGTGCGGTGGTGAGAGAATCAGCTCAAACTTCAAACTCGGTAATTAATACTAATTAGTAAAACTGAAAATAAGTCAACAAATGGTACTCCCTCCGTTTCGGTTTACAAGTCCTGCACGTAGTTCTATGTCGTCAAATTAAGCAATTTAGTATGATGTATATATTATAAAAAATATATCACCGGAAACTTTAGACTTTGTATTTTCCAATGATATAATTTTTATATTATATAATTCAAATTATATAGGTCAAATTGATAACCTAGATATACGCGTAGGCCTTGTAAACTGAAACGGAGGGAGTATTTGAGTATTGGCAATATTCTTATGGATACCTTGTTTTTTAGTATATACTAGATGAGCATGCCTAATAATGTACAAAAGTAAACATACATGATCTAAGTTAACTAGTTAACGTGTTGAATGCTGACATATATATAAAACTCTACTCCAAAATCTAACACAATTATAAACTTTGCAAAGTAGGCCCAAATGAATGTAAATATATAAAACATGTAGAATAAAATAAATGGTGAATTTAATTAAGTGTAAAAATACCTCCGTACGCATAATGAATTGGTCGGATCCGTCGATCTATAACCTCTAGAGTAATTCCATTTTGGGCCTAAGATCCGATCAACTCTTCAACAGTTTCCTGACTTCCTGTAAACATTGATATACATGAAGGAGCGACAAGTAAAGCTAGCTTACATGAATCTGAAGAAGCAGGCAGAAAGATTGAGCACATGTGAGGTGAGCTAGTTTCATACCTTGGTTAAGTTGAACAAACTATGTAGAGAGTATGTAGCTCGAGAGAAGGCAAATAAATTGTTCAGGTAATACTAGCAGATGGCTAGATTAGAGAGCTAAAAAGGGACGAGTAACATGGTGAGAAGAAATATTTGGGGTCCTTTGTGCTTGCGTGTGTGCACTACTTCCTTATACAAAATAAAAGAAAAGTGGTACTATCCTTTCCTTTTGCTTTGGTTCCCATCTTTCGTCCTTTTTGCTTTTACTAAAGACAGAAACCAATGATCTGCTTGTGGCTGGCTAGCTGCAGGGTATAAAGATAGAGATAAAGGTTGCAAGGCTGTCAGTTCATTGTCCAATCTTCCTGCTAATTGAAAGAAAAAAAAAAGCTTTGTGTATTTCCAGCCACCAGAATTGGAGAAACTCCGAAGTAGGGCATCCAGATTTGAGTTTTCGCTTGCAATCCCATAAGGTAGGATGGTATTGGGGGCAAAATGCACTCCCACGGTCCTAGTAATTATGTTGTGGAATGTGGCTGATTTATATAATGCTATTTATAGCTTGGAGAAACATGCTACATGGAATCCTATAAGAGTCCTACCACAGGGTTTCCTGCTCTCTAAGGCAACCGGAGGTTGCTTTGCTTAGCTTTTCTGTAGCAATTTTGTGCACACAGAAATACTCATCTTATCCCCACCAAAACAGAAATTACTAGTACAACAGGAAACTACCGAATCCAAAAATGCTTTAAAGTAAGGGTTGCCGCTTATAGTCCAAACAGCTTGCTTACCATCTGCGGCAAAATAAGAAAGCGGCCAGGTGCAGAATGGGCGCAAACTAAATTTCAGGTACCTAGCCGTGCCGTGCCGTGCTATCTATCAGGTTCCTAGAACTGCGGCACATGCATGCGATGAACTGAGACACAGAAGCTACAGCAGTGAGCAAGGAGGTACACCGATTCACGGCGCGAGGTAGGGCTGGGCTGGGCTCGGCCGGCGGCGGCGGCGATGGGGGGTGGGCGGTGCTACTGGTTGTTCCTACCGTATCGGGACACGACGCCGGAGGAGCCGCCGAGGGGCGGGGGATCGCGCCGTCGCCCCCATAGACGCCTTCGGCACTGAGCGGCCGGCCATCTCTTTAGAGGAGGAACACGGCCCACCATGCGCGAGGCTCCAACCTATCCCAAGAACAAGGCCCAAAAGCGTTTGGAGCTATTCATCACTTTATGGTAAGTTCATAAAAAACAAAATCACTTTATGGTACAACGAGCTTCGATTAGGCGCATGGGAGAACGACTACCCATGGCGGAGAGGCAAGAAGAGCCACAACAAGTTCCAATCTGGAGAGGAGCTGCTGGAGTTGAGCTAGGGATTTGGAGGAGAAGAAAAGAGGAGAGAAAAAGACATGGTCCGGTTCGGGGTCAACTAGTCAACACCGGCAAAAAAAAAAAAAATAACAGAAAATACTGACGGGAAGTGAGTTAAAGATAATGGATCAGTCGTGTTTGAATTTAACCATGTTCAAATGTTTTTCTTTAAGTCCAAACACTACGATTTGAGTTTGATTTAAATTCATCTCCGACTTGGTCCTCTATATAGTTTTTCCTAGTTTTTGTTCCCGAGAGAATGCATCAACGCCTCCGGTGTCCCACTCGCTAGATCGGAGCTCAGTGTCCCGCCCTACCATCT
Organism: Avena sativa; assembly: GCA_916181665.1. Lineage (NCBI taxonomy): Eukaryota > Viridiplantae > Streptophyta > Magnoliopsida > Poales > Poaceae > Avena > Avena sativa. The sequence continues at coordinate 9,610,056 of OV702300.1, read as the reverse complement.
CACCATGGATAGTCCCTCTCCCATGGAGAAGCACGACACACTAGGAGATCCTAAGCGGCGACCATCCTCGGGCGGTTATGTTCTATCTCGCACCCCAGGCATGGTAGCCCTGACAGAAAAGTTAGACGACCACGCCGTAAAGACCATTGTGTTGGCGGTACAGCCCGCCGTGTCACTGGCGGACTTGCTGGCATTGTTAAGGTCTTGGTTTGGGATCATATGCTAGGTTGTGAAGATTGAGGTATGCGGCTGGCCTTCGATTTCTTTGTCATGTTCGAGTCTAGCATAGACTGCGGGCGTGTTCTGGATTCTTCTCATTCATTCAAGTGTTGTGGAGATCGCTTGGGCCAACTTTGTTTCCTCTCAAAACTTGGCTTCGGCGACCTCCCTTTGGCTGCTTGGGAACCGGGGCTCTCAAGCGGGTCATGAACAACCTTTGGTTGCGAGTTGCATTGGTAGAGATTGTGCTACCAAGCGATAGATGGATCATCAGCATAAAGGTGTGGCTAAAAGATCTAGATTACATTCTAAAGGTGTACAATGCAGAGATTACTAACAAGGCAAGGCGACAGCTTAAGTGCAAGAACCCAATCATCATCCACCTGGAGGAGGTTCTGACCCCGTCGCTAGAATTTGGGAGCTCGACGAGGTGAGAAGAAAGCGATCCCGTCGCCTCGAGTGTTGGCATGTGTAACATCCCAACATTTAGGAACTAACGAAGAGTAGATTTAGGAATTTGAAATGTTGCATGCATTTATCTATGAAAATGTGGGTAAAATTTTCGCCAAATAAAAACCTAAAGTGATCAAGGTTTCTTTCATACTTTGAGATTAGGTTTAGTCTTAAAGGATGATTGTTATATACTTTGATATGATCTTTGAGGAATTATGTGATTTGGGAAAGTGAATTGAATTTTAAACTTGAGTGTTTGAATTATAATTCAAATGAATTAGGAATAAGGTTTGAATCTTAATTTAATTAAGAGTTAACTATTACAACTTAAACTTTATCCAAAGAAAACAATTAAGAATATGAAAACTTATTTCATATTTTCAATACGTAAACAAGTTACAAAAATGTAACTTATTGAAATCATCTCCAAACTTCACAATAGCAAATAAATAAAGAATAAGAATATTTCTTTATTAATAATAATATAATCTTTATTACAGAGGAATAAAATGAAGATTACAAAATAATAAAATGAAAATTACAAAAGAATAAGAAGATTACATTTACTAGTCTATAAAGAAAACCTAAACTAAAATATTCATCTTCAAATTTGTACCTGCAAGACAAACAGTAATAAAACAATAATAAGGTTAGATTTAGAATTGTTTTTCTCTCAGACATGTCAGTGAGGTGCACTGAACAAGTTCATCATTGAGAAAATATAAAAGGGGCAAGTTTCACCAATATGAAAGAGTTTATCTTTCATAAATTTTAAGCCAAAAAGGGGTCAAATGGACAGCAAGGAGGGGCAAGTTCACCAGCCAGGTAAAAGTAATCTAATCAAAGTAACTTTCAAGTCCAAAGCATATCCACAAGTGCACAGCAAGCACACAAGCAGGACATACAACTAAATGCATGTGATGTGCTGTCAGCTTCACAGCACAGCTCCAACACACAAAACTAGCAGCACAACCGTGGAGTGGCACTAGTGCATCTCTTCACTGCACACACACAAAAACAACCAGCTTAGATAACAACTAAACCAAGCACAACAGCTAGTAACCAAACCAACCAAGCCCCAGATATCATCACCAGGGTGGTAACATAAGGAGGGGGAAGGATCGGGTGGACAGCAAGATCAAGTCTAGGAGCAGGCTAGGTCAAGGTCAAGCTCAGGAGCTCAGCAAAACAAGATCAACATCACCACCTTACTCCACAATCATCAGTTTTTGTGGTGAGCATCATAAAACCCTCACATGATCTAATCATATTATCTAGATAGAAGCATGTGTTGTTTTATGAAACAACTCTCAGAAAGCACCCAAGTGGGGTGAATCTATCATAGATATTTTAAACTCTAAAAGCAAACAACAAAGTACAAGGATCCAACCAGAGCTCAGAACAACATCATTGCTTTGGTTTTCAAGCTATATATTACAGTTCAAGCGTAAATATAGCTAAGATCTAATTTCTAGGCACATCCCTAAAGTAAGGGTAGCACCTTAGAAACTAATCTTTTGGATCTAGATAATGATCAAGCTTACTATTATTTTTACCAAGCTTTGATTCAAAAACAATAGTTGGTACCACTACCAGGACTATCTATATGAATCAACTAGATAAGGCCTAAAACCCTAAGCCTCAGACCAACATCATTGGTCTTAGGGATTTCATAAAAGAACATTTCCATTTATCCTATGAAGCCAAGCTTGTCTTAAGCTTAAACCAACCCAATCAATGTATTAGAATCAATCTTGTGTGCCATACCAAGATGGTGTCACAAGAACAATTCTACATGAATCAGGATAAACATTTAATCATCACAGATTCAATCAATTAACTTACTAATCATTTTCATGTTAATATAGGAATCATAATTAGGATATTCCTATGTTAATCTTCACTGTTTGAGATCATGATGAACTCAAACCACACATTAATTCTCAAGCCAACAACACTAAGACAGTGGTTTCATCACACCATAATCATGATCATAAACCAAGAAATGATAGTGGAAAGTTGTCAAGCCACTGACTTTACCAAGCATGGATTCCAAAACAACTATACCATCTAAATAATATGCAAACCAAGCATAAAATTATCTAATAAGCCACTAGAGCCATTATAGTTCATCTCAAGCAACAAGCCTCAGGCCAATAACCATTTAGCATGCTTACAGACCATCCACACATGATCTAATTCATCCAGTACATGGTCAATCACATGATAAGAATCCTAAATGAAATAAACCATCTTAATCAGGACAAGACAGTCACTAGAGAGGTCATTTCCAACGTCTAGCATATGATCAGCAAGCACAAAGAGCACTAGGGGAGAGGAACAGAACTCACTAAAGGTCCTCGTTGAAGACTAGAAGAGGAAGCAAAGGTGGCCGGCGTCCATGGCGGCATGGGGAGCACCCCAGGAGGGGCGCTGCAACCCATACGGCGCCACGGCGGCGACCATGAACACGCATAGAGGCGAGGAGCATCACCATGACACACGACGGCGGCGGCAGCACCAGGATCCACGCCAACCCCCAAACCCTAGGGTTCGGGATGGCATCGATCCGTCTCAGGAGAGCCCCATACTCAAATCTAGTTGGATAGAAAGTACGGGCGTCGTCGACAACCTCCTGTTGCACCACGGCGGCGGGAATCGCCGGCGGCGATATCACCGACCACGGGGTCGGGGGCAGAAGAGGAGAGGAGTGAGCTCGAGGGAGAGAGGCAGTGAGGAGTGGGCTGAGTTGGGCCAGACCCTTTTAGAGTGGTTATTTTGACTATGTCTAATGGGCCACTAGGGCCCAATAAGATTAAGCCAGCCCAGAAATCTTTTAAGGCCTATTCTAATAAATAGGAAAAGACCAAAATACCCCTAAACTTAATTAAACCCTAGAAAATAAAATAAAAGTCCAAAAATTATAAACAAAATATTTTTGGATTCAAAATAATCTACACTATCCAAATAAAATAAGATATAAAATTTTAGACATTTAAATTTTATTAAGAATTTTCTAATTTTTATATTCCTTATGGAATTTTACAAAATTAATGAAAGATGATAAAAATAAATAAAAAATCACTTTCATTATATATTAATATTGTAATATTTTTGAAAATTATTAAATAAATATTTAATAACAATTTTTAATGTTTAATTGATAATTCCTAAAAGAATTATTAAATCAATAAAAGTCAAATAAAATAAAATAATTCAATATATGTTATAAATATTAAAAAAAATATTTATAAATCATTCATTATTAAAAAAACCTTGTATAATAATAGGGTGAATGCATATCAAGTTAAATGATGCATTACATTACTTGCATAATCATTTTTGCTTCTTTAAATATTGTCCTTACCGGGCAATAATGATGTTTTTGTAGACATAGAAGCTCAAGGTCCAGTGCAAGCATCAGACTTCACTACCTTGCCATCACAAGGCAAGTTCATCACTTGTTCATGTCCTTTGAAGAGTCTTTATCAAAGTATTTGCAAATTGTGTGTTATCATATATATTATAAAAGAAAGAAAATATTATTTTCACAAATAAATAAATCATAGATATCATCCTAAGTGGTGATATAATGGAGCAATAGAACTTAAGGTTCTATTTGCAATGATGATGATCAAGTAGGGACTTAATAACCCCTGACATCAGTGATTCTAGCGCAGTATATTATGCGTTAGCCATGAGATTTGGAATGGGACAGAGAAGGCAGCTGTATCTTCTTCCTCTCGAATGAAGCCGGATGTGCAGGTTGTGGCTGTTATCCTCGTAGCGTGCATATTAATTGGTAATTCATAGAGGATATGCAACATATGGGTGGGAACCCTCATCGTCCCATGATAGTTCTGGCATCTAACGGTTTGTATAAACCATTGCCGTAATTCATTATGTGGGCATGGTGTACACCAAGGAGGCATGCGAGGTCACGAAGGGGGCAGTGATTGGCTTGGACCAACTACTGGGCCCCACATCATGGAATTATGGAAGGAAACGTACGCCCGGTTGTGCAACAAGGAGTTGATCTCTCATGGCTAAAGTAACGCACCTCTACAGAGTGTAAGAACTATAACTTGTTACTCCATGTTCCGGGAAGGAGCTACGAACGCGGCAGGAAAGGAACTCCATGAAAGTTCTGGTCAACCTGTGAAGGCTGATGGTCATAGATTTTCATAATAAAATCAATCTTTGAAGAAAGATTTACAAAAATTGCATAGTGCCAAGGACTTATAGTCCAAGGTGAAAGTTAGAGCATCAAACTTCCCACCTTGCACATAATGAACTTGTTGGGTAACGCTGTTACTCATTCTTTCCTTTGATCCCTTACTTAGACTCTAAGGATCCCGAAGACGTGCCAATGTATGCAGCCGAATGCCAAGAAGATGTGTTCTACGAGGAACCTGGTCTGTCCGGAGGTGTTGAAGGAGTGGATTACGAAATCCGCTACGGTGTCGATGATAACGAGTCCAACTAAGTATCCCTAGTTAGTAGTAACCAACGGAGCCGAGGAGCATGAACTCTATAGAGTAAGCTGTTGAGCTCAACTCCTAGTCGGAGCTGTTACTTTTATATTCCACTGAAACACTTTATATTTTGGTTTGTAAGTTGAATCTTTTGGAAGTCTTGAACTTCCGGTATTGTAATAATAATAAGGTGTGTATATTTGTAATATGGACCCGCAATGTTTCTGTTGTACCACTCTGAGAGATGTGATATTTACAGAACGGTGTTTTGTGGATGTCATGTCAACGACTATAGTATACTACACATGCAGTGGTATGCTGGGTCACCGCAGCATGGAAGGGTCGATGGCACATGGCTGTCATTGTTTAGCGACAGTGCACACAATTTTAGGGTAAATTGAGCAAGGACAGACGGGTGGTTCTGAGTTCTCTCGTATGAAGACTGAGGTTTAGTGCAACTGAAGAGTGTCGACTAGGAGTGGAGCTGGTAGTTAGCTTGCATTGTGCATATGTAATCGTTTGGATTGGAGAAGCTTCTGAATGTAATGGTTGAAATTATTTTGTATCGACTGACTATAAAATGAACTAAATATGCAATATGCTAATGCGAGTTCATCGATTCTGCATGAGTGTCGACGGCATGCCAGGTTTCAAGTCCCTACGGGATAGCCACCGGTCATTTGACGAGGCCGCATCGGAGGGCATCAGTGTTGGAGATATGCCCAATAGGCAATAAAAAATAGGTTATTATCATATCTTTATGCTTATGATAAATGTTTACATACCATGCTATAATTGTATTAACCGGAAACATTAATACTTGTGTGATTTGTAAACATAAAAGAGTCCCTAGTAAAGCATCTTGTTAAACTAGCTTGTTGGTTAATATATGATCATGGTTTCCTGATCATGAACATAGAGATGTTATTAACAACAGGGTCGTATCATTAGGAGAATGATGTGATGGACATACTCCTATAGTTAAGCGTAGCATAAAGATCAAGTCATTTAATATAGTTCACTTTCTATAAGCTTTATGATACATAGTAACCTAATTCCTTTGACCATGAGATCATGCTAATCACCATCACCAGAAGGATGCTTTGATGACATCAAACACCACACCATAACTGGGTGGCTATAAAGGTGGCATTGAGTGTTCGGAAAATATGTGTTGAGGCACATGGATCAAGATTGGGATTTGTACATCCATATGACGGATAGATATACTCTGGGCCCTCTCGGTGGAATGTCATCCAATTATCTTGCAAGCATGTTACTGGCTCACAAGGGATCACATATCACTGGAACAACAAAAGAGTACTTATTGGTAACGAGGTTGAACTAGGTATGCAGATATACCAACGATCAAACCTCGGATAAATAAAGTATCGTGAGACAAAAGGAAATTGGTATCGTATGTAAACGGTTCATTCGATCACGAAGTAATCATAGAAATATGTGGGAGCCATATGAATTTCTAGATTCCTATATTGGTTATTGATCGGAGAAGAGTCTCGATCATGTATGCATAATTCATTAACCGTAGGGAGACACACTTAAGGATTCGATGTTATTTAGTAGATATGTAATGTGAGTAAAGAGACCGAATGTTGTTCGGAGTCTCGGATGGGATCCGAGATATCACGAGGAGATCTAGAATGGTCCGGAGAATAAGATTCATATAAGGAAAGTCCAATTTCGGAGTTCGAGAATGATTCCGGTGTTTTCACCGGAATGTTCTAGAAGGGTCTAGAAGGTTCACCGATCCGGAAGGGGAAGGGTACATGGATGTGTCATTACAAAGTGTAATGGTTGCATCATGTACTAGGTCACTTGGCTGGACACTTGGATGATAGTAATCAAACTCTAATTTGAAGGTCAAAAAGGCAGTTTGAAAAAGTCAAATCCCAACATGGTTTCCGAGTTAGGGAGGGTTTCTGAGTTAGGGAGAGTTTCCACCTGGGTTTGGAACACCCTTGGATGCCCCCACCTATATAAGGAGGGGTAGGGGGCGCACCCCAAGGTATCCCCCTTGCCCTAGGCGCCCAAGAAACCCTAGGTTGCCTGCCGCCCCCCCTCTCTAGTTGCGACCAATCTAGATCTCCTCTAAACCGCTACCGACTAGCTAAACTCTAGTTGCTAGCTACCTCTAAACCTCGGCCCTCTAAACCCTAGATCACCGAGGCTCCCTCTACTCCACCATACTCGCTCCAGCTTAGGAGAAGCCCTGCGGGATCTCCCCTCTACTTCCGACACCACGCCGTCGTGCTGCCGGAATCGCGAGGAGAGAGCTACAACCTCCACTGCCTACTGGAACAAGGGAGAGGAAGGTCTTCATCGAGTACCGTACGTGTGACCGACTGCGGGAGCGCTGCTGGAACACGGCGCCGGAAGGATCGTCTATGCGATCTTGAGATCGGCAAGTGAACAACTACATCACCCACGAGAATCTGCTCTCGTTAACTGCTTTGGATCTTCGAGGGTTAGTACTCTATCAACTTGTTTCACCAATCTCGTAGATAGATCTTGGCTTGATCATAGATTAGATCTTGATTGTGTGTTCATGCGGTAGAAATTTTTTGTTTTCCATGCTACGAACCCCTACAGTGGTATCAGAGCCATGTCGATATGTAGATCTGTTGCATGAGTAGAACACAGTGGTCATTGTGGGCGGTGGTGCTTTTATTATCAATTGCTGCTTGTGTACTTTGCATCTTGCGGTATGGTGGGATGAAGCGGCTCGGGCTAACCTTACATAACATCGTTCATGAGACTTGCTCCACGCTCGACATGCAACTTGTATTGCATAAGTGGCTTTGCGGGTGTCTGTCTCTCCCATCATAGTAAAGATTCAATTTACAACGGGCACTTGATAGTTCAAGCATCAACGTTGTGGTTCTTGTTCGTAAGTTAGAATGACACTTATTGAATGCCTCAAACCACATAAAACATGCAAAGAAAATTAGAGGCGTCTAACTTTGTTTTGCAGGGGTGTGTTGTGATGTGATATGGCCGTGATTGTGATTATATATGATGTATACAATGTTCCTTATTGTAAGTCGACAACCGGTAGGAGCCATATGGTTGTCTTTTAATTTCGTCTAGACATGCGTGTCTATTATTCAAAGTAGTTATAATAGTTGATGATGGTGGACGACAACCATGGGGCGGCGCCATTGACCTTGACGCCACGCTGGTGATGATGGATATCATGATCGTGCTTGAAGATGGAGATCGGAAGCACAAGAAGAAATACCATATCATATCACATATTTTGAATTGCATGTGATGTTAATCCTTTTATGCATCTTGTATTGCTTAGTTCGCGATGGTAGCATTATAAGATGATCCCTCTCAAAAAATATCAAGTTATAGAGTGTTCGTCCTTAGTAGGCACCGTTGCCAAAGCTCATTGTTTTGAAGCACCACGTGATGATCGGGTGTGTTAGATTCTGCGAGTGTATACAATGGGAGCAACCATATTTGCTCATGCGTAAGCTAAGGTTTGATCTTGTCAAGCCTAGCATGTACAGACATGGTCTCGGAACACGGAATACCGAAAGGTAAAGCATGAGTCATATAGATGATATGATGAACATGATGATTGTTCGCCTTTGAAACTATATCATGTCACGTGATGATCGGACTTGGTGTAGTGAATTTGGTTCGTGTGATCACTAAAACAATGTGAGGGATATTGTTTTGAGTGGGAGTTCAATAGCAATATGATTAAAAGTTGAACATTATTTATCATAAATTAAATCAAAGTAAATTTGCATAGTTGTTGTAGTCATGGGCATCCGTTTATGTCAACACCCGGATTTTTCAATCCTAGATGCCTGTTATGCCATACATCGCAATCCCAGGATTACCATTTTTGCGAGACATAACAGAATTGGATACCATAGTACATCATCCATTACAAACGATACATAAGTTCTTACACAAATAGGGATCTCATGATCCAGTTCTTAATACAACATCAAGCAGCGGCATACATAATAATAACGGTAGCGTAGGCGAAGCTCCATCTTCGGGGTCACAGGCAATGCTGACGATGGGAGATGATCCTAGTTGTCGTAACCTTCCTGGGGGTCCATCTTCCAGGTACTCCTCTTCATAGTCTGGCTATGGGAATAGCCAGGGACAAAGCCATGAGTACTCTTTAAGTACTCGCAAACTAATACTAACAGGTAAGGGTTTTTTGGATAATAGGACACTAGGCTCTAAGGTTGTTTTGCAAAAGCCAGGTTTATCTCTACTAAGTTCCAAAGCTAGTCACAATTTTATAACTCTTAAGTGGGATCTTGTAACTCATGTCACAACTCTGTTGTGGTCAAGTCAAAGACTCAATTCATTTCACAAGTCATTTTGAAAAGTCTGACGGGGGAACAGTATGGCCACTCCAACTGTCCATAACCGCGGACGCGGCTATTAGAATAGTTTGACACTCTGCAGAGATTGTACACTTTCACCACAACATTCGATACATCCGTCAGGAACAAATCCTGAATTCCATACTCAGTATGCGGATAATCAATCCTAACCTTTCGATTACACGCCCTAGTATAAGCACCTCTCCTGTGAGTTTGGCCTCCCAACCATGACCAACTGTCATCTTGGGTACTGCACAGGTGGACAATCTTCACAAGGTAGCCTCAGCTCAGACCTTGGCCGTGAGGGAACTAATACTAAGGGATATAAGTTTCCAGTCAAGCCCTACCCAATATTCAGGTATTGTGGTTGTACGATAAAATTGGAATGGTATCGCATCCAGACAACCATTAGTTTTATAAAGGGCTAAGGCTCATGCCTCAACATTTTTATCACCAAAGTTCTCAAGTGTTTGGAAACACATGTCCAAAACATTTCAATAGAATGATCCATCATTCCAAGGTTTTCATAACCATTTTTCCACTAAGTATTCTCATCTAAAAGTTGATCAAGTTTTATGCTTAGCACTAGCATCTACAGGTGGGGGTGGTACTAAGGAGGGGTGGTAACTAGTGGAGTTTCAACTAAGGATGACCTTATGTCTCAGGCTGATATTAAGGTTTCTATCTTAGGCCAAATTTTATGCTCTTTATGCAACCTTTAGCATCTTTCCAAATCTACCAGTCACTTAAGTAAACTCTAAGTAAGCTTTGATAAAGAAATAAAGTAAGGAGCTTGCGAGTAAAACTAGGATTGGTTTATCAAGTGGGTATGATCACACATGCTTAAGGCATATAGTAGTCATAGAACAAGTATGGGTTTGTTGCATCAGTAGGGTATCTTGCAAGGGTTAGCTTGCATAGGTATAGTATCAGCTTGCATCAATATCAGTATAAGCTTGCTAAATTGTAAGTGTTAGCTTGCAAAGTTAATAGCTTGCTAAAGTAGAGTGTCTTGCAATTTTTAGATTGCCTTGTGTAGAGCAGTGGTTAAAGTTCTCCTCGGCTTCTTCTTCGTAGTATCCTCCTTCCTCCTCGTATCCTTGGTCGGTACTAGCGTCTATAAATAAATACGAGGTACACAATCACCAAACAATACTTAACTACTTGCAATCATCACACACAATGGTCCTATAGATGATCTAGCATCATCTCTAACATTACAAGGTTAAGGCTTGGTTTAATTCCTTTTATTTTTAGAAAAGTAATTTCTACTCATTGAAAAACTACTTAAGACTTAATATTCTCCAAACCAAGTATGGGATCATGTTGACACATGTCATCACCACATATTGTAGTCCATGGGAATGTGATTTAAAGTGGTGTCACAATTTAATAAGGTTTTACCCTTTTATTTTAATTAATTAAAGTGGCTAGAAATGCTTATGTAGCATTCTTTTATTACTTGAACATTATTTCTGCAAGTAAACCTATATATTTTTATATATTCTGAAAGGTATGGTTAAATGTGATTTTTGAGAGTTGGAATCAACTCAAAATCTATTATGGTTTAAATTTGAAAAATGTTTGAATGCAGAAAAGCTTCTGCCTTGTTATTTTTCCCATGGGTGATCTATAGATCCAAATGACTTGAATCCAACGGGCTTGGATTTAGCATTCACAGACCTTTCCAACAAAATTGGTTTCATTCAATTTGGTGCACTGAATCGATCTGGGTTGATTTTTGAAGTTGGGTACAGAAGTGTATTTGAATTGAAATAGAAAAAGGTTTAATTTGAATAACTGGGCTGCACGGGAAAAGTTACTGAGCCGGCCTGCTAAGCGCAGTGCTCCCGCGGGCTGCTTAAGTGGGTGTCCCCACTCGTCAGTGACACGGGGCTAGGCGAAGCGGTATGGGGCAACGTGGGTCGTTCGATCTAGTTCTAATCTAACGGCTGGGAGTCATCGTCGACGCGAGACAACTCCGGCGAGAACGAAACCTAGCGCGGCCAGTGAGGGTTGCTGGGGGCTGGGTGCTGGCGAGGGTCGGCGAGGCGGGCGAACGACGAAGTCGACGACGGCGAACTCAGGGGTGGTCGCGGCAGCTCCTGGGGTGGCTCCAATCGCTGGCTCCCTTCTTCTCCAGCAGCGGCATGCTCCAGTGAAATTCCGGCGAGGTGGTGCTCGCCTTGCTCTGAGAATGGTGTGGCACGATCAGTGAGGAGAGGGGAGTGAGATGGTGTGAAGAAATCGTGCGGGGGTGGCCTCTATTTATAGTCGAGCGAGGGGACCGTCGGGGCGCACGGTGAGCTCGTCGGGGGCGAGGTTACAGGCGGCTAATGGCATGGGCAAGGGTAGGGGACGGTGCGGTGTCTCTTGGCGATGCTCAACGACATGGTCTCGAGGCATGGGGCGGTGTGGTTTGGTCTGGAATGGGCGGTGCTCTGCGCGGCAGAGGCGGCGTCTTCGACGGAGGGCGGTGGCTGTGCGACACGGGGTGGCAAACGGGGATGTCTGGTGGTCTCCTGGGTTGATGGCGATCGTGTGTGCACGCGGTGAGGGCGGCGCGCGGTCTGTGGGTGATGGTTGAGGGTGGCGCTCTGGCGCATGCTCGGCATGGTCTGGGCGCGGCTTGTGCGCGTGGTCCATGGCTTGGCAACGCTCGCGGCTGGGACAGGTAGTGGCGGTGGACGGTGGGCTGCCTCCCAGACATGCTGGCTAGGCTTGCTGCTGCTCCTAGCTTGCTGTCGACTATGGGGTGGCAAGAGGGTGCTCGGCTGTTCACCATTGATGGCAATGGCAAGCTCACAGGGGTGCTAGTGCTGGGCTAATCTTTCTAGATGATCTACTGAGCTGTGTGTGAGCTAACTAGGGAACAAGTTAGGCAAGAATCACTGCTCACAATAGTGTTTGATGTTTGTTTGATTTGTGTCTGCAACCTGTTTGATGAAATGGCCGCATGAAATCAATTTTTGAATTTTGAAAAGATTTTTGGTGGGTTTGCTAGATTGGTGCTGGTGAGTCTGCAGATGCTTGGGTTTTGAAAATTGAGCTTGTTTGAGTGGTTTTTGAAAAAGTGGGATCTTCCCATATGAAGAAGATTAAATTTTGATTTGTCATTTAAACTATGCATTTGAAAGTTTCTGGATGATCACAAAGTGGGCCTTGATACCTTGTTATGAGTACATTCAAGGGGTTCAAAGATCCAGAAAAGTTTCTGTTAGGTTCTGAAAGTTTGAGACAGCCACAGTAGGCATGGGAGTTAAATTGGCCAAAATGACCATTCATTTCATATATGTGTTTTGATTTGTCTTTAGGAAAATTGTGGGAAATGTTTTAGATGATGTTTATTTCACCTAAGAAACATTTTACAAGCAATGGCTCACACAAACAAGGTGGTTTAAAAGAATTTCAAAATCAATGCATACACATATGCATGCATTCATGAGTTTATTTAGAAAAGTTTTTGTTAACCCTAATTTTGATGATTAGAATTTGATGATCCAAGCTTAGTATTTTTGGGATGTTACAAACCTTCCCCCCTTAAACAAAATCTCGTCCCGAGATTTGAAAAAGGACGAAAAGATTACCTAGGATTTGAAGAGATCGGGAAACTCCGTCATGATGTGATCTTCGCGCTCCCAGGTAGCTTCCTCTTCTGTGTGGTTGCTCCACTGAATCTTGAGAAACTTGATGCTTCGGGTTCGGGTAGTTCGAAAAGCTTCTTCCAAAATACGGATGGGTACTTCAGGATAGGTCAAGTCATCGTTGATCTCTATTGTCCGGTGATCGATATTCTTGAACACTTCGGTCTTCTCAGGGACTTCGAGACACTTGCGAAGTAACGAGATATGGAACACATTGTGCACAGCTGACATCTCTTCAGGTAGTTCCAATTGATACGATACTTCTCCTCGACGGTTCAGAATTTTGAAAGGTCCGATATATCTGGGGGCTAACTTTCCTTTGAGTTGGAAACGCTGCATTCCCTTTAATGGCGACACTTTCAGATAAACAAAATCTCCTATATTGAAGGCGAGGTCTCGACGTCTCTTCTCGGCATAACTCTTCTATCGGGATTGGGCGGTATTGAGGTGCTCACGAATCTTGTGAACCTTCTCCTCTGCTTCTCGTAGGATGTCGGGTCCGAAAATCTGACTCTCTCCTACTTCCGACCAGTTCAAAGGGGTGCGACATTTTCTTCCATACATGAATTCAAATGGGGACATTTGCAAGCTGGCTTGGTAACTATTGTTGTATGAAAATTCTGCAAATGGTAGACAGTCTTCCCACTTGGATCCATATTCTAGCACACATGCTCTAAGCATATCTTCGAGTATTTGATTTACTCGCTCCGTTTGTCCATCGGTCTGAGGGTGATACGCGGTACTGAAATCTAGGCGGGTTCCTAAACCTTCTTGGACTTTCTTCCAGAATCTCGAGGTAAACTGAGTTCCTCGATCCGATACTATGTTCTTGGGGACTCCGTGCAAACTGACGATTCTAGCGATGTACAACTCCGCTAGCTTCGAACTCTGATATGTGGTCTTGACGGGCAAGAAATGGGCGACTTTGGACAACCTGTCCACTATGACCCAAATAGAGTCATTTCCCCTACTAGAAGTAGGTAGTCCAGTGATAAAGTCCATTCCTACAGAATCCCATTTCCATTCCGGAATCTGCAAAGGTTGCAACAATCCAGCGGGTCTTTGATGTCCTGCCTTGACTCGCTGACATATATCACACTTGGCGATATAGCTTCCAATTTCTCTCTTCATCTTATGCCACCAAAATTGCTCTTTCAAGTCCTGATACATCTTAGTTCCTCCTGGATGGATAGAATAAAGAGTATCATGAGCCTCCTTCAAGATAACTTCTTTCAATTCCGAATATGCTGGTACACAAAGGCGTCCTTTGTACCACAGAACTCCTTCTTCATCCTCGGTGAATCCGGGTACCTTGCCTGTACCGATACGATGCTTGATTCCATCGATACTGGCATTTCCCTTCTGCGCCTCTTTTATCTGACTGATCAAAGTGGGCTGAAGTTCTATGCTAGCCAAAAATCCTTCACTTACTAATTCCACTCGAAAATCTTCCATTTCCTTGTTCAAACTTGGTTGCTCCTTCAAAATCATGGAGTTCAAGCGGCACGGCAATCTGCTAAGGGCATCGGCTACCACGTTGGCTTTACCAGGGTGATAGTGAATGTCCAGGTCGTAATCCTTGATTAGCTCAATCCATCTTCTCTGCCTCATATTCAACTCCTTATGAGTGAATATATACTTTAGGATCTTGTTGTAACATCCTCAAAATCATGTTTCAAACTTGTGCATCTTATCCATGCATCCATGAGCATATGAATTTCATTTCAAACAAATCAATTTCAAAACAGAAGCATTTGTGCTTATTATTTTATGTAAGCTTGCTCTAAGCCTTAGTGCTATCTTCCAATGAGAAGAATACTTGTTTTGATTCAGTAAAGTTTGTTTATTCAAACTTAGGCACCACCAAAAAGTTGAACAAGTTTCAAAACAAAATGAATAATAAAACCAATATTATGCCTATTGAATATATATCATAAAGGCTTGGTTTTATTTTTTATTTTCACTTGATCAAAGTGTTTGAGTTGGACAGTAGAGTTTGACACACTTTGGAATACAAGGTTGCAGTATAAAACCTAGAGAAGTTTTGAATTCAAACTCATTTGATTTGGACTTGAAAAACATTCCAGTAAATCAAAACAGAAAAAGAAAAGGAGAAAAGAAATAGAAAAAGGCCAGCGCCAGCAATTGAGCCCAGCAACGGATCCAGCCCAGTTAGCCCACCCGGGTTCCCCCTTTCTCCTTCTCACTCGCGAACGAACCCAACAGGCCACTGACGCCAGGACCCCACCCCCTCGCTTTTAAACCCGCTGACGAGTGGACCCTGCGACCACATCACCTTCGTCGTCAGTCACGCGTGCCAGCGCCGCTCGCTCCGCCGTTACCTTGCCGCTGTTACTGCGCGCTTAATTGCCATTGATTCACCGCGCGATCCTCGCCCCTGCTCCGCCTACTTAACCCCCACCTCTCTGCGACCATTTCCCCTCACTCAGCGCTTCCACATCGCCACCAGGCTGCCCACAATCGCACTTGCTCCACCGCAGACAGACGCGCTCCGGCGACGAATCTCGGTAAGCACAGACCGCCCCTTTGCCTCTCGTTAAAACCACTGCAACCAGCATGATCTTGCGCATCTGCTAATACCCTCCCTTTGCTTTCTCATGACCCAGAGCGACATCCTCGTTCTCACCCACAAGCATCTGAGTCGCCGCTCGACTCCGACGTGCGATTCAGGTAAAGCCAGTGCACCCCTTGCCTCCTCCTTGATACAGACTTGTTCGACAGACTCTTGCGCGTCTCCTAAACCTTCTGGCTCCTGCTAGGACGACGCGGAACCTCGTCAACATCTTCGACAGCAAGCAACTGACGCCGCCCGCAACTCCGACGAGCTCCCGCGACCACCTCCGTGCGCCCCTTGACAAACCACCGCCACCTTGAGCATCAGCAGCACACGGCAAGTCTGGTAAGCCCCTTCCCCCTCTTCCGCGCGACCTAGAACGCCGGTAGCATCTCTGACAGAGGCGCCGCCGCCTGTCGCCGCCGCTAGCGCCGCCACTGGATGGTCAGGCTGCTCAGGATCGTTAGATCCAGATCGTGCGGATACGATAGAACATAAACGAAGCGGTAAGATTGAATCTGAGCCGCGCGATTAAGTTAGATCCAGCGGCTCAGAAGCGTGATCCAACGCGAAGCGGTATGGGCCAATTAGAATAAGACGCGTGGCATCTGTTAGAGTTTAAAAACAGAATTTGAATCTATTAGATGTTTAAATTTGTTTTGGCTATAACTTTTGATCCCCACGTTAGAATTTGACAAATTTTATACGGTTGGAATCAGGAGAGCAAGCTCTTTCTAAATATGCAATGTGTTTAATGTTTTGTTTCTGTTAAAATGGTTTTATTTGCAGAAACTTGTGTAGGGCTAAATTGAGTATATGAAATGTCCAGGAAATGATTTAGGGGTTAAATAAATGATTGTTTGGCAAGTTTTTAACTTGTTTATGAATCAGTACTGTATACTTGCTTTGTTAAGTTTTAAAAATCATCACATATCATTTTGCATGCATGCATATATTTTTGGTTGTATATGTTTTGTTTGTGATTGTGGCTATGATTTTTTGTGTAGATTTTGGTGCTAGTGATTGTGATTGTGAGGAGTGTAGCTACTCTCCAAACTACCAAGGCAAGTGGTACTTCATGAATACTTTTATCCCTATGTTTTCTCCTAAGCATTAGAAATATTTTGTTAGACTTGCATGCTATATTTTGCTTATATGCCATGTTGGGAAATCCTTGTAGTTGTAGAATTGCTAGGAAATTTCTAAGTTAAGTTACTATCTATGCCATGCTTAGCCTAGCTAGTAGCAACCAAGGGTTGGTGAAATATACATGCTATGATGAAAATATTTCTAAGTCTTTGGACTTGTGTTTTGCCTAATATAACAACTAAGTTAATGAAACACTTGGCTGGAATGGAAGGAATGGTTTTTGTTGAGTGGTTACACAAGGCCCATTTCTATGGTTTACCTTGTGTACCTCACTTGTGGTAAGCCACCCAGGAACAAAGAGATTTTAGAGGCCAAATGTTAAGAAGCTTCTAGTGCAGCCACTTG
This sequence comes from Avena sativa, assembly GCA_916181665.1. NCBI lineage: Eukaryota > Viridiplantae > Streptophyta > Magnoliopsida > Poales > Poaceae > Avena > Avena sativa. The sequence continues at coordinate 9,592,817 of OV702300.1, read as the reverse complement.
GCAATATGGGCTCTGCCTAGATCACATAGGTTGCTAGAACTTAGCCATTTGGACAGTTGGTGGTAGTGGGAATGATAGGTTGGAGCGCGTCCATTTGGTCTAAGGGAAGGCTTTTGAAAGGTCCTGTCTTGGTGAATATCAAGGCTTGTGGGGAAAGTGCACAACCTCTGCAGATGGAAGAATCTAAGTACTTAGCCAAGTCCATGGTAATGGACAACTTGAGCATCAAGACATGGAAGCTATCAAGAATCTCCTCATCCCAATTTATAAGTAAAAATTTGTGGGTGAACAAGGGTGAAGGACCTCAATGTCTATTGGTGGCTCCTTGGAAAAAAGTTTTGACAAAGTAAAACTTAGTGTTTTCAACTAATAGGCAAAAACCTATTTTGAGCAAAGCAAGCCAAGCTACACTTAGCCAAATTGCATATAGTATCTAGTCCACCTAAATTATACTAAGGTATCACTTGCCAATACTATTCCAATGTATTGACCCACTGTGGCTGTAACTTGTGATGTTGCAGGTTACTCTGATGAGGATTAGGAGTCATGAGTCTACACTCAACATGTTTGCCTGTGGCACATGAAGATGAAGACTTTATTTATTTACTTAATCACACTCTTGTATTAGGCCTATGGCCTTGGAGTTGTAAAGACTATGTTTATCTCTGGAATGGCTGTAATAATGACCTTTGTATCTGTGTACTTCATCTTAAACTGTGGATGCTAGCATTGATCCAGGGACTAGCATTGCAATCACAGGGATCCTTTTCCTTTATAAAGGAGGGATCTTACAGATGGTATCAGAGCACTGTGTTGCCTGTAGGATTATGACCCTAGGATTGGAAACCACTATGGAAAAAAAATTCAGCAACTTCTACACTTGTATATTCTTCTCGTAAACTTTTCTAATCTTCTTTCTCATCTCTATTTGTAGATGAACTCCATCAACGAAGCCGTAAGGAAAGGACCACTCATGACAATGACTTTGGAGTGTGAGACAGAATTCCCCAAGGCTCTCAAGGACCTCATGGTTGCATTAGAGATACAAGGTGCAGCTGTGTACAAAGGATATCCTGTGATGGATGAAGGAGTTGAATACTGGTGGGTGCAACTTCACTTGTATAAAAACAAGGAAGACAACCACAAGGAAAAAGGATTCTGCATGTTCACCAATTCAGTGGTGCACACTACATTCTTTGAATCAGCAAGGGATGCAGCTTGGAAGACCATCAAAGAACTTGGTGATAGAGTCAAGTGCAGAATGTTCAACCTCCAAAGTGACCTAAAAGAAGAGAAGAAACATACCCAAGAGTTGGAAGCTACCAACCAAACCCTAAGAGGAGACATTATATACTTAGTAATGGAGTCATGTGAGCAAGACAGACTGATTGCTTCTAGAAACATTGTGTTAGCCAACAGATCCAGTGAGATAGGATTGTAAACATACTTCGTTAGTTGGACCACCACTTATCACCTTATTTTCCAAATGTTGCTTTAAAATAAGTTGAACCTTGGTTATTGTAATGGATCCATGTGTGACATGACTTGTGTGTTTGATTTCCAAGGATATGTATGTGAGGATTTGCCTTGTGTTTTATCTTAGATTGTGTTGTTCTAACTTAATCTATCTTATAAATAGATGCCTACTGTTACCATCAGCACTGTTGAGGAGTTCCAAGGAACTCGCTTTGGTCCTCGTATTATTGAGCTTACTACTTTGCTCAATCTCCCTCTTCCTACCATCATGGTGCTTCCCCTCACCAAGTTTGACAGGAAAGACCTTTGGGGCTTCAAGGTCAACCAGCCCGGACGTCAGACAGAGCCTACCACGGAGGCCATCATGTTCAATCTCATGCATGATGACAAGGAGAGAGGCCTTGAGGTAGTCATGCAGGATCTGATAGGACGTCTACTAGGGAGACACTCTCGACAGGTTAGAGGTACTCATTTCCACGTCTTCGGTAGACGTGATGAGGATGGAGAGGCCATCGAGCTCGAGGACGATTCGAGGGACACAGCAGAGCCGATTCGTCTATACCTCCAGGACTTAGAGGTTCTTCTTAGGCATGTAGACACTGATAGGACCAATGTCATGCTCAGCAATGACGAACTCCAGGTGCAGCTTCGTGAGAAGGACAAGCTCTTCGCAGAGCAAGATGAGATAGTCAAGGAGATGGAGACGAATTTCGAGAGTCAGGATAGAAAGTTCAAGAGTCAAGAGAAGAGAGTCCAAGATAGGAACAAGAGGATTCGAGACATGACCGCAGAACTATAGGCCAAGGACATCGAGCTCGAGCATCAGCAGACGGTGATTGAGAGGCTTCGTTCCCAGAAGAGGGCTCTCAAAGCCAAGATAGAGACCTTGACCACCAATGTCGAGGAATACAAGACCGCAATGGAGAATGCAGGTCTTACCCTTGTCGAGGAGGAGGTTGATGCTGAGGAGTAGATTTGACTACTCATTTATCATTTATTATCATACTTGTTGTTGGGAACTTGTTATTTGACCATCCAACATGTGGATGGATTGTTATCTGTGTGTGTTTTACTTTGCGAACTTGTTATCTTGTTGTTGAACCTTTATCATTTTTGTTGCATGCTTTGAGATTGTTATGTGATGTATTGTGCATGAAAGCATCTATGGGTATCTCATTCTTATCTCTATTGAACAAACCACAAATGCCTCCTCGTCGTGCAAATCCCAACCCTAATAACAACAACAACATCACTCCAGAAATGCAACAGATGATGACAGCTTAGACTCAGCTGATGCAAATGATGACGACATTCATCCAGAACCAAAACAACAACAACAATAACAACAACAACCCACCGGGTTTTGACATGCTTACCAGGTTCTTGAGATTGAGGCCAGCAAAATTCTCAGGAACAACTGATCCCATGGTGGCCAATGATTGGCTACACTCTGTGAATAAGGACTTGGTAACTGTGGGTTGTACTGATGCAGAAAATGTCAGATTTGCAGCACATTTACTGGAAGGACCAGCCGCCACTTGGTGGGATAACTTCCAGATCACCACTCCTATAGAAGATGTGACATGGGCAATCTTTGAGGATGGCTTTCGTACTGCTCACATCTCATCCGGAGTGATGAGTCTGAAAAAGAAGGAGTTTCATAACTTGAAGCAACGCCACCGCAGCGTGGCAGAGTATATTGAGGAGTTCAACAGTCTGGCGCGTTATGCACCGGATGAGGTTGACACAGATGCTAAGAGAAGAGAGAAATTCCTCGAGGGCCTGTATGATGAACTGAATCTGCAGCTATCAGTGGCCTATGTTCCCACTTATCAGTCCCTTTGTGATAAGGCTGCTATTTTGGAGAACAAAATGAAGCAAGTTGAGAGTAGAAAGAGAAAGCACTCCGACAAGCACAGCTCGGGATCGTCTCACAAATGATCTCATTATGATGACAGTGGAAGCTCAGGATCCCACAAGCATGGGAAATTCAACAAGCACCACAACCACAACCGTCATGACAACAAACATCACCGTAGTCATGACAATGACAAGTACAAGAACCACAAGGGTGGATATAAGAGCCACCATGGTGGTAATGGAAGTGGAAGTGGAAGCCATCCTGTTAAGAGAGACATCAGTCAGGTTGAATGCTTCAAATGCAAAAAGATGGGGCATTATGCAAATGAATGCCCGGAAAAGAAAGTTGAAGGACCCAACAAGCCCAACCCTTTTCAGAAAGGGCAAGTTAACCACATCAATGTGGAGGAAGTCTATGAGGAACCTGATGCTGTTGCTGGTAACTTCAGACTCAATTCCATTCCAGCATTTGTTCTTTTTGATACTGGAGCATCACATTCATTCATATCAAAAGCATTTGTTGATAGAAATGGATTTCCAACTGAAAACATTGGGTGTCCAATAAAAGTTAGTTCTCCGGGTGGAGATATGATAGTAAGTCTTGGATGCCGGGATCTAGTAATAGAGTTTGGAAAGCATAAGTTCCCAGTGAGTCTGATAATCCTAGATTCCCAAGGTCTGGACGTAATATTGGGTATGGATTGATGGCTAAGTATGAAGGAGTACTAGATTGTGCTAATCGTACAGTTGCACTCACAACCCCGGAAAGAAAACGGATTAAATTCAAGTCCAACTTTGAACCAAAAGGGAGTAAGCTAAATTCTCTTAAGGGGGTTAGCATAGTGTGCCAGTTGTGAGTGAATATCCGGATGTGTTTACGGAAGAATTGTCGGGAATGCCACCAGATAGAGATGTGGAATTTCTTATAGATTTGGTTCCAGGGCCTGGACCAATAGCAAAGAGACCATATAAGATGTCAGTTGATGAACTGAAGGAACTCAAGAAACAACTTGGAGAACAGTTGCAGAAAGGATTTATTCAACCAAGTTCTTCGTCTTGGGGAGCCCCAGTTTTATTTGTGGAGAAGAAAGATAGAAGTCAAAGGTTATGCATAGATTACCGTTCACTCAATGCGGTAACTATTAAGAACAAATACCCTTTGCCTAGAATCAATGACTTGTTTGATCAGCTAGAAGGAGCTTGTGTGTTCTCAAAGATTGATCTCCGGTCAGGTTATTTTCAACTCAAGATAAGAGAACAAGACATACCTAAAACAGCTTTCACTACAAGGTATGGATTGTATGAGTATACCGTGATGCCATTTGGTTTGACCAATGCTCCAGCATACTTTATGAATATGATGAACAAGGTGTTCATGGAATTCCTTGATAAGTTTGTTGTCGTTTTCATCGATGAAATTTTAATCTACTCCAAGAGCAAAGAAGAGCATGAAGGACATTTGCGTCTAATACTTGAAAAGCTTAGAGAGCATAAACTTTATGCCAAATTCAGCAAGTGTGAATTTTGGTTGAATGAAGTTGGTTTTCTTGGACATGTTATGACAAAAGATGGTGTAGCAGTTGATCCCGCTAAAGTTTCAGCTGTAACTGAATGGGAATCTCCTAAGTCAGTGAAAGAAGTTCGTAGTTTCCTTGGCCTAGCAGGTTACTACAGAAGGTTCATTGAGAATTTCTCCAAGGTTGCTAAGCCTATGACAGAATTGCTAAAGAAAGACAAGAAATTTGCTTGGTCCGAAGGTTGTGAACTCAACTTTCAGGAATTGAAGAAGAGACTTGTGACAGCACCAGTATTGTGTTTACTAGACTTGGAAAATGATTTCCAAGTATATTGTGATGCATCTCATCATGGTTTGGGTGCAGTACTTATGCAAGAAGGAAAAGTTGTGGCTTACGCCTCGAGACAACTCAAAACTCATGAAGTGAACTATCCTACTCATGATTTGGAGTTAGCTTCTGTTGTCCATGCACTCAAAACATGGAGGCACTATCTTTTGGGAAAGCGTTGTGAAGTGTTTACAGATCACAAGAGTTTGAAGTATATCTTCACCCAGAAGGAAATTAATATGAGACAAAGAAGATGGCTAGAACTCATCAAGGACTATGACTTAAGTTTGCAATACCATCCCGGTAAAGCAAATGTTGTAGCGGATGCTCTAAGTCGTAAGGTTTTTGTGAATGACCTTACCAAGGGAGAATTTCCAGATGATTTGTGTGCCCAATTTAGAGATCTCAGATTGGAGATTATGCCTAAAGGACATCTCATGTCTTTGGATGTTCAACCCACTCTGTTGGACAAGATCAAGGAAGCCCAGAAGACTGATAAGGAAATTGATGAGATCAAGGAAAAGAATGGCAAAGGAAAGGCCAAAGGGTTCCATGAACATAAAAAAGGTACCTTATGGCATGGGAAACGTATCTGTGTTCCACAAGATCCGGAGCTTCGGAAACTGATTTTGCAAGAAGCACACAACTCACCGTATTCCATTCATCCGGGTAACACCAAAATATACATGGATATGAAGGAAAGATTTTGGTGGAATAATCTCAAGAAGGACATCGCCGAACATATTGCTTTGTGTGATGTGTGTAGTAGAGTAAAAGCGGAACATCAGAAACCAGCAGGTTTACTTCAACCACTACCTATTCCTGATTGGAAGTGGGACAAAATTGGTATGGATTTCATTACCGGATTACCAAGGACCCGGTCAGGATACGATTCTATTTGGGTAGTAGTGGATCGCCTAACTAAAGTGGCTCATTTCATACCCGTGAAGACAACCTACACAAGTGCTAAGTTGGCCAAAATCTATATGAGTAGAATTGTATGTCTACATGGAGTGCCCAAGAGTATTGTGTCTGATAGAGGAACTCAATTCACTTCCCATTTTTGGAGACAGCTACATGAGTCATTGGGAACGAGGTTGGAATTCAGTACTGCTTTTCATCCTCAAACTGATGGACAAACCGAAAGGACTAATCAGATTCTTGAAGACATGTTGAGGGCATGTGCCCTAGACTATGGAGCCAGTTGGGATGAAAGTCTGCCTTACGCAGAATTTTCTTATAACAATAGCTATCAAGCCAGCATTGGGATGGCACCATTTGAGTTTCTCTACGGAAGAAAATGTACCACCCCATTGTTATGGAATGGTATGGGAGAAAGAAGTTTGTTCGGACCGGAACTTATCAAAGAAGCCGAAGAGAAGGTCAAGTTGGTTAAGGACAGATTGAGGATAGCGCAGTCCTGACAGAAAAGCTACGCAGATCCTAAGCGTAGAGAAGTCACCTATGAAGTTGGTGATAGAGCTTATCTTAGAGTGTCACCACTTCGTGGAGTGAAGAGATTCGGAGTTAGAGGAAAATTGGCCCCAAGATATGTTGGACCATTCAAGATTCTGAGTCGTAAGGGAGAAGTTGCTTATGAAATTGAATTGCCAGAGTCTTTGTCAGCTGTTCATAATGTGTTTCATGTGAGTCAGCTTAAGAAATGTCATCCAGAAATGGAAGAAACTTCTTTGAAGGATACTATACCTTTAGAAGAGGTTCAGTTGGAAAGTGATCTCACTTATGAGGAGAAGCATATCAAGATTCTTGAGACTGCAGAAATTGTCACACGGAATAAGATTATCAAATTCTATAAAGTGCAGTGGAACCATCATTCCGAAGAAGAAGCAACTTGGGAAAGAGAAGATGGTCTTCAGAAAGACCACCCCCACCTATTTGCTAGCCAATCCGAATCTCGAGGGAGAGATTCACCTTAAGGGGGTTAGATTTGTAACATCCTCAAAATCATGTTTCAAACTTGTGCATATCATCCATGCATCCATGAGCATATGAATTTCATTTCAAACAAATCAATTTCAAAACAGAAGCATTTGTGCTTATTATTTTATGTAAGCTTGCTCTAAGCCTTAGTGCTATCTTCCAATGAGAAGAATACTTGTTTTGATTCAGTAAAGTTTGTTTATTCAAACTTAGGCACCACCAAAAAGTTGAACAAGTTTCAAAACAAAATGAATAATAAAACCAATATTATGCCTATTGAATATATATCATAAAGGCTTGGTTTTATTTTTTATTTTCACTTGATCAAAGTGTTTGAGTTGGACAGTAGAGTTTGACACACTTTGGAATACAAGGTTGCAGTATAAAAACCTAGAGAAGTTTTGAATTCAAACTCATTTGATTTGGACTTGAAAAACATTCCAGAAAATCAAAACAGAAAAAGAAAAGGAGAAAAGAAATAGAAAAAGGCCAGCGCCAGCAATTGAGCCCAGCAACGGATCCAGCCCAGTTAGCCCACGCGGGTTCCCCCTTTCTCCTTCTCACTCACGAACGAACCCAACAGGCCACTGACGCCAGGACCCCACCCCCTCGCTTTTAAACCCGCTGACGAGTGGACCCTGCGACCACGTCACCTTCGTCGTCAGTCACGCATGCCAGCGCCGCTCGCTCCGCCGTTACCACGCCGCTGTTACTGCGTGCTTAATTGCCATTGATTCACCGCGTGATCCTCGCCCCTGCTCCGCCTACTTAACCCCCACCTCTCTGCGACCATTTCCCCTCACTCAGCGCTTCCACATCGCCACCAGGCTGCCCACAATCGCACTTGCGCCACCGCAGACAGACGCGCTCCAGCGACGAATCTCGGTAAGCACAGACCGCCCCTTTGCCTCTCGTTAAAACCACTGCAACCAGCATGATCTTGCGCATCTTCTAATACCCTCCCTTTGCTTTCTCATGATCCAGAGCGACGTCCTCGTTCTCACCCACAAGCATCTGAGCCGCCGCTCGACTCCGACGTGCGATTCAGGTAAAGCCAGTGCGCCCCTTGCCTCCTCCTTGATACAGACTTGTTCGACAGACTCTTGCGCGTCTCCTAAACCTTCTGGCTCTTGCTAGGATGACGCGGAACCTCGTCAACGTCTTCGACAACAAGCAACTGACGCCGCCCGCAACTCCGACGAGCTCCCGCGACCACCTCCGTGCGCCCCTTGACAAACCACCGCCACCTTGAGCATCAGCAGCACACGGCGTGTCTGGTAAGCCCCTTCCCCCTCTTCCGCGCGACCTAGAACGCCGGTAGCATCTCTGACAGAGGCGCCGCCGCCTGTCGCCGCCGCTAGCGCCGCCACTGGATGGTCAGGCTGCTCAGGATCGTTAGATCCAGATCGTGCGGATACGATAGAACATAAACGAAGCGGTAAGATTGGATCTGAGCCGCGCGATTAAGTTAGATCCAGCGGCTCAGAAGCGTGATCCAACGCGAAGTGGTACGGGCCAATTAGAATGAGACGCGTGGCATCTGTTAGAGTTTAAAAACAGAATTTGAATCTATTAGATGTTTAAATTTGTTTTGGCTATAACTTTTGATCCCCACGTTAGAATTTGACAAATTTTATATGGTTGGAATCAGGAGAGCAAGCTCTTTCTAAATATGCAATGTGTTTAATGTTTTGCTTCTGCTAAAATGGTTTTATTTGCAGAAACTTGTATAGGGCTAAATTGAGTATATGAAATGTCCAGGAAATGATTTAGGGGTTAAATAAATGATTGTTTGGCAAGTTTTTAACTTGTTTATGAATCAGTACTGTATACTTGCTTTGTTAAGTTTTAAAAATCATCACATATCATTTTGCATGCATGCATATATTTTTGGTTGTATATGTTTTGTTTGTGATTGTGGCTATGATTTTTTGTGTAGATTTTGGTGCTAGTGATTGTGATTGTGAGGAGTGTAGCTACTCTCCAAACTACCAAGGCAAGTGGTACTTCATGAATACTTTTATCCCTATGTTTTCTCCTAAGCATTAGAAATATTTTGTTAGACTTGCATGCTATATTTTGCTTATATGCCATGTTGGGAAATCCTTGTAGTTGTAGAATTGCTAGGAAATTTCTAAGTTAAGTTACTATCTATGCCATGCTTAGCCTAGCTAGTAGCAACCAAGGGTTGGTGAAATATACATGCTATGATGAAAATATTTCTAAGTCTTTGGACTTGTGTTTTGCCTAATATAACAACTAAGTTAATGAAACACTTGGCTGGAATGGAAGGAATGGTTTTTGTTGAGTGGTTACACAAGGCCCATTTCTATGGTTTACCTTGTGTACCTCACTTGTGGTAAGCCACCCAGGAACAAAGAGATTTTAGAGGCCAAATGTTAAGAAGCTTCTAGTGCAGCCACTTGGCAATATGGGCTCTGCCTAGATCACATAGGTTGCTAGAACTTAGCCATTTGGACAGTTGGTGGTAGTGGGAATGATAGGTTGGAGCGCGTCCATTTGGTCTAAGGGAAGGCTTTTGAAAGGTCTTGTCTTGGTGAATATCAAGGCTTGTGGGGAAAGTGCACAACCTCTGCAGATGGAAGAATCTAAGTACTTAGCCAAGTCCATGGTAATGGACAACTTGAGCATCAAGACATGGAAGCTATCAAGAATCTCCTCATCCCAATTTCTAAGTAAAAATTTGTGGGTGAACAAGGGTGAAGGACCTCAATGTCTATTGGTGGCTCCTTGGAAAAAAGTTTTGACAAAGTAAAACTTAGTGTTTTCAACTAATAGGCAAAAACCTATTTTGAGCAAAGCAAGCCAAGCTACACTTAGCCAAATTGCATATAGTATCTAGTCCACCTAAATTATACTAAGGTATCACTTGCCAATACTATTCCAATGTATTGACCCATTGTGGCTGTAACTTGTGATGTTGCAGGTTACTCTGATGAGGATTAGGAGTCATGAGTCTACACTCAACATGTTTGCCTGTGGCACATGAAGATGAAGACTTTATTTATTTACTTAATCACACTCTTGTATTAGGCCTATGGCCTTGGAGTTGTAAAGACTATGTTTATCTCTGGAATGGCTGTAATAATGACCTTTGTATCTGTGTACTTCATCTTAAACTGTGGATGCTAGCATTGATCCAGGGACTAGCATTGCAATCACAGGGATCCTTTTCCTTTATAAAGGAGGGATCTTACACTTGTGATCCGAATAAATCTCACAACAATTTCCCATTAGGTAATGTCTCCATGTCTTCAGGGCTAGAACTAATGCTGCGAGTTCGAGGTCATGGGTTGGGTAGTTTTGCTCATGTTGCTTCAATTGTCGAGATAGGTAAGATATAACTTTGCCTTCTTGCATTAGCACACATCCGAGACCGATCTTGGATGCGTCACAATACACATCGAAGGGCTTCGTGATATCCGGCATGATTAAGATTGGGGCTGATATCAATCTCCTCTTGAGTTCTTGAAAACTCGCTTCACACTTGTCTGTCCATTCAAACTTCTTGTCCTTCTTCAGCAATTGGGTCATGGGTCTGGCGATACTCGATAATCCTTCTATGAATTTGCGGTAATATCCTGCCAATCCGAGAAAAGCACGAACTTGGGTTTGAGTGGTTGGGGCTTGCCAATCTTCTACATCTTTCACTTTGGCAGGGTCAACGGCAATTCCTCCGGCTGATACAATGTGACCGAGGAATCCTACCTCCTGTAACCAGAATTCACATTTGCTAAACTTTGCATACAGCTGATGCTCTCTAAGGGTTCCAAGAATGGTCCTTAGGTGTAGCTCATGTTCTTCTTCTGATTTGGAATAAATCAGAATGTCATCGATGAAAACAACGACAAACTTATCCAGGAAGTCCATAAAAATCTTATTCATGAGGTTCATGAAATAAGCGGGGGCATTGGTTAATCCAAAAGACATGACTGTATACTCATACAATCCATATCTGGTGGTAAAGGCAGTTTTTGGAATATCCTCTGAACGAATTTTGAGTTGATGATAGCCAGTTCTAAGATCAATCTTAGAAAACACCTGGGCACCGGTCAACTGATCAAACAAATCTTCTATCTTGGGCAAGGGGTACTTGTTTTTGATGGTGACATCATTCAACTTCCGATAATCCGTACACAAACGGTTACATCCATCTTTCTTGTCCACAAATAAGACAGGTGATCTCCATGGTGACGCACTTGGTTGAATCAATCCAATTTCTACCATGGAATCCAGTTGCTTCTTCAGTTCTCCTAGTTTTGACGGGTTCATACTATAGGGTCTCTGGGCTATGGGTCCGGTTCCGGGGATTAGTTCGATGATAAACTCGATATCCCGATCTGGGGGCATACCGGGCAAAACATCTAGAAATACATCGGGGTATTCACAGACTATCCGGACTTGGTCAATGTTAGGTTGGGCTAGACTCTTGTTACACTTGAATTGGCGAGTTAAGGTTTCAGATATATGATCGACTAATATTCCGGTGGTACTGGTCATGGTGATGGCTTTCTTGGCACAGTCAATCAATCCCTTATGTTTGGACATCCAATCCATTCCTAGTACTACTTCCAAACCTTTAGTTCCGAGTACTATTAGATTAGCATAAAAATCTATACCATGGATTCGGATAGGGACGGCTTTGCAAATTTGCCTAGCCTTGGTGGTTGATCCGGGAATTTGCACAATCATAACATGCTTCAGTTTGGTTGGTTGAATTTTACTAGTGCAGGCAAATTCTTCGGTGACAAATGAATGCGAGGCACCAGAGTCAAACAACATTCTTGCAAGTACTGAATTAACAGAAAACATACCCAGCACGACGTCCGGCGCTTCCTGAGCTTCTTCAGCGTGCATGAGAAAAATACGGCCATTGCGGTTGAGTGAATTCCCTGGGGCAAATCTTCTCCCTGGCTGGACACGACGCTGCTGCTGAGCGGGGGCATTGGCATTAGGGGCTGTAGCATTCTTCTTGTTGGGGCACTCGTTGGAATAGTGGTGTTTATTTCCACAGTCATAACAGGTCACTTGCGACTTGTCCTTGGCTGCGACAGGCACAACATTGCTTCTAGTCCTCGGGGCAGTGTTGGTGTTGGCGGTAGCATTGTTGGTGTTGAACTTGGGTGGGGCACGGGTGAAATTGTTAGAGTTGCCGGGGTTGTTGCGATTTCCTCCGGGTCTAGGGTTTCCACGGTTGGGGTAGGTCGGACGGGTCATAGGGGGTCTGTTGGTTCTTGGCGCAAATCCTGGAGATGGGTTGGGGCGATACTTTGGGGTCTGATGGGTTCCTGGTTGATGCATCATGCGACGCTTGCGGTTCTCATTGGCTTGGTTGATCTTTCCTTCCATCTGGATGGCAGAGTCGACAAGGGCTTCAATATCAGCAAAGGGGATATTGACTAACACCGTCCGCATCTCGTCGTGCAGACCATTCAGGAATCTTTCTTTCTTCTTGGCTTCGGTGTCTATCTCATCCGGGGCATACCTAGCTAATGACAAAAATTTGTCACGGTATTCCACTACAGTCATCCTTCCTTGCTTCAGCTCTCTGAACTCGTCTCTCATTCTCTTGATCAAACCTGGTGGCACATGGGTTCTGCTAAACTTGACCTTGAGTTCCTCCCAGGTCATCATCTGGCATCCGGTCATTGCACGAACACTGTTCCACCATGCCCTGGCATCTTCGGCTAGATAATGGGTGGCGAACAGGACTTTCTTGTTGGCTTCCACTCCGGCGACTTCTAGGTTGTTTTCCATGGTTTGCAGCCAATCATCGGCGTCTAGGGGTTCTTCTGACTTGGTGAAAATGGGTGGGTTAGTATTCTGGAAATTCTTGAGCTTAGATCCATGGTGGTCCTGATTTCCGTGGCCTTGGTTGTTGTGGGCTATCTGTTGCAGAGTGGCTAGGTTGGCTTGACGTTCCGCTCTTTCAGCTTCGCGGTCAGAAGTCAACATTTGCAGGATCTGCAACATCGGGTCCGGGGCTGAACCACTTCCTCCACGTGGCATCTGAAGATTGATATAGATCATGAGAAAAGAGGGAAATTTCTAAGGTTTTGGGTTTTTGAAAAGTTTTTAAAAGTTTGACTCAGGTTTTTCTAGAAACTTGCTTTTTCATTCATTCATAGCACACAGTACAACACACACCACAACAAAGAAAAACAGATGGTTTTAAGAACCATTCTGGAGACTACGATACAGTGGGACCGACTACTACTCACTACGCTAGTGCTCAGTGCTACTACTCCTCGGAGTCTGTGGCTTCATCATCTTCATCATCATCGATGAAGGCGAAATCATCTTCATCGGTGAAGAAGTCCATGGCCCGATCCTCCAAAAAATCATCGTCATCGCTGAGATAGGAGTAAGGGTCTCCACGAAGATCCTCTCCGGCATTCTCCCTTTCCTCCAACTGCATGTCTCTCTCGTGGATGGTCTCCTCCAGAGATGAGATGCGGTGGTGAAGACGGGCAATAATGCGCTCCTTCTTGTCGAGCTGACGGCGGCGAGACTTGCGATCCTTCGCTAGCATGGCTATGGTCTGATCCATCGTCTTGAAGATGGCAGACTTGTGGTTGGAGTAGTCACAGCAGTTGTCCAACTCCTGCTGACGATCATACATCATGAAGCTAAGGTGGTCCAATTGAGTCTTCAGCTCGGGGTGGTATGGGGCTTCCAGTGGTTGTCCATTTGCATCACGCCTTGGGCAAAACTCAAAGCGAGTACCCTTGATCTGATTGATGCTCTGCCCACACAGACGGGAAAGAGCTTCCTGCATTGCTCTGGCAAGTCCATCGAGCCAGTTGTTTTCCCTCAAGGTAAACTGAATTCCCTCCGCAGGGGGAGGTTCAATCTTTCCTCAGAGACTTGCAACAATTAGCCAATGCAGATCTTCTCCTCCTTGATCATTGAGCTGAGCTCCGAAGAACTCGGGGTGCGGACGCTCCAGAAGTTCCGAAAGATGATCCAGATCCCTCTCAAAGATAAGGTCTCCACCATTCCCCAGTTGGTAAAACTTGTTGTACTTCACGTCCATCTATAAAAATAGAGGATGAGTAGATTAGCAGAGTGATCAAGTGTGTCAAAATTTTATGTATTTTGGCAAGAGTTTTTGAGGAACATGAATTTTTATGAAAGAATCAAAGAGATAAGAATGAGAATAAGTTTTTGTAAATATTTGTTTTCTTTGGTTTTGAAACTAAGTGTTTGGTTCAAACGTCCAGTCTAACTAGGGTCTCCTATGGTCAGGATGGCTCTGATACCAACTTGTCAACACCCGGATTTTTCAATCCTAGATGCCTGTTATGCCATACATCGCAATCCCAGGATTACCATTTTTGTGAGACATAACAGAATTGGATACCATAGTACATCATCCATTACAAACGATACATAAGTTCTTACACAAATAGGGATCTCATGATCCAGTTCTTAATACAACATCAAGCAGCGGAATACGTAATAATAACGGTAGCGTAGGCGAAGCTCCATCTTCGGGGTCACAGGCAATGCTGACGATGGGAGATGATCCTAGTTGTCGTAACCTTCCTGGGGTCCATCTTCCAGGAACTCCTCTTCATAGTCTGGCCATGGGAATAGCCAGGGACAAAGCCATGAGTACTCTTTAAGTACTCGCAAACTAATACTAACAGGTAAGGGGTTTTTGGATAATAGGACACTAGGCTCTAAGGTTGTTTTGCAAAAGCCAGGTTTATCTCTACTAAGTTCCAAAGCTAGTCACAATTTTATAACTCTTAAGTGGGATCTTGTAACTCATGTCACAACTCTGTTGTGGTCAAGTCAAAGTCTCAATTCATTTCACAAGTCATTTTGAAAAGTGTGACAGGGGAACAGTATAGCCACTCCAACTTTCCATACCGCGGACGCGGCTATTCGAATAGTTTGACACTCTGCAAAGATTGTACACTTTCACCACAACATTCGATACATCCGTCAGGAACAAATCCTGAATTCACCATACTCAGTATGCGGATAATCAATCCTAACCTTTTGATTACACGCCCTAGTATAAGCACCTCTCCTGTGAGTTTGGCCTCCCAACCATGACCAATTGTCATCTTGGGTACTGCACAGGTGGACAATCTTCACAAGGTAGCCTCAGCTCAAACCTTGGCCGTGAGGGAACTAATACTAAGGGATATAAGTTTCCAGTCAAGCCCTACCCAATATTCGGGTATTGTGGTTGTGCGATAAAATTGGAATGGTATCGCATCCAGACAACCATCAGTTTTATAAAGGGCTAAGGCTCATGCCTCAACATTTTTATCACCAAAGTTCTCAAGTGTTTGGAAACACATGTCCAAAACATTTCAATAGAATGATCCATCATTCCAAGGTTTTCATAACCATTTTTCCACCAAGTATTCCCATCTAAAAGTTGATCAAGTTTTATGCTTAGCACTAGCATCTACAGGTGGGGGTAGTACTAAGGAGGGGTGGTAACTAGTGGAGTTTCAACTAAGGACAACCTTATGTCTTAGGCTGATATCAAGGTTTCTATCTTAGCCCAGATTTTATGCTCTTTATGCAACCTTTAGCATCTTTCCAAATCTACCAGTCACTTAAGTAAACTCTAAGTAAGCTTTGATAAAGAAATAAAGTAAGGAGCTTGCGAGTAAAACTAGGATTGGTTTATCAAGTGGGTATGATCACACATGCTTAAGGCATATAGTAGTCATAGAACAAGTATGGGTTTGTTGCATCAGTAGGGTATCTTGCAAGGGTTAGCTTGCATAGGTATAGTATCAGCTTGCATCAATATCAGTATAAGCTTGCTAAATTGCAAGTGTTAGCTTGCAAGGTTAATAGCTTGCTAAAGTAGAGTGTCTTGCAAGTTTTAGCTTGCCTTGTGCAGAGCAGTGGTTGAAGTTCTCCTCGGCTTCTTCTTCGTAGTATCCTCCTTCCTCCTCGTATCCTTGGTCGGTACTAGCGTCTATAAATAAATACGAGGTACACAATCACCAAACAATACTTAACTACTTGCAATCATCACACACAAGGGTCCTATAGATGATCTAGCATCATCTCTAACATTACAAGGTTAAGGCTTGGTTTAATTCCTTTTATTTTTAGAAAATTAATTTCTACTCATTGAAAAACTACTTAAGATTTAATATTCTCCAAACCAAGTATGGGATCATGTTGACACATGTCATCACCACATATTGTAGTCCATGGAAATGTGATTTAAAGTGGTGTCACAATTTAATAAGGTTTTACCCTTTTAATTTAATTAATTAAAGTGGCTAGAAATGCTTATGTAGCATTCTTTTATTACTTGAACATTATTTCTGCAAGTAAACCTATATATTTTCATATATTCTGAAAGGTATGGTTAAATGTGATTTTTGAGAGTTGGAATCAACTCAAAAGCTATTATGGTTTAAATTTGAAAAATGTTTGAATGCAGAAAAGCTTCTGCCTTGTTATTTTTACCATGGGTGATCTATAGATCCAAATGACTTGAATCCAACAGGATTGGATTCAGCATTCACAGACCTTTCCAACAAAATTGGTTTCATTCAATTTGGTGCACTGAATCGATCTGGGTTGATTTTTTAAGTTGGGTACAGAAGTGTGTTTGAATTGAAATAGAAAAAGGTTTAATTTGAATAACTGGGCTGCGCGGGAAAAGTTACTGGGCCGGCCTGCTAAGCGCAGTGCTCCCGCGGGCTGCTTAAGTGGGTGTCCCCACTCGTCAGTGACACGGGGCTGGGCGAAGCGGTATGGGGCAACGTGGATCGTTCGATCTAGTTCTAATCTAACAGCTGGGGTCATCGTCGACGCGAGACAACTCCGGCGAGAACAAAACCTAGCGCGGCCAGTAAGGGTTGCTGGGGGCTCACCGGGGTGCTGGCGAGGGTCGGCGAGGCGGGCGAACGACGAAGTCGACGACGGCGAACTCAGGGGTGGTCGCGGCAGCTCCTGGGGTGGCTCCAATCGCTGGCTTCCTTCTTCTCCGGCAGCGGCAGGCTCCAGTGAAATTCCGGCGAGGTGGTGCTCACCTTGCTCTGAGAATGGTGTGGCACGATCAGTGAGGATAGGGGAGTGAGGTGGTGTGAAGAAATCATACGGGGGTGGCCTCTCTTTATAGTCGAGCGAGGGGACCGTCGGGGCGCACGGTGAGCTCGTCGGGGGTGAGGTTACAGGCGGCTAATGGCATGGGCAAGGGTAGGGGACGGTGCGGTGTCTCCTGGCGATGCTCAACGACATGGTCTCGAGGCATGGGGCGGTGTGGTTTGGTCTGGAACGGGCGGTGCTCTGGGCGGCAGAGGCGGCGTCTTCGACGGCGGGCGGTGGCTGTGCGGCACGGGGCGACAAACGGGGATGTCTGGTGGTCTCCTGGGTTGATGGCGATCGTGTGTGCACGCGGTGAGGGCGGCGCGCAGTCTGTGGGTGATGGTCGAGGGTGGCGCTCTGGCGTACGCTCGGCATGGTCTGGGCGCGGCTTGTGCGCGTGGTCCATGGCTTGGCAATGCTCGCGGCTGGGACAGGTAGTGGCGGTGGACGGTGGGCTGCCTCCCAGACATGCTGGCTAGGCTTGTTGCTGCTCCTAGCTTGCTGTCGACTATGGGGTGGCAAGAGGGTGCTCGACTATTCACCATTGATGGCAATGGCAAGCTCACAGGGGTGCTAGTGCTGGGCTAATCTTTCTAGATGATCTACTGAGCTGTGTGTGAGCTAACTAGGGAACAAGTTAGGCAAGAATCACTGCTCACAATTGTGTTTGATGTTTGTTTGATTTGTGTCTGCAACCTGTTTGATAAAATGGCCGCATGAAATCAAGTTTTGAATTTTGAAAAGATTTTTTGTGGGTTTGCTAGATTGGTGCTGGTGAGTCTGCAGATGCTTGGGTTTTGAAAGTTGAGCTTGTTTGAGTGGTTTTTGAAAAAGTGGGATCTTCCCATATAAAGAAGATTCAATTTTGATTTGTCATTTAAACTATGCATTTGAAAGTTTCTGGATGATCACAAAGTGGGCCTTGATACCTTGTTATGAGTACTTTCAAGGGGTGCAAAATTCCAGAAAAGTTTCTGTTTGGTTCTGAAAGTTTGAGACATCCAAAGTAGGCATGGGAGTTAAATTGGCCAAAATGACCATTCATTTCATATATGTGTTTTGATTTACTTGTCTTTAGGAAAAGTGTGGGAAATGTTTTAGATGATGTTTATTTCACCTAAGAAACATTTTACAAGCAATGGCTCACACAAAAAAGGTGGTTTAAAAGAATTTCAAAATCAATG
Source organism: Avena sativa (assembly GCA_916181665.1). Lineage (NCBI taxonomy): Eukaryota > Viridiplantae > Streptophyta > Magnoliopsida > Poales > Poaceae > Avena > Avena sativa. The sequence continues at coordinate 9,574,411 of OV702300.1, read as the reverse complement.
CATACACATATGCATGCATTCATGAGTTTATTTAGAAAAGTTTTTATTAACCCTAATTTTGATGATTAGAATTTGATGATCCAAGCTTAGTATTTTTGGGATGTTATAGTTTACCAATTTGCGCTTAGTTATAATTGAGATAATAGAAGTATAGAATTCTGGTTAGTTACTTTATGAACTGGTATCATATTGTTTTGAAGTGTTAATCTAAAGTTTAAAAGTCCTATTGCAAACTTTCAGTAAGTTTCGGTTACTCCGTGAAGTTTAATAATTGGTATTAAATCAAGAGTGACAATTCTAGTGTTAGTATATAAGTATTATGTTTGTCTCCATGATTCTCGATATTCAAAAGATTGTTTTAATATCAAGGTCATCTAGGATCTGAAGAGTTTTTTCAGAAACCATGATGTGTGGAAGATATTGTGATATCTGAAATGATGTTTTGGTTGCAACATGAGAGAGTATAATATGGCAAAGTTTATGTTCGCATATTTGATGAGAATTTGAAAAAGGTTGGAGACGCTTGTCGTCCTAATCCTCCAAAAGGTTTTGGAGAGCAACATTATACTCGCGTTCACCATTATAAGCTAAAAGTAGCTTGATCATGAATAGTTCCATGATAAGGGTGAATATTTGATAAAATGTTTACTACACTAAAAAAGAATGGAATCTGAAAGAACACCAAGTATTTGATGATGGTGATCTACTTCAAAGTGCAGGTCCAAAGACATTGATATTTAACTATACATGCTTTGGACTATGTGTCATGTGTATGGCTCCACTATTGATGTTGATAGATTCTTTCGAATAGAAAAGGAAATACTGAAAGAGAATCTCAGAAATATATGGCAGAAAAGAAAAAACTAGAATTGTTCAGCTTAGGTATATAGAGGATATACATGTTATGGCTATATTCTTTGCTTATTAAACAATGTGGTTCTTAAGTATTGGATACTGAATTTGTTGGTGTGAATCGTCATACGAAACAACACAATTCATGAACTACAATGGCCTAAGTAACTAGCAAAAGAATATGTGATGATGTTCATCGAGAACAAATAAAGGGTTGTTGTGTTGCTCGTTAACATCAAAGCTTGCCTTCAAGATTTGTTTTATTAGGTATTATGAGAACAAAAGGGTTGTTCAAATAATTGCCGTAATCCATAAAAGATGGATGATTTACAAATCTCGTTGGATAAATCACATCCATAAAAATATTGCTAAAAATGTCGAAAGACAATTGATAAGAAAGATCACTTAGGAAGTGACATCACCGTTTAAATTATATTGGAAAGAAAACATGAAGAAACTCCATGTGGATGGAATTTTGGAGTCTTTTGATTTTTGATCAAATGACGCTTGTGAAATTTTCCTAGAGATAATTAAAACTCTGCTCATAGGACAAAGGGAACGGATGACTAGCTTATTGGAACTTGTACATATTATTGTATGAAGTCCATTATGTATAGTCAAGAGCGATAGATTTCAACTTCATATGCTTTCTCCGAAAATTTGAGTGAATATATGAATATTTACTTAATAAGGATGAAGTGTGAAACATTTGAAAAGTTTAAAGACTTTCAAGATGAAGTGCAAAATCAATGTTACAAGAAAATAAAGAATTTATGATAGGATCATAAAGAAAGATATTTGAGTTATAAAGTTTAGCATAACGCCTAAGATTTGAGGAATCGTTCCATGGATTTGCGTTTCCCGAAACACCATATGAGTATGGAATAATCGAGATATGCAATGAAACCTTGTTTGACATGGTAAGATCAAAGGTGTAATTGATAAAACTGCCATTATATTTTAAAGATCAAAACTTTAGAGACTACCGTTTTTCCAATGAAAAGAGCTCCGTCATAATCCGTTGAAATGACACCATATAAAGTTATGGTTTGGGATAAAACCCAAGTTGTCCTTTCTTAAACATTGGTATGCTATGCATAAGAAATATGTTTGCAACCAAAATCGGATGAACATATCTTTGTATGTTATTTTGAATAATCATTGAGTATTCCTCCATAACACCAAAGACAAAAATGTTTGTCGCTTAGAACGTCAAGTTTCTTTGAGAAAGGAATTTTCCGTGAAAAGTTAAGTGGGAGGACAATAGAACTTTGATAAGGTTAAAAGAACCTCAGCTATATGTGCAAAGTTGCGCAGCGCTGAAAAGTGTTCCGGAGGCAGCAACAATGCTCATGGCTCACGTGCCTTAAAGGTTGTGGTCACGGAGGTCTAAATTCCTATTGAAACAAGTAGGTTGGGTAACCAATCAAATACCATGATTTGAGAGTTAAATCATTATTTGACAATAATGATCCGACTACATGGAAAGAAGCGATGATGGGCCCTGACTCCGTCAAATGGTTTGAAGCCATAAAATCCGTGATAGTTCCATATACAAGAGATCAGGCTTTGAACTTCAAAGACCCTCTGAAAAGGTGTAAGACCTTACAGTAGTATTTGGATCTATAAAAAAATAGACATGGATGTTTCACATCTATGAAATTGTCGACATGTCGGGAAAGAGTTCACGACAATGTTCAAAGATTTGACTATGACAAGACCTGATATTTCATTAAGCGATATTTAGTCTAGACGGATTAATGTAGCAACCACTACATATAATTTTGTTATGTGGTAGTTGAATAAAAAACAAGTTCTTCTAATAGAATGGTTACCTAGGACATGTGCATGACACGGTCCAAAGGGTTTTGTTAATTCAAAGGATGCTAAAAGCATATGCAAACTTCAATGGTTGAAGTAAGCATCGCGGAGTTGGAATCTTCACTATGATGAAATTATTAATAGAGTTTAATTTCATCGGAGACGATGAAGATGCTTGCATTTGCAAGAAATTAAGTGGGAGCGGTAAGACATGTTTCTAATACATTATGTGGAAGACATATTGTAAATTGGAAATGATGTATATTTTTATTGACACGGGTTAAGAATTTCATCTCGATGAAAGGCTTAGGCAGATCCCGAATGGCATCAATGTCTATATGGATAAATTGGGACGCTAATATGGTTGTGTCAGAAGTACATAGATGAGATATTGAATGAGTTCAATATAGAAACTACAAGAAAGGTTCTTGTTGCACAGGAAGGATTGAATAAAGATTCAAGTATTTTTGATACTTGATATATAAAATCACAAAGAGTACTTTATCAATCATGCTGTGATGTGTATAAATCCAGATATGTCCTATGCTCTAAATGTTATGAGCGTATACCAGAATGATTCATAAGATGATTATTGGACAATAGTAAAGATATTCTTCTGATCTTTTAGAAGAACTAAGAATATATTATTTTGTAGAAGTGACAAATAGATGGTTAGTTTATTGTAAAAGTATTACATTGATACTAGTTTTGTCACAAAGTACAAATTAAGTTTATCTCTATCTAAACTAAGGGTGACACAATATGATGGAAAGTAAGTTCCATAATGGATTTGAACGAGTTCCAAAGTTAAGACATTGTGACAGATACTACAACAAAAGGCTAAGTATATGACTGCTATAATAGCAGCAAAAGAGGGAATTTGTGTCAAGTAGTTTGTTATCAAACTAGGTGTGGTTCACAGCGGGATAGTACTATGAAGATACATTATACGACAATATTATCAACATGTTTTAACCCCAAGGAACTAAAGGTCTCACCAAAGGACCAAATTTATACAAATACATCTCATTAGAGAATGAGTGATGCGTAGAGACGCAAAGACATGCAATTACACACGGACCTGAAAGTGTCGGATCCGGATATCAGTTGACCACTAGCAATCGTGTAAATACAACACTGGAAAGCCATAGGTGTTGAATGCACAAAGGTTTGAAACTAGATTATTGACTCTAGTGCAAGTAGGAGACTGTTAGAGATATGCCCAAGAGGCAAAAATAAAGAGGTTATTATCATATCTTCATGCTTATGATAAATGTTTACATACCATGCTATAATTGTATTAACCGGAAATATTAATACTTGTGCGATTTGTAAACATAAAAGAGTCCCTAGTAAAGTCTCTTGTTAAACTAGCTTGTTGGATAATATATGATCATGGTTTCCTGATCATGAACATAGAGATGTTATTAACAACAGGGTCATATCATTAGGAGAATGATGTGACGGACATACTCCTATAGTTAAGCGTAGCATAAAGATCAAGTCATTTAATATAGTTCACTTGCTATAAACTTTCTGATACATAGTAACCTAATTCCTTCGACCATGAGATCATGCTAATCACCATCACCGGAAGGATTCTTTGATGACATCAAACACCACACCGTAACTGGGTGGCTATAAAGGTGGCATTGAGTGTTTGGAAAGTATGTGTTGAGGCACATGGATCAAGATTGGGATTTGTCCATCCATATGACGGATAGATATACTCTGGGCCCTCTCGGTGGAATGTCATCCAATTAGCTTGCAAGCATGTGACTGGCTCACAAGGGATCACATATCACAGGAACGAGAAAAAGTACTTATTGGTAACGAGGTTGAACTAGGTATGCAGAGATACCGACGATCAAACCTCGGATAAGTAAAGTATCGTGAGACAAAGGGAAATTGGTATCGTATGTAAATGGTTCATTCGATCACGAAGTAATCGTAGAAATATGTGGGAGCCATATGAATTTCCAGATTCCTCTATTGGTTATTGATTAGAGAAGAGTCTTGATCATGTCTGCATAATTCATGAACCGTAGGGAGACACACTTAAGGATTTGATGTTGTTTAGTAGATATGTAATGTGGGTAAAGAGACCGAATGTTGTTCGGAGTCTCGGATGGGATCCGGGATATCACGAGGAGATCCGGAATGGTCCGGAGAATAAGATTCATATAAGGAAAGTCCAATTTCGGAGTTTGAGAATGATTCCGGTGTTTTCACCGGAATGTTCTAGAAGGGTCTAGAAGGTTCACCGATCCGGAAGGGGAAGGGTACATGGATGTGTCATGAAAAAGTGTAATTTTTGCATCATGTCCTAGGTCACTTGGCTGGACACTTGGATGAGATAAATCAAACTCTAATTTGAAAGTCAAAAAGGCAGTTTGAAAAAGTCAAATCCCAACATGGTTTCCGAGTTAGGGAGGGTTTCTGAGTCAGGGAGGGTTTCCACCTGGGTTGGGAACACCCTTGGACGCCCCCCACCTATATAAGGAGGGGTAGGGGCGCACCCCAAGGTATCCCCTTGCCCTAGGCGCCCAAGAAACCCTAGGTTGGCCGCCGCCCCCTCTCTAGTTGCGACCTCCTCTAAACCGCTACCGACTAGCTAAACTCTAGTTGCTAGCTACCTCTAAACCTCGGCCCTCTAAACCCTAGATCGTCGAGGCTCCCTCTACTCCACCATAATCGCTCCGGCTTAGGCGAAGCCCTGCGAGATCTCCCCTCTACTTCCGACACCACGCCGTCGTGCTGCCAGAATCACGAGGAGAGAGGTACAACCTCCGCTGCCTGCTGGAACAAGGGAGAGGAAGGTCTTCATCGAGTACTGTACGTGTGACCGACTGCGGGAGCGCTGCCGGAACGCGGCGCCGGAAGGATCGTCTACGTGATCTTGAGATCGGCAAGTGAACGACTACATCACCCATGAGAATCTACTCTCGTTAACCGCTTTGGATCTTCGAGGGTTAGTACTCTATGAACTTGTTGCACCGATCTAGTAGATAGATCTTGGCTTGATCATAGATTAGATCTTGATTGTGTGTTCATGCGGTAGAAATTTTTTGTTTTCCATGCTACGAACCCCTACAATCAGGTGCGCCATGGAGGGTGGCGCCTACGAGGTTATCGGACTCAAGGGGTACACCTCCTGGGTCACCGGCTACTCCATCTCTAGCCACATGGTCTCCCTACTTCTCGAACAGCGCCACATGCATACCGTCTATGGCTTCCACAATATCCGCGATGGCCACGAGGTGTTCCTCAGCCTGCCCGCTCACCTCGACCATGGTGGCATCTTGGGGGGTCGTTGAGATGGATCTGACCGAGCTCGAGGCTGAGCCCACACAACTTTGGCGCTCCATCAAGATGCTCTAGGAGAACTGCGAGCTCCTCATCCTCTGGGTGCAATCTATGGGTGCAATGTATCGTATAGCATTTCCACACGGTCACGGATGGTCTATGATTTGGAGTACTTTGTACAGAACCGGAGTAGCACTGTAACACTCTAAACAATGAAATAAAATGTGATTTGTGCCATCATTACTACATTAATTTTGACAGCTCTTAGATGGTGTAGAATATCTTTCTATTTTGTTTTATTTGAAAAGGAAGAATGTCATGCTCTTGATATCCATGCTAGAGATTCCTTGATTCTTTGTGTGACAACATTTGAGTTTAGATTTTCCATATTCTTACCTTGTTAAAGCCTTGGAGATGGTTTGGCATATGTAAAATTAAGTAACAACATGAACAATAGGTAAGTTTAAGTCAAGAAAATTACATAATATTGAGAAATGGTATGCAAATGAGAATATTTAATGGTATTAATGTTGAAGACAAGAGAAACTATAGTTTGGAGCATCAGTGTGGGCGGTAACAATCTCGAAAATATGGTGTGGTCTATAACAGTGGTGAAGCTTCGCCACAATCATATAAGAGGCAAACGAATTCAATGACAGTTGACGGGGCAACTTAAAGTACTCCCATTGTTTCAAAATATAAGATGTTTTAGGTTTGTGAATAAAATTTATCTAGACTTATGTTAGTGTGTAGATTCACTCCAAACCCGAGTGAACTTACATATTAAAAGAAGTCTAGATACATTTGCTCCACAAAGCTAATATATATTATATTCTAAAACATATGGACTATTTTGTTATATGTATGGGAACAAGCTTTCTTCAGGCTATGTGCACCGAAAATGTTTTTTTATTATTCACAATGGATCATCTCTTAGCAAGTTATCACAGGAGATACACCATCTTAAGAGACATCCACTCCAATGCATTGTTTCTTCAGGCGTGTATCTAAGAAAGTTTTTATTTAATGATTTTAACTTCATTCTAGCATTTTATTAGACAATTAATATTTTTACCTATGATAGCGTGCAAGGGCCATATCAAGATACTATATTTCATCATTAAATATGTTCCACGTCATCATTTTGTCTAGAATGTAGCCCTAGGAAATCCCATTGTGAAAGGTCTTAGAGAAACATTATTTCTGATTAGATTGAGGACTCACTTGTAGCAGAATTAATTGGTATTAGTTGGATTAGTTTCTATGGCGCGTTGCTACGAGTTACTTTTTTTTTGGAAATGAGTATATATTAATATCACATGGATACCAATTACACTCAGCCTCTACAACAACGTATATCCTACTAGCATTGCACACTGCCGAAAAAAGAAGAAGAAATACAAAAAAGAAAAGTCCCACTACAACGATTAGATCCTTAGTAGCAGCGACACTAACCCCACTAGAACAACACCATAAGTCCAACATCTCCAATAGCGACGCTTTTAAGAAAGAAACAGAGCACAAGCACCGTCATCGTCCGATCAAAGATCATAGGTTTTGACCCTGTAGAAAGTCCTCGCTCACAAAATAATGCCTTCAACAAGGTCATTGCCAGACACAACCAATTAATGCCAGACCTTGAATTTTTACCCTGCAAGGTGAGACTGTAAACTCCTCCCGTGCTGATGCCCCCACTTTCTGATGACGCTGCTATAATTCACGAATCACCAACACTGCGTTTGGTTGCACTGAATTGGGCTGGGAATCAGGGAATTGGAATTGGAACCTCAAATTCCGGCGTTTGGATGGGCTAGGAATCAACACATGGAAATTATCACGAATTCCGCACGGGGCGGGTCACTCGCGAAAACTCCCCCCTTCAATTCGGAGGTCGTGACCTCGGAATTGCCCGGAAACTCGAAGCGGTACGCGTGCGAGCTACACTCCCGCTCGACTCGCAAGTCGCAACTGCCTAGCGAACTGGAAACCGAAGGCGGAGGCGCCGGTGAAGATCCTTCCCCGTGAGCCCCTCCATGGCAGCCCCTCCCTTCCTTCTCCCCCATGGCCGCCCCTCCGTTCCAACCCCCTGGCGTGAGCCCTGTCCATGGCCTCGCCTGGCAGCCTCTCTCCCTGCCCTCGAACCCTAAAATGTGGAGACGGGCAGACCGGCGACTGGAGGGTCAACGGCGGCGGTGGACGTGCGAACGGCGGCGCCAGACGTTAGGGGGAGCCGTTGTGGGGTAATTTTGTCCTACCTTATTGAGCAGGATTATGTTCTGTAACTCATCTAATTAAGCACTTGGATTAGAACTAACGATGTGAGTCTCGCGTGGCGTCGTCTGGGGCAATTTTGTAGTAGTGGTTGTGGTCTAATCCAAAAACTAGCTGTTCAATTCTTGCGTCGCTGAGCTCACGTCGTTGAACTCGTCTACCAGTGTCTAATTGCTGATGCTTGCTCGTGTTGTTTGAACTGATGAAGCGGCAGTGAATGCAGTTGCAATTTCAGCAAAATACACCGCCACCGATGATCCATGAGTGGAGCACTGCATGATCAAGATTTGCTTGCAACACACAGGCTAACATATCCGCTTTTATCCCCCAGAACAATAACAATTTGATTGCGATCGCAATCGCAAAAGATCATCGGTGAGGCATAAATTACCTACTTGCAAACTATTTTGTGTTACATATGTGCTTCTTGTGATCTTATTCAGATTGATTTAATGTTAGTATGCGTGGAAAATAATATATATATATATATATTCTAATACATACATGTATGACTATTCATACATTTACACAAGTATATATTAGTCAAAAGAAAAAACTTCCAATTCTATGGTTTGCACATCCAAACAGGAATTGGAATTAGGTAGCAAACTATTATTCCAAGTGCAAATTTCAAGCCACCCAAACAACGGAATTTGAATTGGCAACCATTTCCTTTCCAGACAGGATTGAAATTCTCGCCTAATTCATTTCCTGAATCCAATTATGTGCATTCAAATAGAGCGCAAGCCAATTTCTCATCACCACCAGGACTCGAGCCACCAAAGTTAGTCCACAAATCTTGACTTCCATGACATTCTCCGCACGCTGACTTCGCCATGGAACTAAAGACATGTTTCACAATGACAACAGACTGAAGAGCTTCACCACGCTCCCTCTGAAACCAAATGCTAAAAAAAACAACAACATTTGCACGCGACCAAATCCCATTCGTTCCAGCAATCTCTAGGCATGAATCGCCCATGGAAGTTCGCCGGTGGAGCCTTCAGGAACACGACACAGCCACCAGATCTATGGAAACAGGCTGAAGGCAGATCTTCGTCTTGGCGTGAGAGAAACCCTAGGACCGCGCCTCTGATAGCAGATGCGATCCGTGCCACCATCTGCCGAGAGAGAACCGTTATCAAAGCCCGAGGCCGCTGCCCCGGCTTCCAGAACCCGCCGCCATCAGATCACCGTCGGGACGACAACCATCGAGCGCCCAAGGGGCTCCTTGCGGGGGAGAGGCCACCACGCGAGGAGACATCCCCGCTGCCACCGTTGGCCGGCCGGGCTTAGCCTGCGGGCGTCCTCCGGTGGCAGCGGGGGAGGAGCGGGAGGAGAGGTTGCTACTGAGTTACTAATGAGTAATGCGTTTCAAAGAGGGTGCATAGTCGATAAAGACCGAATGCACCAATCCACCTTGAGATCCCATTCCGTCTAATCAGGTAGTAGTTCCTTCCAAAGCCACAACCGCTCCCATTCCGTCTGCTCATCAAGCTGCCCCTCCTCTTTGCGCTCAGCCTCATGGAGAGCGTCCATATGGAAAATAAAATTGGAAAGCAATATTGGGAAACCTAGGAACACTACTGCATGGAACATCCGAAAAATCAAAGCATTTGTAGGTTTAATATTTACTAGAATATTTTCTAGTTATAAAAATCCAAGTTCATGGTAGGGCGTCGTGAGCGGATGGTCTGAAACCGGTCCTCTCTCTGCATGGACTATACCCTAAAATCTTTCTCCTCTATATCTTTTTCACATGTTCAACAGATTGTCCAAATTTCATCCTCTATATACTTTATATCCAACATTCCTAAGTTCACGGGACGCATCGCGGTTAGGCATCATCGGTGGGCACCCGCCGGATAAGCAGCTTGGCGTGTTCAGGTAAAACCTCATCGACAACACAACATATATAGCTCGTGGAGTGGCTGGCGGAAGCATGAAACGATGATTATGTGCACATGGATGATCCCCCAGCCTAGCGTAGCCCCAATCTACCGGTGTCCAAGCTACTGCTACTCCAGGGAGGATGGGACTTGGTAGTGATCAGCTGCATTTCCTGTGAACAACACTCATCTATATGACACTTGTTCGGCAAGCATGGCATGATTTAATTTCTGGACCCGAGATATGCTAATACAAAAAGACCAAACGCTTCGAGGGTATCGGCCTCTTAACCATGTCGACGGTGCATGACCATCCGAAGAAACTCAAGGAGGGGCGGCAACGACAGTGTTCCACCTCAGCACCTCAAGATACATGCATGTGTCTCGTCTTCTTAGTTGTAGTACGTTATAGGAAAATAATTTGTTCCTAACTCAAAGTTGGGTACACTCCTTCCTAGCATCTATCTCAATATGTATCTGCAATGATCAAATAATCGAAGGAGACAAACAGGAAATGTAGGTGGTCTCTTTGTGCTTGCGGGCAATTTAATCATAAGACAAACTATTAATGCGAAATCTAACGGTGGCACGTGCTCACTGCTATCTTCCCTTTTAGTGAAGGAGATGACAATGCCAAACTTGGGGATAAGGCAAGGTCCGGTAGCAGGTTCAACTTTTTTTTTGGAAAAGGGGAAAGCACCTGGCTTCTGCACCACTGCATATGGCCTTTATTTTATTATCAAAACTTATTGCAACGAGTACATATAGATATTACAGCTCATGGGTAACACAAGGTCGATAGTATATCAACCATCTCAAGAAAAATGCAAGAAACAAGAAAGCCGGCCACGTCAACATGAAATCTTATTATGAATAAATCATGTGTAACCATTTCCAAACGTCTGCACCCATTAGCCATGAACAGCATGTGCTCCTCCCGCTGGAGAAAGATCACATACAGATCCGATGTGCGATGAGGGGATTAACCTGTATAAAAGATGAATTTGATGTCATGTTAAAAACAAAAATCATTTGTTACATGCCATATAGCCTAGAGTAAACCAAAGACACCCACTCGTATTTGAACTTTATCTCTCTTATCGATTCCATTTAGCATGTTCCCAAATTAGTTCTTAATTTTTTTGGAGGTGATAGAATAATATCCATATGTATTATGCACCATATAATTTTTGCAAAAGAGTATTATATAAAAAAGCGCTGAATATTCTTATTGTCACAAAAACAACATTTCTGGTTGTCCTGCCTATTCCATTTAGATAAAATCTCATTGGTTAGGAGAACTTTACGATGAATAAACGACATGAAATTCTAATTTTTAGTGGTAATTTTAATTTTTTATATGATTACATCGGAACCGGAACATTGTATGTCTTTTTTTAGTAAATCTAAGTACAAAGTTTTGAACGACAACATGTCAGCTGATGTCAGACCCCATCTAAACTTGCCTTCACCATTAGTAATATCAATATCCATTAAACGATTTAGTAAATGCAGTCATCTTCCTATGAAGACTCTCTTTTGCTACGGCTCTAGTGAGTTTTGTCCCCTTAATCAATGCACTTCCTATGAGTCGCCATGTCATTCTTCAGTAGGCACGCCGTTAGAGATCACTTTCCTCTCCCACTTCATGGGAGTTCCAAATAAATCTTTGTGAAATGCAATGTTAAGAGGATTGTTAGCTATAACATGTCGAACCCAAACTTTTTTTCGTTGAACAATATTGTAGAGTGATGTATATTGTTGAGGCGAGTGAAGAGTATACTAACCATGTATCTTTTCCTGAACCCCGTATTATGACCGTTTCGAACCAAAAAAAGACCCTTTAGCAAAGAACTCCTCTTTCACATGCGCGCGTTAGGCCTTTCCAAAAAATGGGACCCGTTGGTTTTACTTGAATTGGAGATAGAGTTTTAGAATGGATGTATTTATTTTTGAACAGTTCTTGCAGTACCCTTTCTCATTCAAAAGATTCAACGACCACTTTCTAAGTAAGCATTTATTTTTCATTTCTAAAACCTCTACTCCTAAGAGCAAGGACAATAGTAGAGCCGGATGTCACCTATATTCAACTTAATAGCTAACATGTACAATAAATAAACACAAATTATACTAATTTACTAATTGTATGACCACTTTTCACTCTCACATGGTGCCTGCCTAGGCGCACATGTTTCAGCTAGCTGTTAGCCAAGAGCCCATTTCTCTTTTCTCTCCTCTTCCCTCTCTTCCAAATAAGCATTGATATATTATTTAATCTCTTATAGCCCGCTTACATAAGCTTATTATACTTTCTCTAAACACCTTTGATCTTTTGGTCTACATGTAATATTTCACTTAGTGAAGTGACACTTTCTTATATGCCCATCACTTTAGCAAAAGAAACGAGATCGAAAGGAATCTAACCTCTTCTGAACCCATGTAGATATTGCCGTGAAAGATAAAGCATAAAAGCTTGTCAACAATGAGTTTTTTAAACCAAATGGTCTTTGTATGAAATACTTTACCTAACCAACAAGCCATTTTTCTCAAAATGATCTTCAACAGGTGTCCATATTGTCAATATCTGGACTAGCTTTGGATTGACCGAAGTCAGAAACCTTTGCCACTGATTGATTGTTCAAGAATATTGGTGGTATTAACGTCACGGTGGATGATTCCTTGCTTTGTGCCAGTTTGGAGGTAATGAAGTCCTCGGGATGCACCGATGTAAATATTATATTCCCTCCGTTTCAAAATAGATGTCTTAGAAAATTTGTCAAAATTTGGATAAATCTACACATTATTTAGTATATAGATTCATTCAAATTTTGACAAACCTGCCATATATATTTTGAGACGGAGGGAGTACATTGAATCCATCCCCGCCAAAAAAAAGATTACATTGACACCTTCAAAAAAGGGAAAATAATGCAGCTAAGGTCAACCATACCGCTCATTAATTGGTTCTTTTTGGAACTTCAAGCCCAGATATTATTATGTTCTAGGCGTTGTCCATGTCAATGATGATCAGGAACATTGCTCAATTCACCACTGTCCAGTTGATTTGTCAGAATCGTTCATGTTCAGAACAGCAGGCGTCAGGAAGTGTCACCTTACACTCCTAAAGATCAGAACAGGCCCTTAGTTCTCAGCCACTGATGCAGTTATGTTTCATACCATTAGATTTACTACTGTGTTGAGTTCATCAGCACATCATTATATTTTTCCCCTGACATGATCGTCAGCAGATCTTACTACGGCTTGTACACAGGATGGTAACAAATCCTTACTGAACCATCACAGGTACAGTTTATACTATCTACCATAGCCGTCCACATAGAGTAGACAGACTGTGGCCTTGTAAAAACATTTTTCTTTTCTCTGTTACATTGGAGAAATACATCACTAACTGAAACAGGTTTGCTAACTGTCAACAAGAAGAAACACATAGGGAGTATTGTTGAAGCAAAGAGACCTCAAAAGTTATAAAAGCGATAGCTAAAAGTGCTACCAGTTACGACAGGAAATGCAGCTGATCACTACCCTTCTTCCATCATGTCGTCACTCATCACTCACAATCTGCATATCACCCAAGAGCTTCCTGGTTTCTTCTTCTTCACACTCCATTTCTGCTTCAAGGGGAAACGGAACAAAGGTTAAGATGGGGATAATTAAGCGTCTCATGTGGATAGCTTGTACAATGGTAGTAATATATTATGTATGCAGAAAGTCAAATTAACATTTGTTCCTACAGAGTACTTCTTCTTTTTTTCTTCCGTTTTTTAAGCTCCAGGGTAGTACAGTAAAGAAAATATCTGATTATTACAAGAGGATAAATGCCACACAAGAACAAATTACCCACTACTAGCTTGTACTATCGGTCATACAAAAGATTTTTTTGGCTTAGAAGAGCAAATGCAAAATTATTGATTATTAATTTTTTACTATCCATTGGTCGTACAAAAGGAAAAATTTCTTTGTTATAGATCTGAATCAGGAACCATTTCCATTATACATCAAAATTCTTAAAGAGCATGTTCTATACTTCTGTAGGTCCATTTTTTAGTTTTGCACTCAAGGACGCCAGATAGTTTAGTGAAAACTGATGCAATAGATGATGGCCCATGTTACAACACCAAGTCAGTCATTTTTTCAGGAATGCTGCAAACCTCGATCATAACTGAGAGCAGGGAATGCGGGTGGCCAGATCATCATAAAAGGATCGACACCAAGCGAATGACCTTTTTTTGTTTGATACACTTTACGAAGCGTTCTGCACTTGGTATCCAGGTGGAGTACCCAACTCCGGCCGCCGCCCCCCGCCAATCCATGCTGCCAAAATCCTTCTCTACTCAGCCCCCGTTCCATTCCATGGCATTCGTCGCCGGATCGAGCCAACCGCCCAAGCTCAATCTGATGTGGCCTCGAGCGCCGTTCGCTCGTTGGGCTGAACTGTCGCGCGCAAGCACCAGATCGACCGGCACACACCTCAAGTCCGGGCTGATTCTGTTGCTAATCATGCGAAAGATCAAATGAGATGGCGAGTACTCCCTCCGTCCCGGTTTAAAGGACACAATTTGTAATTCTCTGGACCCTAGATGTCATCTAATTGGTCCATTCAATAGTATGAGTAGAACATGCATAAGGAGAAAAAGAGTTAGAAAAGTGTTCACATTTGTTCACACATGTGCATGCAAGCATTTTATTGCTTTCACACAAGAGTAATTACAGAAATTAAATGCTTTTGTGTCTAAGTATTTTGGGATTGCATGGTTTGCAAATTGTGTCCTTTAAACCGGGACGGAGGGAGTAGTATTACCTCACATGCATGGGATTCAGTGCCGCGCCACTCTACGTGAAGGCTAGAAGCCAAATTCTAGTACTAGTCGAGAGGTGTGAATTTTTGTACGTTTGATGCAGTGTTGATCTTTTATTTAAGCAAAATCATATATTGAGCAAGCAATCCGTCTTATTAAAAATCTTCTAGTCCCCTAAAGTATCATGAAGAAAAAGAGTGCGTTTGAAACTTGCTACTCCACAATCACATAGTTACATCGTTTATTACAAGGGGTAGAATAAAAGCCAGTGGATTACGATCCCAACATCTAGTTTGTTTAGAACTATAGACATAAGCAGACAAAGTGTACGCCACTTGATTAGCCTTCCTTGAACACCATTGAAAAAAGATATCATGTATGGAACCTGCTTTAACGAAGCACTCTGCCAGGATTGCCGAATATGGACTCCGAATCTCTATATCAGTATTGCATGCCTGAATAAGTTCCCAAGAATCTGCTTCATGTCACGCGGGAACACCCCATCTGTTCTAACAACTCAAGACCTTTAAGGAGAGCTATAGCCTCGGCAGATGCAACATCAAGAACATACTGAATTGGACTGAAAGAACCTCCCATAACTTCACCCTTAAAATCTCTCAGAGCCGCGCCCACGGCACCAGTTTCATCAACGTGGAAGGAAGCGTCAATATTTAGCTTAAGGTTGTCGGCCAATGGTTTTACCCATGACACCAGCTTTGGCTCTGCATTCTGGCCCACCGTACCATAGTTACAAGTTAAAGAATTAATGGCAAAAGCAATACTTTCCTGTAGCCCCAATTGTCTAAGAACCGGTGATTTCCTCAAAGGATTGCGGAGAATAGATTCTAGAATTATCGAACCAGAGAGCTCATCCTGACCTGCTTTGGGAATTACGTTAATTAAACCCTTCTCCTTCCAAATTTGTTTTGCTCTTTTACAAGAAAAAAAGTAGATGTTTAATATCCTCATGCCCCTGTTGGCAAACTAGGCATTCGGCTAAAACTTGTATGTGCCGATCGGCTAAGATAGCTCTACCCGGGATAACCCCATGAAGATCCCTCCAATTTTTTTTCACTTTACTCGGTATATTCAATTTCCAAAGCATCCAAAACCGGATTAACATTAGCTGATCCTTGACCATCACCTCTCCGTGTTTTTGCTCCGAATTGATTTTCCCATTCAAGATGATAAGCCGATCTCACAGAGAAGATATAACTTTTTGTATAGTTCCAAGCGACAAAATCATCTGTCAAATGAGCACTAAGTGGAATTCTCAAAATCTAAATTATCCAATCGGGACTAAAGGTCCCGTTTTTAGTTCTGGTTGTACCACAAACCGGGACTAAAGTCTCTTCACGGGGTTGCGGTCGAGCGCGGGACTTTTAGTTCCGGTTGGTAACATCAACCGAGACTAGAGATTTTGGCCATGTCCTTGTGTCCACCAGGCCTTCGTTTCCTTGTGGCCACCAGGCCGAAGGGCACGGACTGCAGTCCCGTCGCTTGCAGAGATGATGAAGCCTTCGTCATTGTCGTGTTCTAGGTCGACGACACCGTCCATCGAAGACTATCACGTCACGCTGCTTCCAGATCCATCACGATCCATCACACCGTTAGCATGATGAGCGAGGACTTTCTTGCGGAGTGAGAAATCACCATATATTCCTGTCGGTACATGAGCATCCACCTAGTTGAGTGATAGGTCCATATATTGTCACCAAGGGAAGCAGAGATAGGAACATTCGTTCTCTCTTTACACGTGCTTTTGATGACTCCAGAATTCCTTCTTCTAGTCAACGTCTCCCGTGGCCATCCCTCTTCCCCAAGGAACAGATGAATTGCTACTTTCAGAAGAACAAGAGTGAAAAGAAAAGCAGAAGCAACCCTAAAATAATTCCTAGTAGCTACTTGTTGTCGTCTCCTCCAGAATTTTGAATTGAACAGACGAACCAAGGAACGAAGCTTTCACGCACTACGGGAATAACCAGATGGGCCGACGACCTTTTAATACACCGACAGCAAAAGGTCGGGACCGTCGGCGCAACTTGACAGGCTCGGCAGCCGGGCTGCATAGCCGTCGGCCCAGTTTTATCGTCGGCGTATGATGAATAGACCGACGGCAGCCGTCGGCATAGAATATTAGGCTAATGGCAGAGCGACGACGTCAAGTCTACACCGACAGCTAGCTATTTTTTCGTTTTTGTCACACTAATCTTAGAAAAATTATAACTAAATCATTTAAATTCAGAAAAATACATATAATATATCAAAATTTGCAGAAAAACAAGATCTATCTATATAAACTCAAATATTACATATTTTTGTTTAAAAATATAGAAAAAAATACAAATACTTTTGTATAACATATTTTTCATTTTTCAAGTGAAAAAACAGGGTGTTTTGTGAAGCAACCACCAAATGAAAGTTTTTCAAAATGATACTACCCCATTTTGAAAAAATAGTAGACCATTTTGAATGAACAATTTCTCAACCGGGATATCTCAAACCTTTCCGTCCACCCCTCGTGAAAAAGACAAATTCCTGCCGAAACGGTAGGAAGTGAGTTGAGAATCTTTCTCGCTATACCCTCCTAGCCTTTATATAGATAGACCAGGTCTCGGGATAGGTCGAGTCGGTTACAAATTAGGGTTGATACCCTTTAAAATTTTATATAATCTAGACTTGTCCTTCAAGGAGTCGAAATCGCCACGGGCTTGGGCCACCCGAAATCTTCATGGGCTGAGTGTCCTCACGTGGGCCTTCCTTGGCCTGGACCGGGTATGTCAACGTTGTGCACCCGTAGGGTATATCCATGTCAACCACCAAATGAAAGTTTCAAAATGATACCATACCATTTTTAAAAAATACTAGACCATCTTGAATGGACAATTTTCAAACCTTTCCGTCCATCCCTCATGAAAAAGAAAAATTCCTACTAAATCGACAGGAAGTGAGTCAGGTTTGAACTACAGGTGCATGATATGATGCTCATGATTTTTTGCAAAAGTCATTTTTAGGTTCACAATATACTATTTCATCATAGATCCAATGCAAGCTTTCCTTTTCGTCGCACCAAAAAGTCCATTTTGTATTTTCCGAGTGCCAAAAACAGGGTGTTTTATGAATCTTGACATAGTTTCGGTTGGTCTAGTATTAAAACGTTATGATATATAATTAAATAGATGATAGAGATGTCATATTTAGATTCCTCTCATTTTTTGATCGATTTGGATATATTATTTGTCGAATTACGATTTACGAATTTGTAGATATGAATTATTCAATTTTAAATGGAAAAAAGGCAAAATAAATAAAATTTATTTTATTTTTATTTGAATTCAAGATTATTATTACTTATTCATGGTTGTTTACTCAAATAATTATATGGAATGTAAAAAAATAAAGATGTCTAACATTATAGTCCAATGGTTAATAGGATTGATATGATAATATTCACAGCAAGTTCTAATTTGTTTGTCGGAAGCTCACATGGAAGGAATGGAGGAGTTAAACATGCTGGGACTGAAGTAGTGTTAGGATGGGTGATCGATTTTTTATTTGACTACATGTGCAATTTGACTTGAGACTAAGTGTACTTAGAATTAAAAATGTCCATGTGAGATTAACAAGTTAAAAAATTCAAAAATTTGGAAAAAAAATTGAAAAAAATTGAATTTTTTTGAAAATATCTAGGCCGACGACTTTGCCGTCGGTGTAGCCAAATGGCCGTTAGTCATTTAGGTGTGACCTATACGGGTTTTTCTGTGCCAACGGGAAGAAGGGCTACGCTACGTGGTTGTACGCCGTCGGCGTATCCGTCTTCTCCTGTAGTGACGGAGTCTGGGCTAAGTCATCTGACGTTGGCGCTTGAGATCGACGGAATATAAGATATTTTATCTTTGTGAAACGAATCTACTCCCTCTAACACAAATTAGTTGATTTAGATATGTCTAAATTTGGTTGTATCTAAACATGATTTAGTATTAGATTCATCCGTATCTTAATAAATTTGAGTCAACTAATTCGGGTCGAAGGGAGTACCTAGATTTTTAAATATATATATATATATATATATATATATATATATATATATATATATATAGGATGACGCTATTTGACATCCAGGGTGTAGAATAACACCTTCTATCTTTAGAACCGTATATTATTTTTACGTCACGTAAATTTTGTAGTACTTCGTAAGTCGAGAAGAACATAATAAAATTTAAAAATGACATAATTTTTTTTGTTTACATGTCGTAAAAACATTCGATGTAAAATACATATTTTTGGTGCTTTTTACACTATAATGACCCATAAACTTTATTTTTATGTCAAATTTTTTGGTTATGATGAATATATGAACATAATTATTCGTATACAAAATATTTTTTTTTCAATCTAACAGCGTAAAAATATATTGGGTGCAAAATAACTTTTCTACACCCTGGGTGCTGAATAGGGTTTCTATATACAGTATATATATAGAAACCCTATTCAGCACCCAGGGTGTAGAAACGTTATTTTGCACCCAACATATTTTTACGTTGTTAGACTAAAAAATTATGTTTTATATAAGAATAATTATGTTCATATAATCACCACAACCAAAAAAATTGACACAAAAATAATTTTTTTGAGTCATTATAGTGTAAAAAACACCAAAAATATGTCTTTTACGTCAAATTTTTTTACGGCATGTAAACAAAAAAAAATTATGTCATTTTTAAATTTTATTATGTTCTTCTCAACTTACGAAGTAATACAAAATTTACGTGACGTAAAAATAATATACGGTTCTAAAGATAGAGGGTGGGTGTAGAATATATATACCAGGGTGTAGAATAACTATTCTACACCCACCCTCTATCTTTAGAACCGTATATTATTTTTACGTCACGTAATTTTTGTATTACTTCGTAAGTTGAGAAGAACATAATAAAATTTAAAAATGACATAATTTTTTTTGTTTACATGCCGTAAAAAAATTCAACGTAAAAGTTTTGATGTTTATTACACTATAATGACTCATAAACTTTATTTTTGTGTCATTTTTTTGGTTGCGATGAATATATAAACATAATTATTCATATACAAAACATAATTTTTTAAATCTAACAACATAAAAATATGTTGGGTGTAAAATAACTATTCTGCATCCTGGGTGCTGAATAGGGTTTCTATATATATATATATATATATATATATATATATATATATATATATATATATATATGTATATATATATATATAGTGGCGTTATTTGACACCCAGTATTCTACACCCACCCTCTATCTTTAGAACCGTATATTATTTTTACATCACATAAATTTTGTATTACTTCGTAAGTTGAGAAGAACATTATAAAATTTAAAAATGACATAATTTTTTCTGTTTATATACCGTAAAAAAATTCGACGTAAAAGACATATTTTTGGTGTTTTTTACACTATAATGACTCAAAAAAATTATTTTTGTGTCAAATTTTTTGGTTGTGGTGATTATATGAACATAATTATTCGTATACAAAACATAATTTTTTAGTCTAACAGCGTAAAATTATGTTGGGTGCAAAATAACTTTTCTGCACCCTGGGTGCTGAATAGGGTTTCTATATATATATATAGACGTCTTTTAGTGTATAGTTTCACTCCAAACCTATACGAACCTATACACTAAGATACGTCTAAATATATTCGATTTACAAAGTTAAAACATCTTAAACAAAGAGAGTATGCATATGTTTCTTTCCGGCAACTCCTTTCCTTTTCATGCAAGGAAACGGTTTAGTTAGTTGGGTGGTCAAACTCGATGGACTGCAAACCCGGAGGCGCGCGGCTGCATCCATCCACGGTTTCACTCAGATTACCACTAGTACACTACCACAGGTTACCACTACTCCATTCCACCAAATGTACTAATTATCCACTACCACACATGACGGCGGGAGATTCCAAAGCACGATAGATTGTTGATCATATATTCTCGGAAAGTACGAAAGGAGGAAGACGTACGCATTCTGGGGAGAGTAAAAAAATCCAGTACACACATGGATGGATGGATGCAGCAGAAGTGGCAGCTCTAGTAGCAGGCTCTAAGGTGGACTTCATCCATCCATCTCTCCTGATATCAGCATATCCCTCTAGAATCCATCAATACTAAAAAAAAAAGTCATGTTAAAACTTGTCGGCGTCCAAGAAGGCAGCAGGCAGAAGCAACGAAAGCAGCTAGCGCGTACTATATATCATTTTTCTCGCCGGCACGCAAATGGACGGGCCAGAGCCTCTTCTCCAAAAAACCGTCCAGTCTCATACGTCGTGGATCCCAAGCTATATATCACCTACGAAAACCACATGCCAAAGGAGGCTGCCATCCATGAATCCATGGTTTTGTTGGCTCCGGTCGGTCAACACTAGCAGTCTTCTTCAAACTTTTCCCAACGAGCTGTCCATCTCATAATATGTTACACATAATTTTTCGTGCAAGTCAAATTTTACAAAGTTTGACCAAAAATATATAAAATAATACAAATATATATGATACGAGATGTATATAATATAAAAATATATTTTATGCCAATCTATCTTCTATCTATCTATCTACTAATTTTTTCTAGAGGTAGGTTCGTTCACATGATTTTTCGTCCGACAATTTTTGAAGGCTTTTGCCCCTGTATATTCCTAGATTTTACACCACCTGCCACCGCCAAATAAAAAACAACATAACGGTTCGTGTATCGACTGGATCCTGCCCCCAACCTATCCCCATCCCTCTGAATCCCGTGGATCCCGGCGCCCCGGCGGCGCGGTCAAGCTTGGATCTGCAGGCGATCGTGGTGAGGATCGAGACCGGTCAGGGACGGTTCTGACTTGGCGCAAATGGTCCTTTCCCAGAGCAGCAAGGTCGAGCCACAAGGAGACCACGCTAGGTAGCGAGTTGGCCATGGCGGCGCTGGACGGGAGCGTCACGGCGCTTGCAAGAGGGAGCAGCGATGCGCCGGCCAGCGCATCTCTGAGAAGAAGCATCTCTGAGAAGAAGAGTGCGTGAATCTTCTAAAAATTTCAGTTTTTGTTACACACATATCAGTACCTTCATTTTGAAGACCACGGGAGTGCTTCCACTGGTGGAAACAGCCCTATAGGTCCCGGTTGGTACGGGGCTTTAGTCCCGGTTGCCCAATCGGGACGGGGCAATCGGGACTAAAGCTCCAACCTTTAGTCCCAGTTGCCCCACCAACCGGGACTAAAGGTTGCACACGTGGCAGCGGCAGAGGGCGAGGGGGGGGGGGGGTGGAGCATTAGTCCGACTAATAACCTTCTGCCGCGGCAGAGATTTGGCCCATTTCTCTGCCGCGGCAGAGAATTTATTTTGGCACATTTTATTGCCGCGGCAGCATTTTCGCCACTTTTTGTGCCGCGGCAGAGAATTCATTAGGGTTGTTTTATTGTTTATTTAGTGATTTGCACTTATCAATGAAGGAACCTTATATTACATCATGATGACAATATTATATTCAATACACGGATCGAGTTCATGCACTACATACAAAAGTTGGTATTCGATGCTACCGGCCAATTTCTTGAAAGTTGCTATTTTTACAATTCCTATTGTCTATACACAGCCGAGTAGTATTCCCCTTTTGGGTCTAGGACTTCTGCATCCAAGAATCCTGCCAATTCCTCCTGAATTGCTCGTACGCGATCCTTTGGCAGAAGACCGTCCCGTAGACGTTCGATCTGATTTAAAAAAGGAGTCAGCCTATATGAATCAAACTAAACACAATTTGATTATAATTAATAACTATAGAAATTGTTTATGTACGTGGAGTTGCTCTAAATTTCTGCCCTTCTCATCGCACGTCTGCCGGATGAACTCGCATACATAGTATCCACATAGATTGTTACCTGGTCCCTGCGTCAGACACTTTACGAGAACAGAGTTCAATCAAAATAATAATCAAGCATGATAATAACTATATCAAAACTAGAATCAAAGAGATGCGCGGATATAGCTAGTGGTGCTTACATCTAGTGGTTGAAATGTAAGCTCCTCTTTCCAAACACCCCTAGCCTTGTTGGTGAACCGTTTCCAAGCGCTGCCCAGCGTAGAAAACGAATAAAATAAGTTGTTAAGTACTTGATATCATAAAATTCACGAACGTTGCCGATATAGTGTCGTAATGATTAGAATTACCACTGGAGAAGTATCTGCATGTCCTTCCACGTCTCAAGGGGTTTATGTTTCGAGTCCATGACTAGTACACGCCCTTTGTCAAGTTGAATGATTAACAGAATATAGTGGAAGCTGCAAATGCATAACTAATCAATTATATACTTAACATCGAGTAAGCGAAATAGAAAGTGTATACAAGACAATAACACTCACTCGAAGTTGTAAGGAAATAGTATTTCCCTTTTGGTTTCTTGAAACCTTAACGCGTGTACTATATTATCCTCCGTATCCTGGGGGCTTATTTTGAGATTAGCTTCATGAACCCAATATGGGTAAATAAAGCCAATGTCATAGATTTGTCCTCTGCTGCATTCGAGAATCTTCATTCTGCATATTACAGTATGATTATATACATGCAATAAACAAAATAATATAGATGGAGACTAAATTAATTACAGAATTAGTACTTATAGACAATAGGCACTGATGATCGATTTGTCCAAGGCGTCTTGATTGAATAATTGAAATAGTTCATCAAATTCAATGGATATCATGTCATCCTTTTCTTTCCCATGATGCTTTTTTGTAACCCTCAGCACTATCCAGTTAGCCCCGGCCCTTGTGGCATGCATGTGCCAGTTATGCACTCTTCGCATTTTTGTTGGAAGATTGTTTACCTCCTCAGGTTTGACGAGAGGTTTGCCGTACTGGTATCTGTATGCTACTTCTCTCACGGAGAAGAACTCTAACTGGTATAAGTACTGGGCAATACTCATACCTTGAGCAGCGGCAGCTTCTCCGTATTGTGCAACTACCTCTGGATCATACTGCTCTTCGGCCGCATATTTGCTCGACCCCACATTGGTTTGAGAAATCACCTTGAGAGGGGCGCAAGTCTGTTTTGCTTGTTCTCCGAGCTGGGCAACAGATTTCTCGCTTGCATCAGTACTGCTCTTCGAGGCTTTTTGTGCCGCATGTGACTTGAGAATAGAACGCTCATAGTCTGATGACAGCTTTGGCTCGGGTTGATGAAGATTCTTTAGCATTTTCAACACTTTGGCTTGTTCTTCTTTGGTGCTGGGGAACTCTGGCTCTTTCGGCCGCCTCAGCTTAGCGAAAAACGCTGTCGTTTCCGCATCAACGATCACCGCAGTCTCCTCTTCAGTACAGTCATAAGTTCTCTTGGGAGGAACCTTTGGTACTTTTGGAAGAGGCTCTTGTTTATGTTTCGGCGATCGCTTACCACGAGGCACAGTAGCGGTACGCTTACGCTTTTGACCCTTAGGCGCCGGTGATGGCTCCCGCGGCGATGACTGCGCCGGAGATTGGTGAGGCGACGGAGCCGGGTGAGGCGACGAAGATGGCTTCTGCGGCGGCGACGACCTCGCTGGAGACGGGTGAGACGGCGGCGAAGATGGCCTTGGCGTGTGATTTCGAAGCACGATACATTCCTTCGGCCATAGAATGGTGACGTTTTTTGCGTCTCCCAGCACAGTCACATCCCCTTCACCTGCAGGGTAGTGAAGATCCAAAACTTCAAAGGTGGGCATGATTTCATCCACGCCGACAACAGCGTAGCCCTCTGGAACCGGACGACAGTGGTAAGTTGGTCTGGGTCCAATTGGTAAGGCATAGCCGACCGCCACCTTCATTGATATGTTCACAATTTTGACATGTAGCTCGCAGTGTGTCATCTCTGTGATATCATCCACTGGGTAGCCAACAGGAGCCATCGTCGGTGCATCATCGTCATCGCCATTGTCATCACCCGGGACCTCGGTGGAAGCCACACTGCTTTTTCGATTATTCGATAGGCCGGTAGCATCGAATGCAGTGTGCTGCTGAGATGGGCCGGTAGTACTTTGCTCTTTAAGTGCGTTAATTTCATCTTGTTGTTGCTTTAATCGTTCTTCAATTAAACGCATTCGCTCTTTCTGACTATTTTCTTCAACTTCCACCCTGTCCTTTCTCCTCTGACGACTTCTATCAGGATATTTCTTCCTCTCTTCTGGAAACCCAGTCCTCCATGGTTGGGAGCCTCTTGTGCCTCGTGTTCGTCCATCATGTTCCTTATTTCCAAGGGCGAGTGTGAGCTCATCATTCTCTCTATCGGGAATGAAGTCCCCATCTTTAACAGCCTTTACTGCTTTTCTGATCCTCTCGATTGGCAAGGGGTCTTCTTTATGTCGTATGTTATATATACACGTCCCTTCCGAGTCCAACGTGCCCCCATGCCTGTAAAACCAATTCCTTGCACGTTCTACCCAATCGTCTGTCTCTGGGGTGATCTTTTTAGCACGCAGTTCATTATCAAGTTTCTCCCACTTAGGAATGCCAGCCCTGTAGCCACCTTAACCCATAGTATGGTGATACTTCTTGTTAGCAGCATTCAGCTTATTCGTTTCAGACATTTTCTTAGCTTTTTCTGATTTCTTGTATTCCACAAACTCAGCCCAGAATGGTTTTATCTTCTCAAACTAAATATTCTTGAAATCGGGAGTCTTGTTTTTCACGACATAGTCAAGGTGCAATCTTTTCTTCCAGTTGGTCAAACACTGGGCCATCTTCTTCAAAGCCCACTCCCTGACCTTAGCCTCCATGGCTCTCCCATGTTGTAAGGCGTCCTCAACTAGATCCTGCGCATTTGGATCCAGCTCTATCTTCGGTAGTTTGAAATTAACCATGAGCCTCTTCCACAGTAAATCTTTGGCGTGGTTAGGGACAAATAAACATGTTCCCTCTTCATCCGCATTAGCAGGCCTATTCCAATTTCTAATGGTGATCGGGATTAAGTCCCTAACGATTACTCCGCATTGTGCCACAAATTTGGTTGTGACAACTTCGGGAGCTTTCGGTTTGCCTTCATCAGCGACATATTCGATCCTGAACCTCTCATGGTCTTGCAACTTTTTGGTTGGGCCTCGTCTGCTCTTTTTAGTAGATTCCTTCGATCCGGAGGGCTAAAAGAAGAAAGATCGTCGTTACTATTTCTATATAGATAGCAGATGATTAATTAATGAATTGATTTATATTACATGCACCTCGCCGGAGCGGTCGTCTTCTCGATTACACAAGGCATCGCCTTCTCCCTCGCGGAAGGCAACACCTTCAACCTCAAACAAGTTGTCTATTCTGGTAAAAAGAGGATCACCCTCACCGGAGTTGTTCAGAAACATTGATACGTCTAAATTATCTTTCCCACGGATCACACCTTGGATCAACTCTTCCTTTTCTTCGTCTCTGACGTGTGGGTCCATATTTTCTGCATAGGTGGAAAAATGAATAAGTCAAAGCGGCTAAAGGAGAAAGTTAAGGAGAAACCCTAATATATACATACACAATAATAAAAATGAAGAGAAACCCTAAACCTAGCTACAAAAAGGAAACCGTGTAGTAGATAGGTAACTCTAGCTAAAATCAACTAAAATCAATATTCCGGAGTTCCGAGGGGTGTAAAACCTAGTTCGGAGAAACCTCGGATGCATATGAGAGGGGAACATGAGTATAAGGCTACAAAAGGGAAACTATCCAGCAGATAGGTAACACTAGATACTAACAAAATACCATATTGGAATCGATCTCGATCTCGATATCGTATTCTACCGAGAAGAACCAAATCACCGGAAAGAAAGGGAAACAATCAACACATGGCATCGATGCAATGCTCAAGCAATGATGATGATACGACAAGTTAATGTGCATTGGAATGTAACCCTAAAGCATGCTCGACAAGTTAATCGGGGTTCCGAGGGGCGCAAACCCTAACTCAAGGAACTCCGGAATCACCTGTTAGGGTTACTAGGGTGTTCTAATTAAACTTGTCATTTAAGTTGTTGAACAATGCATGATTATAGCATAGATAGATAGTTCTCATTTTTCTGAACATTTTGGTATATTATTTGTATTTTTCTGAATTACAGATTAAAAGTTATTGAATTTACAAGTTTTATTCAAATTCTGAAATTATTAAATCAAATGTTTAAACCTTTTGCACCATAGTAACAACTAGCCATAGTGGCTGACAGGTGGGGCCCGGAGCCACCTCAGCAGCCACGCAAGCAAAGGGGAAACAGGGTCATCTGTCACCAGAGAAGGAGCTAGCCCTAGAGGCTGACTGGTGGGACCAGGGCCACGCGGATGCCACCTAGACGCCACGTTGGGCTCGCCGGCGGGAGCAGCCGCCGCCGCACTTCTCGCGCCGCTGTCGCCTCCACCGCACATCTCGCGCCGCTGTCGCACCCACCCGGGCTTTGCCCGTCGGTGCCTGCCCGTGGCGGCAGGGGGAGGAGGAGGAGGGGAAGGACAGAGGCATGATGGAGAGGGGGAGGACGGAGGTAGGCCGTACCTTCTGGCGGCCGGTGACGACGCGCGGCGACGGTCGTTGGAGGTGGTGGCGACGGTCGTTGGGCAGCCTGACGGCGGGGCGGCGGCGCAGGAAGCTTGACGAAGCGGCGGCACTGACGACCACGGGCAGCTGACGGTGAGGCGGCGGCGCGGGCAGCGTGGCGGCGGGGCGGAGGCGTCTCCCTGTGCTCCGTGTGCGCGTGTCGGAGTTGCAGAGATTGGAGAAAGGAAGAAGAGGAAGAGGCGCATCGTTATGAAGGGGAAGGAGAATACGTCCCGGTTGGTGGCTCCAATCGGGACTAAAGGGTTATACGTCTCGGTTGGAGCCACCAACCAGGACGTATACTCCAATATTTTCAGCAGAACAAGGGTTGGCGCGCAGTGGGTCTTTAGTCCCGGTTGGTAGTTCCAACCGGGACATATTCCCCTGTTTTCAAAAAAATTCAGGTATTTTCTCTCTGTTCCCGCCTTATTTTTTATTTTGGGGTTTAAATTTGTATTGTTTTTGAAATGATAATTAATTTGGAATTTAGAAAAACTTTAAACATAAAAAGTGTTTGGATTAGAATAAATAATTCAAAACCATTTTCTGTTTTAAAAAATAATTAATGTAACCATTTAAAATATGAACCATTTGCAATTAAAAATGAATTAACTTATATTTTTTTAATATCAGTTTGGAATTTAGAAAAACTTTAAACATAAGAAGTGTATGGATTTGAATAAATAATCCAAAACCATTTTCTATTTTTAAAAAATAATTAATGTAACCTTTTAAAATGAATTAACTTATATTTTTGAATATTAATTTGGAATTTAGAAAAACTTTAAACATAAAAAGTGTTTGGATTTGAATAAATAATTCAAAACCATTTTCTGTTTTAAAAAATAATTAATGTAACCATTTAAAATATGAACCATTTACAATTAAAAATGAATTAACTTATATTTTTTTAATATCAATTTGGAATTTAGAAAAACTTTAAACATAAGAAGTGTATGGATTTGAATAAATAATCCAGAACCATTTTCTTTTTAAAAAAATAATTAACGTAACCTTTTAAAATTAATTAACTTATATTTTTTAATATTAATTTGGAATTTAGAAAAACTTTAAACATAAAAAGTGTTTGGATTTGAATAAATAATTCAAAACCATTTTATGTTTTAAAAAATAATTAATGTACCTGTAGTACAAACCATTTTCGTTAGAACTTGCATTGGATCTCTAAAGAAACCACATATTGCGATTCTAAAAATGATTTTTTCAAAAAATCACGGGCGATAGATCATGTACCTGTAGTACAAACCGGACCCACTTCCTCCCGATTCGGCAGACATTTGTCCTTTTTACCCGGGATGGAAGAAAAGGTTTGAGATGTACCGGTTGGGAGATAGTCCATGTAAGGTGGTCTAGTATTTTAGGAAAATGGGACGGTAGCATTCTGAAAAGGCATTTTGGTGGTTACTTCACAGAACAACCCGTTTTTTACGCTCGGAAAATGGAAAAGGGCTTTTCCGTGCGACAAAAAGGAAAACTTCCTCCTGCAACATTGTTCTCCATACCAATATCCACACACATGCATAATATGGGCACAACATCACAAACTATGCCGTGATTCAGCACATAACATCGGTCGTTTGGACCGAAAGCTATGAAACCTCGAACATGATAGGTCATTTTGTGAAGGTTTTTTCGAAACATGATCAATATACCAAGTCTGGTATTTTTCCTTTCAACTATGTAACAAAATATGACACCACGCGAAGGATTTTCATTGTTCGGTTTTTTTTGAATTTATTATGCCCGTTTTGAATTATCTGAATTTCTAACTATGGTCAAACACGCGAAGGATTTACATTTAGTCCCGGATGTAGTCACAAACCGGGACTAAAAATATTTTCCGCCATTTCCCACCTCTTCCCGCCAAGTTTTCCCGCCCTTTCCTTTCTACTAGAGCTTTTAGTCCCGGATGTAGTCACTAACCGGGACTAAAGATATTTCCCGCCATTTCCCAAAGCTTCACGCCAAGTTTTCCCGCCCTTTCCCTCTATATTTAGGGTGATCGTGTCATGGCTATCCACACATCCACACCTTCCTCTCTTAGAACAATGGACAACGCCTACTGGGCCATTCTGTCCCTCGAGGAGACCGAGGCGCTGTGCGCCTCCAACTACCCTTGTCCGCCAGGCTACCGGCCGCCCGCCGGCTGGAGGCTGAGTGCTGGAGGGGTTCCTGTCCCTCCTGTCCCTCAAGGTTCCGCACGCCAGGCGGCCATCACAAACCACTTCTACCACAAGCTCACGCCGGAGCAGCGGATGGATCCCCGGTGGGATCCTGACAACTACGACACCTGGAATGCCTTCTTCGCTAATAGGCGGGAAAGGGAGCTCGCGAGGTACGAGGGTGATGGCCCGCCACCGGTGAACCACAACGAAGCCCGCCGTCGTCTGTGGTGGGCGAACCGTACTATCATCGGAGTGATGTGCTACATCGCCGGGGGAGACCATCCTCGCCTACGGTGCCCACAAGTCCACCCGCCACAGGCCCCACACTGTCCCGGCGGTAGCGGCATCGTATTCTAGGAGACCCCTCTCCCGCCCGCCGTGAATCCGAGGCTGGAATGGCCCCTGGTATATGCCATGGATGGGTTGAGGTTCCCCGGAGTGGCAGGTGACGATGACGATGATGATGATGACGACGATGAAGACCCTGAAGCTGCGTACTATAGGACTAGGCATGATTATGACTAAAGGGGGCGGCTTTAGTCCTGAGTGTTAGCTAGTCCCGGTTTGTCCCGGTTTGTCCCGGTTTTTAATATTAATGAATGTCTTCAGTGTTACCTAATAAATAGAGGGAAATGCCTATATAAAGAGAGGGTTCATCTTTAGTCCCGGTTGGAGAAACCAACCGCGACTGAAGGGATTGCGGCAGAGTGGGCCAGGCAACACTAATAATAGGGGTGAGTGTCGACATTATGTCGTGCGGCTTGTACCTTGTCCCGGATGGTGTCGCCAACCGGGACTAAAGATGAACCTTTAGTCCCGGTTGGAGACACCAACCGGGACTAAAGATGAGTCAGCACTAATAATAGGGGTGAGTGTTGACATTATGTCGTGAGTGTCGACATTATGTCATGAGTGTCGACATTATGCCGAGCTGCTTGTACTATAAATAGGAATCCTTGTGAGTCCAGTCCTCCAGCCAGTTTGAGGCATCTCCAAGATGGTTTTAGAGAGCAGGGACACCACTACGGCCAGTTTCAGGGAGATGCCGACAGAGCCCAGTCCTCCGGCATCTCCGAGAAACTGGTCATAGAGGCACTCCCTAATATGTGAAATTAGTTAGCTCCGAGGCGTATTGATCTAGTTAGTGAAATTACAAGCTGCAAGATGGTTTTCGAGAGCAGGGACACCACTGCGGCCAGTTTCAGGGAGATGCCGACGGAGCCCTGTCCTCCGGCATCTCCGAGAAACTGGTCATAGAGGCACTCCCTAATATGTGAAATTAGTTAGCTCCGAGGCGTATTGATCTAGTTAGTGAAGTTACAAGCTACAAGATGGTTTTCGAGAGCAGGGAAACCACTGCGGCCAGTTTCAGGGAGATGCCGACGGAGCCTAGTCCTCCGGCATCTCCGAGAAACTGGTCATAGAGGCACTCCCTAATATGTGAAATTAGTTAGCTCCGAGGCGTATTGATCTAGTTAGTGAAGTTACAAGCTGCAAGATGGTTTTCGAGAGCAGGGAAACCACTGCGGCCAGTTTCAGGGAGATGCCGACGGAGCCCAGTCCTCCGGCATCTCCGAGAAACTGGTCATAGAGGCACTCCCGGTCCAGCCACAAAACGGGACTAACACTCAAGACATTTCTTAATATTAAAAACCGAGACTACAAAACCGGGACTAAAGGCCACAAACCGCGAAAGATATCCTTCGGTCAAGCCACAAACCGCGAAAGACATGAACTAGAGTTACATAATATGAGCATGAACTTCTTGGCATACGTCATTCCTTATGACCGCTTCAGACGTAACCATGGAGCATCTTCTTTACTTAACGGAATGCTTGGGTTAGTTTTCACTGTGAAGGTCGGAATTTCATC
Source organism: Avena sativa (assembly GCA_916181665.1). Classification (NCBI taxonomy): domain Eukaryota; kingdom Viridiplantae; phylum Streptophyta; class Magnoliopsida; order Poales; family Poaceae; genus Avena; species Avena sativa. The sequence continues at coordinate 9,542,844 of OV702300.1, read as the reverse complement.
AAACTTATTATAATCTTCTGACATGTCTGTCTTGTTCTCGATTCCCACGATGTTTCTTTTCCCTGAAAGAACTATGTGACGCTTTGGCTCATCATATGATGTATTCGTTTGCATATTTTTTCTTTTTTTCGGTCTGGAGGACATGTCCTTCACATAGAAAACCTGAGACACATCATTGTCTAGGACGAATGGTTCATCTCTATAACCAAGATTGTTGAGATCCACTGTTGTCATTCCGTACAACTGGTCTATCTTTACCCCTTCCCCATTCAGGTTGACCCATTTGCAGCGAAACAAAGGGACCTTAAAAGAGACTCCATAGTCTAGTTCCCATATCTCCTCTATGTAACCATAATATGTGTCGTTTTGTCCATTCTCGTCTATTGCATCAAAGCGGACACCACTATTTTGGTTGGTGCTCTTTTTATCTTGGGCGATCGTGTAGAATGTATTCCCATTTATTTCGTACCCTTGGAAATTCAATACAGTAGAAGATGGTGACGCGGCCAACAAGTATAGCTGATCTCCAACAGTGGTGTCATTCAAGAGATGTGTCCGCATCCAATCACCGAAAGACTTCATGTATTCATCTGTAATCCTTGATTCAGGCTTCCCCGGGTTTTTGGAGCGTACAATATTCTTGTGTTCCTCGATATACGGACCTGCCAAGGTGGAATTATGTAGAACTGTGTAGTGTGCTTTAGTGAAAGAATCCTCGTCCCTACATATCATTGCTTTCTTTCCCAGCGTGCCTTTTCCACTTAGTCTTCCCTCATGCCGCGAGTCATAAACACCAATCAGCTTAAGGTCAGGAATAAAGTCAACACAAAACTCAATGACCTCCTCTGTTCCATATCCCTTGGACATGCTTCCTTCTGGTCTAGCACGGTTATGAACATATTTCTTTAAGACTCCCATGAACCTCTCAAAGGGGAACATATTGTGCATAAATACCGGACCGAGAATGGCAATCTCTTCCACTAGATGAACCAGGAGATGCGTCATAATATTGAAGAAGGATGGTGGGAACACCAATTCAAAACTAACAAGACATTGTACCACATCCTTCTGTAACCTTGGAAGAATATCTGGATTGATTACCTTCTGAGATATTGCATTGAGGAATGCACACAGCTTCACAATGGGTACTTGAACATTTTCCGGTAGAAGCCCCCTCAATGCAATCGGAAGCAACTGCGTCATAATCACGTGACAGTCATGAGACTTCAGGTTTTGGAACTTTTTCTCTGCCATATTTATTATCCCCTTTATATTAGGTGAGAAGCCCGACGGCACCTTGATACTATAAAGGACTTCAAAAAAGATTTCCTTCTCTGCTTTGGTAAGAGCATAGCTGGCACGACTTAAGTGACGCCCTTTATCCGTCTTGTTATGTGTATGCATGTTCTTTGGGTCTTTCATAATTTGTTGGTCCTCCCGTGCTTCAGGTGTATCTTTTGTCTTCCCATACAATCCTAGGAATCCTAGCAGGTTCACACAGAGATTCTTCGTCACGTGCATCACGTCGATTGAAGAGCGGACACGCAGGACTTTCCAATATGGCAGCTCCCAAAATATAGATTTCTTCTTCCACATGGGTGCGTGTCCTGTAGCGACGTCGTTCGGAACTGATTGACCGCCGGACCCTTTTCAAAGATTACTTCTATGTCCTTGACCATACCAAATACATCATCACCAGCAGGGAGTTCAGTCTTCTTCCGGTGACCTGCCTCACCTTTGAAATGCTTGCCTTTCTTTCTTACGGGATGATTGGTCGGAAGAAATCATCGATTCGCCAGGTACACAACCTTCTTGCATTTATGCAAATATGTACCTTCGGTCTTATCTAAACAGTGGGTGCATGACTTATATCCCTTGTTTGTCTGTCCTGAAAGGTTACTAAGAGCAGGCCAATCATTGATGGTTACGAATAACAACCCTCGTAGATCAAATGGCTCCTGTTTGTTCTCATCCCACGCATGTACACCTGGTTTGCCCCACAACTGTAAGAGTTCTTCAACTAATGGCCTAAGGTACACATCAATGTCATTGCCCGGTTGCTTCGGGCCTTGGATGAGCACTGGCATCATAATGAACTTACGCTTCATGCACAACCAAGGAGGCAGGTTGTAGATACATAGAGTCACGGGCCAGGTGCTGTGACTGCAGCTCTGCTCCCCAAAAGGATTCATGCCATCCGTACTTAGACCAAACCATAAGTTCCTTGCGTCACCTGCAAAGTCTGGGAAGTCTCTCTCGATTTTTCTCCACTATGACCCATCAGCAGGGTGTCTCAACTTCTCGTCTTTCTTACGGTCTTGTTTGTGCCATCGCAACAACCTGGCATGCTCTTTGTTTCTGAACATGCGTTTCAACCTTGGTTATAGGAGCATACCACATAACCTTAGCAGGAACCCTCTTCTGGAGGGGCTCTCCCTCAACATCACCAGGGTCATCTCGTCTGATCTTATACCGCAACGCGTTGCATACCGGGCATTTATCTAAATTCTCATACTCCTTACCGCGGTAGAGGATGCAGTCATTAATGCATGCATGTATCTTTTGCACATCTAATCCCAGAGGACAGAGAGTCTTCTTTGCTTCGTAGGTACTCTCGGGAAGTTCGTTATGTTTTGGAAACTTCGGCTTCATTATTTTCGGCATCTTTTCAAATGAGGAGTCATTTAGACCACACTTTGCCTTCCATCGCAACAATTCCAGTGTGGTACCGAGCTTTGTGTTGCCATCTTCACAATTTGGGTACAACAATTTCTTGTGATCTTCTAACATGCCCTCTAACTTCAACTTCTCATTTTATGTTTCACAGTCTCGCTTTGCATCAGAAATGACCCTACCAAGTTCATCAGCCGGCTCATCTGATGCCCGTTCTTCACCTCTTTGCTCTCCATTGTCTTCCATTGCAGTATCACTGTATTCAGGAAACATATGATGATAGTTGTTATCATCATCTTCTTCTTCACCATCTTCCATCATAACCCCTCTTTCCCCGTGCTTGGTCCAGCAATTATAGTTGGGCATGAAACCTTTCATAATCAGGTGGCCGCGAATGATTTTCGAGGAAGAGTACTCCGTGTTGTTTCGACATTGAACACATGGACAACATATAAATCCATTCTCTTTGTTTACCGTAGCTACATCGATAAATTTATCCACACCTTTGATATACCCGGCTACGCGCCGGTCACCGTACATCCATTCCCGACCGTTCATCTGCATCATATAAGTAAGTTTATCAAAAAACAGGACATCATAAATAGTGAAATAACCAATTCACACCGACACATGAATTGTATCAATGACCTAGAAAATAAAAGATTGCTAACCTCGATCGAGGGAAATAAAGAGGAGAAACCTCAAGTGCGTCTCGGACACCTTCTATATTTTTGTTCTATGAGAAATTCAACGGGATTATTCACTCAAACATTTCAACAAACACCTTCAATGCATGCATGAGAAAAAACTAGCACACCCCCTCACACCTTCCACCATTCGAAAAAACAGAGTGGAGGCAGAGGGGGCTGGGGCGTTGCATTTATAGAGGGCAGGGGGTCTTTAGTCCCGGTTGGAGCCAGCAACCGGGACTAAAGGTGTGTGCCACGCCACGTGGCTCTGGCCAAACCTTTAGCCCGGTTGGTGGCTCCAACCGGGACGCATGCCCCCTGGCCCCGTGCCCGCTCCAACCGGGACGCGTGCCAGCATTAGTCCCGGTTGGTGGCGCAACCGGGACAAATGCTCCGAGGGGTCGCGAATGGATAGCCCTTTTTCCACTAGTGTTCGTCCACACCAGTGCTCACGCATCTCCCTGCTAAACACGACACTGATGCCACCCAGCACGCCAAGAACCTGTTATCGCCATATTTTGGCCAAAGAGGGAGATGGGCCGTAATCAAGATGGGCTTAGAAGATATATATATGCAACGTGTTTTTGAAGCGGCCTTGCGCGTGTAATTGGGCTAAGTCGCCCGTGTATCTTATATTGTAATAGGTTACGTTTCAGTTTACGTAAAGAGATAGGATTGTTAGGTTTATTCCAAAGATAGAAAGTCTCCGGACTATAAATATGTACCTAAGGTTATTGAAAAGGAGGACAATCACGTTCACAACAAACACAATCTCGGCGCATCGCCACCCCTTGTTTCTAGGGTTTCTTTCGGGTAAGTGTCATGCTGCCTAGATCGCATCTTGCGATCTAGGCAGTATTTACTTATGCGTTATTTGGTGTTACTCGTACTGAAGCCTTGTTGATGGCGAGTAATACTTTTATCACAGATTTGTTTAGGCTAGCATCGGTACTTTTCTGTCATAATTGTTTAGCTGTGCTGCCTTTGCTAATCTCGCTGCCTTTGCACTTGTTCGGGGTGTAGGGGTAGCACCTTGCTTCATCTTTATTCCGTCGATTTGATCTGTTATAGTTGCCTTGTCTTCCAAGGTTTAGTTTGATATCTGCGTAGTCAGGCCTTACAAACGGATTGAATGATCCAGTAGTACGAAAAGATATAGTTTACTAATTCGAGAGGAGTTGTTCCGGGAATTGACTTTACTTCGGTTGTTAGGCCTTCTCTAGGGTTAGTTTTCCGTCATCTTTTGTACTTACCAGGCTCAATTACGTGTAGGACGTTCCAATTACGTGGTGAGAACATTAAACTGTCGTAGATCGATTTAACGTGTATTGATGAAGCAAGCCCCCATGTTATCATAGTTCTAATGCAAAACCATGGGATAATCGGCTCCAAGAGCCGATTCACGGGGAAACCTGAAAGCCGATCACGGCTTGAATTTTACGTATGTTTGTTTACCATGCAGGAAACTAATCGAAGCAATCTAGCACCTTCCTGATCAGGTATAGGTCAGGTGGCACGCCCTCGAACCAGCCAGGGCGCGTGCCGGAGTTTTGCGGGCCGTTGCCCGAGGGACCAGGGCCCACCAGCAGTCCTGGGAGCCTCCCGGCTCTCCGTGTTGTCAGTCGCTGCTCGCCGGTGGGTTTTGGCAGGCAACACATTCTGGCACGCCCGGTGGGACCTTCAACAACGTCTACATCAACATCCGACGCGGCGATGGAGAACAGACCGGTCACATACGATGAGCTGCCTAAGGAGCACAAGGCGAAGTATGATGATGTCAAAGCTCTCTTCGAAGCCGATCTCATCGGCTCGTTTGAGAGGACTCGTAAACATGGCATCAGGTGGAAGGGGTTTTCACCTGAAGGTGCTCTAGATGAGGTGGATCTGTCTGTTCCTTCAGAGGAGCGCACCAGAGCTCTACGACAGGAAGTCAATTACATGGTGGCTCATTCTCTTCATCGCCATTCTGAGAGCCTAGTGAACGCTTTCGAGCGTGTCGCGGTCCGCGTAGTTCAGGAGATCATGAAACATCAGTACTCTCCGTCAGGGCCTACTCTAGGGACTCACCAGGGAGAAAGGCCACTCCAGACTAGGCCACAGCTGCCATTCACGCTTGCAGCTCCGGAGCCGCCAGGGGCACCGGCGTACGTCGTCTACAAGGTTGGAGGTGACCCTGGTGATTACCAATTCCTGTTTGAACCGCCTAAAGAGATCCCACATGGATATGTGTGCACCTACGTGCCGGACTGCAATAACCTGACGCACACGAACCAGGTGGCAACTGCAGGGATTTCTGGAACAGGAGTTGCTGGAGCAGGGGCTTCCGGAGCAGGAATATCTGGGATGGACGCTGATAAACAGGCATGGCTTGCCAAGTATGCCACCGGAGCGAATTCCGAGAATTTAGCCCCTGCGGCTCAAACGGTGGAGCAAATCCGTACCATCCTAAGAGACCAGTTCGGCTTCGTGCCGAAGAGAAGAACAATCGGCTACTCCAAGCCGTATCCCAACGAGTTTGATCTGATCCCGTTGCCACCCAAGTATCGGCTCCCTGAGTTCTCAAGATTTAGCGGATCAGAAGGGTCGAGCTCGATTGAGCACGTGAGCCGATACCTGGCACAGTTAGGCATGATTTCAGCATCGGATCAGTTACGCGTAAGGTTCTTTGCGCAGTCGCTGACAGGACCAGCTTTTGGGTGGTACACCTCGTTGCCACCGGATTCGATCCAGACCTGGAAACAACTGGAAGAACAGTTCCACATTCAGTATCATTCAGAAGCTACCGAGGCTGGCATCGCCGATCTAGCGCAGGTGCGGCAAAAGCGGGGAGAGATGGTAGCTGAGTACATTCAACGTTTCAGGACTGTCAAGAACCGATGTTATTCGGCTCGTTTAACTGAGAAAGAAGCGGTCGAGCTGGCAGTGTTGGGTCTCTCAGCACCTATCAAGGATCTGGCTTTCCAAGTAGAGTACAACTCGTTGGCGCACATGGCCCAAAAGCTGACGATGTATGAACAGCGCCACCCTGAGTTGTACCAAGACAAGTTCAAACGTCCGATAAGCCTGGTCGATACCGAAGAAGAGGATCCTACGCAAGACCAGGAGGTGGCTGTGGCTGAATGGGCTCGGGGGGCAGATCCTGTGTCCTGCAAATGGGTAAAGCAGCAAGGGCCTGCAAAAGGGTTCGACTTCGACGTGAGCAAAGCTGAGCAGATATTTGATTTACTGCTAAAAGAAAAGCAGCTGAAGTTACCCGAAGGCCATAAAATCCCCACAGTTCAAGAGATGAACGGGAGACCTTACTGAAAGTGGCATCACTCGTTCACCCACACCACAAATGACTGCAAAGAGCTACGTCGCCAGATCCAAACGGCGATAGAACAAGGCCGCCTAATCCTTGGGCAGTTCGCCATGAAAGTAGACACAAACCCATTTCCCAGCGTCAACATGGTAGAACACAGCCAGGCCACGAGGCGTCAGTTGGATTTCTCGTTCGATGTTAATATGGCAGGACCTGCGTACCACCGTGGCGCCTATAAGGAGGAAGACGGCCGCTCTCGGGGTAGAGAAAGAGAGGAGGCCGGTCCACGTGACCGGCCCCGTTATGATGACAGGCAGTATCTGACCGAGGAGCAAGTAAGAAGCGTGCGGTATCAGAAGCCACACTCCACACATCTCCTTAACAAGTATGAGCGTCAGCATGACCGACGTCGCCGGCACGACAGAGACGATTAAAGATATGAGCACCTCGCTAGTAAAAGGGCAAAGGAAAAAGAAGGCGTGGACAAGCATTGGGATTGTCCTTTCTTCAGGTATTGCTGGGACGCGGGAATGAGCCGATTGCCTACAGTCGACAACTGCCCAGAATGTGGACAGCAGAAGGATGACACAGGTCCCGTCTCAGTGTTCACGCGCCTAGGACCTCTCCCTCCTCGAATGAAAGACTTCGAGGAGCCAATGGGTGGAAAAGAAGAAGACAGGTATCACCGGCCAAGGTGGTGCCCCGATGGACTCAGGCACACTCAAAAGCGGCGAGTTCAGCGGCTGCGTAACCTGGAGGAAGCCGAAGCACAATACCTCCATGCTTTGAGGAAGGCACGGCCCGATCTGGCCGTGAAAGTGCAGCAAACATTGGAAACGGAGGCTCGTCCGAAAAGGAAAGAGTGGCGCCCCAAACCAGTAAAAGCCGATGCGAGGACATCGGCTGGGACAAACATGGTTATCACACTTCCGTCGGAGTTCTGCGCCCCAAGAGCCAAAGAATTACCGGTGGCACAGTTTGACTGCGGCCCACGACCGGTTATCTTTGAAAAGCCGCAAGAGAAGGGCTACAAACATCTTAAAGCTCTGTACCTGCGAGGTTATATCAATGGGCAGCCTGTCCGCAAGATGTTGGTTGACACCGGAGCGGCAGTCAATATAATGCCATACTCCATGCTACGGCGTCTGGGACGCTCCGCTTCCGATCTGATCAAAACTAACGTAACGTTAAGCGACTTCAATGGCCAAACTTCAGAGACGCAAGGAGTTCTGAATGTGGATCTGACCATAGGCAGAAAAACCATCCCCACGTCATTCTTCATCGTGGACAGCAAAAGCACCTATGCTGTCTTACTAGGGAGGGATTGGATTCACGCCAACTGCTGCATTCCATCCACGATGCACCAGTGCCTGATACAGTGGGATGGAGATGAAGTAGAGGTCGTTCATGCAGATGATTCGATCAAGATCTCCATAGCGGGCATGAGCATCTGGGAGGCAGGAGACCAAGAGCCGATCTCTGGAATCAGTCTAGACGGCTGTGAGCGCATTGAAGCTACAAAAAACGGGGTGAGGCTGGTCTTATCCACTGGCCTGACAGAGTAGCGAAGTCCACGATCGTACGTGGTAAGGCCGATCCCTGCGATCGGCCACAAAAAATAAAAAGCAGCAATCCTACGTCAGACAGGTCATACAGTCGTAGCAGGGAAATTCCCTGCCATTGTAGAGCACAGATAAGATGTAAACCTTTCCTGACTAATGCAATAAAAAAGGGGGCCGATTCCGGCAGTCGGCCCAAACTATCTTTGTTATCCTCACCAGCTGTTTGCCCCGTGTTTAGCATCGATTTAACAGGTGACGGAAAGCTGGGGTATGGGTTTACATCTGCTGATGAGCTAGAGGAAATTGACATTGGTCCTGGGGATAAGCCAAGACCAACATTTATCAGCAAGAAGTTAGATCCGAGTCTGCGGGGTCCGATGATAGCTTTGTTGAAAGGATATCCAGATTGCTTTGCCTGGGATTATACAGAGATGCCCGGGCTGGACAGGAGCATCATTGAGCATCGGATCCCGCTTAAAAAAGGATTCCGGCCATTCTAGCAGCGAGCACGACAGATGAAGGCCGAAATTTTGGAAGAAGTCAAGAAGGAGATCGAGAAGATGTTGACAGCCAAATTAATCAGGCCATGCAGGTATGCTGAGTGGATTTCTAGTATCGTACCTGTAGAGAAAAAGGATGGCCGCTGGCGTGTTGCCATAGATTATCGGGATCTCAATAGAGCTACTCCGAAGGATGAGTACCCGATGCCGGTGGCAGAGACATTAATCAACGCAGCCGCTGGTCATAAAATCTTGAGCTTCATGGATGGCAATGCCGGCTACAACCAAATTTTTATGGCTCCGGAAGATATACACAAGACTGCATTCAGAGTCCCAGGCTCGGTGGGGTTGTTTGAATATGTAGTCATGACGTTTGGACTGAAGAACGCCGGCGCCACATACCAAAGAGCCATGAATTACATCTTCCATGATCTGATCGGCAAGCTGGTGGAAATTTATATCGATGACGTAGTGGTTAAGTCAGCTTCAGTACAAGGACACTTAGACGATCTGCGACACGTCCTGGACCGAACAAGAAAATTCGGCCTACGGATGAATCCAAAGAAGTGTGCCTTCGGTGTGACGGCCGGTCAGTTCTTGGGTTTCTTGGTCCATGAACGAGGAATTAGGCAGTGCGAACAATGACACCACCTACCACGAAGAAAGAACTGCAGTCTCTCATCGGCAAAATAAATTTCGTCAGGAGATTCATCTCCAATCTGTCAGGAAGAATAGAGCCGTTCATGGGACTGGTGAAGATTAAATCTGATGAAGAATTCCGCTGGGGGACAGAACAACAACGAGCCTTCGACGAGATTAAAGAATATCTAACAAAGCCGCCAGTATTGGTCCCGCCTCAGCCAGATAGGCCGTTCTACATTTACTTGTCAGTAGCTGACACATCCATCGCCTCGGTGGTAGTGTAGGTTTATGATGGTCTGGAGCGAGTTGTGTTTTACATCAGCAGAAGGATGCTCGACGCAGAGACAAGGTACTCTGAGATAGATAAGTTGTGCCTCTGCCTGTTTTTTACCTGCACCAAGCTGCGCCATATCTTGCTCTCGGCAGAGATTATCATTATATGCAAATCGGATGTCATAAAGCACATGCTGTCGGCTCCTATGTTGAAAGGCCGACTCGGCAAATGGATGTTTGCATTATCGGAGTTTGATATCCGGTACCAACCTGCGAAAGCAGTTAAGGGCCAGGCATTAGCCGACCTTATTGCTGAGAGGATCAACATTGATATAGCAGTGCTCTCTATACGAGCGTGGGCTGTGTTTTTCGACGGATCGGTTTGTGATGATGGTTGCGGCATTGGCATTCTACTCGTGTCGCCCCGGGGGGCAACATATTCCTTCTCCATCAGGCTAGCTACCGCGTGCACCAACAACGCCGCCGAATATGAGGCAATACGCAAGGGAATGGAGTTGCTCATAGAAGCTGGGGCAGAGGCCGTGGAAATTTTTGGCGACTCCAAATTGATCATTTCACAGCTGACGGAGGAATACAAGTGCGAGAGCGAGACGCTCTTCCCATTGTGGTCGCAATGCCGTGAGCTCATGGCACAGTTCCTGTACATAAACTTCAACTGGATCCCACGATCGCAGAATACCGAGGCAAATGATCTTGCACAAATGGCTTCAGGTTACAAGGACGTCGCAGAGGGAGCCGATGTTCAGGTACAGTTCCTGGAAGCAGACGACTGGAGAGCCGATATCTTCAATTACTTGAAGGATTCGGCTCGGGGGGCACCTAAACGGATAAGGTACAAGGCCATGAAGTACGTACTTATCGGGGACGACATGTTCTACAGGACCCTGGAAGGGTTGTTGCTCAAATGTCTAGGGCCAACCGAGGCCAATCGGCTCCTGCACGAGGTACACGAAGGCGCCTGTGGAACTCACCAATCGGCTCACAAGATGAAGTGGTTGATCAGGCGATCAGGGTTTTATTGGCCCACCATGCTTGAGGACTGTTTCAAGTACTACAAAGGGTGCCAAGCATGTCAGAGATTTGGAAAAATTCAGATGGTGCCCGCGTCAGCAATGAACCCCATCATCAAACCTTGGCCATTCCGAGGTTGGGGCATGGATATGATTGGCAAGATCAATCCTCCATCAAGCAAAGGCCACATGTGGATTTTGGCCATTACGGATTATTTCACTAAATGGGTTGAGGCCGTCCCTATGAAGTCAGTAAGCTCAAAGGACGTTATCAATTTTGTGAAAGAACATGTTATTCATAGATTCGGGATTCCCCAAACGATCACGACCGATGGAGGTTCGGTCTTCACTTCTCACGAGTTTAGAGGGTTCTGTGAGGACACGGGAATTAAGTTGATCCGACCATCTCCATACTATGCTCAAGCAAATGGGCAAGCTGAAGCGTCCAACCAGAGCCTCATCATCAAGAGGAAGATCGAGGAGCACCCTAGGCGCTGGCACGAGGTTTTGTCAGAAGCTTTATGGGCTTACCGCATGTCATGTCATGGAGCGATAAAAACCTCGCCATACCATCTAGTCTATGGACAAGAAGCCGTATTGCCCTGGGAAATTACGGCTGGATCGAGACGTGTCACCTTTCAGAACGATCTAACGACTGAAGAATATACGGCCCTGATGAGTGACAGTATTGAGGATCTAACTGAGCTTAGACTGTGGTCGCTTGAGAAAATCAAAGAAAACAAGGCCAAGGTAGCTCGTGCATATAATAAGAAGGTGAGACCGAAGGAGTTCCACGTTGGCGATCTGGTATGGGAAGCTGTATTACCATTGGGAACTAAGGATGCAACATATGGTAAATGGTCTCCAAATTGGCACGGGCCATACAGGGTTGATCAAGTTTTGAGGGGAAATGCGTATATGCTGGAGGGGCTGGACGGCGTCAAATTCCCATTGGCTGTCAACGGCCAACATCTCAAGAGATATTTCCCCAGTATGTGGGATGATGGACAGTGAAATGTGGGGGCCGATACACGATATCGGCCAAATAAAATAAATGGACAGTGAAACGTGGGGGCCGATACATGAAATCGGCCAAATAAAAATTCAGATGGAAAATATATAGCCGATGCACAGTCATCGACTCTAGAGGTTCAAACTGTTACAAGCAGATGCCAGTTTACATAGACGAGCTACTGAAGAAATGCCTCGAAGGCGTGGAGGGCGTCAGCACGGACACGATCCACCTCGGCAATCTCGGCTTCGTCATCTTCGTCCTTGCCCATCACTAGCTGCTTGTTCAGGACACGTATTTCTGCCAGATCAGTCTTCATCTGAGCTTTGAGGCTTTCTGCTTCGTCTTGGGAGCGGGCGATGGATTCTTCCTTGTTACGAATGAGCTGTTTAGTCGCCCAGACCTTCTCTTCAAGATCTGCCAACTGCCTTTTCAAGGATGCAAGCTCGGCGGTACTGACAGAGGTGTCAGTTTTAGCATCCAGAGACGCCTTTTTCTCGTTGAGCTGCTGGCATCTGTCTGCGATATTGGCCTTCAGTGGAAGTTGGGTGCGGCGCAGACTGATCCTCTCACGATCTAGCTTCACCGTTGACCCGAAGAAAGACAGAGTTACAACAGGCCCGAGCTTCACCTGCAATGTTACTGGGAGTTGGTCTTTTATTTCAGCAAGGACGTTCTTCACCTCCTCAGAACCCTCGATCAACTCTTCGATCGGGGAGGATAGCAGGGTTTTAAGGCGCTGGAATTGAGGTGGAACAGCCCTGGCTCGTGGTTCGTCATCAGCACCAGAGGGAGTTGGTTCAATGGAGTCAGGGTCGAACGTCAGCAAGCCTGAAATATCACAACTCTGGCAGCCCGAAAAAAAAGTGTCAGTACGCCGTCCAACGTGTAAGGATTAGCCTAAAGAAAAGCTAACATACCTCTCCTAAGGTCGAGGGGATAGCAGATGGGGAGACGATTGGTTGGTGTGTGGTTGCTGGGGGCTGGGCCAAAGCGGTGGCCGTTTCGTCTGCACCTTCGGGGATTGCTAGATCTGGTTTGGCTGAAGGCATCGGCACTGCCCCAACTTTCCCGCTAGAAACGTCGGTCGTCTGCATTAAAGGTGTTAGCCGATGTAAAAAATGATGAATCGGCAGATAAAAGGAAGTAAGTGGTAAGAGCATGAAGGGTGATGATTTTCGAAACCTCCTGGCTCGACGAAGAAGCTTGCAGTCCTTTGCGAGCTCTCTTGGGACCCACAGACGGCCCCGCCTCGACTGATGCTCGGGGGGCAGCAGGTTCAGGAACTGGCCTTTTTCTGGGAGCCGATAGTGGCGAGCCTGGCTGGCTCGGTGTGATGGTCCTCTCAGAATCTGTAGGGCCTAGTTCCCCTCGATTGGCCTGAGTGTCCTCGCTAGAAGTGTCTTCGACGGAAGCCTGCAAAATGAAACCAGTAAGCACGAGCATGGCCGCAAAGAAGGGAAGAATGAGACAGATCGACCAAGACATGGATCAGCCTACATGCGAGCTTTCTGGGGAAGGGCTCCGGTGCCTCAAGGTCTTCCTAGCAGTTGCCTTCCTCACCATCGTTCTTGTCTTAGTTGGAACTCGAGGAGCAGCTGACTTAGGAGTTCCTGGGTTCTTGGAAGCCGATTGTGGTGTTATCGGCTGTTTCTGCATTATGACCTTTTTCAGAGGTGGCGAGTTTTTGCAGAAAAGAACCACAGGAGCTGGCGGAAAGAACTCAAAGGGGGAGCCATCGCTGTGCATAGGCTCAGGACCATCTTGTTGCTGCAAAGAAGAAAAAAGAATGGGTTAGTGGCGGAATCATCTTTGAGCTGCATCAAGAGAATTTACAAGCAGCAGTACCTGTTCCGCGGGGATGTCGTAATCAGCGTCGAGCTGTTTTAGCAATGGTCCCAGAGCTCTCCTGAAGGCGTGGGTCTTCCACATCGACCACCAGTCTTCAAAGCCATCGGTTGATGAGGCGAAGGTGAGGTCATTGGGGATTGGGATGGTCAGAGCATCAAAGAAGGAATAACACCTTTGGGTAGTAAGAGGATCAGGCAGGTCGGCTCTGCTCTCTGTAAGGTGGTGGAGAAAGAAATGGGGAGGTACTTGTCCAAGGCCGAATTGCCGAGCCACTATGACCGGCTGGTAGAATTCATAACCAGGCTTGATTATTCTGTTGGATGTACTCATGCCAACTGGAAGGAAACAGGGACGGATCACAGTGGAAAAGAGCTGCCGAGTGCTGGTGTCATCGGCAAAGTTGTCTAGCCTGAAGGAGAGTGGATTCTCAAAATGTTCCGATTCTTCCGTGTAAGGAAAAAAGATAGGATTATCCAGGCCTCGGAAGAAAATACTGAACCATTTGGATGCTTCCTGAGGGGTCAGTTTGCTACCTGGCAAGCTGTACAGAGCTTGGCCATAGCTGGTGCATCGGATCTGCCTCCCTTTGACATCCGGAAAGGTGCAACTCGCTAAGAGGGGGAAATTTGGGATGTGGCTTTGAAAGTACAGCTGAGCCCATAACTGAATGAACCACCAAGGACCACCTGTTTTGACGGCTATGCCAGAGAACAGCTTGACAGACATCAGCTGGAGATATCGATAGATCTCTCCAAGGAACAGTTTGCCGATACCAAGTTGAGTACCTTTGGCCAGTTCGTGGGATAAGGAAAGATAATTCTTGGTTGGAGCCAGGGAAGGGCCACATAATATAAAATGTTCCAGCCAGAAGTTGAGAAAGGCGGTGTGTTCTTTCTCTGTGACAGGGCCCTTTGTTTTCATATGGCGTTGGAGGTAGGCACCCCAGTTCGTGCAGTCTGTTTTTGAAGACAGTTTGTAGGGGACTTTGGTCAGTTTAAAAGCAGAGGGGCTGGGTGATGTAACGTCCAGACCAGTAATCATCACCACATCTAACAGGGTTGGTGACATGGGGCCATGACCAAACATGAAGCAGTTCAGAGCGTCAGACCAGAAGTAGCCGATGGTCTTTAGGAGATTCTCATGTTTCTCAAGGGGAGACAGTGACAAGTGCAAGGCATCGGCTATTCCCGTGGTTTCCCATTGGGATTGGTAAGCTCTAGCTACCCTGCTGAACCAAGAGACCCAATGTTCAGGGGGATTAGGCCAGGCTCGCAAGCAGTCGGCCCAAGAGTTTAAATCTAGTTCTTGGCTTACGAAGGGGATTCTATTGGCTTCGCAAGAAATCAGATGGGCAGGACTAGATTCTGAGCGAGGGCCTAGACAGAGAGAATTTGGGAGAGAAGGATGCGGCAGCAGGATGTCTGAGACCTAAAAAACAAATTTAATGGTGGAATGAGGCATTAATTCAGGTGTTCGCCATTAATTCTAGCGTCGCGTTCATACTGTGAGGAGTAGGCGTACCTTCAGACCGGAGACCTCTGGGTTGGTGTTGGACAATTCCGCCATCTGGTTTGCCGGCGGAGATGGATCTATGTAGTTGGGGATCGAGGGTTCTTGTCGTTGTGAGCTCGATCTGGTTGGTGAGCAGATTGGAGATCTAGGTCGCCCTTTTTTGAAGAAGGTCGCAGTTTACCGTTTGAAACTGAAAGTGGACGCTCAGATTTGTCTAAGTAGGCGACCAAGTTTGACCTTGTCAACGTTTTTGGGAAAGCCGATGTATTGTCATCGGCTCTTTGAGCTGTGACTTGGTTGGATGTATGAGTGCAGTGTGGCGAAAGCCGATACGTTGCTATCGGCTTCTGGAGCATCGATCTATTTTGACTATCGGCAAAATTGGATCGAAAGAAGGCAATCTTCGAAGTAGGAAATGCAAATCTTCGTTCATTCAAAAGATGATTTACAGTGGGGTTGATTGCTTGCAAAAGGAAACCTGCTACTACTACTACTACTTCTACTGGTTCCTAATCTAGAGGCCGAGGTCGTCGCCGCTGTCCTCGCCGTCGCCTTGTTCACTGTCGTCGGCGCTGCTGCCGGCGTCGTCTTCGCTGCTGCAGCTGAAGAAGCCAGCAGGGGCCTCCTCGTCTTCATCGTCGTCTTCGGTGTCCTCGCTGGACCCGGCGCGGAAGCGCTTCACCGGAGGATACTCATCAGAGGAGGTGTCCTCCTCCGGCTCCTCCTCCTCGTCGGAGGATTCGACGCCATCCCAGGACCAGGCGTCGTCGCTGCTTTCCGCCTCCAGTTCCTCGTCGACGAGGAACTGCAGGCCCTCCTCGCCGTCAGTCAGGGACGCATCGTCCTCCGACCAAGCGGCGAAATTCCAGTCCCTCTCGTCCCACCATTGTGGGGCGAGGGTCTCGTACGCCGCTGTGGGCGGGTGCTCCGGCGTCGGCTCCCGGTCACTAATGCTGTTGGAAGACTGGGAGGAAAGGTTGGAAGATGAGGAGGCCATGGCGGAAGAAGAGGGTTTCTTCGGCAGAGGAAGAGGTTTTTTTTGGCTGACGGAGGAAGATGGGGCTGCAAACTGCTTAGATGAATTTAAATAAGGGGAATAGTTGAAGACGGTTCAATGCCGTAGCAGTTTCCATAATGTGGTGCCAAAACGGTCAAATCATGCACTGCGGAGGAGTTGAGGAGATAGGGCATAATGATGAAGGGGTGGCGTGACGATTCTGCAGCGCATTCTGGCAACGCGTGACCCGATAAAAAAAGGGGGGAGAGGAGAAAAAACATCAGCAGAGTGGTTTTGGAATTATTATTGCCAAAACCAGGGGGGCATGTGTTATCGCCATATTTTGGCCAAAGAGGGAGATGGGCCGTAATCAAGATGGGCTTAGAAGATATATATATGCAACGTGTTTTTGAAGCGGCCTTGCGCGTGTAATTGGGCTAAGTCGCCCGTGTATCTTATATTGTAATAGGTTACGTTTCAGTTTACGTAAAGAGATAGGATTGTTAGGTTTATTCCAAAGATAGAAAGTCTCCGGACTATAAATATGTACCTAAGGTTATTGAAAAGGAGGACAATCACGTTCACAACAAACACAATCTCGGCGCATCGCCACCCCTTGTTTCTAGGGTTTCTTTCGGGTAAGTGTCATGCTGCCTAGATCGCATCTTGCGATCTAGGCAGTATTTACTTATGCGTTATTTGGTGTTACTCGTACTGAAGTCTTGTTGATGGCGAGTAATACTTTTATCACAGATTTGTTTAGGCTAGCATCGGTACTTTTCTGTCATAATTGTTTAGCTGTGCTACCTTTGCTAATCTCGCTGCCTTTGCACTTGTTCGGGGTGTAGGGGTAGCACCTTGCTTCATCTTTATTCCGTCGATTTGATCTGTTATAGTTGCCTTGTCTTCCAAGGTTTAGTTTGATATCTGCGTAGTCAGGCCTTACAAACGGATTGAACGATCCAGTAGTACGAAAAGATATAGTTTACTAATTCGAGAGGAGTTGTTCCGGGAATTGACTTTACGTCGGTTGTTAGGCCTTCTCTAGGGTTAGTTTTCCGTCATCTTTTGTACTTACCAGGCTCAATTACGTGTAGGACGTTCCAATTACGTGGTGAGAACATTAAACTGTCGTAGATCGATTTAACGTGTATTGATGAAGCAAGCCCCCATGTTATCATAGTTCTAATGCAAAACCATGGGATAATCGGCTCCAAGAGCCGATTCACGGGGAAACCTGAAAGCCGATCACGGCTTGAATTTTACGTATGTTTGTTTACCATGCAGGAAACTAATCGAAGCAATCTAGCACCTTCCTGATCAGGTATAGGTCAGGTGGCACGCCCTCGAACCAGCCAGGGCGCGTGCCGGAGTTTTGCGGGCCGTTGCCCGAGGGACCAGGGCCCACCAGCAGTCCTGGGAGCCTCCCGGCTCTCCGTGTTGTCAGTCGCTGCTCGCCGGTGGGTTTTGGCAGGCAACAGAACCTCCACCGGTCGCGCTACCCAACACCGAGACAACGTGCCGCTTGCCGCTTGCCGCATAGTCCACGACAGCAACGAGATACCACCCGCTGCTCACCAATAATCAGTTTTAACAAATAATATTCTGCAGCCGCCTGTCACCGGCGGCTATTCGCGCGTCGCCACCAACGCAGAGCTTGTACATCACCTGCTGCGAGCGGCAGCGCCGTGCCTTCACGGCCCACGGAAAATATCAACCGATCCGCACTACAGGAATCAAATGCTATGTCGAGGGCAAATAGCCGTCGGCGTAGTCAAACAAATCGTCGGCGTACGCTACGCCGACGGCCGTCCTCGGCGTAGCTCCTCGGCGAAGGTCTCCCTCGGCGGAGCACAAACAAGCCGTCGGCGTAGCGTACGCCGACTGCTTTGTTCTCGGCGTAGCGTCCGTCGGCATAGCCTGTCGTCTGGTTGTAAAAACATTTTTTTTAAATATTTTTTTAATCTCTGAATTGTTTGACTCATTAATCTCTCACTTTGAACATTTTTAACACTAATTACACTTAATATTTGATTAAATTGCAGTTTTGGTCAAACTTTCTAGCCGGTTACATATCCTAATACTACTCTAGCTCCAGCACACTTAACTTTCTCGTTCCTTCAGGATCTGTTTTCGCAAAGTAATTCATACATTGTTGTCAATACTATGATATCAATCCTATTAACTCTTATATCATCATGTCACATGTTTGTATTTTTTAAAATTACAAACAATTATTTAAGTAAACATTAATGAATAATTAAAAATATTATTGAATTCAAATAAAAATATAATAATTTTACTTTTTTGTATTTTTCTATTTAATATGGAATAATTAATATCTTTAAATCCGTAAATCGGAATTCGACAAATAATATGTCTATATTGATCAGAAAAATGAGAGGAATCCAAATATGATATCCATATCAACTAATCACAAACACTCCAATTTTGAATTAGCTATTTGGTGGTTGCTTCATAAAATGCCTTTTTTGCGCTCGGAAAATAAAAAAATGGCTTTTTGGTGCAATGAAAAGGAAAACTTGCATTGGATCTTTGATAAAATAGCATATTGTGAACCTGAAAATGATTTTTGTAAAAAAACATGAGCATCGGATCATGTACCTATAGTTCATATCTGACCCACTTCCTACCGATTCGGCAGGAATTTATCTTTTTTACCAGAGGTGGACGGAAAGGTTTCGGATCCCCTATTGGGACATTGTCCATATAAGGTGGTCTAGTATTTTTGTAAAATATGGTCGTAGCATTTTGAATTAGCCATTTGGTGGTTGCTTCACAAAATCGTTCCTTTTTTGTGCTCGGGAAATAGGAAATGTCTTTTTGGTGCGACGAAAAGGAAAACTTTCTCTTGCAACATTGTTCGCCATCCCATGATATACGTGTATGCACAATACGGGCACATTATCACAAACTATGCCTTGATTCTAGCCATAACATTGGTTATTTGACCTGAAAGCCAAGAAACCTCGAATGAGATAGGTCATTTTGTGAAGGTTTTTTTGAGACATAATCAATATACCAAGTTTGATATTTTTCCTTCTAACTATGTCACATAATATAACACCACGTTAAGGTTTCGCATTGTTTCGATCGTTTTTGAATTTTTTATGCCCATTTTAAACTATCGTCGAACTTTGTCGGACGGCGGGCATGAAGATTCTTAGCTCGGGACCGAGCCTCGCTAAACCTGCATTGGATGTTTGATAAAATAGCATATTATGAACCTAAAAATGATTTTTGTAAAAAAACATGAGCATCGGATCATGTACTTATAGTTCATATGACTCACTTCCTAGCGATTCAGCAGGAATTTGTCTTTTTCACCAGGGGTGGACGGAAAGGTTTCGAATCCCCCTGTTTGGACATTGTCCATTTAAGGTGGTATAGTATTTTTGTAAAATGTGGTGGTATCATTTTGAATTAGCCATTTGGTGGTTGCTTCACAAAACCGTCCATTTTTTGTGCTCGGAAAATGGAAAATGGCTTTTTGGTGCGACGAAAAGGAAAACTTCCTGCTACAACATTGTTCGCCATCTCATGATGCACATGTATGCACAATATGGACACATTATCACAAACTATGCCTTGATTCTAGCCATAACATTGGTCATTTGACCCGAAAGCCAAGAAACCTCGAATGAGATAGGTCATTTTGTGAAGGTTTTTCATAGACATAATCAATATACTAGGTTTGATATTTTCCCTTGTAACTATGTCACATAATATGACACCAGGCGAAGGTTTTTCATTGTTTCGATCCTTTTTGCAATTTTTATGCCCGTTTTAAACTATCGTCAAACTTTGTCGAACGACGGGCATGAAGATTCTTAGCTCGGGACCGAGCCTCGCTAAACTTGCATTGGATCTTTGATAGAATCATATTGTGAACCTAAAAATGATTTTTGTAAAAAAACATGAGCATCGTATCATGTACCTATAGTTCATATCTGACCCACTTCCTACCGATTCGGTAGGAATTTATCTTTTTCACCAGGGGTGGACGGAAAGGTTTCGGATCCCCCTGTTAGAACATTGTCCATTTAAGGTGGTCTAGTATTTTTGTAAAATGTGGTGGTAGCATTTTGAATTAGCCATTTGGTGGTTGCTTCACAAAACCGTCTGTTTTTTGTGCTCAAAAAATGGAAAATGGCTTTTTGGTGCCACAAAAAGGAAAAATTCCTCCTGTAACATTTTTCGCCATCCCATGATGCACATGTATGCATAATATGAACACATTATCACAAAATATGCCTTGATTCTAGCCATAACATTGGTCATTTGACCCGAAAGCCAAGAAACCTCGAATGAGATAGGTCATTTTGTGAAGAGTTTTTTCAGACATAATCAATATACCAGGTTTGATATTTTCCCTTATAACTATGTCACATAATATGACACCAAGCGAAGGTTTCGCATTGTTTCGATCATTTTTAAATTTTTTATGCCCGTTTTAAACATATGTAATATTTTATGTTTCACTTAATTTTTATTTACAAATGTATAATATTTAAGTGTAGATAGATATATCTTATTTTTTGAAAATTTTGATATATTATTTGTATTTTTCCGAATTATAATGATTTAGTTATGATTTTTCAAAGTTTAATGAGGTAAAAGAAAAAATAGCTACGCCGAGGGCAGCCTTCGGCGTATGCTACGCCGAGGACAGCCGTCGGCGTAGCATAGGATACGCCGAGGGCAATTCTACGTTGACGGCTGCTTGGCGGGGCTGGTTTGGACGATGGCTATGCCAACGGCTCCGACGTTGGCTGTCGGCGTAGCGACCGGCCGTCGGCGTAGCTTCCTATTCATGTAGTGCCGTCTGCTCCCTCCTCTCCAGCGTAGAATGGGGCTGGATTTGAGATCGGCGTGGCACCGAGGTGGACCTGCAACAGGCCGGTCAGAGCAATGTCGCTGCCCAAGTTGAGCACCGCGAACCGAATCGATGATTGGCAACGGAGAACAGCCAAGGAACGAAGCCCTAGGAGAGGTGGGAGATTAAGCGGATGGAAGACACCATGGTGGCTGGCGAGAGCAGGCGGCGGCCACATCAGTAGAAGATGGGAGAATTAGCTAGGCAGTGGGGAGGAGACGAGTCAGGGGAAAGTGACTGAGCCCTGAGTCTAGAGTGACGTGATATCCCTCTGTGTGTGACTTTTTTTATTTTTACCTTTTTATATAATATAAAAATAAAAGCATGATTATTTTTAGAAGATTTCGTGAATACAAAATATGAATTTATACATCTAAAGCTAATGATTTTTTTTGAACTAGCTAATGCATCTTGGGGAGTCAAATTCCAGATAATAATGTACGGTGTGAGTCCATAATTTTGTTAAATTTTCGGACTTCATTCTTCGGTAGAAATGCAGTACTCCCTCCTATTTCTTTTGCAGGGAAAAAATTCATTAATTTATAGGAATGTTACCACTAGTAGAAAATAGGCTATCCGTTCGCGCCCCCTAACAGCATTAGTCCCGGTTGCAACCACGAACCGGGACTGATGCTGGCACGCGTCCTGGTTCGAGCGGGCACGGTGACCGGAGGCATGCGTCCCGGTTCGTAAGGGGTCATACGTCCCGGTATGTAACACAAACCGGGACTAAAGGTTGGGCGTTAGCCACGTGGCGTGACACATACCTTTAGTCCCGGTTTGTGTTATAAACCGGGACGTATGATCCTGCCCTCTATAAATACGACGCCTCCCTCTACCCCTCCTCTGTTTTTTCTTGGTGGAAGGTGTGAGAGGTGTGCTAGTTTATTTATTTTTCCTATGAATGCATACAAGGTGTTTGATGAAATGTTTGAGTGAATGATCCCGTTCAATTTCTTACAGAACAAAAATATAGAAGGTGTTCGAGACGCACTTGAGCTTTCTCCTCTTTATTTCCCTCGATCGAGGTTAGCAATCTTATCTTTTCTCTGTCATTGATACAATGCATGTGTCGATGTGAATTGGTCATTTCACTATTTATGATGTCCTGTTTTTGATAAACTTACTTATATGATGTAGATAAATGGTCGGGAATTGATGTACGGTGGCCGGCGTGTACCCGGGTACATTAAATGTGTGGATAAATTTATCGATGTGGCTACGAAAAACAAAGAGAATGGTTTTATACGTTGTCCATGTGTTCAATGTCGGAACAACAAGGAGTACTCTTCCTCGAAAATCATTCGCGGCCACCTGGTTATGAAAGGTTTCATGCCCAACTATAATTGCTGGACCAAGCACGGGGAAAGAGGGGTTATGATGGAAGATGGTGAAGAAGAAGATGATGATAACAACTATCATCATATTTTTCCTGAATACAGTGATATTGCAATGGAAGACAATGAAGAGGAAGGAGGTGAAGAACGGGCATCAGATGAGCCCGTCGATGAACTTGGTAGGGTCATTTCTGATGCAAAGCGAGACTGTGAAACACAAAATGAGAAGTTGAAGTTAGAGGGCATGTTAGAAGACCACAAGAAATTGTTGTACCCAAATTGTGAAGATGACAGCACAAAGCTCGGTACCACACTGGAATTGCTACGATAGAAGGCAGAGTGTGGTCTAACTGACTCCTCATTTGAAAAGATGCTGAAAATAATGAAGCCGAAGTTTCCCAAACATAACGAACTTCCCGAGAGTACGTACGAAGCAAAGAAGACTCTCTGTCCTCTAGGATTAGATGTGCAGAAGATACATGCATGCATTAATGGCTGCATTCTCTACCGCGGTAAGGAGTATGAGAATTTAGATAAATGCCCGGTATGCAATGCATTGCGGTATAAGATCAGACGAGATGACCCTGGTAATGTTGAGGGAGAGCCCCTCCTTAAGAGGGTTCCTGCTAAGGTTATGTGGTATGCTCCTATAATACGAAGGTTGAAATGCATGTTCATAAACAAAGAGCATGCCAGGTTGTTGCGATGGCACAAAGAAGATCGTAAGAAAGACGGGAAGTTGAGACACCCTGCTGATGGGTCAGAGTGGAGAAAAATCGAGAGAGACTTCCCAGACTTCGCTGGTGACGCAAGGAACTTATGGTTTGGTCTAAGTACGGATGACATGAATCCTTTTGGGGAGCAGAGCTGCAGTCACAGCACTTGGCCCGTGACTCTAGGTATCTACAACCTTCCTCCTTGGTTGTGCATGAAGCGTAAGTTTATTATAATGCCAGTGTTCATCCAAGGCCCGAAGCAACCGGGCAACGACATTGATGTGTACCTTAGGACATTAGTTGAAGAACTCTTACAGCTGTGGGGCAAACCAGGTGTACATGTGTGGGATGAGAAAAAACAGGAGCCATTTGACCTACGAGGGTTGCTTTTCGTAACCATCAATGATTGACCTGCTCTTAGTAACCTTTCAGGACATACAAACAAGGGATATAAGGCATGCACACACTATTTAGATAAGACTAAAGGTACATATTTGCATAAATGGAAGAAGGTTGTGTAGCTGGCGAATCGACGATTTCTTCCGACCAATCATCCCGTAAGAAAGAAAGGCAAGCATTTCAAAGGTGAGGCAGATCACCGGAAGAAGCCTGAACTCCCTGCTGGTGATGATGTATTTGGTATGGTCAAGGACATAGAAGTAATCTTTGGAAAGGGTCCCGGCGGTCAATCAGTTCCGAACGACGTCGCTATAGGACACGCACCCATGTGGAAGAAGAAATCTATATTTTGGGAGCTGCCATATTGGAAAGTCCTACGTGTCCGTTCTTCAATCGACGTAATGCACGTGACAAAGAATCTTTGCGTGAACCTGCTAGGATTCATAGGCGTGTATGGGAAGATAAAAGATACACCAGAAGCATGGGAGGACCAACAAATTAAGAAAGACCCAAAGAACATGCATACACAGAACAAGACGGATAAAGGGCGTCATTTAAGTCGTGCCAGCTATGCTCTTACCAAAGCAGAGAAGGAAATCTTTTTTGAAGTCCTTTACAGTATCAAGGTGTCGTCTGGCTTCTCATCTAATATAAAAGGGATAATAAATATGGCAGAGAAAAAGTTTCAAAAACTGAAGTCTCATGACTGTCACATGATTATGACGCAGTTGCTTCCGATTGCATTGAGGGGGCTTCTACCGGAAAATGTTTGAGTACCCATTGAGAAGCTGTGTGCATTCCTCAATGCAATATCTCAAAAGGTAATCAATCCAGATATTCTGCCAAGGTTACAGATGGATGTGGTATAATGTCTTGTTAGTTTTGAGTTGGTGTTCCCACCATCCTTCTTCAATATTATGACACATCTCCTGGTTCACCTAGTGGAAGAGATTGCCATTCTCGGTCCTGTATTTCTGCACAATATGTTCCCCTTTGAGAGGTTCATGGGAGTCTTAAAGAAATATGTTCATAACCATGCTAGACCAGAAGGAAGCATCTCCAAGGGATATGGAACAGAGGAGGTCACTAAGTTTTGTGTTGACTTTATTCCTGACCTTAAACCGATTGGTGTTTCTGACTCGTGGCATGAGGGAAGACTAAGTGGCAAAGGCACGCTGGGAAAGAAAGCAATGATATGTAGGGACGGGGATTCTTTCACTAAAGCACACTACACAGTTCTACATAATTCCACCTTGGCAGCTCCGTATATCGAGGAACACAAGAATATTGTACGCTCCAAAAACCCGGGGAAGCCTAACTCATGGATTACAGATGAACACATGAAGTCTTTCGGTGGTTGGATGCGGACACATCTCTTGAATGACACCACAGTTGGAGATCATCTATACTTGTTGGCCGCGTCACCATCTTCTACTATATTGAATGTCCAAGGGTATGAACTAAATGGGAATACATTCTACACGATCGCCCAAGATAAAAGGAGCACCAACCAAAACTGTGGTGTCCGCTTTGATGCAACAAACGAGAATGGGCAAAAGGACACATACTATGGTTACATATAGGAGATATGGGAACTAGACTATGGAGTCTCTTTTAAGGTCCCTTTGTTTCGCTGCAAATGGGTCAACCTGAATGGGGAAGGGGTAAAGATAGACCAGTTGTACGGAATAACAACAATGGATCTCAACAATCTTGGTTATAGAGATGAACCATTCATCCTAACCAATGATGTGTCTCAGGTTTTCTATGTGAAGGACATGTCCTCCATACAGAAAAAAAGAAAAAATATGCAAACGAATACATCATATGATGAGCCAAAGCGTCACATAGTTCTTTCAGGGAAAAGAAACATCGTGAGAATCGAGGACAAGACAGAGATGTCAGAAGATTATAATAAGTTTGATGAAATTTCGCCCTTCACAGTGAAGACTGACCCAAGCATTCCGTTAAGTAAAGAAGATGCTCCATGGTTATGTCTGCAGCGATCATAAGGAAGGACATATGCCAAGAAGTTCATGCTCATATTGTGTACCTCTAGTTCATGTGTGGCCGGTCGGCTGCATATTGTGAACCTAAATGTCATGAGACATGATAGCTCATTTTGTGAAGGATATTATGATGTTTTCAATTTTCCAAGTTTAATAAATGTATTGAGTGTTAGTCCCAGTTTGTGGCTTGACCGGGACTATATATAGGGGGCCTTTATTCCCGATTCATAGAACGACTTTCTCGAACTATGAAGAAGTTGTCCCAATTCGTACTTACCATTAAGATCTGATCTCCAAACGCGCGTGGTCACATATTAGGTGGTGCCTCTATGACCAGTTTCTTGGAGATACCGGAGGACTGGGATCCGGCGGCATCTCCCGGAAACTGGTCGTAGTGGTGTCCCTGCTCTCGCACACCATCTTGGAGCTTGCAACTTCTCTAACTAGATCAATACACCTGGGAGCTAACGAATTTCACATATTAGGGAGTGCCTTTATGACCAGTTTCTTGGAGATGCCGGAGGACTGGGATCCAGCGGCATCTCCCTGAAACTGGCCATAGTGGTGTCCCTGCTCTCGAAAACCATATTGGAGATGCCTCAATCTGGCTGGAGGACTGGACTCACAAGGATTCCTATTTATAGTACAAGCAACTCGGTATAGTACCGACACTTATGATATAATGTCGACACTCACCCCTATTATTAGTGTTGACTCGTGTTTTGTCCCGGTTGGTGTCTCCAACCGGGACTAAAGACCTTTAGTCCCGGTTGGTGACACCATCTAGGACAAGGTACAAGTCGCACGACGTAATGTCAACACTCACCCCTATCATTAGTGCTGCCTGGCCTAGCCTGCCGAAATCCCTCCAACCGGGACTAAAGATGAACCTATCATGTTCGAGGTTTCATGGCTTTCGGTCTAAATGATCAAGCCATTTTCTATTTTTCGAGCACAAAAAACAGGTCGTTTTGTGAAGTAACCACCAAAATGTTGTTTCAGAATGCTATCGTCCCATTTTTCTAAAATACTAGACCACCTTACATGTACTATCTCCCAACCGGGACATCTCAAACCTTTTCTTCCATCCAGGGTAAAAAGGACAAATGTCTGCCGAATCGGTTGGAAGTGGGTCCGCTTTGTACTACAGGTACATGATATAACGCCCGTGATTTTTTGAAAAAAATCATTTTTAGACTCGCAATATGTGGTTTCTTCAGAGATCCAATGCAAGTTCTAACGATGCTCGTCCCCTATCTTCATGCACACCGGTTCGACCATAGTTAGAAATTCAAAAAATTCAAAACGGGCATAAGAAATTCAAAAAAAATCCGAACAATGTAAATCCTTCGCATGGTGTCATATTATGTGACATAGTTGCAAGGAAAAAATACCAGACTTGGTATATTGATCATGTCTCGAAAAAACCTTCACAAAATGACGTATCATGTTCGAGGTTTCATGGCTTTCGGTCCAAATGACCAATGTTATGTGCTGAATCACGGCATAGTTTGTGATGCTGTGCCCATATTATGCATGCATGTGGACATTGGTATGGAGAACAATGTTGCAGGAGGAAGTTTTCCTTTTCGTCGCACGGAAAAGCCATTTTCCATTTTCCGAGCGCAAAAAACGGGTCGTTTTGTGAAGTAACCACCAAAATGCTGTTTCAGAATGCTACCATCCCATTTTTCTAAAATACTAGACCACCTTACATAGACTATCTCCCAACCGGGACATCTCAAACCTTTTCGTCCATCCCGGGTAAAAAGGACAAATGTCTGCTGAATCGGTAGGAAGTGGGTCCGAATTGTACTACAGGTACATGATCTAACGCCCGTGATTTTTTGATAAAATCATTTTTAGACTCGCAATATGTGGTTTCTTTATAGATCCAATGCAAGTTCTAACAATGCTCGTCCCATATCTTCATGCACGTCGGTTCAACCATAGTTAGAAATTCAAAAAATTTAAAACGGGCATAAGAAGTTCAAAAAAAATCCGAACAATGTAAATCCTTCGCGTGGTGTCATATTAGGTGACATAGTTGCAAGGAAAAATACCAGACTTGGTATATTGATCATGTCTCGAAAAAACCTTCACAAAATGACCTATCATGTTCGAGGTTTCATGGCTTTCGGTCCAAATGACCGATGTTATGTGCTGAATCACGGCATAGTTTGTGATGTTGTGCCCATATTATGCATGCATGTGGACATTGGTATGGAGAACAATGTTGCAGGAGGAAGTTTTCCTTTCTGTCACACGAAAAAGCCATTTTCCATTTTCCGAGCGCAAAAAACGGGTCGTTTTGTGAAGTAACCACCAAAATGCTGTTTCAAAATGCTACCATCCCATTTTTCTAAAATACTAGACCACCTTACATGTACTATCTCCCAACCGGGACATCTCAAACCTTTTCTTCCATCCAGGGTAAAAAGGACAAATGTCTGCCGAATCGGTTGGAAGTGGGTCCGCTTTGTACTACAGGTACATGATATAACGCCCGTGATTTTTTGAAAAAAATCATTTTTAGACTCGCAATATGTGGTTTCTTCAGAGATCCAATGCAAGTTCCAACGATGCTCGAAAAAACCTTCACAAAACCCTAAACCCTAAACCCAAGTTTCTTCCCGCCATTTCTTCCTGCCATTTTTCTTCCCGCCATTTCTTCCCGCCATTTCTTCCCACAATTTTTTTCCCGCCATTTCTCAGTACATATATGTAGGATTGGCCTCCATTGTCATTGCACATCTCTAGACTCATATGTGCAACCTCATCACTCTTTCTCATGGCTTCCACCATACGACTAACCCCAGGGAGGCGGAGGCGCTTTGCGCCTCGAACTACCCCTACCCGCCGGGCTACTGCATCCCCGTCGGCTGGATTCTGAGCACCGGAGGCGTGCCATTTCCTCCTGTTCCTCTAGGTGTGGCACGCCGGATGGCCATCACGAACCAATACTACTTCGAACTCACGCCAGAGCAGCGGAGGAATCCCAACTGGCATCCCGACTATTTCCCGACTTGGGAAGCCTTCTTCGGGGATCGGCGTGAGAGGGCGCTCGCCAGGCACAAGGAGGACGGCCCACCTCCTCCGAACTTCAACGAGGCCGGCCATCGGCTGTGGTGGGCCGGACTCTCCAGAGCGTCATGGCCTATGACATGGCCGCCGACTCTAACCCCCGCCTGCGCTACCCTCAAGTCCAACCCACTCGTACTCAGCCTTCAAGGTTCAACTACGGCGACCCCGACGACGACAGCGACGACGGCCGCGGCGAGTACGACAACTATAGTGGCGAGTATTACGGGCGTAGGCAGGAGCATGACTGAATCACTCTAACATTGCAAAACAAGTTCGGTCGATTGTGACTTAATCTGGCCATGTATCTTAATTTTCAGTTTTTCTATGTATCTTAATCTTCAGTCATGCTTTATGTAACTTAGTGTTAGTTGCGTTATGTACTTTAATTCCAGTTCTATCGTAATAAAAATTTCTTCCCGTCCTTTTTCCCGCCCATTAATATATAAAAAAGTATAAGTTAATTCAAATCCAAATTAAAAAAGAAAATGGTTTTGAATTAGTTATTCAAATCCAAACACTTTTATGTTTAAAGTTTTTCTAAATTCCAAATTAATATTCAAAAAATATAAGTTAATTTATTTTTTATTTTAAATGGTTACATTAATTATTTTTAAAAACAGAAAATGGTTTTGAATTAGTTATTCAAATCCAAACACTTTTTATGTTTAAAGTTTTTCTAAATTCCAAATTAATATTCAAAAAATATAAGTTAATTCATTTTTAATTTTAAATGGTTACATTAATTATTTTTAAAAACAGAAAATGGTTTTGAATTAGTTATTCAAATCCAAACACTTTTTATGTTTAAAGTTTTTCTAAATTCCAAATTAATATTCAAAAAATATAAGTTAATTCATTTTTAATTTTAAATGGTTCATAGTTTAAATGGTTACATTAATTATTTTTAAAAACAGAAAATGGTTTTGAATTAGTTATTCAAATTCAAACACTTTTTATGTTTAAAGTTTTTCTAAATTCCAAAATAATTATCATTTAAAAAACATTAACAATTTAAACCCCAAAATAAAAAATAAGACAGAAACAAAGAGAAAATTCCTGAAAAAATTTGAAAACAAGGTCATACGTCCCGGTTGGAGCCACCAACCGGGACTAAAGACCCCTGTGCGTGCCCCTTGGGCTGATGAAAAAAAGTGGAGTATATTTCCTAGTTGGTGGCTCCAATCGGAACGTATGACCCTTTAGTCCCGGTTGTAGCCACTAACCGGGACTAAAGGCCCTTCGTTTATAACTGGCTCGCCTATTCTTCTTCTTCCCCATCTCATTTCTCTTCTTCTCACCGACGCACGCACAGGAACCGCCCCCAACGCCAGTAGGCTGCCCGAGCTCGCCGCCGCCCGCGCGTCCCGTCCGCCACCACCGCCGCCTCCGTCCGCGTGCGCCCCGGCCACCTCCGCTGCGTAAGCCTCGGCCGCCTCCGTCCGCGCGCTCCCCGGCCGCACCTCCGTCCGCGCAAGCCCCGGCCGCCCCTATTGTCGTGGTATTGCTGACGAGTACGCCATGAAGGGGTCCTCACAGTGCGTGTTTAGAGACATGGGGTAAGGCGGACGGTTGACGGGTACGAGATAACACAGCTTACCCATGTTCAGATCCCACGACGGTGGCGGAATCCTACTCCTGCTATAAATCACTATAAGGGCAATACCGCGAGTTACAGAGATAGGTTCGCTGTGCGAGGTTGTATGAGATTGTCTAAGTTATTATGAGACTGTCTGCCCTAAAGGCTCCCATAGGCCCGACTTATATAGTCGTCAGTTCCTAGGGTTACAGGGAAAAGTCCTAGCCGTACAGGTTATAGAGTCCTACACCGTCTATCACTAGTCTTGTGTATCTTGCACTCCAAGGCTTCGGGTACGCTAGTGACTCCATTGTACCCTTCCTTTATCTGGCATGGGCCCCCCTTCTGGATCCACCTAACTGGGCCGCCCAGCAGGCCATAGGCCATGCTACCGACTATGGGCCACCCGGGTTAGTCGGATAAGAGACATGCTATGAGGATACCCATATAGCATATCCCCAACAGTAGCCCCCGGAGAACTCCGAGATCTTGCGCCGTCTTTCCTCTTCACATGGAATGCTCCGTCTAGATGGATGTCGGCAAATCGTCAAGCAATATCTTGTAGTCCTCCCAAAGAACCCTGCAAAGTTTTCTCCGTCTTCTATTAGTAAGTCGGAGAAATACTGAATCTTCCATCGTACTCTTCCGTAGTCGGATTAAATCCGTCCATGCCGGAATCTTCGATGCGACGGCTCATCTACCATTTCAGTTATGACGACGTAGGCTTAGGTCAGCAACGCCTCGTAACTCACACATGCACAGAACGCAATCGTATCTGATTTTCCCGCGCGAGCGATACGAACCGTTGGCGGCGGCGGTTGGATACTTGGCGAAATTACCGCCCATGTTCTCGAACACGTCGTCTACGCGGCAACCGTCCGATTAGCTGCACGAATCTTGACGCAGATTAAGATAAATAGTAACCATGGGACACTTGCCACTTTTTCACCCCATTCTCTCGCGTCATCATCTTCTTCCTCCAGCCGCACGCCTCCTCGAGCTCTCCACAGAAAACCTCGAAGAAACCCTAGCCTCTCTTTGCATCAGTCGCATCCTTCCCATCCTCCATGGCTAGCAGCAGCTCCTCCCCGTCGATGGTGGCATCGAGCGAAGCCACGGCGAAGCCGGCGAGCTCCATCGTCGTGCCCCCAGATGGCCTGGTCATCCCCGCGTCGACGGTGATTGAAACCACCGGCGGTGACCACAATCTGGCGGTGCTAGAGCCTCTGGAAGAAGAGCCAGACTCGCACAAGGGCGACTGGCGCGGCTCGGACATCACTGGCCGCGACATCCAAGAGATGGTCGCCGAAGGCTACCTCCCCGCGACGGAGGGGCTCGCCTGGCGGGCGGCGCCGGCCGGCGAGGTGACACCTTCTCCCCAAGCCAGAGAAAAGGTGTACCTCAAGGCCCAGCTGGTACGCGGTGTTTCTCTGCCCATCTCCCACTTCTTTCTGTCTGTCTTGAACCACTTCAAGGTCCAACCTCATAACCTCTCCCCCAATAGTATCTTAGTGCATAGCAACTTTGCAGCACTTTGTGAGGGTTACCTAGGGATTAGGCCTAGGTTAGACTTGTTCGTGTATTTCTTCACCGTCAAACGTGAAGCCGGACACAGTAGGGAGGAGCTTAGCAACTGCGGCACCATAAGCTTCAAGATCCGACCTGGCTGGCGGTTCCCCGACATCGTCGGCCACGAGTCGTGCAAAAACTGGCAGCGGACGTACTTCTACGGCCCCGACATTCCTTTGGCGGGCCGAGAAGTGACGTACCCGGACTTCGTGGATGGAGCCGCCGCTAAAGTTTCCACATGGAGATCCCATGCCTCCCTTCCCTCCGACCTCGACGCTTCTCGCACAATAAGGCGGATCGAGTGGTTCGTAGAGACAGGTTTGACCGGCTTGGACCTATCCATGTGCTGGTTCATTAGGCGAATCCAACCTCTGCAGCACCGCGTGAAGTTCATGCACGAGTACACCAGTGATCGAAGGGATACCCTCCGGATCTCCGTGGATAACTTCTCGAGCGACTCCGTCAAGCTCCGTCTAAAGGACATCGTCAAGGTGAAGGATAAGAAGCGTGGCTTCACCATCACCTACGACATGTACGTCGACGGCAAGTGCCCAAAGGTAGGTATTTATTTTTCGTGTATGACATTGCTCCAGTTTTTCCGTCTTGCCAGTACCATCTTTTGTAACACGGTGATTTCTCACTTAACAGCTTAGCGATTTAGATTAGGACAACCTAGCTGCCCAAATCTATGATCCAAAGATGAAGGAAGTCACGGTCGTGTCCGACGACGATGTCCCGTTGGCGCGAAAGCGGAAGAGCTCCACCTCTGACGCTGCCGACGGAGGCAAGAAGAAGAAGACGGAGGGTGGAGCCTCCAAGAAGACTACTGCCGCCCTGGAGGCGGAAAAGAGAAAAGCCACCGGGATGTTTGCCAAAGCGCCCCCCTAGTGTAAGCCTCTCATTCTCCGACATTGTCTATTTTTATGTCTTGTTCCTGTACTTATGTACTTTGCACGTTTCAGGAAGAAAGCCACAACCAGCCTCAAGAAGTCCTCCAAGACTCTTGGGGCTTCTAGAAATATCAAAGATATGCTTCATCGCGACTCCTCCCCTGCCATCGCCCTGCCACTCCTGTCGTCAAGCCCTCCTCTGCTCCAACAAGCTCTCAAGTCCAGGAGGCACCAGGCCCTTCCGCCATGGAAGTGGATTCAGGCGCCTCTACCGAGCTCGCTATTGTCGGCGAGCAGGCGACGCAGGACAGCGCTGCTCTTCAAATGGCGACGATGCGAGCTGGTACCTCTGCCGAAGGCGGCGCCCCTACTCCCCAGAAACCCTTCGAGTTCCCAAAGATAGTTTACCCGGCGCTTCTGCCGAGTAACAGTACTATGGTTGCTGGAGGAGTGCCGTCATCTCCGACGTGCGGTCTCGAGGAGCTACTCCGACAAGCAGACATCTTGCAAGGAAATAGCATTTCCTTCAGCAAGCTGCTAGCCGAGAGCGCTACAAACCTCAAGATCATTGCACTTGTAAGTTTTTACTTTTCCTTTTGCATTTCATACGAGTATCCCACTATAGCCCCCGAGGATGTAGACGGAAAACCATAGGTTTTGCATCTATATGCTCTAAGAGTGACTAAGTTAGAAAAAACTCTCACTATAGCCCCCAAGCATTTAGATGGAATGAATTACTCCGACTAGATGCTTTAAGAGTAGCATACATAGTGTTCATAATTTTCAATGCCGTAGCCCGCCAAACTTCTAGTTGTAACTGAATTAGTTCCGACTAGATGCATAAATAAAAGCTAAGCATATTGCTAAGTTAAAAACTCTCGCTGTAGCCCCCGAGCATCTAGGTGGAAAATCTCCTACTAGAAGCTCCAAGTAGACCAAACAACGACTTAACTTTGTATGTGTTTCCACAGAACGAGAATGCTCGGAGGGGCATGGCCAACGACAAGTACCAGAAGATGCGCACAGATCTTGAAGCCGAAAAGGGTAAAACCGCCATCTTGAAGGAACGGATCATCAAAAACAAGAGTCTGTTTTCTTATTACGCATTTCCGTCTTACTTTTGTGCCCACAATCTCCGAGTACTCACTGTGTACTTTGTTTTCTCCGACTTGCAGAACATGTCGCCAAGGCCAAGGACATTGTCGAGCAGTCCAAGCATATCCAGCAGCTGGACAGCGAGAACAAGATCCTGAAGGAGGAGAGGAAGGAGATGTTGAAGATGCACGCGGATTCCATGAAAGCCCTGCAGGATTCCGCCTCCGTGGAGATCAGTCGCTTGAAGGAGGAGCTTGCGATCCTAAAGGATCAGAAGCAAGCTGCTGATGAGCAAAACCTTCGCCATAGCGAGGCGTTTTAGCTTCTCCAACAAGAGAAGGAATCCTTGGCGGACATCCTTTGGCAGGCCAAGGCCAGCATCTTCAGTAAGTTTCCTCTGCCTTGTATTTATGTAGTCTGGATACTTAGAGTTTATCGAACTCATGCGCTCCTTGTCGGAATTTGCAGCTCCTATGGGTTTAACCCGCTCGCCTCCTTTGGACAAGGAATGCATGGTTCTTGCCGGCAACTTCATCAACACCGCCATCACCCAAGCCAAGGAGATTGCCAAGCCCCTCCAAATATATATCAAGGCATCGGACTCCGTGACGAAGTACTCGGAGATCCTGCGCTGAGCCCCCGAGTGTGTCACGAGCTGGAAAGCTTCATGTGCACGGGCTGGCGCAAGGATGGCGCTGTCTATGGTGAAGGCACACTATGAAGATGCTGACATCGACACGGTGACCTCTGGCATCCCCGACGTAGATGATGACGGCAAGGAGATCGATCACGAAGCCATCCTGTCGTCACTCGCGGGCTATGACACCAGGGTTGCCGAGTTGGTGGACGTTGACGTCTTCGTGCCCAGGAACACCATCGATAGCGTCAACCAAGATTCCTCCGAGTCTCATCACAGCGCCGATGTTGAGGGTGATTCTCCGGCTGGTGATGATGTGGCCTCCAAGTCTCCTGCGCCCAAAGAATGAAAAACACTTTGTAATTTCTGTTTCACCTTTGGTGTGTGCACGGGAAAAACTTGTTGATTTAATCTTAAGGCGGAAAACAATGGTTGTCGTATCCTGCTACTTCAGAATTAATTCACAGTATGTATATATTTTTTAAGCAAGTGCTGGCTTATCCATTACTCTGGTTCTTATGCTTGACTTTTCGTGAGTCGGAAGACTCGTTGTCGGAACCATGCGCTTAGGTGATGATGCCCAATGGCACCGTCAATAACCTGAGCACAAAATCGCCGACAATAAGTGCCAAAAGTCACTACTTCAGAATCCACATAAAAACAACAAAGAACGTGTAGACCAGAAAACTTAAGCTAACGCCCGTAGGCGGAATTTTCACAAGTGCAATCGCAAGACTTGTGCATAAAGGTTTTACATGATCCAAAAATGAACACTAAAGGAGGTAAAAGACTCAGCAATATGAGTGAACCAAAGCGCTTTATTTCATTGATCATATAAGAAGTACATTTCATTGATCATATAAGAAGTACACAATTAGAAAAAAATTCTAAGTGTAGAAAGGACGTAGTTGTGCTATGTTCCATGGCCGATCAAGCTCCGGGTAGTCATCATCTGGGTCACGTCGCTTACGCTTATGATCCTCGTTGGGTCTATCCTTGAGCTCACGATTGTCAACAAGGTAGTAAGATCCATTGAGAAGCGCCTTGCTTATGATGAACGGTCCTTCCCATGGCGGGGATAACTTGTGCTACTTCTTCTTCTTAAGTCGGAGCACTAAATCCCCCTCTTTAAACGAGCGATGCCGGACGCGGCAACTATGGTAGCTGCGTAGCTTCTGCTGGTAGATGGCAGATCTTTGGCATGCCAAAACGCGCTCCTCCTCAAGAAGGTCCACATCTAGGCATCTGGATTCTTCAGCGTCATCTTCATCGTAGGCGGCAACTCTTGGTGCATCGTGGAGGATGTCGGAAGGTAGTATGGCTTCTGCTCCATATACCATGAAGTAAGGGGTGTAGTCGGTGGATCTGTTGGGTGTAGTTCGTAAACTCCACAGCACAGATGGAA
This sequence comes from Avena sativa, assembly GCA_916181665.1. Taxonomy (NCBI): domain Eukaryota; kingdom Viridiplantae; phylum Streptophyta; class Magnoliopsida; order Poales; family Poaceae; genus Avena; species Avena sativa. The sequence goes on along the minus strand of OV702300.1, from coordinate 9,507,187 downwards.
ATTCTTCCGCCCAGGCTCCAGCTACTCTATGCAGCGGTGCCTCAAGACATGGCTTGATTCCCTACAGAATTAATCCATTGGCTCGCTCGACCTGACCATTGGATTGTGGGTGTGCCACAGATGCAAGGTCAAGTCGGATGCCTTTGTCCCAGCAATAGGCCTCCACTTCTCCGAGTGGTAAGTTGCTTCCGTTGTCAGTGATGATGTTGTGTGGGAGACCAAATCTCACCACTAGATCTCGGACAAACCTGAGGGCAGTTGCCCGATCAAGCTTTCTAATGGGTTTAGCTTCTATCCATTTGGTGAATTTGTCAACTGCTACAAGAATATGCGTAAACCCACACGGTGCCGTCTTTAACGGCCCCACCATGTCTAGCCCCCAGACTGCAAATGGCCAAGTTATTGGTATTGTTCGCAATTCTTCAGCAGGGACATGTGGTTGTCGGGCATAATACTGGCATCCCATGCATGTCTCAACCAGCTTGTCGGCGTCCGCCTTCACGGTCAGCCAGTAGAATCCTTGCCGGAAGGCTTTCACGACCAAAGATCAAGGAGCGGCGTGATACCCGCAATCTCCGAGATGGATTTCGCATAGGATTTCCATACCTTCTAGCTGGGAAACGCACTTTAGGTATACACCGGTAGTGCTCCTCTTGTAGAGTTGCCCATGGATTATGGTATAACCCTTTGCTCGTCGTACTATTTGCCATCTTTCGACTTTGTCGTCGGGCAAAGTTCTGTGCTCGAGATACTCCATGAACGGTTTTGTCCAAGATGGAGGGATCTTTGTCACCATGTTGACGAAAGAGTCAGCTCTATCCGGGTTGTCGATGTCGGCGCCCTTCACGGAAGGTGTGCGTAGATGCTCTAGGAACACTCCTGGCGGAATTCGCTTGCGCCCAGATCCAAGTTTAGACAGCAGATCAGCCGCCTCGTTTTGTTCCCTAGGTACATACTTGAATTCGTAGCCCAAGAAGCTCTTGGCTATCTCGTCCACTTCGTCTCGATATGCCGCCATCATGGGGTTCCACGCATTCCAGGTGCCAGCCACCTGCTGGGCAACCAAGTCGGAATCTCCACAGCAAACTATGCGCTTGATGCCAATATCCTTGGCTACACGTAGTCCTTGAATGAGTGCTTCATACTCCGCCATGTTGTTTGTAGCCTCAAAGTGGATCTGCAGAACGTAGTGTAGCTTGTCTCCTTTTGGTGACTATAGCAGTACACCAGCCCCCGAGCCGTTGAGCAACTTTGTTCCGTCAAAGTGCATCACCCAGTACTCTAGTTCTGGCAATGGGGTAGCATCTGGCATCTCCGTCCAATCTGCGATAAAATCCACCAAGGCTTGTGACTTGATAGCGTCGCGTATCTTGTAGGTGATCTCAAAGGCGGCAAGTTCAATGCCCCACTTCGCGACCCTTCCTGTAGTGTCGCTGTTATTGATAATGTCGGATAGTGGAGTTTTGCTCACCACTATGATTGGGTGCTCCTGAAAGTAATGCCTCAGCTTTCGCGAAGCGAGGAACACTCCATAAGCTATCTTTTTGTAGTGCGGGTAATGCTGCTTGGACTCCGTCAAGACCTCGCTTACATAGTAAACTGGTCGTTGAACTCCATGCTCGTAGCCCGGTTCCTTCCGCTCTACCACGGCGACGATGCTGATAACCCGGTTGGTTGTCGCCATGTAAATTAACAGGGGATCACTAGGCTCGGGTGCTGCAAGGATGGGCGCTGAGGAAAGAATCTCCTTGAGCTGCTTCAATGCTGCATCTGCCTTGTCTGTCCACATGAATTTGTCCGCCTTCTTCAGCAGCTTGTACAGCGGCAAAGCCTTCTCTCCAAGTCGGCTTACAAACCGACTAACTGCTGCAACACAACCTGTTAGTCGTTGAATGTCCTTTGGGCATGTCGGACGGTTTATGTTTAAGATGGCCTTTATTTTCTCCGGGTTAACCTCGATTCCGCGCTGGGAAACGATGAAGCCCAACAATTTGCCGGCTGGAACCCCGAAGACGCACTTCTTAGGGTTGAGCATCATGTTGCATTTCCGGAGATTATCAAAGGTTTCTTTTAAGTCGGAGATTAAGTCGTTTGACTTTTTGGACATCACCGCAATATCGTCCACATAGGCGTGAACGTTCCGACCAATTTGGTCGTGAAGGCAACGTTGCATTGTCCGCTGATAGGTAGCACCTGCGTTTTTCAGCCCAAAGGGCATCGTGACATAGAAAAATGTGCCGTATGGAGTAGTGAACAAAGTGGCCAATTGGTCCGACTTCCTCATATTGATCTGGTGGTATCCCGAGTATGCATCGAGAAAACACAAAAGTTCTGAGCCAGCCGTCGAGTCAATGACTTGGTCAATGCGAGGCAAAGCAAACGGATCTTTGGGACATGCTTTGTTCAAGCCGGTGTAATCAACACACATTCTTAATTCATTGGTTCCCTTTTTGGGGACAAGTACAGGATTGGCCACCCATCGGGTGTGAAGGACTTCTCGGATAAACCCAGCCTTAAGTAACCTAGCTATCTCTTTGCCAATGGCGCGTCTCTTCTCATCTGCGAAGCGTCGTTGAGGTTGTTTCACTGGTTTACATTTTGGATCTATGTTTAAGCTGTGCTCGGCAAGTTCCCTAGGTACACCTTTCATGTCGGCAGATTGCCAGGCAAAGATGTCCCTATTCTCACGGAGGAACTCGACGAGCGCGCTTTCCTATTTGGGATCCAGGTTCGTCCCAATGGCGACGGTCTTGGAGGCATCGCCTACCACAAGTTTCACCGGCTTGGTCTCGATGGCGGCCTTGAACGCAGGAGCGGAGTCGGAGATCTGCTTCTTCGACGCGGGCATCTCTGAGTCATTGACCTTGCTCTGGATCTCCTTGAATTCTTCGCTGTAGAGGACAGCTTCTACAACGGCTGCTTCATTGATCTCGCAGTCCCTTGCCTTGGTAAAGCTTCCGGATACGGTGATGACACTGTGTGGTCCGGGTATCTTGAGCTTGTTGTAGACGAAGCATGGCTTGGCCATGAATGTGTGGAATATGTCGTTGCCGAATATGACGTGGTACACGCTCTTGAAGGGGACCACCTCAAAGGTCATGCGCTCTTGGCGCTAATTATTAACGTCGCCGAAGGCTACCTGAAGTGTGATGCACCCAAGGGACCGAGCCTCCCAACCAGGAACTACTCCATGGAAAACGGTGTTGGTCCGCCTTAGGTTTGCCTCCGTCAAGTTCATCTTCTGCGGTGTATCCAGGTACATGATGTTGATGCTGCTTCCACTATCCACCATGCACTTGGTGAACTCCACGCCATCAATCAATGGTTTGATGACCATGGCGTACTGTTTCTCCGTGGGCACAAGGTCTGGGTGGTCCGTCCTGTCCCAAGTTATTGGAACTTCCGACCAGCGCAGGTACTGGGGAACTGGGGGGAGAGTGGCCATCAGGATCCTTAGAGAGGTCTTCTGTTGTCGGACGGTGGGGGTGCCAAGGAAAGTGTGGTAGACCGGGGCCTTCTTTGCGAAGGGGTTCTTGCCCTTGTCGTCGCTCTTGGCGGCGTGCTTGGGGTCAACGTCCTCATCCATGTCACTCGAATCCTTGGACTCCTCCTCCTTCTTCTTCCCCTTGCCCTTGCCTCGCGGTCTGTTCTTCTGACTTCGCTTGTAGCCGGACTTCGGGTCTTCCTTGAGGTCGTTGACGAACTTGCAGTGCCGATTGGTATGGGTGGCCTTGCCGTTGGCGTCGAGGTGTATGAGGCATGACATATCGCGGTACTCTTCGTAGGTTTGGGGAACGCGGAGCGGCGCCGAGTTGGTTTCACTTCCTCGTTGCTGCCCGCGGCCTGCTCCCCTTCCTCGGCCACGTTGTCCGCCTTCTCCTCGTCCTGCAAAAGTCATAGAGACCATGTCGGTAGATTGCTTTTCTTCTGGAGCGGTTTTCCGCTTTGTACTGTTGTTCCTCCGAGCTTGAGTTGGAACGGATGTTGCCGGCAATGAGCCACGAGCATCATCGTCGGCAGTTGCAAACTCACTAGCCAACTGAATCATCTGGTTCAAGTCAAGTGGTGATTGTCCTGCAAGCGCTTCAGCTTGTGTCGGAGCAACGTGCCCCTTTCCAACCCATCGATGAAGGCGGCCATGGCGGTCTGAGCGTGCACTCCTGCGCAGGAATTTTTCATATCCAGCCAGCGGGAGAGGTAGGCGCGAGATGTCTCGTCGTTCTCTTGCACGCACCGCTGTAGATCGCCCACAGTGCAGGGACGCTAGTATGTACCCTCAAAGTTCTTGGTGAATGCTTCTTGCATATCCAGCCAGTTGTAGATAGATCTCTCCGGCAAGTCGTCGATCCATTGACGGGCCGTGCCCGCCAACATTAACGGGAGGTACTTGACGGTGATGTTGGGGTTGCCTCCGGCAATCTCCACCGCGTTGCCGTAGTCCTGCAACCATGTGGCAGGCTTAGCGGTGCCGTCATAGGGCTTGATGGTCTTGTCAATCCGGAAACCTTTGGGATAAGTTGCGGACCGTATTGCAGGTCCAAAGCGACGTGGTCCCAGGTATGGTCCTTCCCGGGCCTCGTGGATCTTATCGATCCGCGAACGTGCATCGTACGGCTCCGGGTTCTTCTTCTTGTTGTCAACAGGGGATGGGCTGCGTGAACGACGCGGGCCTCTTCCACCATGGTGACTGCTTGGCGGCAACGGAGGCGGGGGTGGCGGTGGGTTAGCCTTCTTATTGTTATCCTCCTGCGACGCCTCACGCCTGTCGCGGTTGCTTGTCGGACGCGGAGGGTCGTGGTGTGACCTGCTCTTGTGTCCTTGGTGGCGCTCTTCATCATGACGGGTCTGTGTCGCGTTGTCGCGGATGACGATGCCACACTGCTTTGGTGGGGGCATATCCATACGATGGTGAGCCTTGTAATCTTCCTGACGTCGGGGGGATCGGGGCGGTGGCGATGGTCGATGAGGTCGGACGTTTTCTTCGTGGTCGGAGGATATGGGGATAGCATCCTTCATGATGCGCGCATCCCTCCGTCTTCGTTCTGATGAACCCGTCTGTGATCCGACATCCTGAGGAGATCTGACCCTTGGCGGTTTGTACTGGCTAGATCGGCAAAGCGCTGGGTCAGACTCGAGCCTCTGAGAGGTGGCCTTTTCCTGCTGCTTTACCGCCTTGGCCACTAGGTCGTAGACTTGTTCTACTGCCTCAGGCGATCTATCCTGCTCCAGAAGGGTCTTGGCGACGGCGAGGTTAAGGAGTGGGGTGGGAATCACCTGCTTGCCTTCACTATCAATGTATGGCTTGGCCTGTGCCGGCTTCGAGGGAGCCCATCCTAGGTTGCGTCGTACACCAGGATCGTTGATGACGTGAGCCGGAGCTTTCTTAGCCTTCTGCTGTAGTAGAGTCTTGTACTCGGCCTCCATTGCTCTAGCTTTCTCTATGGACTTCTGCGCGTTGACCAGATCTCGATCTAGCTTAGCGCCTTGCTCCGCGATGGCTTGCGCCTCCTCCAGCAGCTGCTGGCGCTTCTCGTCAAGCTGAGTCACGTTCCGGATATGATCAACGGTTAGTGGCTCGACGAGGAGATTGCCGTACATCACTCTATCAGCTGGAGTAACATGGGCTACTGCCGACGTGGATGCTGGAGGCGGCAAGTTTGCGGTGTTGTTGTTGCTCGGACCGGTGCCGAGTTCCTGCGGTTGCTGCACAGGGTTAGGCGGAGGAGGCATGACCTTTGCGCGATCATCGTCGGCAGTAATAAGTGGCCCCTTCCCCTTTTCCAGCACCGTAGGCGGAGCTTGCCCGGGTTGATCTTCATCCATTGCTGTCCCAATGGTGACAAACACCCCTCGAGACATGACGGTGTTGTGAGCTTGCTCGTCGCGCGAGTACTCCCCCATCTCCTGCAGCGGAGTCTAGCTCTTCTGGACTGAAATCTATCTCCTCTGAATCTGCACTGAAATCAGCGTAAAGTGCGTCAATGACAGAGTCGGAGGGTGCCAGGACTTCCTCGATGACGGGCGGTGGAGGTGCAACGGCCTCGGCGATGACTGGAGGTGGTGGTGCTGCTGCGACAATGACGGTCGGAGGCGGTGGCGGCGGCTGCTGAACCGGAGGTTCTCCGTCTCTTAGCGCAAGCTCCATCTGGGCTGCTGTGTTAGCTGCCGCGTAGCTGTTGACGGTGCTCACCATCTCTTCGAGGGTAAGGCGTCATGTTGCCTGCTGTCGTCGTAGAGAATGTCGGAGAAGCGTTCCATGGTGGGCGCCCATGAAAAACCGGAGGCGCCTCCGCCCCCGACGCCCTTCTTCTCTGCCGCCCACACGTGCTCCGCCGTTGTCGCCCAAAAGGTGCACCGTCGCCTGCTCCTCCTCTCTGCTCCCTAGCGAGCCGTCGGCATGCATATGCACAGTACGTCGTTAGGGATTTTTTGAGGTAGTTAGGGATTAATTAGCTAGTTTAGTTAGGGTTTGGAAAATTAGATTTATTAGTTAGGGATTATTAGGTTTATTAGTTTGGATTATTAGGTTTATTATTAGTTAGGTTTTATTAGGTTTATTAATTAGTTAGGTATTATTAGTCTTCGGTCCCACTGGTCAGTCACAGTGGGTAGTCCCAGACCCGGTGAAAAACTACCCCCATGTGCTGATGTAAAGTGACGTAGTAATGGTTTTAAAATGGTTTAATATTTTCAGAAATTGATATAAACTTGTAAATTCAATAACTAATGATTTATAAGTCAGAAAAATACAAATAATATATCAAAATATTCATAAAATTCAGAGCTATGTGTCTAAGCAATCATAATACATTGTCAAGCAAATTTAAACCCTAGTTTAGTTAAAGAAACATCGACACGCCTTATGTACATGTGGGTTCGCCGGTGTGTCCTTGCTAGGGCATCCCGAACCCTTTTAAATCGATGTAGCACCTAGGGCTAGTGTAGGATCTCTAAATATTACATGTCATACATATTGATTGCGCATTCTATTATGCCATGTATTGATTGCCGCCTTTCTTTCCGGTATTGGTTCTTCGTGATAGAATCCGAGCCCGATGGTTTCTCAAATTAGGGTTTCTGATATTGTAAATTCATTATTATTATTGTGTATGTATATATTAGGGTTTCTACGAATTAGGGTTTATATCTCTCAACACCGTACCTAACATTCTCCCTTAGCCGCTTTGACTTATCTGTTTTTTCACCTATGCAGAAAATATGGACCCACACGACAGAGACAAAGAAAACAAAGAGTTGATCCAAGGTGTGATCCGCGGGGAAGAAAATTTAGATGTATCGACGTTTCTGAACAACTCCGGTGCGGGTGATCCTCTTTTTGCTGGAAGAGACGACTTGTTTGAGGTTGAAGGTGATGCCTTCCGCGAGGGAGAAGGCGATGCCTTGTATGATCGAGAAGATGACCGCTCCAGCGAGGTGCATGTAATATAATTAATTCATTAGTTAATCATCTGCTGTCTATATAGAAATAGTAACGATGATCTTTCTTCTTTTATCCCTACAGATCGAACAAACTACTGAAAAGAGAGGACGAGGCCTAACCAAAAAGTTGGAAGACCATGAGAGGTTCAAGATCGAAGATATCGGTGAAGATGGCAAACCGACGGCTCCCGAAGTTGTCGCAAACAAATTTGTGGCACAATGCGGAGTAATCGTTAGGGACTTAATCCCGATCACCATTCAAAATTGGAATAGGCATGCTGATGCGGAAGAAGAGGGAACATGTTTATTTGTCCCTAACATGGACAAAGATTTACTATGGAAGAGGCTCATGCTTAATTTCAAACTACCGAAGATAGAGCTTGATCCAAATGCGGAGGATCCAGTTGAGGATGCCTTAGAACATGGGAGAGCCATGGAGATGAAGGTCAGGGAGTGGGATATGAAGAAGATGGCCCAGTGTTTCACCAACTGGAAGAAAAGATTGCACCTTGACTATGTAGTGAAAGAGAAGACTCCAGATTTCGAGAAGATTCGGTATGAGAAGTTAAAACCATTCTGGGCTGAGTTTGTGAATTACAAGACATCAGAAAAATCTAAGAAAATGTCTACAACGAATAAGCTGAATGCTGCTAACAAGAAGTATCACCATACTATGGGGCAAGGTGGCTATAGGGCTGGCATTCCTAAGTGGAAGAAACTTGAGGATGAACTGCGTGCTAAAAGATCATCCCAGAGACAGACGATTGGATCGAACGTGCAAAGAATTGGTTTTACGGGCATGGGGGCACGTTGGACTCGGAAGGGAAGTGTATATATAACATAGGACATAAAGAAGACCCCTTGCCAATCAAGAAGATGAGAAACGCAGTAAAGGCTGGTAAAGATGGGGACTTCATTCCCAATAGAGAGAATGATGAGTTCACACTCGACCTTGGAAATAAGGAACATGATGGACGAACACGAGGCACAATAGGCTCCAAACCATGGAGCAATGGGTTTCCCAAAGAGAGGAAGAAATATCCTGATAGAAGCCGTCAGAGGAGAAAGGACAAGGCGGAAGTTGAAGTAGATATTCAGAAAGAGCGAATGCGTATAATTGAAGAACGAATAAAGTAACAACAAGATCAAATTAACGCACTTAGCCAGCAAGGTACTACCGTCCCATCTCAATAGCACATGGTGGTAGAACCTGCATTCGATGCTACTAGCCTATCGAATAATCGAAAAAGCAGTGTGGATTCCACCGAGGTCCCGGGTGATGAGAATGACGATGGTGCACCGACGATGGATCCTGTTGGCTACCTAGTGGATGATATCACACAGATGACACACTGCGAGCTACATGTCAAAGTTGTGAACATATCAATGAAGTTGGCGGTGAACTATGCCTTACCAATTGGACCCACACCAACTTACCATTGTCGTCCGGTTCCACAGGGCTATGATGTTGTCGGGGTGGATGAAATCATGCCCACTTGTCAAGGTTTGAAGCTTGGCTACCCTGCAGGTGAAGGGGATGTGACTAAACTGGGAGAAGCAACAAACGTCACCATTCTATGGCCAAAGGAATGTATCGTGCTTCCAAATCACACGCCAAGGCCATCTTCACCGCCGCCTCACCCATCTCCAGCGAGGTCATCGCTGCCGCAGCCGTCTTCGTCGCCTCTCCCGGTTCCGTCACCTCACCCGCCTCCATCGCCTCACCAATCTCCATCGCAGCCATCGCCGGCGCCTCAGGATAAAAAGCGTAAGCGTACCACTGCTACTCTGCGTAGTTGTAAGCGATCTCCAAAACATAAACAAGAGCCTCTTCCAAAAGTACCAAAGGTTCCTCCCAAGAGATCTTATGACTGTACTGAAGAGGAGACTACGAATATCATTGATGCGGAAACGACAACGTTTTTTGCTAAGCTGAGGCGGCCGAAAGAGCTAGAGTTCCCCAGCACCAAAGAAGAAAAAGCTAGAGTGTTCAAAATGCTAAAGACTCTTCATCAACCCGAGCCAAAGCTGTCATCAGACTATGAGCATTCTATTCTCAAGTCACATGCGGCACAACAAGACTCAAAGAGTAGTACTGATGCAAGCGGGAAATCTGTTGCCCAGCTCGGAGAACAAGCAAAACAGTCTTGCGCCCCTCTCAAGGTGATTTCCCATACCAATGTGGGGTCGAGCAAATATGCAGCCGAAGAGCAGTATGATCTAGAAGTAGTTGCACAATACGGAGAAGCTGTCGCGGCTCAAGGTATGAGTATTGCCCACTACTTATCCCAGTTACAGTACTTCCCCGTGGGTGAAGTAGCATACAAATACCAGTACGACAAACCTCTCGTCAAACCTGAGGAGGTAAATAATCTTCCAACAAAAATGCAAAGATTGCATAACTGGTACATGCATGCCACAAAGGCCGGGGCTAACTGGATAATGCTGAGGGTTACAAAAAAGCATTATGGGAAAGAAATAGATGACATGATATCCATTGAATTTGTTGAACTATTTCAATTATTCAATCAAGACGCCTTGGACAAATCGATCATCAGTGCCTATTGTCTGTAAGTACTAGTTCTGTAATTAATTTAGTCTCTAGATATCTCACCTCGTTTATTGCATGTATATAATTATACTATAATATGCAGAATGAAGATCCTCGAAGGCAGCGGAGGACAAATCTATGACATTGGGTTCATTGACCCATATTGGGTTCATCAAGCTAATCTCAAAACAAACCCCCATGATACGGAGGATAATATCATATACGCGTTAAGGTTTCAAGAAACCAGAAGGGAAATACTATTTCCTTACAACTTCGAGTGAGTGTTATTGTCTTGTATACACTTTCTATTTCGCTTACTCGACGTTAAGTATATAATTGATTAGTTATGCATGAGCAGCTTTCACTATATTATGTTAATCATTCAACCTGACAAAGGGAGTGTATTGGTCATGGACTCGAAACATAAACCCCTTGAGTCGTGGAAGGACATGCAGATGATTCTCCAGCGGTAATTCTAATCATTACGACACTATATCGGCAACGTTCGTGAATTTTATGATATCAAGTAATTAATAACTTCTTTTATTTGTTTTCTTCGCCGGGCAGCGCTTGGAAACGGTTCACCAACAAGGCTAGGGGTGTTTGGAAAGAGGAGCTTACATTTCAACCACTAGATGTAAGCACCACTAGCTATATCCGCGCATCTCTTTGATTCTAGTTTTGATACCATTATTATCATGCTTGATTTTTTTTAGATTGAACTCTATTCTCGTAAAGTGCCTGACGCAGGGACCAGGGAACAATTTATGTGGATACTATGTTTGCGAGTTCATCTGTCAGACGTGCTGTGAGAAGGGCGGAAATTTAGAGCAACTCCACTTACGTAAACAATTTCTATAGTTTTTAATTACCATCAAATTGTGTTTAGTTTCATTCATATAGGTTGACTCCTTTTTTAAGTCAGATCGAACGTCTACGGGACGGTCTTGTGCCAAAGGATCGCGTATGAGCAATTCAGGAGGAATTGGCGGAATTCTTGGATGCAGAAGTCCTAAACCCAAAAGGAGAATACTATTTCGGTGTGTATATACAATAGGGATTGTACAAAGAGCTTATTTGTATATATGTAGTGCATGAACTCCGTGTATCGAATGTAATATGTTCGACACTTGGATCTATATTGTCATGATTATCTTGTGTAATATAATGGTTCCTTCATTGATGAGTGCAAAACACTAAATAAAAAATAAAACAACATAAACGAATTCTCTGCCACGGCACAAAAAGTGGCCAAAATGCTGCCGCAGCAAAAAAAGTTTGAATTCTCTGCTGCGGCAGAGGGTTATTTGTCCCGATTCGTGTTACGAACCGGGACGCTTGCTCCTCCCCCCTCCCACTCAGCAGTGGCCACGTGTATGCCCTTTTGTCCCAGTTGGTGGGGCAACCGGGACTAAAGGTTGGGGCTTTAGTCCCGATTTCCCCGTCCCGGTTGGGGAACCGGGACTAAAGCCCCTTACCAACCGGGACACATAGGGAGGTTTCTATACACTTGTTGGTTACAATATCATGGAGTTCCTGTGGGTAGTTTCTAATCCAAAACTGAGTTCTAGCCTTTGATCTTCCTATCTTAGCCATATTATGGCTAGACACATTCTGACTCCTATGTATCTTTGTAACTGTACTCCCTCTTTCCTTTAGGAGCTCTTTAATGTTGATCACCAGGTGTACTAAGCTTGAATTATCCCTCGACACTGCATTCAGCATATCAACACCAACAGAGCAATCCATCTTTGGGTGCTCGGACCAGTTTAGTGCGAGACGCAATCCTTCCTCGCACGCTGCCAGCTCCGCTTCCAGCGCTGAGGAGCAGTTTAGGGCGTGAAAATCACCTCGCCTCGATGGTCCCGTGGGATCATACCCGCTCCAGCTTTTCCATCTTTTTGAATGTAACTACCATCAACATTCAACTTCACCCGTCCTTTCGTCGGGGCTTTCCACGCTTTTTTACCCTCTTCCTTCTCCTGCTTGTTATGCGCAACAGATGTGCCTGCGAAGGAAACCACTTGTTTTCCTTTGACAATGTCAGCATTAGGGTGTTGTTTAAATGATAGTAACGTCTCCACATAGCTACACAATAATCTGCATGAGGCTTCAGCCGGCGGTGCTTTTTTGTCATGTGTCAGTTCATTGTGCATGTGCCAGTTCCGCCATAAGATCATCAGTACCAAAAGCCTCTGAATCTCAGACAGTTTTGCTATGAACGGGAGTACCCAGTCTGCTTTTTTCCTGTCGTTTATGCTTGTACTTGGGATATCCCAAGTCTGACTCATTTTATGCCACAATTTCCTTGCATGTGTACATGTAATTAGCTAGTGCATGGTAGGAATCCTCTTTCTCTGATCCACAGATTATGAAAATGTCATCATGGGTCATCTTGCGCCTTAGCATGTTTGTTCTGGTAGCCAGACCATTTTTAGCTAGCTTCCAGGTGAAGGTTTTCACCTTAGGTGGGGTCAAAATATGCCATATTAATTTCCACTCATCGTTAGAACCATCTGGACTATCGCTCGTAGTGGCTCTGTCATGTGCTCTATAGATTTCATCCATACCCAATTTGTATGCACTACTGACCGAGAACAGCCCTATACTATCTAGGTTCCAAGCAATAAAATCTTCGGCGTTCCTATTTGAGATCTTTATTTTAGCAATGTGTTCAATGTCAACTGGCAGGAACCACCGTTGGAGTAGTTGCATATTCCAAGAACCTTTTGGTGAAATGAGCTCCGAGACCCAATTAAGACGGCATCTGCCCTTCGGGGATATAGGCGTTAACTGGTGATTACGTGGAATCCATGAATCTCTCCATATCCTTACAATAGCTCCATTTCCAATTCTCCGGATGGCCCCTTTTTTAACTAGTTCCAGGCCATACTCGATCGCATGCCAAGTTGATGAGCCATTACGAGTGAACACCGTGTCTAGGATATTCCCATTTGGGTAATATTTTGCACGGAGAATCTGAGCACACCGGGAATTTGGGAACATTATTAAACGCCATGCCTGTCTAGCCAAGAGAAATTGATTGAACATTCTCAAATCCTTGAATCCCATCCCCCCTTGTTTCTTAGGTTTTATCATAATATCCCACGCTACCCAGTGCGTCTTGCGTTTTCTTTTTTCCGACCCCCACAAGAAGTTCCTGATGATTTTGGTAAGATCATCGCACATGCCTAAAGGTAGTTTATAGACACCCATCACATATGTAGACAGGGCTTGTCCTACTGCCTTTATCATTACCTCTCTACCTCCTTGCGCCATCTGATTCTCGCCGACTTGCATCAGTCTTTTTGCTAGCTTGCGTTGCAAACTCTGGAATTTTCCTTTTGTCATTCTGCCTTCCGGGGTGGGTAGCCCAAGGTACTTAGTTTCAAAGCTTTCACTTGTCACATGTAAAACTTTCATGACCGCAAACTTTTTTTCAGCAGAGCACAAGTGTCCAAAATAGATTGAACATTTTGCCGGGTTAATAAACTGTCCAGTACCTTGGTTGTACCTTTCTATAATTTGCAGCACCTTACTTGCTTCCGTAGGGTCTGCTTTGAAGAATAATAGGCTATCATCTGTGAAGAGGAGGTGCGAGATTCCCGGGGCTCGCCGACATATCTTCACTGGTGTGATATTTTGTTCCTGAACTTCTCTATGCAAGAGTGCAGACAGACCATCAGCAATAAAAATAAACAAAAAGGGTGAAAGGGGGTCACCTTGACGTAAACCACGTGAAGGCGAGAACGATTACAGTATAGCTCCATTAAATTTAACCTTGTACCTCACCGTGGATACACACTCCATAATCCACTCTATCCATTGATGAGAGAAGCCCAACTTTTCCATCAATGTCCTTAAGAAACCCCAATCAACCCTATCATATGCTTTAGATAGGTCTAGTTTGTAAGCACAGAAATCATTAGCATCGTTAGAATTATGCACAACATAGTTAAGGCATTCAAAGGCAATAAGCTCATTATCTGTAATTAAGCGCCCAGGAATAAAGACGCTTTGATTTAGTGAAATTAAGTTCCCTAATATAGGCCTCACCCGGTTCACTAAGCATTTGGCCACAATCTTGTACACCACTGTACAGAAGCTGATTGGCCGGAATTCTTTTAGTTCTACCGGGTGATCAACTTTTGGGATGAGGACAATGGTTGCCTCGTTGACGCCATATATCCCATCTCAAAAAATCGCTTGACTGCCACAATTATTTCTTTCTTGATCAAGCCCCAATTGCGCTGATTGAATCGAGCAGGAAATCCATCGGGACCCGCAGCCTTTAGTGGACCGATTTGGAACGGTGCATTAGAAATTTCCTCATCTGTAAAAGTACGAGTCAGCATCTCATTCATTTCTTCAGTAACCTTTCCTTCCAGAACATGAAGTACTTCATTCGGATTTAAATTTGGATCCCTGTTAAACAACTCTTTAAAGTAGGAAGTGGCCATCAATTCCATATCTGTAGGGGCTCTTTGCCATGCACCATTTGCATCTTTCAGTTTCTTCACTTTATTTTTTCTTGCTCTCCAAACAGCTTTTTGGTGAAAGAATCTTGTATTTCTATCCCCTTCTTTTAGCCAGGCTATACGCGACCTCTGTAACCACAACATCTCTTCCCTATAGAGCAGTTCATCAATGTGGTATGAAACTCTTTTAATTTCTTCTTTGTTCGTATTTTGCATCATTAACTATTCCAACATTCTCCTATGTTTGACTAGCTCATACAACACATTGCCAAATTTCTCCTTACTCCATCCTTGTAGTTTGGACATCATATGATCAAGTTTGAGCATGACGCCATTCAGGTCGTATCTCTCTTCTTCTTCCGCCCACATTTGGTTAATAACCTCATTTAGATCCCCTGCCCTTTTCCAGAATATTTCGTACTGCCTTGATGTTTGCCTTCTTGGGATACCTTGTTCCTTTAACAATTTAATCACAAGAATTAGATGGTCAGAACAGGGGGTAACCACATGATTCACTACAGTATCACTATAGATGTTTCACCAACAAGAGTCCGCCACAGCACGGTCCAAGCGAACCTTGACATTGTTGTTGCCTTGTCTCTTGTTATCATAAGTATAAGGTAGACCCACAAACCCAAGGTCATGCATGCCACAAATATCTAGGGTATCTCTGAATAATGCCATTTGATTCTCTAATCTTTTCACACGTGAAAAATGCTCAAATTGCCAAAGTGCTTCATTAAAGTCCCCTAGTACTAACCAAGGAAGATCAGAAGTGGCTCGTAGGTTCTGTAATTGGGACCAAAAGAGGTATCTATTTTCTACTCTAGGTTATCCATAAACACATGTCAATCTCCACATAGGGTCATCAGGAGAGAGCCAAACATACGCATCAATACATTTTTTATTCATATCCTTGATTTCGACGTACATGTTTCCATGCCAAAAGAGGGCCAACCCTCCACTAGAACCATCACTACTCACACCAGCAAAGCCACGAAGACCTAAACGACTCCTAAGACGACGAACTTTATTTTTATGTTGCCTAGTTTCAGAAAGAAAAACTAATCTAGCATGCGAAGATTTAGCAAGGTTTACTAATTCCTAAACTGTCGAGGTTCCTCCCGCACCTCGACAGTTCCATCCGATGCAACTCATTGTCCCTGACGAGACCAAACATGAGATCTCGTCAGTGAACTGGAGGCCCCATGTCCGGCTGCCATCTTCGGTCTCGGTGTCGTCCTTGAAGTACCTCCTGCCTTTTGTCCGGTCTCCTGTTTCCCATGCACATTGCCCACCTGCCTGCCACGCTTTTGTTTTGCGTTGTCCTCCTCCTCAGTATGCAACGATAGTTGCAAATTCATTTTCTCCCCCTGAATTTCCTTTTCCTCAGCCGTTCGCTTGCCCAACACCGAGTTAGCTGCGGTCATCTGGACATCGCTGCTCAGGGAGTCCGTCGAAGCTGACAGGTTTCGGATTGCAGGGATCATGTCGCTCAGGCCTGGTACTGACTTAATTGGTAGGAACTGGTGAATATTGGGCGGCACCTGCATTGACTAAATGTGACTCCCTGCCCCTCCTCCAAAGGTGAGCTCAGGCATCTGAGCCTGAGTCTTCTCCTTAGCCACATAGCTAGGCCCCGGTTCCTCCTGCACAGGTTTGATATGCATCTGATCAACAACTTTTGCAAGGTCTCTCTCCACCTCCTCCACAGACTTGCCCCCTTCTGTATCTTCAAAACCGTCGTTTGCACCCACCGGAACAGGAACATTCAGGTCCACGCTGTTGCGGTGCCTTTGAAAGAAGTTAGCTCCACTATTTGTCTTACCCAATGAAGATGAGCCTACGCTGCCCGCTGGTGAGGTGAAATTCAGTTGTTGCTTAGCTGTTGGGTTGTACGTGGCACTGATGGTGCGTCGTTCATACTTCCTCTTTGGGGAGCATCGCAACGTTGTATCATAATTCAGCCACGGAGTTCCTCTAACTTTCTTCTCACACATCTTCTCGTCATGCCCAATGAAGCCACAATGAAAACATAAGTGAGGGACCCGTTCGTATCGCAGTGGGTATATCCTTGCAATGGTCTGACCCTTACTTTACCGTCGTTTTGAACCTTGCTTGAAGGCGTCGGTCTAGAGGTAGATCAATGCGTATCCACAGGTAATCCTCATACTCCAATCCCTCCTTACCAACGTCAGCCTCCATAAACCTCCCCAATTTTGAGCCAATAAGTTCTCCATATTCCTTGGTTTGCTTGTTCCCGATTTCCTTCCCCCAGCACCTTCGTATGTAAACTGGACTCTGCAGAAACACTGTATCCTCCAATCCATCCCTTATCAGGCGCGCTCCCGTCCATGGTTCGGCGGCGGCATACGGGATCGCCTCCCAGTCGCCAGACGAAACCCTAGATACGTAGCGCTATCTTCTTACTCCCTCCTATGCATATTACTTGTCACTAAAATAGATGTATCTAGACATATTTTAGTGCTAGATACATCCATTTTAACGATAACTAATATGGATCGGCGTAGAAATGCAGTACCCCTCCGATCCATATTACTTGTCACTAAAATAGATGTATCTAGACATATTTTAGTGCTAGATACATCCATTTCAACGACAAGTAATATGGATCGGAGGGAGTAATATAAAATTTTAACCTTCTAAAATGTGTTTCCTTTTCAAAAACAAAACTGTTCTAAGAATAATAGGTCGGACGTCGTGATGCTTGAGTGGAACAAAAAAACGGGGGGGTTTACACAATTAAAGAAATTGCCACACTTTGTTCTATGAAACTTTTATACATGAATGGAACAAAAATAAATATTTCCGATGTTTTGGAATAGATAATCAACATCAAGCCAACGGGTTGTTGTTGGAAGATGCCTGAAAACATGATGTGAAAAGAATGTCGTCATAGTGGGTGCAAATGGTCTATCACTCTCTCTTGCCAGCCAGTTGTACCGAAGAAACAGCCGTGAAAGACATGAACAAGGTTTATTGGTTAAAAGTGAAAGAAATCATGCACAACTACTTTTTACTTGATTTACCCGTAGCAACACACAAGTACAATACGTCATGGGTACTTAGCAAATGTGTTCATGTATGTGATCGGAAAAAACCCGACGCCGCTACGGGCATTCAACTAGTTGTAATAATATTAATTTGGCATTGTATAGGTTCATATTTGTTTCAAACCCTAAAACCCATCTAGGGTTTTGTCCCCTCGCCAGCGACGTCGCTGGTCCGCACCGCCTCCGGTGGCCCTAGGTCCTTGGAGGTGTGGCGGACCACGACCTCTCGTCTGGCGGGAGGTTTTCTGATCTTTGTTTAGCCAGTTTTTTAGTGTCTTCTTCGGGACGTTGAGGCGACGGCTACGTCCTAAAGTCAGAATAAGGTCCTCCCCGCTATATCCTCGCTCCGGTGGTGCTTTTAGCACCAACGGAGGGCGCTTAGAGTCGTTTGTCCGGCAGATCTCCTGGGATCCAGTCTGTTTTCGTGCTCGTTGGTGTGATTTTAGAGCAGTGTCTTTCGATCTATGGTTGTCATCATTGGCGATGGTTGATGCTCTGGTGCGCGGGTCCATCGTGACCTTAGCACGACGACTTTCCGTCCGTCTACTATGACAAGATCTACTACGACAAGATCTCGCGCTAGTGTTTATAGTTGTCGCTAGGTGGTCCAGTGACCTATTTGTAATATTTATTACTTTTTGGAATCTTTGTACCACTGTTGATGATTTTTAATAGATCGGTGGAATTTCACAAAAAAAACAATTGGTCAAAAATTGTAAAATTTGACTTTGATAAAACCTTATATACAACATAAATTGGGACCGAGGAGTACTACTCCAATAATAATGTAAATTAATTACATGAAAGATGGTTGGCTAGTGGGAGATCCCCTGGTGGATGGATAAGTAGGGGCTAGTGCCAGGGTTGGCTTGGATGACGGTTCCCCTGCCTGCTGCAATGCGGCAGCGGGGTTTCACGGGCCCCTGTGGGCTCGGCCGGGCCAGGTGGGTCTGGTTTGCCTCTGCGGTCGTATCTGGTCGGCTACCTCCATCCGGTGGTGGAGGTTGTTACCTCCCGCACGTTGTTGTTCCGTCAACCCCCGCCGAAGTTTCCCTCTCTCTGTCTTACTAGCCCTGCTGCGTGTGTCACGATGAGACGGCGGCGGTGGCTACGAGATCGTGTTGGCGTGCGTTGGTGGGTGGCGAGCATATGGTGGAGCACGACGAAGCGTCCGGGAGTGTGGTTTTTAGAGGGGTCGGGAGAAATCCTTGTCATCGACGCGGTGATGTCTGCGGGTGCCATCATCCTTCCTAAAGGGTGTCGAGTACCTCTTCCTGACCTCCCGGAGCATACCGGGGGAAACCCTAGGACCTGTCTGGCAGCAGCGTGATCATCATCATCTTCCTTCTTGGAGGTGTTGCTTGGTGCGCGACGCTTCGGAGTGCTAGGCATGTAATGGAACGTAGGTGGAGCGCGCCATGGTCGCGAGTCATCTTTGTTTTCGTCAAGCCACTGTTGTCGGCTTTGTTTTCTGTAATTTTTTTCGGGCGTTGTGCTGTCTGGCCCAGCAGCGATCTCACCGGTGGTTTCTATATTTATATAGCTGAGTATATGCCTGTTTCGAGAGTTGAGGTCATTAATATGGATCGGAGGGAGTATAAAATTATTATTTTTGGTAATTCTGTATTTTTGGAAGGACCTAATTTTCAATTTTCAAGCAATGAAAAACTTTATTGAAAGACCATGACAAACTAAGAAAAGAATATTTTTTGTAACTCTCTTCTCCTTGGACAAAGTCAGGCTTGTGCAGCGCAACATAGCTGCCCAAGTAATAATAATGAAAGCACTTGGTAGCCTTTTTAGAGTTTTTTCTTCACCAAAAAGTAAGAAAAGTCGCAAACCAGGACCGGCCGGCGGTATGGCGGTTTCGTTTCCCGGGAAACAAGTCGTCTATAAATCCATTCCGCTTCCCGTCGTTCCGAATGCACCAACAGTTCATCGGTAGTACGTAGTACACAGCAATCCAATCCCAATCCCGCATTCCATCCCATTCCATCGATCGAAGATGCACAAGACGTCGTCGCTGTCGGAGCTGGGCTTCGACCCCTCCGGCGCCTCCTCGGGCTTCTTCCGGCACGTCGCCGACGACTGCCCGCTCACTCCCTCCTCCCTCTCGGTCCCGCACCAGCGCCTCACGAAAATCTCCGTCATCGGCGCCGGTAACGTGGGCATGGCCATCGCGCAGACCATCCTCACCCAGAACCTCTCCGACGAGATCGCCCTGGTCGACGCGCTCCCGGACAAGCTCCGCGGCGAGGCGCTCGACCTGCAGCACGCCGCGGCGTTCCTCCCGCGCGTCCGCATCGTCTCCGGCACCGACCCGGCCGTGACCAAGAACTCCGACCTCGTCATCGTCACGGCGGGCGCGCGGCAGATTCCCGGGGAGACCAGGCTGAACCTGCTGCAGAGGAACGTGTCGCTGTACCGGAAGATCGTGCCGCAGGTGGCGGAGCACTCGCCGGACGCGCTGCTTCTCGTGGTGTCGAACCCCGTGGACGTGCTCACGTACGTCGCCTGGAAGCTGTCGGGGTTCCCGGCGAGCAGGGTGATTGGGTCCGGCACGAACCTCGATTCGTCCCGGTTCAGGTTCCTCGTCGCCGAGCACCTCGACGTCAACGCGCAGGACGTGCAGGTAACTACAAACTGAATCCATTGTTATTTTCTGGGTCGAGCTCGTCGCCGGAGCGGACAGTGGAGTCACGCGGCGGTGCAGCCGTGGGGGCATGTGCTTGTCACTCGTTGACTGGTCTCCACTTCCGACCGGTTGTGTCACTGTCCAGTAGCTACAGCAGTTCTTCAGGATGTCATCTTCAGTATTGTTTTCTTCATATGATTAACTATCTGAAACTACAACCTACATTGGACTGAATATAGATTGTAAAGAGAAGTATTTCTAATACTAGCTGGAGTTGGATAGCGTTGTATTGCTGCTACCTAACTAAGCAAATGTTCTGCAGGCATACATGGTGGGGGAGCACGGCGACAGCTCGGTGGCGATATGGTCGAGCATCAGCGTGGGCGGGATGCCGGCTTTCAAGTCCCTGCGTGACAGCCACCACTCCTTCGACGAGGCGGCGCTGGAGGGCATCCGGCGCGCCGTGGTGGGCGGTGCCTACGAGGTGATCGGCCTCAAGGGCTACACCTCCTGGGCCATTGGCTACTCTGTCGCCAGCCTTGCCACCTCCCTCCTCCGCGACCAGCGCCGCGTGCACCCAGTCTCGGTGCTCGCTTCCGGCTTCCATGGCATCTCTGATGGCCATGAGGTGTTCCTCAGTCTGCCCGCACGCCTTGGCCGCAGCGGCATCCTTGGCGTTGCCGAGATGGACCTAACCGAGGTCGAGGTCACGCAGCTCCGACGCTCCGCCAAGACGCTCTGGGAGAACTGTCAGCTCCTTGGCCTCTGACTGAGATCCTCCTACTGATCTATTGTAATCCCAGAGCATTTACAAGAACTCTAGTGCAATATATGTTGCTCTATTGCTGCTGCCACACGGATGCTTATGTAATTTTGGACTTCTTTGTTAGAGATGAAGTAGTAATGAAACTTCTCTTAATTTGGTGAAATAAAATGTGATTTGTGTCAGCATTGCTAAATCTGGTCGGATATTGGATGAAGTAGAACATCTAGGCTTTCCATATATAGAAGCCATATAAACTATCTAGCAGGATCATTGCTAATTTACAATTAGTGATGAGTGAAGATGATTTAGAGCATCCATACAATCTTGGAATATGCTTCCAAATGGGACTAAATATTAATTTTGTTGTCGCTGGTATATGCCGTGCCTATTTGCCAACTATTGTCTTGCTGAAATATTGGTAGAGATTTTTCTTGACCTTTTGTTGTAATATTGGTAGAGGTTTATGAAAATTATGTTTGACTAAAATTTCTGTATATAATTTTCAAAATCATTTCTGAATTCTTTCGTCAAAATTTCATAAGTTTTAAACAAATTTCAACTAATTTATTTTTTATTTTATATTGGTGTGAGCCTAGCCCGAAGGCTTAGCAAAAAATATATTTCAGATGCACTGTAATTACTGAATATTCCTTGAAATTTTAATCCTTACAAGGAACCAAAAAGATCTTGTAGAAAAATATATTTTTTGGTTATCTACCATGTGTGAGCAAAAATATTATAGGCTGCCAAAATTTTGGCAGGAAGGCGCCGACCAAACTAACCCCGGGAAACATAGATGAGGTAAGCGTTAATGGACCACAGCATCCAAACAATGAGATTGTGTTGCCTCTCATCATAGTGTGCTAGACTCTAAGGTGTGGCAAAAAAGGAAAATTAACTGAGGAAAGGAAAATAGTTTATACTCCTACGTCTAAAAATATATGTCGCAAATTTATAAAAAAAATTAAATATATCTAATACTAAATAGTGTTTAGATACATCCAAATTTAGAGAATTTTATGATATTTATTTTGAGACAGATAGAGTATATTTATTCACTAACTGTATTTTATTGAAAATCCCCTGATTATCTAATGTCTCTTGCTGGATTTTTTTCCTCTCTCGCAAGATGCAAAATAGACTCAACGGGCTTTAAAGGTGCAAATGTGAGCTTCTTGGGCCTTGGTTCCTGGTCCAAACATGTGGAAGTTTTGGATGTCACCCTCCCTCATAGTGGGTTGTCTCCCTCAGTTGAAGATATGGCGGCCGGTCAGAGCCGCCCCCTACTACTCCCACACTAGAAGAAGCATCAACAGAGAGGATGCCATCTATTTTAATGGCTGGAACAGGCTTGGGGCATCTGTAGTTTTGCAAGTCGTAGCCAACGCCTTGCTGTAACACCCCAACATTTAAAAATCAACGAAGGGTGAAAATAGGAATATGAGCATATGCATCTATTCATCTGTAAAAATCTGGGTAAATTTTTCGCCAAACAAAAACCTAAAGGGATCAGAGTTTCTTTCACTATCTAGAGGTAGGAACAGCTCTTTATAGTGATTGCTATAAATTTTGACATGACCTTTAGGAATTTATGAGTTTTAGGGAAATAATTTGAATTCAAATTAGAAATTTAAATCATTTGGAAAATATTTGAAAATTAGAAATTAATAATATTAAGTAGTTTTCCTAAATGATTTGGTAACATTTTTTGATTATATTAAAGATATATTAAACAATAATAAGAATTTAAGACAAGGAAATTTAAATAAGAAATTAATTCTAATTTCTTTTCTTTATTCCATAACCATATTACAAAGTGAGATAGATACAACAAATAAAAAACATGACAAGAAGTGAATTAGAAGGAAATGCAACTTTATTAAATTATTAGAATATTATTACAAGATTCTTTACAAAATAATAAAAATAAGATTACAATAAAGATCTAAACTACCTATCTATCTCTACACTAAATCTTGAGCATCCAGATTCTTGTTCCTGCAAAAATAAGAAAATCAACTCAAAAAGGAATAAGATGTTAGTTGGTTATTTTTACTCTCAGTGGAGAACAGTGTAATACATTGTTCATATTACCTCATTGAGTAGTTAAAGGGGCAATTTTCACCAATATATAACATTTATTATTTTCAAACAAATAGCCTCTGATCCACATCATTACCACAATAAAAGGGGCAAGTTTCACCATGGCATTAACTAGTAAAAGGATAAGAAGTGAAAAACAATTCACTTGATCTGATCCAAACTTGCTCAAACAGTAAAGCAGCTGAGTCAACTAACTGCATGCTATGTGTTGTCGACATAGCAGCAGCAACACAAGCAGTCAAAAGGAAACACTCAGCCGTAGCACAACTACTAGTTATCTCACTCTATTCCCACATTCTCAAGCACACAGCCAAGAACACATTGAGCCTACCAAATTCCAAATAGATCCACCGGCCAATACAAACAACCAGCCATCAAATCATCCACAAGATGGTGACATAAGGAGGGGGTGGTGCAGGTGGATAGCAAGGCCAAGTACAAGATCACAGGAGCAGGGAGAAGCAAAAATGTAGCAGATCGCAGGAGCTAGGAGGAGTAGGATATGTACCAGGGGTGCAAAGCAAGATTCAGCAAGTGATCAAGCCAGCAAGATCAAACCAACTAGATCAATCAGCACAACTACATCACCAACAATCAATTTGTGTGGTGAGTCTATACAAAACCATCACATGATAAATCTTACCTAGATTATCAAATCATGTGTTGTTTCATCCAAAATCTTCTCAGAAAAACACCCAAGTGGGGTGTATCCATCACAGAAGGAAATAAATAGAGCCAACAATCCATTTTTGCAAACTATACCAAGATCTCACCTTGTGTATCACAGATCTTGGATAATAATCCCTATTTTCCCAATCAGATATACAAGAAGCCTTAAAGAAATAATTATGGGCACATCTTTTGGAATAGTAGAACCTCAAAAATTATTTCATCATAAGAATGCATCTCAAACAGTAAGGATCTATCATATGGTCATTCCAAGGGATTATCAAATTAATTCCCTAGCACTGGGGTAATTATACTTGGTGATAATCCATCACAGATTACTTAACACTAGAGATAGAAGATACAAACAATTGTTTCTATCTAGCTATGCCTCAGACCAACATCACATGCCAAAGGAAATTCATAGGCATCATAAGCTAATATATCCAGTAGAAGTTTCAACTTTTAATAACACCAGGACACTCTAGAACACAGATAGAAAAAGCCCAGTACCAGAATAAACTTTTGTGTACCATTCCAAGGAAGATGTCACAAAGAGTTATTCTAACCAAGCAAATCCTACGCAGATATTTCACCATCAAACTCTTGCAGAAAGATATTAAATCATATTCCTAATTAGGAATCATATTGCTTTGCATAAAGGAACTATCACCAGAGGCATCAATAGTAATTGCCAGGAAGCCAAATACATGTTCCAGTATTGAAACTAGCTAACCATTACCAATAAGAAGACATTAGACTAGATCAAAGCCACAACATCATCATTTGTACAATGACAGCATTCCATATGAGATAAAAATTTGACCAACAAATCCACTAGCAATTCCAGGCCCATCAGTAGAAAATTATTCAGTACAGTATAACCACCACAACTGATCCTAAATAGTTATTTATCTCCAATGATCAACACAAAATGGGTAGAACCCTAATAGCACAGATGAACCCTAATTAGGGATTCCTCACTGTAAACACACAGAGGCTAGTAAGAGAGGAAGAGGGAGAATGAGAAGGGGGAAATAGAAAAACTTACTCGAGGTCCTCGCTGGATTTTAGAAGAGGAAGCGGATCGCCCGACGAGAGCACACGGCGGCACGGGGAGCACCCGAGGGCGCTGCAACCCGTGCCAAGCCATGGCACGACGGCCACAGCCACACAAGAGGCCTAGCAGCACCACAGAGCCACTAGGAGCACAGCATAGCACCACCAGGAGCGGCAGAGCACACATCACCGACGAGCATCAAACCCTAGGGTTCGGGTTGGTGACAGCTTGGGCAGGAGAGAGGTCTAGATACGAATCGAGTATGACCAATCGGTGGAGCAGCATCGACTACCTTGACATGCACCACGGCGGCGGCCGGGAGGCCTGGAGCGGCCGAAATCGAGGCGACGGCGACGGCAACACCACGCCGTAGCGGGACGAGAACGAGAGAGGAAGGAACGCGAGTGAGCGAAGATGGTCCAGTACCATTCTAGTGAGTGGGTTGACCAGCCTAGATGGGCTAGGTCTGGGCTGGGCCAGCGCAATGGGCTAGGTCCAGATTTTAAAAAGAAAATCTAAAATAATTTAATAAAAGACCAAAATACCCCTAGGACTTAATAAGTCCTAATAAAATAAAAATCCTAAAATACAAATAATATATTTATAAGTTCATAAAAAAATAAACTACCCAATAAAATTAATAATTCTATTTTTAGTAGAATAAATTTAGGTTAAAGATTTTTATAATATATATTACTTATGGAATTTTATAAAAATAAGTAAAATTTACTTTTATCATTCTTAATTAGTGTAGTATTTCATAAAAACACTAGATTGCTATTTAAGATAGCAAAATAATATCTTATAAATTAAAACACTTATTATTAAAAAGAATATTAAGGAAATAATAAATAAAAATTAGTTTTAATCTCTTATTTTAATATATTGTATTACAAAAATATTAAATATAATATTTGCAAAATGTTAAGAATTATTCTTTAAACAAATTTCTTTATTGCATAAAGAAATTTAAGAAATTAATATAATGGGTAAAACACACAAAGAAGATAAATAATAAATGATGCATTGCATTACTATACATATTCATTTTTCTTCTTTAAATATTGTCCTTACCGAGCAATAATGGTGTTTTGTAGAAATAGAAGCTCAAGGTTGAGTGCAAGCATCCAACTTCACTACCTCGCAATCACAAGGCAAGTTCATCACTTGCTCATGTCCTTTGATGAGTCTTTATCAAAGTAATTGCAAAATTGTGTGTCATCATATATGTTCTGGAGAAACAAAAGTATTATTTTCTCAAAACAAATAAATTGTGACATCACCCTAAGTGGTGATATGGATAATGTGGGCAATGGAACTTAGGTTTCCATTTGCAATAAGATTAATCACTTAGGACTTAATAACCAATGACATCAGTGATTTTAGCGTCGTATATTACACGTTAACCATGAGATTTGGAATGGGATGGAGAATTCAGCTGTATCATTTTCCTTTCATATGTAGGCAAGACGGCCTTAACGTGACGTTGTGTTTCATTGCGAGGATCCAGCATATGTGTGGGCACCATTAGGCCCCACGATTTTGGTGTCTAGATTATCTATGAGTGGTTGACGGAGGTATATTCGGACCTATATGGAGCTTGCCAGGGGCATCACCAGCTCATAGAGTCTTTGGGAACTCATCAGGGTTGTAGCTTACCTGAAAGGGGGCTTAACGGAGATGTACTCAGTACCGAAGGATCGTGCATACATATGGGGTTGCGGAGAGGGCAGTGATTGGCTTGGATCACCTACTAGGCCCCACATCCTGGTATTGTGGACGTGAAAGGACGCCTGGTTGTGCAACAAGGAGTTGATCTCTCATGGGTAAAGCAACGCACCTCTGTGGAACTATAACTTGTTACTCCCTGTTCCGGGAAGGAACTACGAACGTGGCAGGAAAGGTACTCCATGAAGTTCTGGTCAACCTGTGAAGGTTGATGGGCATAGTTTTTGATAATAAAATCAATCTTTGAAGAAATGTTTATGAAAACTGCATAGTTCCAAGGACTAATAGTTCGAGGTGGAAGATAGTGCATCAAACTTCCCACCTTGCATATAAGGAACTTTCTAGGTAACGTTGTTACTCACTCTTTCCTTTGATCCCATGCTTAGACTCTGAGGAGCCAGAAGACACTCCAATGTATACAGCCGAAGGGCAAGAGGATGTTTATTACGAGGAGCCAGACTTGTTCGGAGGAGTGTAAGGGGTGGACTGTGAGATACGCTATGGAGTGGAGGGCAACGAGTCCGAGTAGTTGCCTTAGTTATTAGTAGTCCAATTGAGCCGAGAAGCATAAACCTTATATAATAAGTTATTGAGCTTAATTTGGAGTATGAGTTTGAAACTTTAAATCTTCCGCTAAAACTATTTATGTGTGGTTTTTAAGTTTGAATCAGTCAAAGTTCCGAACTTCTGGTAATGTAATAATAATGAAGTGTGTATGTTTGTAATATGGACCCACAACGTTTCTGTTGTACCACTCTGAGGGATGTGATATTTATGGAACGGTGTTCTATGGATGTCATGTCAACGACTATAGTGTACTACACATGTAGTGGTATGCTGGGTCATCGCACTTGCAGTATCAAGTGAACTCTTGATGAGGCTTGCGGGGCTGCAGTTTTAGAAAATCATTCACATGAATTGCTCAAAGTGGGAGAGCAGAAGAGCAATGCAGAGGAAAATTGCAGAGAAGCTAAAGCTTAAAGATTCGTTGCTGGACATGTTTGACAAACAAGACGACGAGGATGATTGAAATGGGTTTGATGTGGGTTCCCGGGGTGAGATAACACAAGTTTCCACAGAGATCTACCAAACTTTGCAGAATTGCAGATTCCAGGTGATTATACACAATGGAGGCAATGAGGAGATCGATATATTCAATTTTGGTCTTTCTCTATATTAATATGTAAATAACAAGATGTTGTGGACTTTCAGAGGGAGGTTTCGGCTTGACCCCAAGGTGATAGACAATGTGAAGAAGAGCATGAGAACACATGTTCTTCTTTTAGCTTCAAGAGATGGGCGAGATCCGCATGAGCTTTGGTCTTATCTAGTGTACCATGAGGCTACAGAAGTTTCCTGCAATAAGCATGGCCATGTCATCATTGACTCGGTGATTGCTACCGGGATATCCACACCAGTAACTTTTGGGTATGCGATGGGCTCATCGCATTGACAGACATTGACAAAGCATGGAAAGTTGGTGATGTCCTGCAGCGCGAGGTGTGGTTGTTGAACATTGCCAACCAGCTTAGTAATGGTGAATCTACAGTAAGTGCCTGCTATCACCTGTCAATGTCTGCTGAGTGCATGCCGTACTGGATTTCAACAACACCTTCAACTTCTGGATTTGTAGTGAGCCCCTTGATGTGGCTCAGTTGACGTAGAGCCTGTTGGGAGACCCCAAGAGCAAGGTGTGATGAGCACAGTAGCAAGTTTTCCCTAAGTTATGAAACCAAGGTTATCGAACCAGTAGGAGTAAGGAAATAACTCCAAGGTGTTGCTAACAACTTGGAACCTACAAGACACAAACTCAAAACTTTGCCCCAACTTACAGTGAGGTTGTCAATCTCACCGGTTTGCTGAAAACAAAGGATTAAACGTATAGTGTGGAAGATAGTAATTCCTTGTAGAAAGTAAACAGTAACAGTAGATGATGTATCAATGATAAAGGAATGGACCGGGGTCCACAGTTCACTAGAGGTGTTCTCCTTAAGATAGATAGCATGTTGGGTGAACAAATTACAGCGGAGCAATTAACAGATTGAGAAAGCATAACAATGCATATACTAGACATCTTGACTCCTACGAGATTTGATTGGGCATTACAACATAATACATAGATCGTAATCCAACTGCATCTATGACTAATAATCCACCTTCAGGTTATCATCCGAACACCTTCCAGTATTAAGTTGCAAGCAACAGATAATTGCATTAAGCAATGTGTGTAAAGTAAACAATACAATTGCCCCATGGACAAAGGATTGTTGTTTTCTCCCTAGTAGCAATAGCACATCTACAACCTTAGATATTTCTGTCACTTCCCCAGATTACTAGAGGCATGAACCTACTATCGAGAATAAATACTCCCTCTTGGAGTTGGAAGCATCTACTTGGCCAAGATAGCTACTAACAACGGAGAGCATGCAAGATCACAAATAACAAATACATGATAAAATCAATATTAAATCTGAAATAGTATCTCAATATCCATTGGATCCCCACAAACACAACATGTATGATTACAAATAGATGATCTTGATCATGAACGGAGCCCACAAGATTCAAACATGATAGCACAAAGGAGGAGAAACAACCATCTAGCTATTGTATGGACCCATATTCCAAGGGTGAACTACTCACGCATCACTCCGGAGGCTGGCATGGTGATGAAGAAGGCCTCCGGTATGATCTCTCCCCTCCGGCAGGGTGCCGGGAAGAGCTTCATATCCCCTCCCCCCCCTGATCTAGGGACGATGGTGGCGACGGCTACAGACTATTTCGTGGAGATTTGATCGGTTCCTTAGGGTTTCTGCATCGGGGTGCATTATAGGCGAAAGGGCAAGGTCAGTGGGCGCCCGAGGGGCCCACACCTAGGGCTGGCACCCCCCTAGGTCGTGCCGCCCTAGGGTGTGGCCGCCTCGAGGCCCCCCTTCGGCTGCCCTTCGGACTCTGTGTTCCTTCAGGTAAAATATTGACTTTGTCTTTTTTCCCGTCCAATTCCGAGAATATTTCCTTACTAGATTTTCCGAAACCAAAAACAACAAAAAATAGGCAACTAGCACTGTGGCATCTTGTTTATAGGTTAGTTACAGAAAATGTATAAAAACACCTCAAAGTGTAGACACAACATAAGAAAGTCGATACAAAACAAGCATGGAGCATCAAAAATTATAGATACGTTTACGACGTGTCAAGCATCCCCAAGCTTGACATGCTATCACAATTGATCAAACTATTGTAAAGCATTGATAGCTGAGATCAAAGTACTCTGAACATGAGCATGAAAGATGTAGTTCTAACAATAAGACAAAGCAACTATGTTGTAACATGAAAAGGTACAAACAAAGATCATGAATAGCAATGCATTGAAAGATGTTTGTTTGTTTCACATACAGAAAACATAGCAAGAGTGGTATTCAGCTTGTACCTCATGGAGTAGCAAAACAAAAATGCATAGGATACCTTCAAAGTTCATAAGGGTGACTAGATACAAATAGTTTAAGAACAGGCAATATCAACATTATGAATCAATCAATAAGTTTTGGGACAATGCACATAAAACTAAGAATGAAAACTATGCTCTCTAATTGGTGCATAAAGATAGAAGATGGAGACTCGACATAAAAGTAAAAGAAAGGCCCTTCGTAGAGGGAAGCAGGGATTTCAAGTTTCATAAAGAGCTTCCAAAAATTATGGTTCTTATTACCTTTCAGCTCTCATTTCCCCTATCATAAGCATCTTGAAGTGATTAATGTTAAAGTGAAACAAATATGAAGTATATGCTTGACAAATCATAAGTTGGCAATCTCATGTCCCTTGAATATGAGGGTCGTTCCTCATGCTACTCAACTTTATTTACCGGTAAGTTCTTGTCATTGGAAGTATATGTGTATCATAGAGAACCGCCAACGGGGTACCCCTTTCCCCATGACACAGGAGCTATCCCATATCAAAATGACAAGGCAATAGACAGTGAGCATCTCAGCAATCCTTTTATTTACCATGAGAATGCTGCATATATTTTTTTCTCTCTTTTTTATTTTCTCTCTTTTTTCTTTATATTTTTTCTAAGGATGCTTCATGGATTGCTCACTATGGTGATGCTATTAGGCATGGATTAGGCTAGCGGGGTACTCAACTTCAATAACAAGCAAGTTCTTGTCATTGTAAGTATATATGTATCATAGAGAACCGCCAACGGGGTACCCCTTGCCCCATGACACATGAGCTATCTGTAACATCCCAGGATTAGCACCTAGAAGTAGAGAGGACACAGGTTTGTGCATTGCATTCATGCATAAGAAAATCCAGGAAATTTTCGCGCAAAACTAAAAGAGCTATGGAGGGATCGGGATCTCTCTTATACTTAAGGAAACTTCGGAGCAAGGGCGATAGATTTCGACATGACCTTTGTAGAATTCTTTGTTTCGGGGAAAATTTGTTCAAACATGTATTTGAATTTCAAATATGAAATTCAAATGAATTTATAAAATTCACAAATGGAAAATTGGAAATATTTAATAACTTGAAATGAGATGCTTATAGAAATGATATAAAAAGAATTCTTTATTAATATATATATACATATAATATTACATTGATATTTTATAATAGATAAATAAAAGTAAAGTATCACGAAAACAAATAAGTAGAAAAAGGAATTACATTACTAAAATAAATAAAAGAATTCTTTGTTACAACAAAACATATATGACATTGTCTTTACAAATGAATTGTAAAATAAAAAGGAAATAAGTAAAATTTATTAAATAAATACAACAATACAATGTTTTTATAATACTCAAACAGAAAATAAATTACAATATCTAATACAAAGAAACTCCTAAGCTATTTTTCTCTTAACCCTTCATCATCTGGAATTTTCTTTCTTCTTCTCACTTTTGCAATCTCAACAAAAAGAAAAAGAAAACAAAGTAAAAATAAAATAAAAGAATGTTAGTTGGATAGTTAGTTTTGCTCTCAGAAGTGAACAGTGAAATGCACTGTTAAGTTTTCATCATTGAACTAATCTGTAAGGGGCAAGTTTCACCAAATTGAACATCTGTTCTTATCTAGTGAGGGCCTCAGTACAACATCACAGGCTTGGAAAGGGGAAAGTTTCACCATGGTAGTAAAAGTAATAAGATAAAGATTACACAAATATCAAGTTTTCACTTGATCTCATCCACACCAGCAGGTCCCACTTGCAAGCAGATTGTACATCAACATGCAGTTATCTGCTGTCAACACAGGAGCACACCAGGGGAGGATAAGAAGGAACCAGCCCTGGCAGTCACTGCTACTAGCTACTCCTTCCACCCCAGATCATTTTTGAGCACTAGAACACACAAGCCCCACACATAAACAACCACATTATAAAATCAGATGATCACTGATCTATCCAGCTTTATCAACTAGAAACCAGATCATTCCACCAAACCATCTCTAGATCTGGTTGCTCCCTGGAGCCATCCAAGAGCTAGAATAAGGGGAAGACAAGATCCGGGAGCACTAGCAGAAGGAAAAGTAGTAGTAGATTCAATAGATCAAGTCAGGAGCACAAGGTGGAGGCCTAGGTGATAAGAAGAGAAGTAGCAGTAGCTACATCAGAAGAAGGGAGGAAGGCAGGCCACTAAGTAATAGTGGTTGATCAAGATCAACACCAGC
The DNA here is from genome assembly GCA_916181665.1 of Avena sativa. Taxonomy (NCBI): domain Eukaryota; kingdom Viridiplantae; phylum Streptophyta; class Magnoliopsida; order Poales; family Poaceae; genus Avena; species Avena sativa. Next base: position 9,475,016 of record OV702300.1, on the reverse strand, counting down.
CAGCAGCTGTAACAACTCAACAAATCATAGGTTAACCACCAAAATCATGCTCTAGTATCTGTTCTTATTTTCTATAGTCAAGTAATGGAAGCAAAGAAGGGATTATTGGGTTAGTATTAAAATGTTTCCCTCATCAAAGATGAGGCATTATCAATATAGGAACCCAACTTAGGGAAATCAAGAACTAGTCTTGATTTCCATAGTATTGGCCAGAGGGATCAATTTTTAATCTAAGACAACAATAGTTTATGGATCATGTTGGGATCATCTGGATCAATGGATACATCAGGGACAAGTAGGCAACAAGGAAACATTGGATGATCCATATCAGGAAAGGGACAGAGGCAACCACCTTGATCCATTTATTCATTGGCAACAGTGCAACTAATCAATCCCTCTAACCAAGTTTAGTTCCTAAATAAAAAGGCAACTTTTGAAATTTTGAGTATTTCTTTATTGGTATTGTTTACCAACAAGAAATTTAGAAGCCACAAGTTTTAAAATGGCACAAGTAGAAGCTTATTAAGAAAAGCTACAACAGATCAGATGTGTAGCAGGCCAAGCACAACACTAGGGTATCTATCAACCTTAGGAAATTCAAATCATCTTTCCAGATCATTTGATCTAGGAATCATCTATATAGATATCAAGCAATTAAGTAGATAAAGAAATCTACTTTAAATCTTTTAATTCATAATTGCACAAGATCATGCCTTTGCATGATATGATCATCAATAGCTCATTCAAAACCACTAAGCATATCAGATCATGCATAATAGGAAACCAATATGCACACTCCAATGAAGGCACCACAGTGGTAGCTATTAAGCAAAAGCCTTGCTAAATGAGACAATCAAATCAGCCCAAATAAAAGAAAATCATCTTCCTAGCCAAAATCCTAGGAATCATTTATAATTATCTGACTATCATGTTGATTGTATATATATTTGGTCACTTCTTTCCTTACTAAGAATTCAAATCATTTTCCTAAGTATAAAACATTAGGAATCATTCTAAAAGAATCACTACCATATGGATCAACCATACATGATATACCATTCTATCTTGAAGCAACAATGGAATACCAAATCCTTAATCTAGCCTTTAAACTAGAACATCAGCTTTTCATCAAGTAGGATAATAAATCACTTTCTTAGATATTAAAAAATATCCAAGAATCATTCCATATTTTATAACAAAAGTAACTGAATCAAAGATTCAGGTGCACATTGCACACCCTCACATTTTGATTCAAGACAGCCCATAACAGGCTTGTTCCACAACAGCAGTAGCTCAAACAGATTTGTTCCACAGCAGCAGTAGCTCAAACAACACTATAAGACACTAGTATTAATCATTCCAATCCTACAGTATAGATGTCACCAAATAACATCTATTGGGAATAATTATTCATCCAAACAGCAGCATAGTACTCAGTAGCATCTTTTATGTTCCAATCAGAAACTATATCAACAGCATAGATCATTAATCCATAACAAGAACACTGCTAGTAAACCAACTCATAGTCATAAAATCACCATCTTAATTTTACACCTGACATGGTTCATTAGCACATGAGGAACATGGAACAACCAGTTATACTACCACCACTAGTAGTAGATGATCACAGCACAACTGCGGATCAACACCATCAACACGAAGGCTGGTCACAAAGGATTATCGTGTGTACCTGACGCCCATGGCACAACCACAACAGTGTGGCGAGGCAGAGCCCACGCGACCGAGGTGGCACACCACAAGGAAGGCTTCACCGTACACCACCACCTAACCAGCATCAACCTCACCACCAAGGCAGCATAGGGAGCACCCATGAGGGGCACATCATCCTACACCTTCTTAGGATGTTGACTACAGCGAGCGGTGGCGCCATGATCAATAGCGGTTAGGCCAACGCAAAGCTAGGGTTTCGGCCAGACGCGTGCGAGGCCATGATGGAGACCACTTGACAAGGAGAAGGGAAGAGGAGGTAGTGGTAGGCCAGCGCCAACCCATGGCAATAGCTGACGGCGTCAGTTTTGGCCGACGTTGGTCACGATAGCGACGGCGGAAGCGTGTGCGGGTGAGGCAGAGGAACGAGAGAAGGAGAGTGGGGATTGTGTCACGTGTGTGCAATAGAAGAGAGAGAGGAGGGAGATGGGTCGTGGTCTGGGTGACCAGAGCCAGTTTTAGTTGGGCCGAGCTGGCCCATTGCGGTGACCCAGCATACACCTGCATGTGTAGTACACTATAGTCATTGACATGACATCTAGAGAACACCGTTCCGTAAATATCACATCCCTCAGAGTGGTACAACCGAAACATTGCGGGTCCATACTACAAACATTCACATATTATTATTATTACAATACCAGAAGTTCAAGAATTCAAAAGGTTTCAACTTACAAACCAAAATATAAAGTGTGTCAGCGGAATTTAAAAGTAGCAACTCCAACTAGGAGTTGAGCTCAGCAGCTTATTTTATAGAGTTCATGCTGCTCGGATCCGTTGGTTACTACTAACTAGGGTACTTAGTTGGACTCGTTATCATCGACACCATATAGGATTTCGTAATCCACTGCTTCAACACCTCCTGACAGGTCAGGCTCTTCGTAGAACACATCTTCTTGATATTCAGCTACATACATTGGCATGTCTTCGGGATCCTCAGAGTCTAAGCAAGGGATCAAAGGAAAGGGTGAGTAACAGCGTTACCCAGCAAGTTCATTATATGCAAGGTGGGAAGTTTGATGCTCTAACTACCACCTCGGATTATAAATCCTTGGCACTATGCAATTTTTGTAAATCTTTCTTCAAAGATTGATTTTATTATGAAAATCTATGACCATAAGCCTTCACAGGTTGACCAGAACTTTCATGGAGTTCCTTTCCTGCCGCGTTCGTAGCTCCTTCCCAAAACAGGGAGTAACAAGTTACAATTCTTACACTCTGCAGAGGTGCGTTACCTTACCCATGAGAGATCAACTCCTTGTTGCACAACCGGGCATACTTTCCCGTCCACAATTCCATGATGTGGGACCCAGTAGTTGGTCCAAGCCAATCACTGCCCCCTTCGTGACCTCGCATGCCTCCTTGGTGTACACCATGCCCATATATTGAATTACGGCAATGGTTTGTACAAACCGTTAGATGCCAGAACTATCGTGGGACGATGAGGGTTCCCACCCATATGCTGCATATCCTCTACAAATTACCAATTAATATGCACGCTATGAGGATAACATCCACGACCTGCACATACGTCTTCATGCGAGAGGAAGAAGATACAGCTGACTTCTTTGTCCCATTCCAAATCTCATGGCTAACGCGTAATATACGGCGCTAGAATCACTGATGTCAGGGGTTATTAAGTCCCTAATTGATCATCATTATTGCAAATAGAACCCTAAGTTCTATTCCTCCATTATATCATCACTTAGGATGATATTTATGATTTCTTTATTTGTGAAAATACTATTTTCTTTCTTTGGGGTATATATGATAACACACAATTTGCAAATACTTTGATTAAGACTCTTCAAAGGATATGAGCAAGTGATGAACTTGCCTTGTGATTGCAAGGTAGTGAAGTCTGATGCTTGCACTGGACCTTGAGCTTCTATGTTTACAAAAACAACGTTATTGCCCGGTAAGGACAATATTTAAAGAAGCAAAATGATTATGCAAAAGTAATGTAATGCATTATTTAAATTTATATGTATTTTCCCCTCATTTATTTAATTTATAAAAAATCCTTTTAATAGTAAAGAATTTATAAATATTAATTTTCTTAATATTTATTGAATATTGTATTCTTTTATTTAATTTATTTGCATTTTATTTAATTAATAATTCCATTAAGAATTATCATTAAATACCAAAAATTTATATTAAATATTTGTTTAGTATTTTTTCTAAAATACTACAATATTAATATATAATGAAAGTGATTTTTATTTATTTTTATCATCTTTCAAGGATTTTGTAAAATTCCATAAGGAATATATATATTACAAAATTCTTAATAAAATTTATATATCTAAAATTTTATCTCTTAATTTATTTGGATAGTTTGGATTATTGTGAATCCAAAAATATTTTATCTATAATTTTTGGATTTTTATTTTATTTTCTAGAATTTATTTAAGTTCAGGGGCATTTTGGTCTTTTCCATTTATTAAAACAGGCTCTAACTGATCTGCGCTGGCTATTTGGGTTTATTGGGTCCTTTTGGCCCAGTAGGGCAAAGACAAAACAATACCCCGAAGGGGTATTGGCCCAACACTCGTTGTTCTCTCCCTCGAGCTCACCTCTCTCCTTCTCCTCCCCCGACCCCATAGTCAGTGATGATGTCGCTGGCGATTCGCGCCGCCGTGGACCTTCCTAGCCGCCGCCATGTATAGGATGAGGTTGTCGGCCCCGCTCTACCCTCCTATCCAATTGGATTTGGACCTGGAGCCCCCTGTGACCAGATCGATGCCTTCCCGAATCCTAGCATTTGGGGTTGGCGTTGATCTGATGCCGCCGCTACTGTTGTGTGCCGTGGAGATGCTCCTCGGCCCCAGGCGTGGCTATGGTCGCCGTCGTGGAATTGTGGGGGGTTGCAGCACCCCCTTGGGGGAGCTCCCCGTGCCGCCAAGGTCGTCGGCCCTTCTGCTTCCTCTTCTATCCTACAGCGAGGACCTTCGGTGAGTGGTTCCTCTCCCTCTCATGCTCTATGTGCTAGGCCCTCTCATGCTAGATGTTGATAGTGGCCTTCCTGGTTACTGTCCTTTCCTGATTAAGATGATTGGTTCTGTTTAGGGTTCAAATCCCTCTTTGGATTAAATATTTGATGAATTGAATCATGTGTTGATGATCCTTGAACCTGTTAAGTGGTGACTTGCTATGGAGTACTGCTGATGGTTAGCTATGGTGATGCTAGTGGTTTGTCAGATAATTCTATGGATTAATTTTTATATGATTCAAATGGTAAAGTTGCTTTAGAAGCAATACTTGGGAAATCCAGTGGTTTAATAACTCACCACTATCATTACTTGGTTAATGACAGTGGGTGTTGTGTGATGAAGTCACTGTCTTAGTATTGTTGGCTTAAGATTTCATATATAAATTGAGATCAAAATGATCTCCTACAGTGAAAATATGTATATGATTTTCCTGAGTATGATTCCTGTGATGTTAGGAAAATGATTTTTGTAGTTAGCTGTGGTGTAACTGTGAAGATTGGATGCTTAACCTGCTTAGTTTAGAACTATTCTTGTGACACCATCTTTGTATGGCACACAAGATTAGATTCTATTAACTGGTTTGGTCTTATTCAAGCTTTAACATTAGCTTGGCATTATAGATAAGTGGAATCCTCTTTCCTTTCATCCCTAGAACCAATGATGTTGGTCTGCGGTTTAGGGATTTAGACCTCTATCTTGTTGATTCACATGGATTGGTTCATTAGTGATACCAGTTACTATTTCTTGAATCACAGTTGCGGAAAGATGCTTGTAAGCTTGATAACTTATATAGATCCATAAGATTAAATCCTAAGGTGCTACTCTAATTGAAGAGATGTGCCTAGAGGTTTAGTTCTTTGCTATATTCATTCTTGAATTGAAATATAGCTTGATAGCTTAGATCAATGATGTTGTCCTGAGATCTAAGTTGGATCTTTATAGTTTTCCGATTGCTTTTAGTGTTTAAAGTTCAGTGATGGATTCACCCCACTTGGGTGCTTTCTAAGAATTTGAATAAAAGACAGATCATGTATGCTTGTCTAATGTTAGACAGATAGATCATGTGATGGTCTATTTACTCACCACTGTCACTTGATGTGGGGTTTCCTGTGGTTGATCTTGTAGTAGCTTGATCTGATGCTCTCCTGGTATTTCCAGCTCCTAGCTTGTCCTTGATCTAGCCTTCACATCCTGGTCCTGATGGCTTGATCTTGGTCTTGCTATCCACCTGATCCAACCCCTCCTTATGTCACCATTTTGGTGGTGTGATCCAAGGTTTTGATTGGTGTGATTTAGCTGGTGGCTGTTGTGCTTGGTGTGTAAGAACAATGGAATGGTGTGGGGATTGGCTTCCCACGGCTGTGTTGATGGTTTTGTTTGATTGTGCTGTTGTTGTGGTGCTGACAGCACACCCATGCAGTTTGGTGTGTGTGCTGCTTGTGTGCCTGCTGCACAGGTTGTGGATATGTTCTGAATTTCAGAGTTACTTTCATCAGGTTACCATTTACCTGGTTGGTGAAACTTGCCGCTCCTTGCTGTTTATTTGACTTATGGCTTGAATTTATGAAAGATTTATATTCTTTCATATTGGTGAAACTTGCCACTTAAAATACTCAACGATGAACCTTGATCAGTGCACTTCACTGTCAAGTCTGAGAGTAATATCCTTTTAACTTTAACTTTATTTCTTTTGTTTAAGTTTATTTTGCAGGTACCAGATTTGAAGATCAAGACCTTAGTTAGGTTTTTCTTTTTTATTTATAGAATATTCACTTGTAAAAACTCTCTGATTCAATTGTAATATTTAATTTATTCTTTTGTACTTTTTATTTTTTTATTCTTTTATAATAAAGATTATACTATTATCAATAAATAAATATTATTCTTTTATTTATTTACTATTGTAAAGATTGTTACTTATGTACATAAGTTACATTTGTGTAACTTCTTTACTGAATGAAGTTTTGGAATATTCATTTTATTGATTATCTTATTTTATTTAAAGTTTGAGTTATTATTGGTTAATTCTTAATTAAATCAAATATTCAAACAATATTCAAAATTCTTTTTAATTTTAATTAAAACACTCAAGTTTAAAATTAAATTTTTATTTCCCAAAACACTCTAATCCTCCCAGATCATATCAAAGTCTATAGCAATCATCCTTCAAGACTATACCTAAGCTCAAAGCATGAAAGAAACTTTGATCACTTTAGGTTTTTATTTGGCGAAAAATTTACCCACATTTTCACAGATGAATGCGTGCAATATCTCAAATTCCTAAATCTACCCTTTGTTAGTTCCTAAATGCTGGGATGTTACACCCATGTGCCCAACCAAACGGCCCAAGTTGTTTAAGATAAGAAATGAAGTAAAAATAAAACAAATGAATTACCAAAATAACGTGTAAACCTTTTTAACCATAGAAAATTATAGAAAAATCATAAAAATACATCTAATATGTTAAAATTATCATAAAAATAAGATCTATCTAATAAAAAATATAACTTTACTTATGTAAGTTAATAAAATGCAAATAAAGATTAAACACTATTAAATCTTAAGTGAAATTTTATAACATAAGAAAAACCCTTAAAAATAGATAAAAATCATTTTTTGTGTATAAAAATAAGTCTACTATTTTATAAAAAATACTAACTTCGAGTTTTACAAATAAAATATAAAGAAAATATTTAAAGACACTTATTTCTTTGAAGAAATTTATAAAAATAAAGATAATACTCAAAAATAAATAAAGTTCATTTTTAAGATCTTTAATAAGTATATTTTACTAGAAAAATACTATGTATATTATTCAAAAACATTTTAATAACATTAGATAATAAAACTCATTTACTTATTTTACTAAAATAAAATAACCACTTTGTTAATTCTTTTAATTTATTTACTAAAAAAGAAATAAACACATTTCTTAATAAAACACTAAAACCTTTAAATTTAATTACTAAGTATAAATCCATAATCATAATAAAACTTAAGTATAACTATTAACTTTTAAATACTCTTATTAAATCTTAAAATTTAAATAAAACTCCTTTTAAATAAATATTATATATCACTCATGTATAAAATGGTGAATAATCGTCATCACTTAACCACTCTTAAAATGATTCTAAACTCTAACAAATTTATAAAATCATCTAATTATGCTCCCATTAATAAGTTGCATGTTATCAAATTCATCTTTCACTTAAATTGAAAAAGGGATCATCCATAATCATATTGGTCAAAACCCTAAAACTAGATGATGTTCTAAAACTCACTACATCTTAAAATTCACTTCTATTTTTAAAGTTCACTTTGGTATAAACTGTCATAAACACCTCATTTGAAGTTTATTCATGTTTTTATAGTTAACATTGGTCACTTATTCCATCAATTAAAATATGATAACTCAACGTCATTCATAACCATCTCAAACTCTAATATAAAACCTTAACTAAACAGTAGTTTCTTCAAATGTTACTCTTTTTGCCACTTCAAATAACAAGTCTATAATAGTCGCTTCAACTCTTAACAACTCAACCCAAGGACTTTTATCCTAGTCACCAGATAACAATTAATCATAATCACATTACTTTATCCTTACTTGTATATTTTGGATTGTTACCATTTAAGTTCCTTATAGAGGTAAATTACTTATGAAATAAACTTATCTTAAAGAAGATACTCCCTCTATTCTTATGTACAAGGCCACAAACTCATATTCCAGATACCAAGAAAATATAACTAACTAATAAATAGCAAGATTAATTATATGGAAATACTCTCGTGTCCTGGTCTAATTAAATGAATTGCATGTGGTGCCTCTTTATATATGGTTGCATGCCATGTTTGCATTAATGAGCACCCTTTTACGATGTAGAAATCTAGTTAATTTTTCTCGATTAGTGTTTGTGGCCTTGTATAGATGAAAATTGTATTTTTGAGAGTGGCCTTGTATACAAGAACAGAGGGAGTACCTAAGATCAACTTATTTATAATGCTAAGGGTTTCACTTTGGGAATTATAAAATTGCATAGCATTATTTATGCATAATGGCATCTTGCTTCGTTAAACATTAGTCCTTACCAGACCAATGATGATGATTTCAGATATTGGATCTTCTATTGTCTCGAAGACCGTGAGTGCATAATCTTGCAATCACAAAAGGCAAGTTCACACGTGCTCATGTCCTTTGAATATTTTTTGTAAATTATTTTGCAAATCTAGTGTTGTCATTACCTGCATTTAAAAAAGGGTTCGAAAACACTATTTTCATAATAATATGATTATAGGTTATTTACCATGAGATAATCACCTTCTATGGAAGTTCTGGTGGTAAAGAAACATATTATCTAGGACTTAACAACCAATGTCGCCAGTGATTCTTGCGTCGTATATTACGCGTTAACCATGAGATTTGGAATGGGACGGAGAAGTCAGCTGGATCGGCTTCCTTTCGCATGCCAACGGATGACCGGGCCGTTGTTGCAACTCCTCTTGTAGAGGGTTAGCAGGTTATGGCTGGGATCCCTTAACGTCCCACGGCTTCTGGTATCTATGAGGGTTGTACACCTTAGGCTGATAATGGAAACAAGTTTTATCCTAGGCCTGATGTGCAATCCGTCGGGTATGCGGGGCCGTGGAGAAGGACAGTGATTGGCTTGGATCTTAGTCTGGGCCTCACACCGAGAAAGTGTGAACGATCCTATAACTCGGATGTGCAACAAAGCTAAGATCTCTTATGGGTAAAGCAACGCACCTCTGTAGAGTGTAAGAACTGTAACTTGTTAATCCTTGTTCCAGGAAGGAGCTACGAACACGGCAGGAAAGGAACTCCATGAAAGTTCTAGTAAACCTATGAAGGCTGAGGGACATAGATTTTCGGAATAAAAGCAACCTTTGAAGAAATGTTTTCGAAAACTTGCATTACCTACGACTTATGGTCTGTGGCTGTAGATAGTGCATCAAACACTTCTCTTTAGTGAACTTGCTGAGTACGCTCATACTCAACCGTATCTTCTTAACCCTTCCTAGATCTCGGAGAAACCAATGGTGTTTCGAGGAAATAAGTTACTTGAAGAGTTGAAGATATCTGATGGAGATCAACGGAGTCGAAGACCTTACCGGAAGCTATTGAAGTCAAGATGAAGCGTAGAATATAAATAAAACTCCTAAATCTAAAACCTACTTCCGTAGAACAATACTATAGTAGTACTTTCAAGCCTTATACATATACTAATAGTAGTACTTCTAAAGTAAACTTCGAGTGGATCTTTATGGTTATTTCTCTATAATATTCCTCACTGTTTGAGGAAGTTCTCTGGATCTTTTGTAATATGTTATATGTAATTTGAATTAATGTCTTGGACCCGCGATGTTTCTATTGTACCACTCTGAGGGATATAATGCGAATGGAACGGTGTTCCATTGGTGTTATGCCAACAACTATAGTGTACTACATCATGCAGTGGTATGTTGGGTCACCGCAGTTGGTATCAGAGCATATGCTTTGACCTTATGTTAGAAACCTAGTAAATGGGTAGAACCTGTAGGTTGGATAGTGACTATATGAAGCCATCTTATCTACACCATATTTCCTTATACGAGTGATGGATATTCACTTGAGAATAACCTTGTCACACCTTAGTGGAATTTTTAGGTTATTTTTCTTATAGAATGGTTACTTATCTACTATTTGTATTAGGAATTACCTAACCAGTATTTCTTAAGTAGAAAATATATCTTCTACTAGACTATTATATACTATGACTAAACTAGAGTAGTATATCACCAAGTCAGAGTACCTCATAAGGGAGTAGTTAATCATGGCGTTATCTTACTAAGAGAAGCCATGAAATGAAGTAAAACTTTGTTATTATCTTTATACTAGTGGTAAATACCAGGGGAGTATGCCCCAAAACCTTAAACAACATGTTACTGTAGGGATAGTAACTGATGTTTGGTTTAACTAAAAGCTATTACAAGAAGTATAGAATCTTATCGAGAGTAACAAATAGGGTTATGCTTATCTAACCCCATGTGATATGCCAAATCCATAGTGGCATGAATAAAAAGGCAGTGTTCTTGTAGTACAAGTAGATCTATATAGGTTATTAAACTGGTTAAAACTTGAGAATTATTTTTTGTTATAATAAATATGCTTAGATAATTTAAGATTAGAAACAAAGGGTAGAAATGTGAGGATGATGTTTAGTATATAACTCCAAGGATAATTATGTTATAACCAGTTATAGAGTGATTTAACCAACTATCACTAGAGTCGGATCAAATTTTGCCAAAAGTATCCCTTTGCAAATGGGCAAATGGTGTAATTTCGGAGGCAAAGAACATTATGAGCCATGCAAATAGTATATAACGGTAGAAGTCCATACACTAAGAGGTATAAAAAATTGTGGTGTATAACATCAAAGCCTAAGTACAAGAGATGTTTCACTCGAAATATTGTTTCTACAGTCTTTTGATGTATGTTTGCTAGAGGTAATATTTGGATTTGATGGATTTTATTGGATTTTATTGCGTGACTAGGTCCGTGCATGAAGTTTGAACTTTATGGGCATATGCATGATGTTACATGGAGTCCTTACTTGATGTACAGGTCTAGAAGGGAAAATGGGTTCGCGTGAGGGATAGGCGAATTATCATTTTAATGTTGGAAAGATGAAGGCTCATGAGTTGTTGGAGATACAACAAAATAAGGCTAACAACACAATTCTGAAGGGAGGATCAAATCAAAGGCCGTATTTAACCACCAATGAAGAGGTTCTTCAGTATATGAGGAGTATGGAAGAAGGAACAAAGGTTGAAATAGAGAGGCAGAACTAGTTTTACTAGGAGATATTAAAGGTTATGCAAGAGACTCAATTAAAGGAAGTACATCCAAGGGTTAAACTGGTGGAATTTTTAGAAACCAAACCTTGGAGTTTTTCCATGGTTGAAGAACCTGTGGAGGCGGAGAATTGGTTAATGGATACATCCCGTAAGCTTAAAAGTGTGGGATTCAAGGATGAAGAAAAGGTGCGCTACGCAACTTATCTATTGACAGGAACCGCATCCACGTGTTGGGAGAAGTCCAAGTTTGTGATCCCGGAAGGAGGTGTCCATACCTTGGATCAGTTCAAAAAGAAGTTTTGAGAAGAATTTGTTCATCGGAACAATGGGAAAAGGAAGGATAATGAAGCCTTAGAGAAAAACAATCTTCCAGTCATGAAACATGTACAAGAGTTTAACCGTTTATCCAAGTACATTAGTGAGAAAGTAAACAGGGAGGCGAAACGATAAAGGAAGTTCATGAAAGGACTACAAGCAGTTATGAAGATGCAGCTCAGGATTGTGCATGCAAAGGAGTTCCAGGAATTGGTGGATAGTGCACATATATCAGAAGATGATGAGATTGTTGCACCTAAAGGAAAGAAAAAGAGAATTCAAGAACAGACCACAATAGGTCAGGTCCGAGGACATATGACAAAGAATTGTTCGGATCCACATATGACATACAAAACCAAGAAAATATGCCACAACTGTGGAATTCGGGGCCACGTTTTAAAGGAGTGCCCAAAACCTAAGATAGTATGTTACCAATGTGGAGAACCAGGACACATGAAAAAGAACTGCTTAAAACCGTAGTTACCTCATGGATCAACAGCAGGAGTAATAGAACCAATAATGGAGTTATCATCTAATCAAAATATTTATCCTAATCCAATTGGATAAAGGAATGTAGGAGCATTTCGGGGGGAATGTAACAAGTATGGAATCCTAGAACACAAGAAATCATGTTGTCCGGATCATCAGGAGGATTATGGAACATTAGTGGGAGGAGACACAACATCCACCAAATTACCATAAAAAGAAGGTGTAGGTGAAGAAGGTACATCTTCAGGAAAACTGAAGCATGAAACCATAAATGAATTCAATAACAGTGGGAACCACAATAAAGCAAGTGGTAAGTCAAGGCATTATTAATGATATAAGTTACCTTATACATGCATTTAAGGAGTTAGAGAATTTGCACCGCTATTTCTCAAATATGTGGGTGTACCATCTGTTTTTCCTAAGATTATTAGAACATCTAAAGGGGGAGAGTGAATAATGAACCATCGAGAGTTGATATCCGGAGTAAGGTTTAGGAGTAAATCAAAACATTCTTAAAAAGTAAACTATAAGGACTAAGTATACCATAAATAGATTAATATTGGAGTCAAGCTATATTTGGCCAAATTATAAACCAGAATCTTACATTAAGGAGACTTTCTAAAAACATTGGCACGTCTTCCGGATCCTCAGAGTCTAAGCAAGGGATTGAAGGAAAGGATGAGTAACAGCGTTACCCAGCAAGTTCATTATATGCAAGGTGGGAAGTTTGATTCTCTATCTACCACCTCGGATTATAAGTCCTTGGCACTATGCAGATTTTGTAAATCTTTCTTCAAAGATTTATTTTATTATGAAAATCTATGACCATCAGCCTTCACGGGTTGACCAGAACATTCATGGAATTCCTTTCCTGCCACGTTCGTAGCTCCTTCCCGGAACAGGGAGTAACAAGTTACAACTCTTACACTCTGCAGAGGTGCGTTACTTTACCCATGAGAGATCAACTCCTTGTTGCACAACCGGGTGTACTTTCCCGTCCACAATTCCATGATGTGGGGCCCAGTAGTTGGTCCAAGCCAATCACTGACCCCTTCACGACCTCGCATGCCTCCTTGGTGAACACCATGCCCACATAATGAATTACGGCAATGGTTTGTATAAACCGTTAGATGCCAGAACTATCATGGGACGATGAGGGTTCCCACCCATATGCTGCATATCCTCTACGAATTACCAATTAATATGCACACTACGAGGATAACATCCACGACTTGCACATTCGGCTTCATGCGAGAGGAAGAAGATACAGTTGACTTCTCTGTCCCATTCCAAATCTCATGGCTGACGCATAATATACGTCGCTAGAATCACTGATGTCAGGGGTTATTAAGTCCCTAATTGATCATCATTGTTGCAAATAGAACCCTAAGTTATATTCCTCCATTATATCATCATTTAGGATGATATTTATGATTTCTTTATTTGTGAAAATACTATTTTCTTTCTTTGGAGTATATATGATAACACACAATTTGCAAATACTTTGATTAAGACTCTTCAAAGGATATGAGCAAGAGATGAACTTGCCTTGTGATTGCAAGGTAGTGAAGTCTGATGCTTGCACTGGACCTTGAGCTTCTATGTTTACAAAAACATCATTATTGCATGGTAAGGACAATATTTAAAGAAGCAAAATGATTATGCAAAAGTAATGTAATGCATTATTTAACTTTATATGTATTTTCCCCTCATTTATTTAATTTATAAAAAAAAAATTTAATAGTAAAGAATTTATAAATATTAATTTTCTTAATATTTATTGAATATTGTATTCTTTTATTTAATTTATTTGTATTTTATTTAATTAATAATTCCATTAAGAATTATCACTAAATACCAAAAATTGATATTAAATATTTGTTTAGTATTTTTTCTAAAATACTATATTAATATATAATGAAAGTGATTTTTATTTATTTTTATCATCTTTCAAGGATTTTGTAAAATTCCATAAGGAATATATATATTACAAAATTCTTAATAAAATTTATATATATAAAATTTTATCGCTTAATTTATTTGGATAGTTTGGATTATTGTGAATCCAAAAATATTTTGTTTATAATTTTTGGATATTTATTTTATTTTCTAGAATTTATTTAAGTTTAGGGGCATTTTGGTCTTTTTCCATTTATTAAAACAGGCTCTAAATGATCTGGGCTAGCTATTTGGGTTTATTGGGCCCTTATGGCCTAGTAGGGCAAAGAAAAAACAATACCCCGAAGGGGTATTGGCCCAACCTAGCCCAACACTCGTTGTTCTCTCCCTCGAGCTCACCTCTCTCCTTCTCCTCCTCCGACCCCGTGGTTAGTGATGCTGTCGCCGGCAATTCGTGTCGTCGTGGACCTTCCTGGCCGCCGTCGTGTACAGGATGAGGTTGTCGGCCCCGCTCTACCCTCCTGTGCAATTGGATTTGGACCTGGAGCCCCTGTGACCAGATCGATGCTGTCCCGAATCCTAGTGCATGGGGTTGGCGTTGATCTGACGCCGCCGCTGCTGTCGTGTGCCGTGGAGATGCTCCTCGCCCCCAGGCGTGGCTATGGTTGCCGTCTTGGCGTTGTGTGGGTTGCAGCGCCCCCTTGGGGGTGCTCCCCGTGTCGCCATGGTCGTCGGCCCCTCTTCTTCCTCTTCTATCCTACAGCGAGGACCTTCGATGAGTGGTTCCTCTCCCTCTCATGCTCTCTGTGTTATGCCCTCTCATGCTAGATGTTGATAGTGGCCTTCCTAGTTACTGTCATTTCCTGATTAAGATGATTGGTTCTGTTTAGGGTTCAAATCCCTCTGTGGATTAAATATTTGATGAATTGAATCATGTGTTGATGATCCTTGAACATGTTAAGTGGTGACTTGCTGTGGAGTACTGCTGATGGTTAGTTGTGGTGATGCTAGTGGTTTGTCAGATGATTCTATGGATTAATTTTATATAATTCAAATGGTAAAGTTGCTTTAGAAGCAATACTTGGGAAATCAAGTGGTTTAATAACTCACCATTGTCATTACTTGGTTAATGACAGTGGGTGTTGTGTGATGAAGTCACTTTCTTAGTACTGTTGGCTTAAAATTTCATATATAAATTGAGATCAAAATGATCTCCTACATTGAAAATATGTATAAGATTTTCCTAAGTATGATTCCTGTGATGTCAGGAAAATGATTTTTGTAGTTAGCTGTGGAGTAACTGTGAAGATTGGATGCTTAACTTGCTTAGTTTAGAACTATTCTTGTGACACCATCTTTGTATGGCACACAAGATTAGATTCTATTACTTGGTTTGGTCTTATTCAAGCTTTAACATTAGCTTGGCATTATAGATAAGTGGAATCCTATTTCCTTGCATCCCTAGAACCAATGATGTTGGTCTGAGGTTTAGGGATTTAGACCTCTATCTTGTTGATTCACATGGATTGGTTCTGGTAGTGATACCAGTTACTATTTCTTGAATCACAGTTGGGGAAAGATGCTTGTAAGCTTGATAACTTATATAGATCCATAAGATTAAATCCTAAGGTGCTACTCTAATTGAAGAGATGTGCCTGGAGGTTTAGTTCTTGGCTATATTCATTCTTGAATTGAAATATAGCTTGATAGCTTAGATCAATGATGTTGTCCTGAGATCTAAGTTGGATCTTTATAGTTTTCCGATTGCTTTTACTGTTTAAAGTTCTATGATGGATTCACCCCACTTGGATGCTTTCTGAGAATTTTAATAAAAGACAGATCATGTATGTTTGTCTAATCTTAGACAGATAGATCATGTGATGGTCTATTTACTCATCACTGTCACTTGATGTGGGGTTTCCTGTGGTTGATCTTGTAGTAGCTTGATCTGATGCTCTCCTGGTATTTCCAGCTCCTAGCTTGTCCTTGATCTAGCCCTTCACATCCTGGTCCTGATGGCTTGATCTTGGTCTTGCTATCCACCTGATCCACCCCCTCCTTATGTCACCATTTTGGTGGTGTGATCCAAGGTTTTGATTGGTGTGATTTAGCTGGTGACTGTTATGCTTGGTGTGTAAGAACAATGGAATGGTGTGGGGATTGGCTTCCCACGGCTGTGTTGATGGTTTTGTTTGATTGTGCTGTTGTTGTGGTGCTGACAGCACACCCATGCAGTTTGGTGTGTGTGCTGCTTGTGTGCCTGCTGCATAGGTTGTGGATATGTTCTGAATTTCAGAATTACTTTCATCAGGTTACCATTTACCAGGTTGGTGAAACTTGCTCCTCCTTGCTGTTTATTTGAATTATGGATTAAATTTATGAAAGATATATATTCTTTCATATTGGTGAAACTTGCCCCTTAAAATACTCAATGATGAACCTTGATCAGTGCTTCTGAGAGTAATATCCTTTTAACTTTAACTTTCTTTCTTTTGTTTATGTTTATTTTGCAGGTACCAGATTTGAAGATCAAGACCTTAGTTAGGTTTTTATTTTTTACTTATAGAATATTCACTTGTAAAAACTCTCTGATTCAATTGTAATCTTTAATTTATTCTTTTGTACTTTTTATTTTTTTATTCTTTTGTAATAAATATTGTACTATTATTAATAAAGAAATATTATTCTTTTATTTATTTACTATTGTAAAGATTGTTACTTATGTACATAAGTTACGTTTGTGTAACTTCTTTACTGAATGAAGTTTTGGAATATTCATTTTATTGATTATCTTCTTTTATTTAAAGTTTGAGTTATTATTGGTTAATTCTTAATTAAATCAAATACTCAAACAATATTCAAAATTCTTTTTAATTTTAATTCAAACACTCAAGTTTAAAATAAAAAATTTATTTCCCAAAACACTCTAATCCACAAAGATCATATCAAAGTCTATAGCAATCATCCTTCAAGACTATACCTAAGCTCAAAGCATGAAAGAAACTTTGATCACTTTAGGTTTTTATTTGACGAAAAATTTACCCACATTTTCACAGATGAATGCGTGCAATATCTCAAATTCCTAAATCTACCCTTTGTTAGTTCCTAAATGCTGGGATGTTACACCCATGTGCCCAACCAAACGGCCCAAGTTGTTTAAGATAAGAAATGAAGTAAAAATAAAACAAATGAATTACCAAAATAACGTGTAATCCTTTTTAACAATAGAAAATTATAGCAAAATCATAAAAATACATCTAATATGTTAAAATTATCATAAAAATAAGATCTATCTAATAAAAAATATAACTTTACTTATGTAAGTTAATAAAATGCAAATAAAGATTAAACACTATTAAATATTAAGTGAAATTTTATAACATAAGAAAAACCCTTAAAAATAGATAAAAATCATTTTTGTGTATAAAAATAAGTCTACTATTTTATAAAAAATACTAACTTAGAGTTTTACAAATAAAATATAAAGCAAATATTTAAAGACACTTAATTCTTTGAAGAATTTTATAAAGATAAAGATAATACTTAAAAATAAATAAAGTTCATTTTTAAGATCTTTAATAAGTATATTTTACTAGAAAAATACTATGTATATTATTCAAAAACATTTTAATAACATTAGATAATAAAACTCATTTACTTATTTTACTAAAATAAAATAACCACTTTGTTAATTCTTTTAATTTATTTACTAAAAAAGAAAAATCACATTTCTTAATAAAACACTAAAACCTTTAAATTTAATTACTAAGTATAAATCCATAATCATAATAAAACTTAAGTATAACTATTAACTTTTAAATACTCTTATTAAATCTTAAAATTTAAATAAAACTCCTTCTAAATAAATATTATATATCACTCATGTATAAAATGGTGAATAATCTTCATCTCTTAACCACTCTTAAAATGATTCTAAACTCTAACAAAATTATAAAATCATCTAATTATGCTCCCATTAGTAAGTTGCATGTTATCAAATTCATCTTTCACTTAAATTGAAAAAGGGATCATCCATAATCATATTGGTCAAAACCCTAAAACTAGATGATGTTCTAAAACTCACTACATCTTAAAATTCACTTCTATTTTTAAAGTTCACTTTGGTCTAAACTGTCATAAACACCTCATTTGAAGTTTATTCATGTTTTTATAGTTAACTTTGGTCACTTATACCATCAATTAAAATATGATAACTCAACGTCATTCGTAACCATCTCAAACTCTAATATAAAAGCTTAACTAAATAGTAGTTTCTTCAAATGTTATTCTTTTTGCCACTTCAAACAAACAAGTCTATAATAGTCGCTTCAACTCTTAACAACTCAACCCAAGGACTTTTATCCTAGTCACCAGATAACAATTAATCATAATCACATTACTTTATCCTTACTTGTATATTTTGGATTGTTAACATTTAAGTTCCTTATAGAGGTAAATTACTTATGAAATAAACTTAAAAATAAACCCAATCTTAAAAAAGATACCTAAGATCAACTTATTTATAATGCTAAGGGTTTCACTTTGGGAATTATAAAATTGCATAGCATTATTTATGCATAATGGCATCTTGCTTCGTTAAACATTAGTCCTTACCGGACCAATGGTGATGATTTCAGATATTGGGTCTTCTATTGTCTCGAACACCGTGAGTGCATAATATTGCAATCACAAAAGGCAAGTTCACACTTGCTCACATCCTTTGCAAATATAGTGTTGTCATTACCTGCATTTAAAAAAGGGTTAGAAAACACTATTTTCATAATAATATGATTATAGGTTATTTACCATGAGGTAATAACCTTCTATGGAAGTTCCGGTGGTAAAAGAACATATTATATAGGACTTAACAACCAATGTCGCCAGTGATTCTTGCGCCGTATATTACGCGTTAACCATGAGATTTGGAATGGGATGGAGAAGTCAGCTGGATCGGCTCCCTTTCGCATGCCAACGGATGACCGGGTCGTTGTTGCAACTCCTCTTATAGAGGGTTAGCAGGTTATGGGTGGGATCCCTCAACGTCCCACGGCTTCTGGTATCTATGAGGGTTGTACACCTTAGGCTGATAATGGAAACAAGTTTTATCCTAGGCCTGATGTGCAATCCATCGTGTATGCCGGGTCACGGAGAAGGACAGTGATTAGCTTGGATCATAGTACGGGCCTCACACCAAGGAAGTGTGAACGATCCTATAATTCGGATTTGCAACAAAGCTAAGATCTCTTATGGGTAAAGCAACGCACCTCTGCAAAGTGTAAGAACTGTAACTTGTTACTCCCTATTCCGGTAAGGAGCTACGAACATGGCAGGAAAGGAACTCCATGAAAGTTCTGGTAAACCTGTGAAGGCTGACGGACATAGCTTTTCAGAATAAAAGCAACCTTTAAAGAAATGTTTTCGAAAACTTGCATTGCCTAAGACTTATGGTCTGTGGCTGTAGATAGTGCATCAAACACTTCTCTTTAGTGAACTTGCTGAGTACGCTCGTACTCAACCGTATCTTCTTAACCCTTGCTAGATCTCAGAGAAACCAATGGCGTTCCCAAGAAATAAGTTACTTGAATAGTTGAAGATATATGATGAAGATCAACGGAGTTGAAGACCTTAGCGGAAGCTATCAAAGTCAAGCTAAAGCGTAGAATATAAATAAAACTCCTAGAATCTAAAACCTACTTCCGTAGAACAATACTATAGTAGTACTTTCAAGCCTTATACATATACTAATAGTAGTACTTCTAAAGTAAACTCCGAGTGGATCTTTCTGGTTCTTTCTCTATAATATTCCTCACTATTCGAGGAAGTTCTCTGGATCTTTTGTAATATGTTATATGTAATTTAAAGTAATGTCTTGGACCTGCGATGTTTCTGTTGTACCACTCTGAGGGATATAATGCGAATGGAACGGTGTTCCATTGGTGTTATGCCAATGACTATAGAGTACTACATCATGAAGTGGTATGCTGGGTCACCGCACTATCCCATATCAAAATGACAAGGCAACAGACAATGAGCATCTCAACGATCTTTTTATTTGCTATTTTCATAGGTTTTTATTGAGGATGCTTCACAGATTGTTCACTATGGTTATGCTGCAAGTTTCCACCATGATTAGGCATGGCTTAGGCTCACATATGCAATACTCCATGAACTTACAAGCTCCCCTTTTATTTCACACAGTCGACATCCATAAACAAAATATCATGATATCAACTAGGTAATTTGTACAGGTGTTGAAAGCGTCACCCGTGATAGCATCGGTCTGCTAATTCCCAACTTATAAGTGTAAGCATATAACAACATAGATGACATAATGGTTCAAGTTTATTAGGTGCAAGAAGTAAAGTGTGCCATCAAGTTTGTGAGAGCTTTAATCACTAATTTTCTCATAACAAGTTTAATTTATAAGATAGATTAAAACATGAATATACTTGGAATGGTGTAACACACCATGCATAGGAATTTATAGTGGACTCTTTGGAATAATGGTTTCTTGGGAGTTGGATGCATGAGTAGAGCTTACTCAGTACAAGTGGAGGCTAGCAAAAGACTGGGAGCGACCAACTAAGAGAGCAATAATGGCCATAATCATGCAGAGCGACAAAATACTATAAACTAAAGCATAAAGTGGTATCACAAGTCAAAAACTAAATGATCATAGAGGCTAAGGTGACTGGTTCATAGTCTTAACATGGTGTAAGCATGTGCCAAGTCAACCCAAACAAAGCATCAAAGGAGAACACCACAATATTATGCTTTTGTATGCTAAAACAACGCATGATTCTTTCAAGGCACATTAAGAAATCTCAATTGTTTGGAACAAGTCATGTTACAGAAATAATCACTAATCTTAAGGTCAAAGCAACATCTAGCATGACATGATAAAGTCTAAGGCACAGTCAAAGCAAGCTCCCTTTTGTACCACTTAAGCATGAAACTTTCCTACTCTTCTCCAACACCAATCAACTTATTTGAAACAAAATAGCGAATGCGGGGGTCCAACTAATTTGTTCAGCAAACCAAATAAAAGAAAACTAAAAACAAAAACTAAGACGCTCCAAGAACAACACAACAGTACATGAAACAATAAAAATGAAGTGTCTAGAAAGAGACATGAGATTTTTTATTAATGAAGAAAGGGATGTCTTGGGCATCCCCAAGCTTTGACGCTTGTACCTCTTTAATATTTATTGGGGTGACACGGGGTGGCATCCCCAAGCTTGATATTTTGTCCATTCTTCATCTCATCACATCGTTCTTTCCCTACACTTGAAAATTTCCTTCATACAAAAACTTCACACAATTCCTCATTAGCAACATTAGTGTATTCAAGATAATAAGCCTTTGGGTTTAGTTTCAACACAAGTAAAACTTCCATTAGAACACAAGATAATGTAGCAATTCCTTTTAAAATCTCAAGTGATCAAAGAGAACTCAAAAAGAAACCGATAAGAGGCAAATGCAAATAATGGCAGAAATCTGTCAAAATAGACCATCAGGTAAAAACCGTTTTTTTCGAAGACCTTCTGTTGCTCAAATAGAAAAGTGTTGAACTAATAAAAGTTATATAACAACCTGGGGCATATGCTTAGAAAATTACAGCTCAATCCGACGTACAGGGTTTTCACGAATTTTTACAGTGAAGTACAAAAATCTTTTTCGGGACAGCAACTTCCCCAAATCTTACTTCTCTCTCATTAGAGGTTATTATTGGAACGAAAACCACACAAAAAGGATAAGGAAAGGTTATTACAGAAGTAATAACTTTCAAGACTCGACAAAAGAAAAAACAACTGAAATTTGGGTTATCTCCCAATTAGTACTTTTCTTTAACGCCTTTAAGTTAGGCATAGGAAGCAAGAATCAAGTATTTTCGAATGAAGAAGCATTAACATCAAATTTTGCTTTAATAGGAGGAGCAAAAGGTATCTTCTCTCTCTTTTTAGGGAAGTGTTCTATACCTTTCTTGAGTGGAAATTGATATTTAATGGTGCCTTCCTTCATATCAATAATGGCACCAACAGTTCTAAGAAAAGTCTTCCCAAAATAATAGGACAAGAAGCATTGCATTCAACATCCAAAACATAGAAATCAATAGGGACAAATTCATTGTTAACCATAATAAGAACATCATTAATACTCCCCATAAGTTTCTTTTTGGAATTATCATCAAGTTGGACATCAAAATAGCAATCTTCCAAAGGTAGCAAATCAAGCATTTCATAAATCTTTCTAGACATAATAGAGACACTAGAACCAAGGTCACATAAAGCTTTGAGATCAAAATCATTC
Organism: Avena sativa; assembly: GCA_916181665.1. Classification (NCBI taxonomy): domain Eukaryota; kingdom Viridiplantae; phylum Streptophyta; class Magnoliopsida; order Poales; family Poaceae; genus Avena; species Avena sativa. Next base: position 9,452,424 of record OV702300.1, on the reverse strand, counting down.
ACTTTCATATTAATGATGGGTTCCCAACCATCTTCTAATTTCCTAGGAATAGAAGCTTTATGTTTCATTTTTCTTCTTTAATTGTAATGAGAGCATCTGTAATGTGTTTTGCAAAAGCCATATTCATAGCACTAGCATTAGGACTTATAGCAAGCTTTTGTAGGAACACAATTACTTCAGAAGTATTGCAACCATCAAGATCAAAATCAAACTTAGCATCCAAGGTAGTAGAACTATTGTTTCCCATATTTTGAAAAAATTCAGCATTTTTATTGGGTTTAGGCATTGTTGTAAAAGGAGTGGGGACTTATTGTGATTTGCTAGAATCAACATTGGTGGTGGTAATAGTACAAATACTATTATTTCTAGCAATTTCATCTTCTCTTGCCCACTTAGCATGCAATTTATCTAACAGTCTAACATTTTCATCAATTCTAACTTTTATGGCATTAGTAGCAGCAAAGGGATTTTCCATGGTTTCAGGTTTAGCAGACATTTTATTAATCAAAGAAGATTGTGCTTCAGACAAAGATGAAATATTTTTTCAGCATTCAAAATTTTGGATTGTAAACCAGGAATTTCCCTATTCAAATTCTCAAGTTGATGACTAATATTTTTCAAAATAGTAGATTGTTCCTCCATGGTTTTAGTGAATAATTTATTCTACTAATATTGCATTTGCATGAAGATTTTAGTGGATATTTCAACTTCCAGAATCCTATCTTCACTAGGCATTCCAGATTTACCATGATAAGTATTGCTATTATTAGGAGGATATGGCCTATAATTATTATTACCATAAGCATTGTTGCCAAAATTATTATTTCTAATGAAGTGCACATCAACTTTCTCTTGTTGAGCAACCATAGAGGCTAAAGGAACATTATTTGGATCAATATGAGCTTTTCCATTAACAAGCATAGACATAATGACATCAATTTTATCACTCAAGGAGGAGGTTTCTTCAACAGAATTTACCTTCTTACCTTGTGGAGCTCTCTTAGTGTGTCATTCATAATAGTTAACCATCATATTATCAAGGATTGTTTTTGCAGCACCCAAAGTAATGGTCATAAAGGTACTTCCAGCAGCAGAATCCAACAGATTTCTTGAAGAAAATTCAGTTCTGCATAAAAAGTTTGGATAATCATCCAAGCAGTCAGTCCATGAGTGGGACAATTCTTTACCAAAGATTTCATTCCTTCCCAAGCTTGAGCAACATGTTTGTTATCAAGTTGTTTAAATTTCATTATTTAACTTCTCATAGATATAATCTTAGCAGGAGGATAGTATTTTCCAATAAAAACATCTTTGCATTTAATCCAAGAATCGATACTATTTCTGGGCAAGGATAGCAACCATTCTTTAGCTTTTCCTCTCAAAGATAAAGGAAACAATTTGAGCTTAATAATATCTCCATCTACATCCTTATATTTTTGCACCTCACAAAGTTCAACAAAATTATTAAGGTGAGCAGCAACATCATTAGAACTAGCACCAGAAAATTGCTCTTTCATAACAAGATTCAGTAAAGCAGGTTTAATTTCATAAAAAGTAGCATCAGGAGCATGTGGAGCAATAGGTGTGCAAAGGAAATCATTGTTATTGGTGCTAGTGAAGTCACACAACTTGGTGTTTTTAGAAGTGTTCATTTTTTGCAAAAGTGAAGCAAGCCAATAGAAGTAGTAACTAATATTTTTGTGTTTTTGATAAGAAAAGGCAAACCAAACAAAACTAAAAAAAATGTAAATTTTTTGATAGAAAGAAACAAGTAAAACAAAGCAAATAAACTAAGTAAAACAAAAACAAAGTAAAGAGATTGGTTGTGAGAGACCCCCCTTGCGAGAATCTTCTTTCTCCCTGAAAGGTGACTGACGAGGAGGAAGAGATTGAAGCTGTCCTTAACTCCCCGGCAACGGCACCAGAAAATCTTGATGTGGCTCGGTTGACGTAGAGTCTGTTGGGAGACCCCAAGAGCAAGGTGTGATGAGCACAGTAGCAAGTTTTCCCTCAGTTATGAAACCAAGGTTATCGAACCAGTAGGAGTAAGGAAACAACTCCAAGGTGTTGCTAACAACTTGGAACCTGCACAACACAAACTCAAAACTTTGCCCCAACTTATAGTAAGGTTGTCAATCTCACCGGTTTGCTGAAAACAAAGGATTAAACGTATAGTGTGGAAGATAGTAATTGCTTGTAGAAAGTAAACAATAACAGTAGATGATGTATCAATGATAAAGGAATGGATCGGGGTCCACAATTCACTAGAGGTGTTCTCCTTAAGATAGATAGCATGTTGGGTGAACAAATTACAGCGGGGCAATTGACAGATTGAGAAAGCATAACAATGCATATACTAGACATCTTGACTCCTATGGGATTTGATTGGCATTACAACATAATACATAGACAGTAATCCAACTGCATCTATGACTAATAATCCACCTTCAAGTTATCATCCGAACACCTTCTAGTATTAAGTTGCAAGCAACTGATAATTGCATTAAGCAATGTGTGTAAAGTAAATAATACAATTGCCCCATGGACTTGTTTTCTCCCTAATAGCAACAACATATCTACAACCTTAGATATTTCTGTCACTTCCCCAGATTACTAGAGGCATGAACCTACTATCGAGAATAAATACTCCCTCTTAAAGTTGCAAGCATCTACTTGGCCAATATAGCTACTAACAACGGAGAGCATGCAAGATCACAAATAACAAAGACATGATAGAATCAATAATCAACCTGACATAGTATCTCAATATCCATCGGATCCCCGCAAACACAACATGTATGATTACAAATTGATGATCTTGATCATGAACGGAGCTCACAAGATCTAAACATGATAGCACAAAGGAGGAGAAACAACCATCTAGCTACTGTATGGACCCATAGTCCAAGGGTGAACTACTCACGCATCACTCCGGAGGCTGGCATGGTGATGAAGAAGGCCGCCGGGATGATCTCTCCCCTTCGGCATGGTGCCGAGAAGAGCTTCAGATCCCCCGCGATCTAGGGACAATGGTGGCGGCAGCTACCGACTGTTTCGTGGAGATTTGATCGGGTCCTTAGGGTTTCTATATCGGGGTGCTTTTATAGGCGAAAGGGCAAGGTCGGTGGGCGTCCGAGGGGCCCACACCTAGGGCTCCCCCCCCCCCTAGGCCGCGCCGCCCTAGGGTGTGGCCGCCTCGAGGCCCTAGGGCAGTGACAAACTAGTGCAAGTCCAGCCGTGTACAAGTACCGTAATGGATACCGAGTACAGAGACCTTTTGAAGGATGAACCAGTTGGAGTGATGATGATGTGGAAGTGCTCTAGGATACGTAGATGGGAGGACCTAGACAGAACATGTATCATAAAGGTGATCACTGGGCAGGCCAACAACTTCTTGTAGAAGGGTGATAGTACTAGTTCTTTAGAATTGCCTTATTTCATATGTCAAACGACTAACTTGTTGCATGTGTACGATAACTCGTCCATCACCAGTATCCTGGACCTTCCAGCGCACCAGGATGGCCATATCTAATATGGTGTCGGGTCGAGAGGTGCTCCAAGTTAAACATAGTCTTCACTCTTCCCCGGGGAAGTGAGGTGCTCCAAGTGGTCATGGTCGCTTTAAATTTGGCAAGTAATATCTTGGCGTGGTGAAGGAATGCGACCATGACCACGAACTCCTTTGTTGGCACCACAGTTTTGATGATATTGGCATTGTTGATTCCCATTTTGGCGACCAATTTGACAACCATGATTACAGTCATACCCACCATTATCTTGGTGATTGTTATAGAAGGGCGGCGTCCACGAGAGACAATATTTGCAGATGATGTAAAAGAACCAGAGTCTTCTCCAGAATTGTCCAACATCTGTTGGCGATAATCATACGCCGAGAGTTGAGCACATAAATCCTGTAGAGTAGTTGCGGAAATGGCGTTTATGGAGGCGACCAAGGAGTTAAGCACATAGATCCTGCATAACCTTTTTTTTGTAGGGGATAAGGCTAGAAAGCCCAAGAAGCATATCATTAATAAGCGATGGGATAACATTTTATAGTCAGGCCATTGGGGAAAAGGGGAGTAGTAGATAAGACCACAAATTTTGCAGGAAAGACCCTAGGGAAAAAAGGCAATTCCGGCCACGGTCTTCTCCATCGCCACCGGCCATTTATTGAATGTTGTAATTTCCTTCTTCCGGGAGAATATGTGCTGAAATTAGATGTAGATGCACGGTGCTCTTCCTCTTCTTCAAGGAGAAACGGTTAGGGCTTTGCAAAAAAAAACTGTAGTAAGCTTGTAATTTCGTCCATGACTCTTACATGGTGGTTTTGTTATTGCTAAATGAAAGCTGATAATTTGATTCATGAGACCTGGTATATGATATGTCCATTACATAATCCATTACAGAAGCAAGCATAGCATTATGAACTTGTTCATCCTCATGACATATATTGGAACTAAAGTGTGAGATCAGACCAATGCAAATGTGTTGGAGTACCAGTGAGTAGATTATATGTGCAGACTGGCTACAAAGAACCGCTTTTTTACTATATTACGTTAGAGCTGCATATTGTTAACTAAATCCGGTTTTGCACTCGTGAACAGGACACTTCTCCAAAGCCGTGAGTAGCAAACAGGCAAGCAGTGGAAGCACAAGACATCCACACAAGCAAAACAGGCGAGACGACTACTTAACATACAGGGAGCATACGATCCAACCACACGCAACAAACATCTGCGTCGCATAGGACAACCATTGACATACTGACAATGCATTTCTGCAACCTTCATTGCCATGACACTGCTCACCATGCATAAGTTATCAAGTATCCAGAAATATACTTCCTAGAATCTACATCATCAGCATATAATCTGTATCTATATAACCTTGCAATACGGGATCATCGCTTCACGCTTTAGTACCGCAAGAGGATCTCGGAATAGACACCTACCTATCTAGCCTACGTAGCTGTGAATAGAGTTGAGTGATCTCGAACGACCATGTAACCAAGAGCTAATGACATGGCTGATGATGGATCGATGTTACACATCACCAAATCTCCACCCAAAATAATAGGCAGCAAAAATGACACGACTTTTTAATTATAATTTAATTTGGAAGCAGAATACGATGGTTCTGGGTCGTTATGGCAAAACAGAACCTTGGGAAAATTCAAATTTCTTCCAATGTTTGGAATCTCAAATCATAAGTACAGAATGTCCACATCCAACAACACCAAGTGGTTGTTTGGATAGCAAGTATTTGGGACAGGTTTTATTAGAACAGGTTTTCTAGGAAAACTAGTTTTAAGTTGCTGTTTTGATAAGACCGGATTACCTAGTACTTTGTTTGGTTGCGCGGCAGATCTTCTCTATTATGCTGGTCAACACCGCCAAAGCAGCCGCAGTTGCTGCCATATCTCCCGTCGGATGAGCATGACATGTGCCTCATCTACCAGTCGACTACTTCCTCAAATGCATAGCCAAGGCGGCCGCCAGGCACCTCGACGCCGCCAAGATGGAGCGCGACTCCATGCAGCGCATGTCAGTGGTCTTTATAGAGACGATGGGGCAGCGCACGCTTGGCATGTGCCGCGCATCGGAAACGTTGGACCAGGACCTCCCTCGCGCGCCCTGGCACTCCTCACCCTCTTCCCATTCCTCCGCCTCGCGGCCATGGATAATCCGGATGTCGAGTCCTAGGTTGTCGACTTCATGCAGTCTGGTCATGGAGTCCAAGGTCTCCGATGCCACACAGTCCGATGAGGTGGTGTCCTAGGTCGTCGATGCCACACAGTCCACCCATGGAGTACAAGTAGGACCAGTCCATGGATTTTAGGGGCCCTAGGGCAAAACACCGTCATGGGGCCCTTATTTGAAGTGGCAGAGCTTTCCTCGGATCGGGAGGGGGGCAAAGGCCCCCATACTCTAGAAAACACATTAAAATAACAAAGATAAAATGCAATTGGGTCCTTCTCCGCCTGTGGTGCTACAAGATCTTTAATTAGCAGCGACCGCCGTTGATGACATCGGGGACAGAGCCACTTTGGGTCGCCGGCAGGGTGGAGCGTCATGCTTAGATCAAAGATCCCCCGATACAACATTGCGTCCTGGAGGAAGAATGAGCCACGGTGCCAACTACACAGCGTGACGCGGAGTGGCCCCTTCTGGCCCTGGATCATGTTGACAAACATGGCCTTTGTGGAAGAACTCCGCGGGGTAACAACTTCCGGCCTGCACAAGTCCTTTCTTCCCCTTCTTGCAGCGGGCGAAGCACTCTAGGCCAAGCTCATCCTCTTGCTTGCCTTCATAGCCGTCCAAGAGGAAGCAATGAAATTGGAGCTCACCCTGCAAAAGAAGAACGCACATATTCACCGTCAAGAAAGACACCTGGTTTGGGATATCCACCTCGCCTTCACGGCCGACCAGGAGAGCCCTGACCACGCTCTCGACCACACTAAGTTGCTTCTCCCCTAGCTTCCATGGCCGGCCAGGAGAACCTCCGCTGTACAGCACCTTAGCAGTGCTAGCACGCTGGCAAAACCTGCTCTATTGCTAATTTTTGCTTGTCCAATAAGGACATGATGTATTACATCTAAATGATTTCGAAAATTCTATGTTTAGATCGGTCTGCAAACATCCAAACCTGGCGGGCATTTTCCGATCACATGCATACATGCCAACACCCGCCGTTAGCTCTCTTCTTCTTAATCTTCTACCACCATGCATGCATGCAATATAAACCAAAACCGCTGACATCATCAGCATTTAATGCGAAAATTCGAATATTCAAAAAGATTTGTAGATTAAACTGTTTATCCGATTTAGTATCCGTTTTCATTGTTGGAATAGTCATAAAGAGATCTTCGAAACTAGATCCTATGTTGATATGTTTCGATGAAAAAAATTGAACATAAAAGTTATCCACCATTAACACGTGGTTATCCATGCAATTGTATATAAGTTATCCACGGTGTAACACGTAAGTTACCCACACTATAAACAAACCGTAAAAAGACATTTTTGCATAGAACAAGACTATATTTAGCGCATCCTAGAAATACGTAAGGTGTTAGGGTCTCGAGACTTTATCGACATCGGTGCGTTAGCCTAGGTCAACGACGACGAAGTTTCGGTACCCTAAAACCCTTCAAGACTTGGTCATTGTACGCGCGGTAGCGACAACAGGTGATGAAACCAGCCGCTAGACTACTGATTGCGCGATACGGTATGTGTGTACAATATAACTTAGTCTTGCTAGGGGTTGGGGTGATGTAATTAATATCAACATTTTATATCTTTATGCAAGAAAGTTGTATGTCATTTTTTTAGGTAGAAAATTTTTTAGTTTCTCTTGGATAACTATGGCGTAAAGCCTTAATAACTAGCCCCTAATCATGTGGGTAATTATTGTATAATATCGTGGATAACTTTTGTTTATCTATATGGATAACTTTTGTATAATTGTCATGGTAACTTTAATTTCTTTTTGTGAGTCATAGTATTTTTTACACCGGTTATCCCCTATATTTAGTTAATTACATGTGAGATACTCCCTCCGTCCGTAAAAGAGTGGACGTTTGTGTTTTTCTAGACAAATTAGCGATTTTGCAAAAATGCCCCTGCTACCTCATTTAAGCTACCAGCTAGCCACTTTGATTCGCGTATGCATGTACCGTGGCCAATTCCAGCGGCCGAGCCGGCCTTTGGTCGTTGTGCTGGGGTGAAATAGAGACGTCCATCGGAGCCTAAACACAAAATGGCAGCAGGCTCAAACGCAAACGCATACTCTTTTCTGGAAAAGTGGTGAAGCCTATACGTATAGTCTTTTATGGACGGAGGGAGTAGACTTATTTAATTTAGACGCGGTAGGCTAGGTATTAGGCTATCGAGTGTTCGTCGCTGTCGGCACGGTGAAAACGGATCCTAAATCAGAGAAGTTCATATTTATATTTTCGCATGCATATAAAAATAAACACACAACATGTTTATAGGATGGATAACTTTCATGTTATCAGGTGGATAACTTATATAATACAACCTTGATAACTTCTATGTTATAGGTGGGTAACTTTTGGTTAAAAAAAAAAATTCTCGAAACATATGACATGGAATCTAGTTTTAAAGATCTCATCACGACTAGCCTAGTGGTCAAAACGGATTCTAAATCGAATGAACAGTGTGTTCTACAAAATATTTTGAATTTCTAGAGTCTCGTATTTTATCTACTCCATTTAGCGATTAGCCTTTGAATGAATTTGGTCGCTTAGTGATTAAATAGTACACCTATTGTACGAATGATTTTATAGATTCTTATGAGAATTCATATTGTTTTGTAGTGGAATATTAATTATTTTGGTTTGTGCGAATTGTTGTGCTATATGCAGGTTATATCGTATCAACAATTTGTTGTATATATATAGCAAGGCATGGGTATTTGGCTAGTATCTCTAATATTTATGCTAAAACAATTGTTTTATACTCTAGAAAACATCTTAAATATATATATATCCTTAATATTTGTGCTACAAAATTTGCCCCCTACTATAGAAAACACCTTAAAAATATATTTATGCTAAATTTTAAAGATTAATCAAATATTATGCATGATTAGTGTTCGTCACTTGTAGCACACAAACAACATAAAAAAACTATTAGTATTTTAAAAAATATTATTATGATAAAATAGAAAATTAAATGATCCACCATGAGGTCGACAAAGGTGATGCTAAACGCGTTTTGTGAAAAACGTAAATAGTTGTTTCTCCTAAAACTCGATTTTATGGTCTTGTGGAAGTCAGGTTCTACATATGCACGTTTTTTTCCAACTATCCAAACAAAGTTTTAGGTTGTCAGAGATTTGAACGTGTTTTATGAGAACTGCTTCTGCTAAATCTCCACAACCAAAAATGGGGCAAATAAGACACTTCTAATCTAAAAAAAAAAGACACTTCTGTTGCATCACAGCAAGGACGAACCAAAAGTTGTGGTTTCTTCCAAATGGATTCTTATTCCTGCCATTTTTTGAGCCTCCTGGTCAAGTTTGCGTATGTATAGAAAAATGGCAAAACCTATATTCAAGAGTTTCTCAGTGGCACAAAACCGACAAAAAATGAGCTCAACAGCGCATGTAACTCAGAATCTACTTTGCGGCTTAACAGTGGGAAGAAACACAAGGGAGGAACGAACAGAAAAATGTTCCAATCCAAAATCAGGTCATCCTGTGTTGACTGCTCTATGCTCTTGGTTCCAGGTCCCACGAGACCATGCCAGGTTATGTAAACTGAGACAGCACCATTCTGTGCATTATTCTAGAACTTTGACAAGAATAGATTTCATCCTCCTGAATTTACAGCAGCATCGTGGTCGGGTTCTCAATGTAGCCCTTGAAAGCTTTCAGGAACTCCGCACCAATTGCACCTACACAAAAATTAATTGTCAGCAACATGTTGATTTCTCACCGGATTATTCTGGGACTAAACGTTTATTCAGATAAGATTAAGAGTGTACCATCAATAACTCTGTGGTCACAGCTCATTGTTACTGACATGTAGGAACCGAACTCATACTGACCATCCAAGCTGCCAGGTATCACCCTCTTCTCGGCTGCTCAAAATGAAGAAAGCAATCAGGTAAACAATAAATCCCTATGGAGGACTAGATGGATATGACATAACTGAATGGATCATAGCAGCAGAAGCTAGATCTGTGTAGGCTACATAGTAAAATACAGAAACGAATGGCACAAGACCTAAGTCCTGTGTATAAAACTAACTGAGTTACTCAGCAGTCAACACTGAATAGGATGCACAATGTAGACGCTCAGAGCATATATTTTCTTTGAACTAATGGAAAAGTAAGGGTAAATGCAGACTGCTACTGCCAATGTTACTTTTACACTGTGCAAGTTAAGGAGCAACTTATTTGCCATGCAATGCTGAAAGTGTAACACGAGTTCTTACCAGAACCAATGGCCAAGATTGCCGACTGAGGAGGGTTTATGATAGCACAGAATTGTTTAATTCCAAAAGGACCTCCCAAGTTTGAAACAGTGAACGTGCCACCCTGAAACAAATACAAAAATCGTCAAAGGAAAAATGGCGTTGATTTCACACTTATCATCTGCTATCCAATGCATACCTCGTAATCTTGTGGTTTTAAACTGTTATCCCTTGCTCTTTGAGCCAGCTGCTTCACCTCCTCACCAATTGTACCAAGTCCCTTCTTGTCTGCGTCCTGTAACATAAGAACAGGTTAGAGCAAGGAAAAATCCACAGATTGAACTTGTTTAGACTAACTTACCCTAACTACTGGAACAAACAATCCATGCTCAGTTTGTACAGCCACATTTATGTTCACATTGTTGTATCTGCATGAAAAGTACATTTATCATATCACATTTCTTCCAAGTTCCAAGATAACTGAAGTACTGGGTATCAATGCTCCTGGAAACTTACTGGCGGATAAAATCGTTCATCCAGGAACTGTTGCACTGGGGGACCTTTCGAAGAGCCAAAGCTGTAGCCTGCAAAAAACATGAAGGTAAATTAAAAAATATAAATCACAGACTCCACAGGAATCGAACTTGAATTAAGTAACAATGTACGTGATATAACTACCATAAAGGCACAAAGGAATGAACAACGATTACCTTTATAACAAGGTCATTAATAGATATCTTCTTTCCACCAGAAGCTTCCTGCTGTGGGTTGAGTTCCCCTCGCAGCCTGTATCAGAACAAAATGAGGAACTCTTCTTTAGAAAAAAGTTATGCAGAGCAATAGTAAAGTGATACTGATCCATTGCATATTTTACAAAATAAGGCCACAAACATACTTGATAAGATTATCGACGCGTGTGTCGACTGTCAAGTAGTAATGTGGGATAGTCTGTTTAGAGGCTAAGAGGCGGTTCGCAGTAACCTGAAAAGAACTGAACTTAGAAAATGCAGATATGATCAACAAAAAGAGTCTCGCCAGCATTCTGCGCTGTAGAAACATACCTTTCTTATCTGTGCATTTGGAATATCAGTGTAATCTAATCCTGAAGCTGCAAAAGTCTCACTCTTGCCACCCTTAGCTGCAGAGACTTTGTTAAGCAAAAAAATCATTTAGACAAATTTAATTCATACAATAAAAGAAAAGAGGAAGCCAAATCATGCATGGCATAATGTGCTACTACATGCCATATGATTTTTTTACTTGGTTCTCATGCTGGTAAAAAATAGTTATTATGTAGTTAGTGCACGAATTTTAGAGTGAAAACTAATGTAATAGAAAAAGGGAACAGAACAGAACGGCACAAAGGAAAGGATGGAGTTGTTTGTTTACAAGAACAGGGTAGAGAGGTCTGATTAGGATATTATCGGACAGCATATATCACAGAATATTCAATTGAGTATCTAAACACCTTACTGAGCAACAGCAGACTACAAATGATTCAGCTTTAAAGCTTAAACATCAATCAAAAGAATTAAGATCACAACACAAAAGTTTTCTGAACATTTGTTGAAATTTATGGGTTGATAATGTGAATGGATACGAGGAAACAAAGGGTCACAGGCACCCAAAAAGAGTTTGGACAACACTAGGCATCTAGGTGGTAGATTTATAATGGATATGTATATGGCTCGTACAACGTTTATCTACAATTTATTTTTAACCTTTTTCTCCCATACAAGATACAAGATTTGCCATTCACCAGCTCCCAACTGCTTTCATTTGTATGATTTGGATGATTAGCAGATGGTGGGAAACATGTAATCATGAACATAGCCACTCTTTATGTGAAGTGTTTTGGAAAACAAATCCAGCTCTAACGATTTCTCTTTTCTAAGCAAGCATGAAACAAAATGCACTCGTCATGTTGCAAGTACATTATCAAAACTGAAATGCATGTGGTGTGGTTGCAAATAGCAGCATAGCCTGGAAGCAAGTCAACAACTAATGGCAGGGATTTGCATCAGGAAAACACCCAGCTCAACATTCACATTAAGATTTAAGAACACGTGCATATCCAGAAAGATATCTAGTTAAAAATCAGTTAGCCTAATGGCCAATACTGAAGACTCACTCAACCAGTCAGGGTATACTAAGTTTCTACATGCAACCAATACTAGATTAAATCAATCAACCTTAATTTCATGGATGTAATCAGTAAGTTTCTACATGCAACCAATACTAGATTAAATCAATCAACCTTAATTTCACAGATGTAATCAGAGGATTAAATAGCATACCCAAGTAATCTTCAATGTCTGCCTTCAGAATACGACCATCAGGACCAGTGCCTTTTACACTTGACAGTGGGACCTGTTTGAGAGAACACGTTCATGCTATCATTTGACTGCACTGTGCGACTTCCTACAGCAAGTATCTAGACTAGCACAGATAAAAACTTACATTGTTATCTTCAGCTAACTTTCTTGCAAGGGGGCTAGAGAATATTCTATCGCCAGATCGAGAAGCTTGTTCAGTCTTTGGGGCCTTTGGCTCAGGAGCCTTGGCAGGCACTTTCTCCTCCGCCTTTGGCTCCACGGGTTCAGATTTAGCCTTTGATTCGGAAGGAGCTACAGGTGCATCTGAAGACGATGGTTTATAATCTTTAAACTTCTCGATGTCACCCTCTTCTTCCACGGTCACACAGATGATCTGAGAGGGGCAGCATAGGCCACAAATGCAAGCAAGGTTATGTCAATAAAACATACAAGCATCAGGATAAAAACAACATGAAATGAATGTGTAGACACATATACATTCTTTGGACAGTAAATACATACCTCACCAACTTTAATCTCCTTGGCACCATCACCCTGAACAATCTTAGCAAGATAGCCATCTTCCATGCACTCCATCTCTACCGTGGCTTTATCCTAATCAGAAAAAATGCACCCAGATGTTATTTAGCTTCTGCTGCAGTTGTGAGAAAATACTAACTCCCTCCGATCCATATTAATTGTCACAGAATTGGATGTATCTAGCACTAAAACATGTCTAGATACACCCGATTTTGCGACAATTAATATGGATCACAGGGAGTACTAAAAATATCAAAGCCAACAATACAGATGAAATCATACCGTTTCAACCTCGCACAAAACTTCACCAGGTGCGACTTTGTCCCCTTCCTTCTTCACCCACTTGGCAATGTTTCCCTGCAGACAATACAAGTATCAGGTCTATATGTGATTCTAAAGAATAGAGAGAAACAGCAGTTCTCCAATTCTTCTATTCATACTGATATCTTTAGGTAACAAGTACCTCAGTCATCGTAGGAGAAAGTGATGGCATCCCAATTTCCTGATGTGGTGGTAGGTCTGTAATAAGTGCAGTATGTCAAGACATCTAACATGGTACCTTGTTTGTGCTATACTGACTGGAGTTCACAAGAATATATTAAAACAGGGACCAAAATGATGGCGGAAATATAGGAGACAGATTTCAAGATACTAAAACTTGTGTAGCAAAAAAAATGCACAGATATGACACAAAATAGAACTGCCCTGAAAATTTACATAAAAATATGTGGACAAAAATCCTAGTGAGTTACAATGCTTAGATACAAACGGAAGGAACCATCCTTGCACAATAGTTACCAAAAAAGGACCAAGCTGTTTTAAAGTATTTGCAATTTCTGGTTATCAAATGAAGTTCTTCTATTCAAGGGCATATACAAACGTTCAACAGCTGGAGTACCTGCACTACTTGAGAAAGACCTTGCTGAGGCTACCCGCCCACTGAAAAAGACAACAAGAAAGATAAAACACCTTCAGATCATTATTCTCATAACTGGAAGAAAAGAGTACAGCCATCAAGCATTTTTGGGGGGGAAACGCAATGACTTTGCGCTTCTTTTCATTGCATATAAGATTACATGCCACCCAGTAGGTGGGATTACACTTTATATGACTGAAAAGAGGCAAGAAATAGTTCAATGGGTTTTTCATGGTTTATAGTAGTCATTGAGGGATTCGATTATCAAATATTCCTAGTTCACATTTTCCTCTTTCAAAGGTGGATATCCTTTCAGGTACTCCCACACAGAAACATAAGGTGGCACTGTCATAACAGAAAAACTACAATATACCATGACAATGAACCATTGAGGCCAGTAACACCACTTGAGATACGGTTGGTGAGTGTTCCTCTGAAAGTGGAGCTTCCATTTACTCCTCCTACTGACACCTGAAAAGGTAAAACAAGGAATTAGAAAGTCAGGACAAGATATCAATTGAGGAGCAGATTTTACAAGGATGTAACCTTGCAGGTCTCAAGGTTATTCCCAGATTGCTTGTACTGAGAAAATCTGGCGCCCCCAATTCTTTTCTCAACACCTGAGGAAGAAGCACTGAATTATATCTTCATGGCATATACTTCTCTATGTGTGCGTAAAGTCTATGCAAAGTAAAAGTAGCTACTTCCTGCACTCAAACAGTAGGGGAAAATCTAAACTAGATAGATGACAAATCACATCTTGACATAAAAATAACAGGGTCAACTCAGTAAGCTGAGACATGTTCAGTGGGAGTAGAAGATGAGTGAAGAGGGTGATATGACCAGAAACGAAAACAACACATCCCATTAATGTATCATCAAAACAAAACTGTCGAAAGACAAGCATACCATTTTCCTTCACGGCAAAGGATCCGGAACCAGTAGAGAAGTAGCGCGCGAGGCCGGAACGCTCACAATCTACAACGTTCCGCAAGCTCCGCAGCTGTAGAAGCAAGAGCAGACATCAGAGCCATGGAGAGTCGGCCAATTTGGTACTCATCATAACTAAATGTAGCAACAAATAATTAGATGCAAGGGATGTATATCCCCATGATTAGAAGCAGTTACTACTAGTCACCAATTAGATGACAGGGGCATTGACCAACTCAGGTGTGTGCAGGAGGCAATGTCACATGAGCAGAAGTAAAACGCTGATGCCGTGCATTTGCTCCAGCAAGGAAATGGAAGGAGTGCCATCGGTTCAAATAGTACTAGTCCTTGTGGTCACAGCTCTTACCGAAGCAAGCTGTAAACGCCCCTGATCCTACCGTTCGAAACAAGTAGTCTGATCCATGCTCGCAGAATTGCGCAAGCCAACCGCGCGGAAGCACAGACAAATCTCTATCCCCAACTCGTCAGGCCCCGTGACGGCGCGTCATGCCCAGGCTGAGCCGCGGCCGCTAGGGCATCGGATCTCCCTTCCGATCGTAACAGCGCCGCACCGCGGCTAAGTACCCGCTAGCACGGAGAACCGGCGAAATCCGCCAAGGATTCGGCATTGCGGAACCGGAATTACGTAACGGGAATCGAGAGCATGGATCGGATCGGAGAGAGGGGGTGGGGAAGAGAGGGAGAGGGAGGGAAGGAAGGGGACGGACCTTGCGGGAGTGGCGGAGGAGGTTCGCGGCGGACATGGCGGGCGGACGCTGGGAGGCGGGATCGGAGGGGGAATGGTGGCGCGGCCTAGGGTTTGGCCGTTGGGGGAGGGGAAGGGAGGGGAGGGAGGAGGAAGATGGAGATAGGCGTGGACAGGTCGCTGTCTCTGTTATGTACGGCGATGCGGTCCACGTCAGCTGGCCCGGCCCAGGGTCGCCGTAGGTCGGAGTCGGAGGGTTGGCTTTGCCTCTTCGAGCCTGGAAAGAGAAGGATGTGCTGGCTACGACTTTTCCAAAACAAAAATATTCAAACTCAACATGCTACCTAACCAAAGCATATGCAACACAAAACTCCGTTTTCTCTTTCAGAAAAAAACTTACTTACAGTTTTTTTTTTTGGATAATAGGAGAAGTTATCTTTCCCGCCGGTCAGTCACGAAATCATGACATTTGGAGTACCAGAACGTCTTTCCTTCTTCTCAAAACACAAAATGTAACATTGTTTTTAGAAAGATAGTAGCTATGCCTATGCGGGTATATGCCGACGACTAGTGTGAGCTTGCATATATCTATCGCCTCGAAAAGAGGATAGAAGTATTGCACGCTAGGAACCTACATACACAAAGTGGATACATAGAATTTCATAAGACATAATCAACTACTCCACTGCAACTATAATATAATGAGTCCAAGCCAGTTTGACAACATAAACGACATACGGAAGATCAAACTGTATGTGAAGGTCCAAGTATCTCTTACCCAAAAAAAATTACCTTCACCCCTTTCCTAATTCTCTTGGTACCGGCACTAGAGCACACCGTGGAGTTCCCAAGTCTCTCTAATATGTGAAGGATGTAGTAAAATGGAAAGATACTCATTTTACTGTTTTCCACCCTTATGCAAAATGCGAGAGTTGTTCATTCGGTCGATCTTAGTCGTACTCTCTCTTCGAAGCATGAAAACATGAAATTTTAGGTGCCATTGATGTGTTTTTCATTGGACGACTATATGGGTGTCAAAAAACAACAATAATGATTTATTGTCGATCATTGTTGTTTTCATGAAGGTTAACTTTGTATAAATGCATATCGTGTGTGGAAAGGTGTTACCTTGCATTATGAGTCTTATGTATGCATCAATAATTATTATAAGCAATGACATCTTAATATCAAGTACAAAAGCATGTTTGATTTTCAATGAAGAGGTGTTGCCATATTGCCAGATGATTGTCGTACCTAATTTGCAAGACACATTTATCAACTGTTCAATTTATACTCTAAACTAATATATTTATTTGGCATTTGTCTTAGAGCTCTCTATCATGATATTTAACATGTACATGAACACACGGAAAATCTTACAATGTTAACTCTCCACAAACACATAGGCACGTGGGAGGGCTTAGGATCGTGTTGGGATTTTGTTGTTCGATTGGTGGTTATTGTAAATGATGCAACATATAAAGGCAAAGAATGCACATATTGCCAACCTATCATTGTACCAAATTTGCAATACTTGGTTACCAGATGTTCGGTTTATACTTTACACTAAAATTATGCTTACTTAAATAATGCACTAGAAATCACTACAAGGATACTAAACAGAATGCATGCCTTACATAGCTCTCTCGTGCTATTGAAGGCTATTGTTTTACATGCCTTGCAGAGCTCTCTCGTGCTATGAAGTTTTACATGTACATGAAGACACATACATATAATTTATGCAATCATCGAATATTAGTTCAAGGAGAACTATTGTTACAACCTACAATTTAAACTAAACACAAACCAAAAAATTATAAATGTACATTCCAACTATACAATAATAAGTATTATAATTATTTGTACCAACATTATTACTTTGTTAACTATGCTAACTAAGTAATAGGAAATATACTCGGCAAGACTATATTATAATGAAAATAACTTTACGACGTAATAAAGTTTATTATAAAACTTAAACATTTTAGTTCACTCTATATCCAAGATTTTGTTTGCATTGGCTATGCATTTAGGCAGATTTTATCCGTCAGCTTTGCTTTCTAGGATGTCTTATTGTGTGGTCTCGAATGATCTTGTACTAATTATGATCTTGTACTAATTATGAACCAGTTTGTGTACATTCTTGTTGTATTGGTCTCAACGATCTCAGATGAATCTGGTTGTATTCTTGAATGATTTGATGGATACCAAAATTGGATGACATCATATGAAGTACGAGTTTAGATGTATTTTTCTGATGGTGTGGTATTTGATCTGTTTGCTTCGTGGTTGCCTGAGAAAGAATATACTCGCTACATGCTTTTTAGAATGGAGAGAGTATATGTTCCTTTCAGATCATTGGTTTTGATTTGTTTTGTGCTTACGTGGATGATACGGATCAGAAATTGATACCCACGTCAGGAAAAGAGAATTAAACCAATGGAACCGAAGCCCTTAGGACAACTCCACGATTCCATCTGAATCGGTCCGTTTGTGGTGGCCCATGTCCCCGCTCTGTCCATTTGGATTGGCCACTGCTTCCAACAGGGTTCCACAAAAAAAAATAAGTGGACACAAAATACAAAATACAAAATAAAAAGAAATATAAACATAATTTACATATATTAACATAAGACGTTGTTCATCAACAAAAATAAGATAACGGCAGTGGCCGATGCCCTAGCCCTCATCGATGACGATGAAGACCTTTGGCGGTGGCAGACTCCTTCGACCAGCAGTGGTACATCAGGAGGGGGTCGCCAGCGGTACCGCCTGCTTCGTGGGCTCCTCGATAGCTTCATGGAAGCCCGTCCACTTGGCCTCCTCCTCATGATGAGAGAGCTCGATGGCAGCGGCCAGGAGCTCCTCCTCCTCCATTGGCTGATCGTCCTCCAGCGGGTACTCCGTCGACTAGTCCTCAATGATGCAGCGGACGTCAGGCGGCAACAACAGCGACAAGTCCACATATTGTGTGGTCGCGCTCTGGTGTGCGGAATGCCCACCCCGCTCACACCTTTGGCTACTCCTCCCACGGCTCGTCCGTCGATAGGAGGTCATCCATCGTCTCGAAAGCCCTTTGGCTACTCCTCCTCGTCATCGTCGAGGCCCTCTAGGTGATCGGGCGTCGTGTTCAGCCTCGAACCACCGTTTCCACATCGGCGAATTGGCATGGGAGTAAGCAGTGTGTATTTTTGTCAACATGATGACACAATTAAACCTTTATTCTTCCCGTGCAAATTAGCTCGTTTTATACGGTCACTCATCCAAGTAGCTTCTAGGTTGTATCCTCCTCGTGGCATTGCCAACGAATTTGGCAATTGGCTACATGAGATTGATTACAAGTTTTGAATCCTTACTATGATAGGAGCCCTTGTCGTTATTTAGTCGCTATGGGTATATAGAAATGACAAAGTTTTTAATGATAAAATAACCTCTTATGCAGGTTATCTACCGATGCACCGCTATGCTCTATTTATGGTAGTCCCTACAACGTGTGAAGTTTTATGACTTGTTTACAAAGGTATGTACATGCTTGGAGGATGCAGCTAGGATATCTTTACCCAACATTTAGGCGTTATGCAGGATATGATGATTTCATGTATTTCGTCTTTTTTCTATTTTTATTTGAGTTCGAACAGGTGGCCGCTGTGTATATCGTATATCCTAGCTCTGCAAAAGCTTAAACCTTTTAAATAATAAAGCACCCTTTTCTCAAATAAATAATCACCAACCCTGAAGACATTGCAAACTACAGATAGAGTGGCGGATCAGGCCCACTATCCTCTTGAACAAAAACGAATGCTAGAACATGGAAATAAGATACAGATACAGTCCTCTAAAAAAATACACATACGGTATTTACGCAGAGAAGAGAGTTGGAGAACTGCTAGGACCTTGTCTCGTGAGTTCGATCTTACGCAATTCTCTATGCAGGCTAAATGTTTGTGCTTTAACGTGCCATCCTAATCCCGTCAGGGGGTCCTTGAACCTTATCACATCAGTGCGGCCAGAATTGGATTGCAATGCAAAAAGTTGGTTTTCTCCTTGTAACGAGCAGATGCATGCATCAGGCCACGAGCATCTCTGTTGCTTCTTTCATTCCCTCTCAGATGGCTGGCATTGAAATGCACTTACCAATTTGTTTCTCCCCCATTCTCTGGGAAAAATTTAGCCCTCAGAGCATGTGCAGCGTTTAGACTTAGTGCTAAGAAACTATGTCAGAAAAAGCTGGTCATGCAAGATGGTACTAGCGGAGAGCATGGTCGGTGGGTCCAAGCCAGCTAAAAACTAGTAGTTTCTTTACAATACTATTTTTGCCATGCAGACACACTTTATTCTCTTAGCCCCGTGTCTAAAGCTAGACTCGAGCCAAGGAATTGTGTTCTTAGACACAGGCTGTGCAGCGTTTAGACTCACGTCTAGAACCAAAAAGTCATTCTTAGACATAGCATTTTACCAACGATACACACGCTCTCAGGGGGTCTTTGTCATTTGCCATACAAAATTAACCTTACCTTATCACATCAGTGGGACTCGGGCCTAATCAATATAGGAAGCACACCTAAATGTGTCCTGATGTTTTTGAGTGAAACATCTTGTCTAAGAAGTAAGGACAATCTGTGAAACCAATCTGGAGTTATGGTAAACCAAAATAATTGCAATGATATAGCTTTCCACTCTGCGACCAAAATATGGAGATTCCCGTCTCACTACATGGACACTGAAGTCTACTATGTTTTGGGAGAGAATTTAGATATTAGATCATTGGTGGTAGAGCAAACTGTAATAAAGTTTTAAAGATGGGAAGACGAAGCTACTGTCTGAAGATGTCTTTTGAAGCAAATTAAACAACAGAGCACATAGCTGACACTGCAAGAAACTAGAGATTCATCACAAGATAATCCATCCCAGATTGCATACGCCAACAAGCAACGACACGGCGAAATTCTCGAGCTTACTGACAAAAGCCAACCATAATATGCGAAAACAAGTACCACTGCACAAAAACAGCTACGATACGACTCAATTGATCATAAGACCCATGTACCTCAAAGTGGTGGTCTTTCCTGCTAAGAGTGGGAGTGGCCTGCTTCTCTTATTAATATTCAACGATATGTTGTCAATGTGTCGCATTACATGGGTACCTTTTCTGCAAACATAGATTTGTCGGTGCGATTCAAAAATGGAGAAGACATAAGCATAATTAGGTGTAACATTCCGGTGTTACATAGCACTCGAAGTTTGCTTGAAAACATATTTATATCACAATTGAAACATCAAATGTAATTTTTCATCTGATTTATATTTTTATTTGAGAGTAATGCTCCTGCTACCTTTCAGAGATGTATGTCTGCTATCTTTCATGGTTTTTGTGAAGAAATTGTAGAGGTTTTTATGGACGATTTTTCTGTCTATGGAACTTCTTTTGATAACTCTTTGCACAACATTGATAAAGTTTTGTAGAGATGTGAGGAAACCAACCTTGTTCTTAACTGAGAGAAATGTCATTTCATGGTTAATGAAGAGATTGTTCTTGGACACAAGATCTCTGAAAGAGGTATTGAAGTTGACAGAGCCAAAATTGAAGCAATTAAGAAGATGCCTTGCCCTAGAGATATCAAAGGTATTTGTAGTATCCTTGGTCATGCTGGTTTCTATAGGAGATTTATTAAAGATTTTTCCAAAATTTCAAAGCCCCTTACAAATCTTCTTCAAAAAGATGTACCTTTCATTTTTTATGATGATTGCAAGGAAGCTTTTGAAACTTTGAAGAAAGCTTTAACAACTTCTCCTATAGTCCAACCACCTGATTGGAGTTTACCTTTTGAAATTATGTGCGATGCTAGTGATTTTGCGGTGGGTGCTATCTTGGGACAACGTGTTGACAAGAAGCTGAATGTTATTCATTATTCTAGCAAGACTCTAGATGCTGCTCAAAAGAATTATGCTACTACTGAAAAAGAGTTCTTAGCTGTAATCTTTGCTTGTGATAAGTTTAGACCTTATATTGTTGATTCTAAGGTTACTATTCATACTGACCATGCAGCTATTAAGTACCTTATGACAAAGAAAGACGCTAAGCCTAGGCTTATAAGGTGGGTGTTGCTTTTGCAAGAGTTTGATCTGCATATTGTGGATAGGAAAGGTGCTGATAATCCTGTTGCTGATAATTTATATCATTTGGAAAACATTTCTTTTGACCCTTTACCTGTTAACGATAATTTTCCAAATGAGCAGTTAGATGCAATAAGGGTAAGTCCACATGAGAATTCTTGGTATGCTGATTATGCTAACTTTATTGTTTCCAAGTATTTGCCTCCAACCTTTACAGCCCAGCAAAGAAGGAAATTCTTTTATGATCTAAGCACTACTTTTGGGATGACCCACACCTATATAAGGAAGGAGTAGATGACATTATGAGAAGATGTGTTCTACAATTTGAACAACAAGAGATATTGAGAAAATGTCATGGCAGTGCTTATGGAGGACATCATGCTGGGGATAGGACTGCACAGAAGGTTTTACAATCTGGATTTTATTGGCCTACTCTTTTTAAAGATATAAGGAAGTTTATCTTATCCTGTGATGAGTGCCAAAGAGTAGGTAACATCTCTAGACGTAATGAAATGCCTATGAATTATTCTCTTGTTATTGAACCTTTTGATTGTTGGGGATTTGACTTTATGAGGCCTTTTCCTCCTTCAAAATTGTATACTCATATTCTTGTTGTTGTTGATTATGTTATAAAGTGGGTAGAAGCCATACCTACGAGCAGTGCAGATGGTAAGACCTCTTTGAAAATGCTCAAAGATGTCATTTTTCCTAGGTTCGGTGTACCTAGATATCTCATGACTAATGGAGGCTCCCATTTTATTCATGGGGTTTTAGAAAAACTCTCGCTAAGTATGATGTAAACCACAGAATAGCTTCAGCTTATCACCCCCAGACTAGTGGGCAAATAGAACTTTCCAATAGAGAAATTAAATCTATCTTGCAGAAGACTGTCAATAGATCTAGAAAAAATTGGGCTAAAAAGTTGAATGACGCTTTGTGGGCTTATAGAACTGCTTATAAAAATCCTATGGGGATGTCTTCTTACAAAATGGTATATGGGAAAGCTTGTCACTTGCCTTTAGAATTAGAACACAAAGCTTATTGGGCAGTGAAAGAGTTGAATAGAGATTTTAGACTTGCTGGTGAGAAAAGACTGCTTGATTTAAGTAATCTAGATGAGTGGAGAGGGGAAGCTTACGAAAATGCTAGGCTGTTTAAGGAAAAAGTAAAAAGATGGCATGATAGGAGAATTCTCAAAAGGGAGTTCCATGTTGGTGAGGAAGTTCTTTTGTATAAGTCTCGTCTCAGATTTTTTGCAGGGAAACTACTCTCCAAATGGGAAGGACCTTTTGTTATCAAGGAAGTGTACCGTTCAGGTGCCATCAAAATCTCTTCTCTGAAGGATGACACAACACAGGTGGTTAGTGGTCAAAGACTAAAACATTATATTTCTGGAGATTCTTACAATGAAGAAGTGGATGTTATTCAAATGGTGACTCCAGAAGAATTTATCAAGAACCAAACACCAGAAACTGCAGAGTTCGTCTTTGAATAGGTAAAAGTGGTGAAAACAGAAGGTTCATGAAACCCCAATCTTTTTATATTTTTGATGTTTTTAATACATAAGGGAAGTTATGAGACGAAACTGAAGAGGAAACGGAGCCTGGGGTGGACAAAACCACCCCAGGCACAGGCCCATCCTGGCCGCGCCTGGAGGGGGTTTACCACCCTCGAACTCCGTCTCCGCTTTGTTTCCATGTCAAAACCTTCCTTATGCATTTAAACTTCATAATATATAACCCCCGGGTTCCCCGAGGTTCTTGCATCGTGTTTTAGTTTTTTATCTGTTTCTGTTAGGAAAATACTCAGATCTGGAGCCTCAGTGTCTTCCTCTGGATCACCCACGGAGGATTCCTCTGAGGATGTCCTTAACCCGTACATGTATGAGTTGAGGATTCACCCCAAAGAGTTGATCCTCAAAGAGGGGAAGGTACAGATGAAAGAAGTTCAAGGCCCTATAGGAGAAGGCAACCTGGAAGACAGGATGGAAGCATTGGAACAAGAAGTTTTCAGGTACAAGAAGATGGCAGAACGCGAAGTGGATGTTATTCACAAGATAAGTTCAGAACTCATCACCGGTATGAGGGAGAAGTTGCTGAGCTCCGAGAAGAGATCTTCTCACTCCATCAAACCACCAATCAATTGCAAGCATAATTCTATGACATACAAAATCAAAACTGTGAGTATGAAGCTAGATTTGATCGCATTAGCTCTGCTGCTAGTTTCAGGATTGCAGAAACAAAGACATCTTTTTTGGATGGGGAACCATTGCCTTGGAAGTTTGATAATGATAAGAGACCACCACCACCAAAGGAGTAATACGTCATCAGGTTTGGCATCCCCTTGGCTTGTTCCAAGCTTGGGGGAGTGCCGCGGTATCACCACCATTATGTTTCATATTTTACCTTTTTAGTGGATTCATATCTGTGGTAGAGAAGTTACCCTATAGTTTGGTTTGCATGTGGAAGTATCTCTCTTTTAGTTGGTTATCTATGTATCCCTTGGTGTGAGTGCCTTTATTGGAATATTAATGAGAAGTCTCATCTTTACTTTTTGCACTTCTTATTTTTAGTTTGCAATCTCTATTATATGATGGATATTGTTGTTCAGTATTGGCACCACTTTGGGATCATCAAGTGGATCTAAATTGGTTTTGGCAAACTGAGTTCTGGTCAGTGGCATTAATTTGAAAGAAAAAGAAAGAAAGGAAAAGCTTACAGGTATTTGGTATCTTTTGTTTTTCTTTCTTGTTGACTCATAAGCTTAGTATTCTTTATTTAAGATTCTTCTGTGTCTTCAAAGAAAGATTGCATGTTTGACTTTATTACTTGTATGTTTGCTTGTTTCTTTCAACTGTCTTGCTTGCTACCCAGCCTTTCTAGCCAAAAACCTGTTTTGAGAAGGCATACTTCTCATGTTTCCAAAACCCTTTGAACCAAAAACTTTTGCCACTTGTGTCCACCATATCTACCTAATAGCTATTGCTATTCCTAGCAAATTCTCAAGCTTCATCTACCTTTCGAATCAAAAAGTATTTTGTTATGTGAAAACTAGTTAGTAAAGCCCTCACAAACTTGATGGCACACTTATTTACTTTCCCCTAATAAACTTGAACCATTGTGGACATCGAAGTTGTATATGCTTGCATCTATACGTTGGGATTAGCAGAACCGTGCTGTCACAGGGAACGTTTTCAACATTGCACTTGTACCTTGTCGTACATAGTTGATATCGTTCTCTTTTGTCTATGGATGTCAACGGTGTGAAATAAAGAGGGGACTTGTAAGTCCATGGAGTTTGTATTATGTGTTAGAGAAATGTCTGGGCCGCTAGCCTAAGCCATGCTTAATCATGGTGGAAACTTGCAGCATCACCATAGTGAGTCATCTATGAAGCATCCTCAATAAAAAGCTATATGCATAGTAAATAAAAAGATTGCTGAGATACTCATTGTCTGCTTGCCTTGTCATTTTGGTTATGGAAAAGCTCTTGTACCATGTGCAAGGGGTACCTCGTTGGCGGTTCTCAATGATATGCAAATACTTACAATGGCAAGAACTTACCTGAACCCAAAGTTGAGTATGCATGAGGAGTGTCCCTCATATTTCAAGGGACATGAGATTGCCAACTTATATTTCGTCAAGCATATACTCCATCTTTGTTCACTTTAACTTTAATCATCAAAAGATGCTTATGATAGGGGCAATGAGGACTCAAAGCTAGTAAGTACCATAATCTTTTGGAAGCTCTTTATGACTTGTAATCCCTGTTTCCCTCTATTAAGGGACATTTCTCTAGTTACCAGTTGGGTCAGTCAACCTACTTCCTCCCTATCTCCAGCAAGCTTTTGAGTTGTTGTGTTTCAAGCATTCATATGGTAATTTATTCAATCATGTTCTTCATATTCCTTGTTTGCACAAAACTCTTATCTATTGAGTATTACTTTAAAAGCCTTCACTTGTGAAAAACCTTTTTGAGCAAAAAAACTTCTACAAAAAGCTTTTGTGAAACTGTTTATCAGGTGTTCTCTGACCAAGAACAAGTTTTCCAATTTCAATTATGATTTATCTTTATGTATCTCCATTGTGACTGTTGTACTTGGTTGCAAGCTAAGTTATATAATGGTGAGTTGCTTAATTCTATGAGTTGTGCAAAGGTAAGTGTGATGCTTCTTGTTCATATTCTTTTTCACTTCACTCCATAAACCTGTGGACATGTTTACTGAGCTCATTATTCGCTTGGGGACAAGCGAAGTCTAAGCTTGGGGGAGTTGATACGCCCAATTCGCATCACCATTCTATATCATAATTTACCTCCATTCATTGATATTTGTCTTATTATGAGGTATTACTTATGGATTTTCATATGTTTATGCATGTTGTATGATTGCTGGAGGATGGACTGCCGGAGTCTGGATTCTGATGCAAAAGACGGCGTTTCGGTGCAATTTCGCGAAGATCAGAAAAATACCAGAAAAATATGGAAACATATTATTTTACCGGAAGACGAAGGAAGCCAGAAGGAGGAGCGAAGGGGGGCCACAGGGGGCCCACACCCCCTAGGCGCGGGACCACCTGACCCCGCACCTAGGGTGGGTTTGGCCCACCTGTTCGGCTTCCGACTCCTCCCCTTCGCCTATATCTTCCCTATGGAACCCTAACACCAGGGGGGCGACCATAGATAGACTTTCGCCGCCTCTCGGAGGCGGAAAACACCGAGAGAGAAAGATCTTTCCGGCAGATAGATTTCTGCCGGGGGAATTCCTTCCTGGAGAGGGGAGACTGTCACCATCAACACTGTCATCAAGCTAGGCTTCATCGGGATCATCATCATCATCCACACCATCATCTCCACTAGCACCATCATCACAACTCCGTCCCGCTGTAACAATTGTATTGGATATTGCTTAGTTCATTAGGGGAAACTTTCCTGGTGTTAATTACTATTCTAGTTGATGCTTATGAGTGGAACCATTGGATTATTGTTTATGTTCAGATTGTTATCCATTACCATATCATATTTGATCTTGATACATATGATGTCTTGTGAGTAGTTCGTTTAGTTCTTGAGAACATGGGAGAAGCCATGTTGTTAGTAGTGAATTTGTGATATTTATTATTCAATGGTTTAGTATTTAAGTTGAGGTGCTATTCTTCTAGTGGTGTCATGTGAACGTCGACTACATGATACTTCACCATTTATGAACCTAGGGGATTGCATTGTGTATTTGGCTACTAATTGTGGGGTTGCCGGAGTGACAAAAACCTGAACCCCCGTTAGGACACCTTTGCACAAGGGAGTGTAGGATCTCAGAGTTTAAGGCTGTGGTTAGAGTTATATCTTAATTACTTTCCTGTAGTTACGGATGTTTGCAGGGGGTTTAATCACAAGTATGTATTAGTCCTAGGAAGGGCAGTATGTTAGCACAGGTTCACCCACACAACACTTACAAACACCAAAGAAGAGTACTCAACTATTTGCAGCAAAAGCACTTGACAGAATCCCCATGTGTCCTCGAGAATGTTTGGTCCTTATAAGTATTTCCACCGGCTTGTCCTTTGCTAAGAAAGGATTGGGCCACTTGCTCCGTTTGTTCGTTACTTCTTTTACTTGCTGTTTTTTTGTTGCCTTGTCAGAAAACCACTAAAAATCCGTTTGCTAAGTATTCACAGGGATTTCCTGCTCCATACCACTGTTCAGCACCTTCTGCTCCTCGTTGGGATCGACACTCCTATTTATCGAAAGTA
The DNA here is from genome assembly GCA_916181665.1 of Avena sativa. Lineage (NCBI taxonomy): Eukaryota > Viridiplantae > Streptophyta > Magnoliopsida > Poales > Poaceae > Avena > Avena sativa. Next base: position 9,425,216 of record OV702300.1, on the reverse strand, counting down.
CTACGATACACCCCCTATACTTGTGGGTCATCATCGCCCAGCGCGGACAAATGGGTCGCGCTGCTGGACGCGGCTGGCCGAAAAGGCCGGACCCCCCCTACCCAAATCGACCGGGGCCCGACCCAAACGGACAGAAACGGACCGTTTGGGTGGACCGTATAGGTCGGCCCGGTGGATATGCCCTAAGGGCATCTCTAACTGATCCCCTAAAATCGGTTAGAGGAGTAAAATTTAGTAGATGCCGTATCTAACCGATCCCTAAAACAGTTAGGGGAGTAAATTTTTACTAATCGGAGGAGTAAAAGTGGCGGCCGGTTCCTAAATTTACTCCTCCGAGGCCACTTTCGAGAAAACCTCCCGCCTCCCGACCCGCCGCACCCATTCCCGCCGACGACCCCACCCCGGTCCCTCCGGCCTACCTCTCCCCTCGCTTGCCGCCTCTCGCTATCACCGGAATTGACGGGAAGAGCGAGATTTCCGTGGCCGCCGCCCCGATTTGGTGCAAATCTGGCTCCGTCAGCATCGATTTGTCACAAATCGTAGCCGGCGCCGCCTCCGGTGACCACGACAACATAGAGTTGGCTCCCAGGAGGCCGGCCACCACCAATGTCGCGACGAGGCTCGCCCCCTCCTCCTCACCCACCACAGATCCCGCGAGGCCCAGGGTTGGTACCGCCTCCTGTACCTCCCACGATGGGTTTGGTCTGCGCGCGGAACCTCTAGCCGGAGTTGGAGGATGCAGGGCCAGTCTCCACGAATGCTGCTGCCGTGGATGGATTGCAGGCACCGCCGGACGCAACCAACACAAGAGGAAAAATGTGATTTTTCCTCTTTTTCTTAATGTAAAATCGGAGTAGAAGAAGTTGTGGCCTACATGCTTTTTGTTACAAATGTAGTACAAGAAATTTTACATGGACCGAGGACGAAGACAACATGTTGTATTTTGCATGGCACCATCAAACTCTTGTAGATGATGCATTATACGAAGAGAGTGGTGTTCTTTCACCATTTCAACAATTTTGGAAAAAAATTCATGAGAATTTTAATGAAAACACAAGAAAAGGTAGATCGATTAACTCGATCTTGAATAGATAGCACATTCTTGTTATGCGTTCTAATGCTGTTAAGATGGCATAACTCAAATAGTTTGGTTTATGTTGGTTTGTATCGGTAAGTATTCTCTATGTACCGATTTATCGGGTTGTATCGGTATGTATTGTGTGCATCAGATTGCGTCGGTATGTATTTGACTATTAATCAATGATTATATATGCATATGTATGAACCTATTGCATTGCAAATAAGAAAAACATTTTTACTCGTCTAAATATAGGGGCTCGGTTACAAACCTCCAAGCTTTAGAGAAGTATTTTACTCCTCTAAGTTTTAGGAGTCGGTTTACTCCTCTAAAGTCTTGGGGATCGGTTAGAGATGCCCTAAGGATATAAACCCCGGATCTTAATCAACAGCTTAATAAACTCCATTAATTTCCCTAAAAAAACTCCATTAATTGTCTTAATCAATGGCTAAAAATAGTATTACTCAATGGTACCGGCCGATGGTACTCTCTCCAATCACTAGAAAAGAGCTACACAATAGAAGAGATATATGCATAGGAGTATAATTCTGCATATTGCATTACAGGATAGAGAGTTGGGTTAGCACCCACGATCATGAGTTCCATGAACGGAACAAGAACAGGGCTGTCTCCAGAAATCTGGCCATATGAGGTTCTACGTCGGGCGGATGCTTCTTTTTTTGGATTGGGTTCTGCCGTCTAGAACATGTGGGCGAATTAGTTTCGATCTGAAGCTTTCTTTTTTATTTTTCCGAGACTTGGCCGATCGGGACATCAGGAAACCTACGATGTGGGCACAAGATTGGAGCGGGATACCTGCTATAGTATTTTCTTAAACTTCGGCCCATGGTAATTTCGCTGGGACAAGGAGATGCATATTGCAGGCCTGGGCTAGAATTTGGGGCCCCAGGATTTTGGGGGCCTTGTGCGGTCGCCCAGATCGCACTACCTCTTGGAAGGGCCTGAACAAGAACAACAATGTTTTCCAGCTTTTTTATTTCTGTCGCTCGGTTTGTTTAAACATGTTTTAATTTATGAGATGGTCCATATGTATGTATTTTAAGATTTCCGAAACAAGAGAACCCATAAGTAGTACTACCATTGAAACTACATGCTAGGTTTCATCAGCATATATAAGATTTAGATGTCAAATCACGCTTAATCATTGCAATATATATATGCTAACATCATGCATCGATCAAAATTTTATTGTGCACAATTTAGAAAACGTTTATTGATTACAAATTTCATCATTTTGAAAATACATTTTGACAGCCTGGCAGCAGCGAGGCAGTCATGTTATATCTCCTATAAGATGTTGGGACAGCAGCATTGCTCTGGCAGCCGGCAATAGGCCAACATTTTCGTCTATCGAATTGTCTGCATCTGAGCCATCATTGTGGTCATCTGCCGCATCTGCTCGTCGCCGCAGTCGACTCTGCTTGGTGCTTCTCCAAGCGTCTGCCCACCGAGCGCGCGTCGCGTTGCGCTCGTTGGCGCGTTCGCTCCGCAGCTTGGTCAGCGTCAGTTGACGACGCCGTGTGGATGGTCGGGTCGTCTTCTCGTTGTCGATCTCGCAAGGTAGATCTGGATCGGGTGCTTGCCAGCATGACCTTGATCCAGAACTTGGGAGGGAGGGAGGGACGTCGCCGGTACGGTGAGGCAGAATGATCGACCTCGCTCTGATACCACCTTGTTAGGATCACGGTTGATCACCGGCGATAACTCGAAGCAAGAGGAAGAAGGGGAGCGCTCGGGGCTCAGATCTACAACATCTAAATACAGAAAAGGAAAGACATGGTAAAATTAGGGTTCTAATTGCTTGATCCTCCCAACCTCCCCACTCGCTCCTTTATATCGAAGGAAACGAGCTCAATCATATTACAAGTATGTCCTTCATTACAAGAGAGAGACACTGTTTAAGAGTTTAGGCCAAAACAGTAAATGCGCTGTGGCAGGCTGATAGCCGTTGGATGGAGTCCAGGTCACTGCGCTTCGATCCTAGCCGTTGTTCTTTGTCGCTGGGATCCAACAGTAACTGTAGAAGTTGTAGCTGTTGTTGCCGGATCCTGACAAATGTTTCCCAGCTTTTCTATTTCTGCCGCTCGGTTTGTTTAAACATGTTTTAATTTATGAGATGGTCCATATGTATGTATTTTAAGATTTCCGAAACAAGAGAACCGATAAGTAGTAGTACCATTGAATCTACATGCTAGGTTTCATCAGCATATATAAGATTTAGATGTCAAATCACGCTTAATCATTGCAATATATATGCCAACATCATGCATCGAGATCAAAATTTTATTGTGCACATCAATTTAAAAAACGTTTATTGATTACAAATTTCAGCATTTCGCAAATACATTTTGACAGCCTGGCAGCAGCGAGCGAGGCAGTCATGCAAGTTATATCTCCTAAGGTGTTGTTGGGGGACAGCAGCATTGCTCTGGCAGCCGGCAATAGGCCTTGTCCGTTGGAACATTTTCGTGTGTGCATTGGTTAAAACACTCCGGCTGACTGCAATTCTTAATACTGGTGCAGAACTCTGCACAGAAAATTGATCAACACGTTCAGATTCACACAGAGTATATAAATATAGCACAACAAAAAATCTTTGTTTACGCACAGAAAGAAAAAATAAAGAAAGAAAGAACGAAAGGAAGGGAAAAAATATGGAAGAACAGCGCACCTAGTCCATCGTCAAGAGAAGACAGCACAGTGGGCGCCATGACCACAAGGACTAGAATGCACATAACCATTGCGGTGCTCCTGCAGAACGCCATAACGAGATACTAGTAGGTAACCTTTTGTTTCTTCTGCCCTTGTTCTCCTGCCAATTTGAGTTGATGCAGATTACTCCTTTGACGCTGTTTATGTAGACGGAGATGCATAACAGATTAGGAAAGAATTAATTCGATAGATTTTTCATATATCTGGAATCACTACTTTATATTTGTAATAACTGTCATTTACCGCTTCCCAGATATAAAAATGCTATCTGTATTAAGTATTACCATAATGTGTCTATTAATGCACCATTTAATTTCTCTAAAAAAGATTTGTTTTATCATATGTCCTATCTTTCTCCTCATTTGCAGGCCCGGCTCTAGCCCATGGCAGGGTTGTGCAATGGCCTAGGGCCCAGGCCAGGAGGGGCCCAAGATTTTTTTTGCGCTGAGCGGTATGCAGGGCCACGAGCAGGGCCTGATTGGTGGTCATGAGTCGCGACTCGCGAGGCCTCTGCCCGCCTGCCGATGCCGAGGAGATCGATCGATCTGAATTCCAGAAGTCGCGGCGCTTCACGATCGCCCTCCCACATCTCGCGAAGGCGCGAACTCTCTGTCATCTCTCTCGCGGTCCCGCCCGTCTAGAAGCTTGCCAAGACCGGCAAGACGCCCAGCGGCGGCGGGCCTAGACCCTCAACCTTGGACTGTCCTCTAATCCCTTCTGTAAGTTGGACACGTCCTACCCTTTGTAAGTTTACACCCTTAATCTCTTCTTAATCCCATGTCTAATCCTTCTAATTAATCCCTTATAATTTTTAAGATTACAATGCTTTAGTGCTTAATAATTATTTATAGACATCTCGACTATGAATGTGTGGTTATATACTTTTAAATATTTTGGAAGTAAAATTGGCATATATATCGTCTATATATCTAGTTATATGTACATATATATATATTGTCATTAGGGAGCCTTTTATCGACTTCGTCCAGGGCCCCCAAAAAATATAGAGCCGGCCCTGCTCATTTGGCCCGGCCACGTTATTTGTTACTTTCTACGATCCATATTTTTTGTCGCTAAACAGATATATCTATCACTAAAACATGTCAAGATACATACATTTCAATGATAAATAATATGGATCAGAGGGAGTATCTAAAATAGAAGCATTTGCTATTGGTCTTAGACTGTTTGGTCATCGTGATTAACCAAGACACAGGATGGTTACTGTAAGTTCCTAATCTTCTATTCTGTCATTTACCGCTTCCCAGATTAGAAAAGAATTAATTCGATAGATTTTTCGTATCTACTTTATATTTGTAATAACTGTCACGTATCTACTTTATATTTGTAATAACTGTCATTTACCGCTTCCCAGATATGCAATGCTAGCTGTATTTGGAGTACCATAATGTGTCTATTAATGTACCATTTAATTTCTCTAAAAAAGATGTGTTTTATCATCTGTCATATGTTTCTCCTCATTTGGTCCGACCGCTGAAACGGATGTATTTAGACATGTTTTAGTGCTAGATATATATGTTTAGCGACAAATAATATGAATCGGAGGGAGTATCTAAAGTAGAAGCATTTGTCATTGGTCTTAGACTTGTTTGGTCACCGTGATTGACCAAGACACGGGATGGTTACTGTACGTTCCTAATCTTTTATTCTGTCCAGTTCATATTAATTTCGCTGGACCAGATATATGTAGGCATGTTTTAATACTAGATGTTGGAATATTGCTAAAAGTAGACCCAGGCCATTTATAATATATCAATAATTTTTAAAATCCTAGAGACCCACTTGGTTTATTCATACAAGGTAAGAGATCTAACAAAAGTTTAGTCTCACATTGCTAGTTGAGTGGAAGTTGGACTAACTTATAAGGTGAGTTCCTCCGCCACTTATACGAGCTTATGAATAGAAGAAATATACACGCACGATCCTCCTCCTCGCTTGACTCGTCAAGCCGAGATTTATTTTGCCACACATAATTGGTATTTATCTATCTATTATTATACTATAACTAGCTGAATTCTGTGCGTTGCCATAGCCTCATAAATTTAGACCTGTATATATTAATCAAAATATGTGTATTTGTAGTTCACAATATATGCCACGGAAAATTATAACTTGCATTGAGACAATTATCATTGTACATTTACTTCCTTCCAACAAAGATGGCGTCACGAGGTGGCGAAGTTTCTAAGGACTACAATGCACATAACCATTGCGGTGCTCTTGCAGAACGAGATAGTAGGTAACCTTTTGTTTCTTCTGCCCTTGTTCTCCTGCCAATTTGCGTTGATGCAGATTACTCCTTTGACGCTGTGTATGTAGACGGAGATGCATAACAGATTAGGAAAGAATTAATTCGATAGATTTTCCATATCTACTTTATATTTGTAATAACTGTCATTTATCGCTTCCCAGATATGCAATGCTAGCTGTATTTGGAGTATCATAATGTCTATTAATGTACCGTTTAATTTCTCTAAAAAAGATGTGTTTTATCATCTGTCATATGTTTCTTCTCATTTGGCCCGACCATTGAAACGGATGTATCTAGACATGTTTTAGTGCTAGATATATATGTTTAGCGACAAGTAATATGGATCGAAGGGAGTATTTAAATTAGAAGCATTTGCCATTGGTCTTAGACTTGTTTGGTCATCGTGATTGACCAAGACACGGGATGGTTACTGTGAGCTCCTAATCTTCTATTCCGTCCGGTTCATATTAATTTCGCTGAACCGTATATACGATAGGCATGCATGTTTTAATACTAGATGTTGGAATATTGCTACAAAGTAGAATCAACCCATTTATAATATACCAATAATTTCTGAAATCCTAGAGACCCACTTGGTCAATTCATGCAAAGCAAGAGATCCATATTACTCCTTTGACACCGTTTATGTAGACGGAGATGCATATAACAGATAAGGAAAGAATTAATTCGATTGATTTTTCATATATTTGGAATTACTACTTTATATTTGTAATAACTGTCATTTACATCTTCCCAGATATGCAATGCTACCTGTATTAAGTATTACCATAATGTGTCTATTAATGTAAGTACCATTTAATTTCTCTAAAAAATACTCCCTCAAACCCAACGCTTAAGGCCTATTTTTTTTAAAAAAGTCAAGTTACAGAAAGTTTGACCAAACTTTTAGAAAAAACTATAAAAAATTATTATATTATATAGATACTATGTGAAAATATGTTTTATTATGTATGAAAGGGTATGAATTACGTATAATAAATACTAATATTTTTTTCTAAAAGCTTGGTCAAATTTGAGATAGTTTGACTTTTGAAAAAAAATAGGTCTTAAGCCTTGGGACGAGGTAGTATGTGTTTTATCATATGTCCTATGTTTCTCCTCATTTGGCCCTGCCGCTAAAACGGACATATCTAGACATGTTTTAGTGCTAGATAAGTAATATGGATCGGAGGAGTAACTAAAGTAGAAGTATTTGCTATTGGTCTTAGACTTGTTTGGTCATCGTGATTGACGAAGAGGGATGGTTATTGTAAGTTCCTAATCTTCTATTCTGTCCGGTTCATATTAATTTTGCTAAACTGGATATATGAAATCCTAGAGACCTATTTGACCCATTCATATAAGGCAAGAGGTATAACCATTGTTCAAAAAATCGTCCGATATGCCGATTTATCGCTTATCACTGGTGCCGATTAATCGATTTATTGCCCGATTATCGATTTACCGCCAGATTAATCGGCCGATACACCCAAAAATCACTAATTTCGGGATGATCGAGAAGTTAACGATAAACGATATCCTCAACATTGGGTGTAGCAGAAGTTTAGTCCCACATTGCTAGTTAAGTGAAAGTTGTACTAGCTTATAAGGTGAGCTCTTTCGCCACTTGTACAAGCTTATGAAGAGAATACATATACACGCACGTTCCTCCTCGCTTGCCTCGTCGAGCCGAGATTTATTTTGTCACGCATAATTGGTATCTATTTATCTATCCATCTATCTATCTATTATTATACTATAATTTGTCTTGAGGTAGGTTCGTTTGCACCCGTTTTGGGTTCTGATTTTTCACTGGACTGATTTACCCCTAGCCGTTTTAACATATTACAAGTAATGCCACAGCTTATATAAAGATTGCCATTGAATCGGCACTTCTTGTTACTCCACCCACGACCTACCCCGTCCACCCCGCCTCCACAAAATCCACATTAGTCAGTGCATGGCCATGTGGCGAACGTCGCTGGGGCAGGGGGCGGCCCTGGACTGCGCGAATCGATGAGGTAGAGAGGCGAGCAGAGAGAGAGGGCATCGCCTGGGAGAACGCACATGGAGGCGGGAGGCTATTGTCAGCGCCGCCTGAGGTGACCATCGAAGGTGAGAGTCGAGGACGAGGACGTCCGGTCCTGACAGTGGTGAATGGAGCACACATCAGGGATGTAGGCGCATGACCGGCGAGGAGGGAGCATGAGGCTCGAGTTGGAGAGAGGCGACGGGAGGCCGAGGGGGTCGCTGGCTACCTGGCGATGGTGGTGTGTGTCACTAGTGGAAAATAGGGCTATAGTCCCGGTTTGTAACTACTTTTATTCCAGGTTGCACAACCGGGGCTGCGCAATCGGGACTAAAGTCCCCTCCATTTAGTCTCGGTTGTGCCGTGAACCAGGACTAAAGGCGCTCCATGTGGCCGCGGTGGAAAGCGGGGGATGGAGGACCTTTAGTCCTAAATCGTAACACGACACGAACCGGGACTAAATGAGCTCCGTTGAGAAACCATTTTAGTCGTTCTGCTGCTGCGGCAACAGGTTCTGCAGCGTCAGAGTTTTGGGGCAGATTTTTGTTGCGGCAGGAGAATCGGTTAGGAGGGAGAGGTTTGGCGTAAGTGACGTGCAATAAAGGAATCATTACACAACATTGTCGTGAATATATAGATTGAAGTGACCTCTTTATTCATGCTTGGTCGAATATATTACATACAAAGTACACATTCATGCATATACAATGTGAATTTCTCTTATGATCCCTATTATACTACAAATATAAATTGCTGGTATTCTCCGGTTGGAGATATGACCTCTTTAAGTAAGAATCCCACCAATTCCTCTTGAATTTCTCATACGCGATCATTTGTTAGAGATAATCCCGCATCTGTTCGATCTAATTTAAAAAATGGGATAAACTCAACACAATTGATGATAATAAAATAAGATTGTGAATATTGTTGACGTACTTCATATTATTTCGTAATTCTGTCATGCTTATAGGTCGTCTGGCGAATGAACTCGCAAATGTAGTATCCATATAAATTAGTCCCGTCTTCCTGTCTCAAACACTTTATAATAATAGAGTTTAATCAAAATAATAATCAAGCATGATAATGGTATTTAAAAAAAAATTGAAGAGATGCGGGGACCTAGCTATATTACTATTTACATTGAGATCTCGGAATTGCAGGTCATATTTCCATTCACCCCTAACAGTCTTGGTGAACTGTTTTCAAACCCTGCTCGGCAAAAAAATGATTAAAGGAGTTACGTTATTAATTACTTGATATCAGGAAATAAACGAAAGATGCCGATATAGTGTGATAATGATTAAAATTATCTCTGGAGCATTTCAATCAGGTCCGCCCACATCTCATGATTTTTACGTTTCGAGTCCATGACAAGTACTACTCCTTTGTCAAGTTAAATGATTAGCATAATAAAATAGAACCTGCGCATGCATAACTCATCAATTATACTTACCATCTAGTAAAAGAAATCGAATGTGTACAAGATAGTAACACTCACTTGAAATCCTAAGAAAATAGTATTTCCATTTTGGTTTGTTGTTTCGTTAAAAACCTTAGCAAGTAATCCTCAGTGTCCTTGGGGTGTTTTTTTTACCGTATATTCATGAATGTTATTTAGGTCAATAAAACCAAGGTCATAGATTTTCCTCTTTTGTATTGCAGAATCTTCATTCTACATAATAGCGTACACAAAAATATAGTGAGGATAATTATATATGCAATGAACTCGAGATGAGCTAGAGACTTACTTATAGAAATAAATCACTTACAAACAATAACAATTGACGAGAGATTTGTCAAGGGCGTCTTTATTGAATAATTAAAATAATTCTTCAAACTCAATGTGTATCTCGTCGTTTTCACGGAAGTAATGCTCCTCTCTAATTGCCACTATGAGCATGATGTTCCCTTCCTTTGCGGATTGCAAGTACCACAAATGCAAATTTCACATTTGTGTTTGTAGATGCGGGAGATCCCCAAGTCTGACGAGAGGCTTCCTGTACTCGTTTTTGAATGCTAATTCAGCCTTGGGTATGTCTTTATTGCCTACAAATTGATCAACAGACACACCAGCTTCTCTAGCAGTTTCTGCGATTAGTCGTGCAACCTCTGGATCCCCATTGGAAAACACGTTGAGCGAGGGGCATGATTCTTTTTTCTGTTCTCCGAGCTGGGGAATTGTTTTTCCGGTTGTTGCACTACTACTTATCGACCGCTGCACATTATCGTAATGTGAATTAATAATAGAGCGGTCATAGTCTGATGAAAAATATTCTGGCCTTGGTTGCTCTAGCATATTCACAAAGTGTTTCACTGTTTTTGTTGCTATATACTGCTTGGACGAGGGCCGTTTTGGAGCAAGCTGGCATTTCACATCTTCATTCATGATCCTTTTATTTTCTTTCTTAGTCATTTCGTAAGGTAACTTGGCAGGAGCCACCTTGGCTTTCTTCCTTGTACCCGCTGAGGATTTCTTCGCAGCTGTAATACTAGCCGCCGGATTGGCGGTGCTCTTCCTTTTTTGCAACCGGGGATGAGGCGGCGGAGTCTGCTGACACGGCAAAGGCGACGGAGGCGGCAGAGCCTGCAGACGCACCGGAGATTGAGCTAGATTGCTATTCTGAGAAGTCAGTTGCCTTGGCGTCCAATTTGAAAGCATGATGTATTCCTTTTATCATAGAACGGTGCGTTTTCTAGCTTCTCCCACTTCATTCATATCCCCTTCACCTGTTGGGATGATACGTCGGAAACGTATTTATAATTTTTGATGCTCCATGCTTGTTTAGTATCTACTTTGCTTTATCTACACTTTGAGGTGTTTTTATATCTTTTCTGGAACTAACCTATTAATAAGTTGCCACAGTGCCAGTTGCCTGTTTTCTTCTTTTTTTGTTCCAGAAAGGCAGCAATATTCTTGGAATTGGATGGGACAAGAGCCAAAGTCAATATTTTACCGTGGGGGACACGAATCCAGAAGACGAGACAGAGAGGTGCCAGAGGGCCACCACACCCCCCAGGCATGTGATAGGGTGGACCCGCGCCTGGGCAGGGTGTGGCCCCCCTGGTCGCTTCCCGGCCTCGCCTCTTCGCCTATAAGAAGCCCCCGATGCAGAAACCCTAAGTACCCGATCAAAACTCCACGAAACCTTCTGTAGTCGCTGCAACCATCGTCCCTAGATCGGGGGGGGGGGGGGGATCTAAAGTTCTTCCCGGCACCCTGCCGGAGGGGAAATCATCCCGGAGACCTTCTCTCCGCTATGAAGCGTTAGTAGTTCCACCTTGGACCATGGGTCCATGTAGTAGCTAGGTGGTTGTATCTCCTCCTTGTGCTTTCATGTATAGATCTTGTGAGCTCCGTTCATGATCAAGATCTAATCTATTTGTAATCATGCATGTTGTGTTTGCGGGGATCCGATGGATATTGAGATTACTATATTAGATTGATTAATGGTTTTGTCTTTATGATTCTATCATGTCTGTTTTGTTTGTGATCTTTCATGCTCTCCATTGTTACTACCTATCTTGGCCAAGTAGTTGCTAGTAACTCCAAGAGGGGGTATTTATGCTTGATAGTGGGTTCATGCCTATAGTTTCCAAGGGAAGTGACAGAAATCTCTTCGGTTGTAGATGTGTTGTTGCTACTAGGGAGAAAACAATGGTCTCTTGTTCATGGAATAAGTGGATTGTTTAACTTACACACTTTGCTTAAAGAAGTTGTCTGTTGCTTGCAACTTAATACTGGAGGGGGTTCGGATGATAACCTGAAGGTGGACTTCTAGTCATAGATGCAGTTGGATGGCGGTATATGTATATTGTTGTATTGCCCAATCGAATCTCATAGGATCTTTTTGTCTGGTATTGCATTGTTATGCCTTGCTCAGTTCCTGTCAATTTCCCCGTTGTAATTTGTTTATCCTTCGTGCCATGTTGTTTATCTAAGGAGAGCACTTCTAGTGAACTATGGACCCCGGTCCAATCTTTTCCATTGATACATCTTCCACTGTTACTTGTTTACTTGCTGCAAACCATTACCTTCCACACCATACATTTAATTCTTTGTTACAGCAAACCGGTGAGCTTGACAACCTCACTGATTCCTTGGGGCAAAGTCTTGAGTTTGTGTTGTGCAAGTCTCCATGTTGCTTGCAACACCTTTGGGGCGTTTCCTTCCTCCTAATGGTTCGATAACCTTGGTTTCTTACTGAGAAAAACTTGCCTGCTGAACTGCATCATACTCCTCTTGGGGTCTCCCAACGAAGTGCTGCTGCACTCATCAAGGGAAGTCAAGCTTGTGCTGCTCAAATCCATTCATAAATTCATCCACCCCGATAACAACGTAGCCATCTGAAACCGGAGAGCAATGGTAAGTTGGTCTAGGTCCAGAAGGTAAGGCAAAGACGATCGCCACCTTCATGGATATGTTTACAACTTTCACATGTAGCTCACAATTTGCTGGCTCCGTGATATCATCCATGTGGTAGCGAGGAGCCATCGTCAGTGCATCATCATGAGCCGGGAGCTCCGTGGAAGCCATCGTCAGATCATCAGCCGGGAGCTCCTTGAAAGCCACGCTGCTTTTCTGCCGAGATGGTAGGCCAGTAGCATCAAATGCAGGATCTTCGTCATGCCACCGAGATGGGCTGGTAGCTTGCTGGCTAAGTGCATTTATTTTCTCTTGTTGCCTCGTTAATGTTTCTTCTATCGGCTGCATCCGGTCTGCTTCCATATTCTTTCTTCTCTGATGGCTTCTATCAGGATATTTCTTCCCGACGTTAGGAAACCCGTGAAGGTAATATGCCCTAGAGTCAAATATTAGATGATGTTCATGAAGTTTTTTATTAAGTTTTATATCATGCTATAACTGTATTGATAGGGAAACATCAATACACATGTGATATACAAACAAACAGTCCCCTGGTTATGAAACCACCAATCTTTGAGTGTATGCAGTATAAGAGATGGCATGGTCCTCTGGTTTCAGACCATGAGATGCTATGTTGCCACTCTTGGCAAACCTAAGGGTGAACTCACTCCAGTTGAGGAGGCTCAGTTTGAGGAAACTGGTACTCTCTTTAAGGCGGCTTTGTTGAGTGTTCTTGGCGAGAACATTGATGATCCTTATGCATCGCTTGATTCTAGCAAGGCTACGTAGGATGCGTTTGAGGCCAAATTTGGGGTCTCAGACACTGGCCCAGAGTTGTATGTCATGAAATAATTCTATGACTACAAGATGATTGATGACTATTTCGTGGTTTAGCAAGCTTATGAGATACAGTCTCTTGTCAAAAAACTTAAGCATTTCACGTGTGTGTTTAGCGACAAGTTTATAGTCGAAAGCATAATTGTCAACCTTCCTCCATCATAAAGGAATTTTGCTATTTCTTAAACGTAAGAGACGAGAGCTTTCTATTTCGGATCTTCTATCGATATGTACATGACTTGAGCGGGCGCAACGTCACACTACTCTACTAGTAGTTGGCATGAACAATTATTGTGAAAGGAAATGGAAGAGTATACTGCAGTAATGTTGTGTCACATGTAGGACGTAGCTCAATCGAGCTTTACATTATCGCAATGGTCTTACAAGCTATAACAGAGAGAAAGGAAACTGTCCAAAATGCCAAGAATGCTGTTTTTAGAACGTGGCTCAACATTTCTATATACAACGACAAGCCCCTAGGTTAACATTTCAGAGAAATCATTGACCAGATTCAACATCACCACAACTGTTTAAACAAGGTTCAGACCCGTTCGAATCACTCAGGCTCCCAACTCCTTTACACAGGATCGAGCAGAGCTGTCATCAACGCTACAGATTCGTGGATTTAAAAGCAGCGACCGGAGCGGCCTCCTAAGCCAGCCTGTATTGAGTTCACGTGGGGGAGATTGTCTCAACGTTCTACTCTTTTCGTTCAGAAATAACTAACTTGATTTGTCTACAACGTGTCTATATACATTTGAATGTAGGCAAATCAAGTTAGTTATTTCTGAACCGAGCAGAGTATTTCTTTCTAGTGAACTGTTTTCTAGGCTGTATTTGTTTGGGCTGCAGCTATGAAGAATCAGCCGTGGAAAATTAGCTGTAGGAAGCAACTCTTGAAGGCAGAAATTTGGTGTTTGGCGAAGTGCTTTTGATAAATGTTGTTGTCGATTTTATGAGTGAGATGTCTTGAAATACCCTCGAGTGTAGAAAATGTTACATAAGTGTGTTTTTAACCTTTTTAATTAAGTACAATGTTTAAGGGCTGAATTACCACAAATTCTCTATTTTTGGGGCTAAAATAATTGTAAACATATTTTGGGATGTTTGGTTGGCCTAAATAATTGTGTACCCTTTTTGCCGAAGTAATTTTGGGATGTTTTTTAGGCTTTTGCCTTTTTTCCTTTTTTTATTTTGACATTTTTAAAGAGAAATTCACTACTGTACTGGAGAGGCCCTGGTTCTCCCCATGCCCAGGCCTCCCTCCAGATGGTCCAGAAATCGCCGTCGCACCCACGCCCTGACCTCGCCGCTGACCCCACGCCCAGGAGCCGCCGCCCTCATGATGGCCTGAATTCGTCGCCGCCCCCACGCCCTGGCGTCGCCGCCCCCATGCCTCCTGCAATCCCCGATGCCCATGGATCACCGCCCCCATAGGGCGTGATGCCCATGGCTCAACCGTCGGAGGGCGGATTCAGGGTGGAGTTGCCCGGGTGGCCAAGGTGCTGGCGGCGGGGAACGGCGGCGCCGAGCTCCTATCTCCAGCGGCGGCGACAAGGCTGGGGGCGTAGGAGGTCGAAGTAGAGGATTCGAAGGAAGCCCGAAACGGATTCGGAGAAGGGGATTCGAGCTGGCGACAGGGGATGGCGGCGAGGAATAGCGGCGGCTGTGGGGAATGGCGGCAGCGGATGTGGAACCCTAGCCCGCCATGGCTAGGCGAGGGAGAGCTAGGGGAAAACGTGAGGCCAGCTCGAGGGGAAGCAAGGGCAGGTTTTTTGTAATTACGGTGAAGTGTAGAGGATAGTTTGGTCCACACCAACTTGGGAAGCAGCAAAATCTATGGGAAGCGCTTCCTACCTAGCTTCCGCCGCTTCGCTGTCTCCAATGCAAATCAGGACAGTGCTTGTCGGCAGCGCTATACAAAATTAGCTTGTTTGTTTGGGCCTCCGCTTTTTGGGCCTTAGAAGCTGTAGAAGTAGAAGCAGAAGCATAAGCGATAACAAAAAGAGCCCTAAACCTGTATTGGCAGACAGACATGTTCGTGTTTTATCGGTTTTAGAAAAGAAAAATGTTGAGGGATGGGCTTGTCAATTCGAAAAGAAAAACAATTACTCCCTCCGTTTCAAAATAGATGTCTCAAATTTATCAAAATTTTAGATGAATCTAAATTTATCCAAATTTTTAAAAACCTAAGACATCTATTTTGCGAGGGAGGGAGTACTAGCGTTCTAAAGTTAGGCGATTAATGACTGATTATATGCACAGTACCCAAAATTGCCGGAATGAGAAGAAACAAGAACCATCCCCAAATTTCCCAAAAGAAAAAAGAACCATCCATGTGACTTGACGAAGCCTGACTGCTAAATCGCTAATTGCAATCCCAATCGGTGCGCTTACTCCGAATCGAATCCCAGTCAGTATGGATCAAATCACCTCTTGATCGACCGAGTGAGAGTCAGAATCGGTGTGCCCAATCCATCAATATAAGCACACGAGACACCCCTTGGCTGTGCAGGAAGCAATCGAGTTCTGGTTCACAACGATCGAGGTCGAGATACACCGTTCCAGAAGTGCAACTGTAACTCGGCGATCGATCCATCAAGCAAGGCCATGGCCATGGATGAGCAGCTGTTGGAGGAAGACCGCCTCGCCTTGCAGCTCAACATGGGTGAGGAGGTTGAGCTAAGCCCGTGGGATGACGAGCCCTTCGTGGTCACCCACGTCTTCCTTGTCGACCCGGAGAGCGCCACCGGCAAGGGCATCGTGGTGACTGCCGGCGTCAAGATGGGAACCCAAAACATCATCCTCGCTCAGCTGTCATCAGAGGTGACCAACATCGAGCTGGAGACACCCGTGGTGCTGCATGCGGAGTCTTGCTTCTACGTGATGCGGCCGGGAGGCGACTCCGACGCTAACGCTGACACCGACAAGGGTGCGGTCGTCGTCCAGTTCGAGGGTTACGTGCTTTATCCAGACACAGAGTCGGAGTCCGAGTCAGAGGAGGAAGAGGAAGGAGACAAAGAGGCCGCGGGTTTGGAGGATGACGATGATGGAGTTGGGGTTGACGAGGATGATGGGGAGGACGAGGAAGACCGCATGGCCTTGCAGCTCCGGATCGGTGAGGAGCTTGCGCTAAGTCCGTGGGACGACGAGCCCTTCGTGGTCACCCACGTCTTTCTTGTCGACCCGGAGAGCGCCGCTGGCCAGGGCGTCGTGACGGCCGCCGGAGTCAAGATGGGCACTCGGAACATCATGCTCGCGCAACTGTCATCAGAGGTGACCGAGGTGGAGCTGGAGACACCGGTGGTGCTGGATGAGGAGTGCCGCTTCTACGTGATGCGGCCGGAAGGCGACTCTGATGCCGACAATGACAACGACAAGGATGCCATCGTCGTCCAATTCGAGGGTTACGTGCTTTATCCAGACACGGATGAGGAGTCGGAGGTGGAGGAGGAGGGGGATGAAGAGTCCGTGAGTTCGGAGGATGACAATGATGGAATCAACAAGAAGGAAGAGGAGAGTGAGAGTGACGGCTGGGTCAACATAGACGTGGCTGACATCGATGGGTTGCAGCTAGAACATGCTTAGGTTTATGTTCTTGTTTATTTATATGATACTACTAGCTTTTTTCAGGCTTTCTTCAGACTTTGATGTAATCATCAATTCGTCTATGCATATGAGCCGAGTTACTAGAGGTTGATGGATGACTAAACAGTTGGTTAATCTATAAACAAAAAAAGAAAATTCTTTGCGCACTTACGTATGTTCTGTGTTTTCTTGTTTGGGGGATCGACACCGACGTGCATGCTTATTCTTATGGTCAGTAGAAATTGGTCAGCTTTTTCTTGAATAGTGAATGGAAGAGAACTCTATTTATAAGTGTCACACAAACCCCATGGTTTTTTTCTTGCAGAGAACAGTAGAACTGTGCTTCATCTTTTATATATTTTGGATATTAAGATGCAACATCTACATGATATTTGTGCATTAGAAAGAAAGAGAAGAAAAATCAAATGAAGCTATCAACCCTAGTTGCAAAAATAGTTTAGTTTTTCCTAGTTGACCTGAACTTAAGCCACCAAATCTCTTCCTTGAAAGTTGCCGTGGTTGTAAAAATTAATATGCACATGTTTGGCTGAACACCTTGAAATACGAAAGAATTCCTTGTCTTCCATATAGCCCAAGCACCTAGAATGATCAATTCCATGAAGAAAGGTTTATTCAAATATATAGTTTGAAACATGAAATGCAGTTCAAGTGGTTCTAGATGTTTTCCACATATATTACCAATAAGCTTTTGCAAAGGGATAGTAGTGGTAGAAAAAAGATCCCTAATTTCCAGATGTTTTGCTCTCTGTTTCCATTTTGTGCAGAAACAGACGAAATTTTCTGTTTTCAACCCTACCCATCTTTGCACATAACACATGAATAGCCTTCTTGGAAAAATTTCCTCCTTTGCCACCATTCACCGTCTAATGAGGAATTCTCCCTAGATAGTTGTTTCAATTTCCTATCATAGATTTCTAGTTCATGAGACATGTATGGCGTTACAGTCATCATGCATGAGAGAGACAGACAGAAGCACAAATCACCTTGCTTGATCGTTGATGTGCTGGAGCCGCAACCTCTGTGCACAACACTTCCCTAGGGTACCAATGTCACGTGAGATTTCATACTAATAAAGATTGACCGGTAGAGTAGCTTGCATCAGGCTATCAAACAATCATTACTGTTTTAAGTCTCTCAAAAGTTATTATACGAGGGCTTAAATGTCTATGTTGTTAACGATTAGGCTGAAGTCTGTAGCCAAATGACACCCAGACAGCATAGGCCTATATATGAGGTAATTAGAAAAGTTGCAGACAAATCACTGAAATCTTGTTCTCTTGCTATTTTTATGGTTCATTGTCTGTGCCAAACTATGATGTTTTTCTGAAAGTAACAACGTTATGGCAAGAGAAAGCTTGGACTGTAACAAACTTGGAAACAAAGGAGAGGACCGAACTGAAAAAATCTGAAGGAAATTTCTAAGATTGATGTATAGTCCTCTCATTGCAATACATATACATTATTTTTTTTATCAAGAGTTATAGGACTGTCCCGATTTTTTTTCACAACGATTCAGGCGGTCATTAGGTATTATTCCAAATAAACTGCATAAATAGAAAAGAATGTGCCTAGCACTACAGGAATGGGCAGATGCGCCGACGGCCGTAGGCTACGCCGACGGCCAAATGTCGGGGCCGTCGGCGTAGCACCGCACCGGGCCAGCCCAACTGGCCAGCCCTCGGCGTAGCCAAGCCGTCGGCGTAGCATACACTACACCGACGGTCACCCTCGGCGTAGAGGCGGTCCTCGGCGTAGCTAGCGGACGCGTGGCACATGCCGGCAGCACGGACGACGCGCTAACGGTGCCGTCGGTTAGGCCGACGGCGGCCCTCGGCATAGCATACGCTGACGGCCACCCTCGGCGTACCAGAAACGTACGCCGACGGTCACCCTCGGCTTAGCCTTCTCTATTTTTCATATATTTTGTATTTGCATCAATTATTTATATATTTTTTATTAATTGGATAATTTCGTACCCTCTGAATAGCAGTCTACACGTCCACATGAAATGTCGTTGCGAATCTTCTCACACCCCGAGAAATTTCTATATGTTTGTAAGTGTTATTATCGCATGTGGTTCTCAATAGCACTCACCACGACCACATGAAGTGCTTGCATGTGTCCCCCCTCGCATGCATGCGCTCTAACCTAGAGGCGAAGGTTCCGGGCCCGTATAAGGGTGGAATCTCCCCGTCGAGGTGAAACCGGGTAGGATAGTGCCCCAACTTGTGAGCCAACATGGTTTGACATCACCCTATGACCTAAACAAACACAAAACAAGAGAAAGCTACGCCGGGCTACCCCTGTCAGAGGAACGTCTAGGGGGGTAGACGATCCGAGTGTGCACAGAGATCAGGGTTTCGCCGGAGGAAGACCACGAGAACATCGGAATGAGATGAAAACTTGCATGTGCCCCTAGCATATGTGTGTGTGGGTGTGGTTAGAGGTTGGTATATATAGGTGCTTGCATGTGTCCCCCCTCGCATGCATGCGCTCTAACCTAGAGGCGAAGGTTCCGGGCCCGTATAAGGGTGGAATCTCCCCGTCGAGGTGAAACCGGGTAGGATAGTGCCCCAACTTGTGAGCCAACATGGTTTGACATCACCCTATGACCTAAACAAACACAAAACAAGAGAGAGCTACGCCGGGCTACCCCTGTCAGAGGAACGTCTAGGGGGGTAGACGATCGAGTGTGCACAGAGATCAGGGTTTCGCCGGAGGAAGACCACGAGAACATCGGAATGAGATGAAAACTTGCATGTGCCCCTAGCATATGTGTGTGTGGGTGTGGTTAGAGGTTGGTATATATAGGTGCTTGCATGTGTCCCCCCTCGCATGCATGCGCTCTAACCTAGAGGCGAAGGTTCCGGGCCCGTATAAGGGTGGAATCTCCCCGTCGAGGTGAAACCGGGTAGGATAGTGCCCCAACTTGTGAGCCAACATGGTTTGACATCACCCTATGACCTAAACAAACACAAAACAAGAGAGAGCTACGCCGGGCTACCCCTGTCAGAGGAACGTCTAGGGGGGTAGACGATCCGAGTGTGCACAGAGATCAGGGTTTCGCCGGAGGAAGACCACGAGAACATCGGAATGAGATGAAAACTTGCATGTGCCCCTAGCATATGTGTGTGTGGGTGTGGTTAGAGGTTGGTATATATAGGTGCTTGCATGTGTCCCCCCTCGCATGCATGCGCTCTAACCTAGAGGCGAAGGTTCCGGGCCCGTATAAGGGTGGAATCTCCCCGTCGAGGTGAAACCGGGTAGGATAGTGCACCAACTTGTGAGCCAACATGGTTTGACATCACCCTATGACCTAAACAAACACAAAACAAGAGAGAGCTACGCCGGGCTACCCCTGTCAGAGGAACGTCTAGGGGGGTAGACGATCCGAGTGTGCACAGAGATCAGGGTTTCGCCGGAGGAAGACCACGAGAACATCGGAATGAGATGAAAACTTGCATGTGCCCCTAGCATATGTGTGTGTGGGTGTGGTTAGAGGTTGGTATATATAGGTGCTTGCATGTGTCCCCCCTCGCATGCATGCGCTCTAACCTAGAGGCGAAGGTTCCGGGCCCGTATAAGGGTGGAATCTCCCCGTCGAGGTGAAACCGGGTAGGATAGTGCCCCAACTTGTGAGCCAACATGGTTTGACATCACCCTATGACCTAAACAAACACAAAACAAGAGAGAGCTACGCCGGGCTACCCCCGTCAGAGGAACGTCTAGGGGGGTAGACGATCCGAGTGTGCACAGAGATCAGGGTTTCGCCGGAGGAAGACCACGAGAACATCGGAATGAGATGAAAACTTGCATGTGCCCCTAGCATATGTGTGTGTGGGTGTGGTTAGAGGTTGGTATATATAGGTGCTTGCATGTGTCCCCCCTCGCATGCATGCGCTCTAACCTAGAGGCGAAGGTTCCGGGCCCGTATAAGGGTGGAATCTCCCCGTCGAGGTGAAACCGGGTAGGATAGTGCCCCAACTTGTGAGCCAACATGGTTTGGAATCACCCTATGACCTAAACAAACACAAAACAAGAGAGAGCTACGCCGGGCTACCCCCGTCAGAGGAACGTCTAGGGGGGTAGACGATCCGAGTGTGCACAGAGATCAGGGTTTCGCCGGAGGAAGACCACGAGAACATCGGAATGAGATGAAATCTTGCATGTGCCCCTAGCATATGTGTGTGTGGGTGTGGTTAGAGGTTGGTATATATAGGTGCTTGCATGTGTCCCCCCTCGCATGCATGCGCTCTAACCTAGAGGCGAAGGTTCCGGGCCCGTATAAGGGTGGAATCTCCCCGTCGAGGTGAAACCGGATAGGATAGTGCCCCAACTTGTGAGCCAACATGGTTTGACATCACCCTATGACCTAAACAAACACAAAAAAAGAGAGAGCTACGCCGGGCTACCCCTGTCAGAGGAACGTCTAGGGGGGTAGACGATCCGAGTGTGCACAGAGATCAGGGTTTCGCCGGAGGAAGACCACGAGAACATCGGAATGAGATGAAAACTTGCATGTGCCCCTAGCATATGTGTGTGTGGGTGTGGTTAGAGGTTGGTATATATAGGAGCTTGCATGTGTCCCTCCTCGCATGCATGCGCTCTAACCTAGAGGCGAAGGTTCCGAACCCGTATGAGGGTGGAATCTCCCCGTCGAGGTGAAACCGGGTAGGATAGTGCCCCAACTTGTGAGCCAACATGGTTTGACATCACCCTATGACCTAAACAAACACAAAACAAGAGAGAGCTACGCCGGGCTACCCCCGGTCAGAGGAACGTCTAGGGGGGTAGACGATCCGAGTGTGCACAGAGATCAGGGTTTCGCCGGAGGAAGACCACGAGAACATCGGAATGAGATGAAAACTTGCATGTGCCCCTAGCATATATGTGTGTGGGTGTGGTTAGAGGTTGGTATATATAGGTGCTTGCATGTGTCCCCCCTCGCATGCATGCGCTCTAACCTAGAGGCGAAGGTTCCGGACCCGTATGAGGGTGGAATCTCCCCGTCGAGGTGAAACCGGGTAGGATAGTGCCCCAACTTGTGAGCCAACATGGTTTGACATCACCCTATGACCTAAACAAACACAAAACAAGAGAGAGCTACGCCGGGCTACCCCTGTCAGAGGAACGTCTAGGGGGGTAGACGATCCGAGTGTGCACAGAGATCAGGGTTTCGCCGGAGGAAGACCACGAGAACATCGGAATGAGATGAAAACTTGCATGTGCCCCTAGCATATGTGTGTGTGGGTGTGGTTAGAGGTTGGTATATATAGGTGCTTGCATGTGTCCCCCCTCGCATGCATGCGCTCTAACCTAGAGGCGAAGGTTCCGGACCCGTATGAGGGTGGAATCTCCCCGTCGAGGTGAAACCGGGTAGGATAGTGCCCCAACTTGTGAGCCAACATGGTTTGACATCACCCTATGACCTAAACAAACACAAAACAAGAGAGAGCTACGCCGGGCTACCCCCGTCAGAGGAACGTCTAGGGGGGTAGACGATCCGAGTGTGCACAGAGATCAGGGTTTCGCCGGAGGAAGACCACGAGAACATCGGAATGAGATGAAAACTTGCATGTGCCCCTAGCATATGTGTGTGTGGGTGTGGTTAGAGGTTGGTATATATAGGAGCTTGCATGTGTCCCCCCTCGCATGCATGCGCTCTAACCTAGAGGCGAAGGTTCCGGACCCGTATGAGGGTGGAATCTCCCCGTCGAGGTGAAACCGGGTAGGATAGTGCCCCAACTTGTGAGCCAACATGGTTTGACATCACCCTATGACCTAAACAAACACAAAACAAGAGAGAGCTACGCCGGGCTACCCCCATCAGAGGAACGTCTAGGGGGGTAGACGACCCGAGTGTGCACAGAGATCAGGGTTTCGCCGGAGGAAGACCACGAGAACATCGGAATGAGATGAAAACTTGCATGTGCCCCTAGCATATGTGTGTGTGGGTGTGGTTAGAGGTTGGTATATATAGGTGCTTGCATGTGTCCCCCCTCGCATGCATGCGCTCTAACCTAGAGGCGAAGGTTCCGGACCCGTATGAGGGTGGAATCTCCCCGTCGAGGTGAAACCGGGTAGGATAGTGCCCCAACTTGTGAGCCAACATGGTTTGACATCACCCTATGACCTAAACAAACACAAAACAAGAGAGAGCTACGCCGGGCTACCCCTGTCAGAGGAACGTCTAGGGGGGGTAGACGATCCGAGTGTGCACAGAGATCAGGGTTTCGCCGGAGGAAGACCACGAGAACATCGGAATGAGATGAAAACTTGCATGTGCCCCTAGCATATGTGTGTGTGGGTGTGGTTAGAGGTTGGTATATATAGGTGCTTGCATGTGTCCCCCCTCGCATGCATGCGCTCTAACCTAGAGGCGAAGGTTCCGGGCCCGTATAAGGGTGGAATCTCCCCGTCGAGGTGAAACCGGGTAGGATAGTGCCCCAACTTGTGAGCCAACATGGTTTGACATCACCCTATGACCTAAACAAACACAAAACAAGAGAGAGCTACGCCGGGCTACCCCCGTCAGAGGAACGTCTAGGGGGGTAGACGATCCGAGTGTGCACAGAGATCAGGTTTTCGCCGGAGGAAGACCACGAGAACATCGGAATGAGATGAAAACTTGCATGTGCCCCTAGCATATGTGTGTGTGGGTGTGGTTAGAGGTTGGTATATATAGGTGCTTGCATGTGTCCCCCCTCGCATGCATGCGCTCTAACCTAGAGGCGAAGGTTCCGGACCCGTATGAGGGTGGAATCTCCCCGTCGAGGTGAAACCGGGTAGGATAGTGCCCCAACTTGTGAGCCAACATGGTTTGACATCACCCTATGACCTAAACAAACACAAATCAAGAGAGAGCTACGCCGGGCTACCCCCGTCAGAGGAACGTCTAGGGGGGTAGACGATCCGAGTGTGCACAGAGATCAGGGTTTCGCCGGAGGAAGACCACGAGAACATCGGAATGAGATGAAAACTTGCATGTTCCCCTAGCATATGTGTGTGTGGGTGTGGTTAGAGGTTGGAATATATAGGTGCTTGCATGTGTCCCCCCTCGCATGCATGCGCTCTAACCTAGAGGCGAAGGTTCCGGGCCCGTATAAGGGTGGAATCTCCCCGTCGAGGTGAAACCGGGTAGGATAGTGCCCCAACTTGTGAGCCAACATGGTTTGACATCACCCTATGACCTAAACAAACACAAAACAAGAGAGAGCTACGCCGGGCTACCCCCGTTAGAGGAACGTCTAGGGGGGTAGACGATCCGAGTGTGCACAGAGATCAGGGTTTCGCCGGAGGAAGACCACGAGAACATCGGAATGAGATGAAAACTTGCATGTGCCCCTAGCATATGTGTGTGTGGGTGTGGTTAGAGGTTGGTATATATAGGTGCTTGCATGTGTCCCCCCTCGCATGCATGCGCTCTAACCTAGAGGCGAAGGTTCCGGACCCGTATGAGGGTGGAATCTCCCCGTCGAGGTGAAACCGGGTAGGATAGTGCCCCAACTTGTGAGCCAACATGGTTTGACATCACCCTATGACCTAAAAAAACACAAAACAAGAGAGAGCTACGCCGGGCTACCCCTGTCAGAGGAACGTCTAGGGGGGTAGACGATCCGAGTGTGCACAGAGATCAGGGTTTCGCCGGAGGAAGACCACGAGAACATCGGAATGAGATGAAAACTTGCATGTGCCCCTAGAATATGTGTGTGTGGGTGTGGTTAGAGGTTGGTATATATAGGTGCTTGCATGTGTCCCCCCTCGCATGCATGCGCTCTAACCTAGAGGCGAAGGTTCCGGGCCCGTATAAGGGTGGAATCTCCCCGTCGAGGTGAAACCGGGTAGGATAGTGCCCCAACTTGTGAGCCAACATGGTTTGACATCACCCTATGACCTAAAAAAACACAAAACAAGAGAGAGCTACGCCGGGCTACCCCTGTCAGAGGAACGTCTAGGGGGGTAGACGATCCGAGTGTGCACAGAGATCAGGGTTTCGCCGGACCCGTATAAGGGGGGAATCTCCCCGTTTAGGTGAATCCGAATCAGATGAAAACTGGCATGTTTCTTCTATAATAATAGACATAAAATAATATATTTTCATTTGTTATATCAGTAGACACCAATTTTTTTTTTATTTATAACTAAAAAAAAAACCTTGCTACGCCGACGGCTGCCCTCGGCGTACGCCTGGCCGTCGGCGTAGCATTATCCCTTCCCCTACCCCGCGGCCCACCCCGGGCCACCCACTCACTCACACACCCTCCCCCTACCCCGCGCCCCTGACCCCGACCCCGACCCTGCGCCGCCACCAGCCGCCGCCAACCGCCGCCGCCAACAGCCGCCGCCACCAGCCGCCGCCAACCGCCGCTGCCAACCGCCGCCGCCAACCGCCGCCTCCCTCCCCGACCCTCCTTCCCTCCTCCCTCCCTCCTCCCTGCCGCCAACCGCCTCCTCCCTCCCTCCCTCCTCCCTCCTCCCTCCCTCCTCCCTCCCCGAGCCTCCCTGCCTCCTCCCTGCCTCCCTCCCTCCTCCCTTCCTCCTCCCTGACCCTCCCTCCCTCCTCCCTCCCTCCTCCCTGCCGCCAACCGCCTCCCCCCTTCCTCCCTCCCTCCTCCCTCCCTCCTCCCTGCCTCCCTCCCTCCTCTCTTCCTCCTCCCCGAGCCTCCCTGCCTCCCTCCCTCCTTCCCGAGCTCGGCCCCCTCCTCCCCGAGCTCGGCCCCCTCCTCCCCAAGCTCGGCCCCCTCTGTAGGTACCTCCTCCACTCCCCTGTAGAAGCAAATATTGTTGTTAGAGTTAATTTTGTTAGATGAAATCTTGTTGTTAATCTTGTTAGAATTTATTAGTTGCATCTATTAGTAGTTTATATCATTTGTTAAGTGATATGCATGCACGAGTTGCTAGGATTAGGCCGTTGGTTAGTGGCAAGCTAGCTTGGTCATATGGCCGTTGAAGAGAGAAGCCACACTAGGGCCGTGAGTGCGTTGCATGCTTACAAAAGTGTTCTTTTTATGTCAATGTACAGACTTTGTAGTGTTTCGGGAGTGACCATCCTTGGCGGACTGACTGTCGTTGCGGGAGATGGTGTAGGTGACACCTCGATCCCGTCTCCGAGTTCCGTCACCGACCTCGACACTCGGTTGATCGACTACTTCCTCTACCGCCGAGGGTGAGAATCTGTTCGCCTCTCTTGTACCTAGGTTTTATTTTTGTGTCTAGATCACCAAGTCTGTCGCGTCACCTAGGCGTCATACCGACCGTAAGCGTTACGCGACTTAATATGCATTAGTGGTCTCGCATATTTTGGACCGTAACGCTTATGGCTTTTATCGGGCAGTCGGCGGATTCGTAGTTGGGTTTGGTTCTCCCTGGCTCTACCTCGATTCGAGACAGGATTTCGGTGGCGCCTCCTCGTTGTTCTCCGGATGCACATCCTCTTGGCTTTTTGTCGAGACGTGTATCGGGAGAGCAGCGGGGAGGTGCTGCCGAAATTCTGCTTGGATCGGGGTAGAACCTGGGAGAACTTACCCAATCTACGGATCCGGCGGCTGGTTAGGACCCTCTTTTCCTATTGGACATGTAGGTTGATGAATGCGTAAAAATATGAAGCATTTAATCTCCTGTTTGATATAAAATGTTATATTTGTTGTTTGTCTCCCAACAAAGCAGAAGAGGATGGCTGATAATGGGTGGATGTACAGTGGCCGTATTAGTGCGACTAATAAAACAGACGATTGGGTACGGAACACTCATTTGTTAGTGAATGAGTTAGCGCGTGGTTCGAAGGCAATGGTTCGGGCACTTTGTCCCTGCGCTCATTGCACTAAGCGTCATCGTCAGGGAAAGGATGACATGTACAAACACCTTCTGCAATATGGGTACATGTCTAACTATGTCACGCAAGTCGACTTTGCTCGGTACGAACGTGACAGAGGTGAGGTGATGCGTCAGCGGCTCAATGGCAATGAGCACGATGGGATTAGAAACATGCTAGATGATCTTATCGATGCCGACCAGCCGAATTCGCCACCTCCACGGGAGGAATCATTAGAACCGGAGGAACCGCTAGAACCGGAGGAACCGGAGCCAACCGCGAAGGACTTCCTTGATATGATGGCCGCGGCTAAGAGGCCTCTGTACGAGGGTGCAAAGATTTCTCAGCTCGATGCCATCTCTCAGTGTCTAGCCGACAAGTGCCAGTACTCCGCCACCCGTTCTCACTTTGAAGCTAATCTGAGAACATGTGGTAACATGTTGCCCGAAGGGCATTGTCTGCCCAAAACCTTTCACGAAACGAAGAAACTCATGAAGGAGCTCAACATGGATTATGAAAAGATAGATTGTTGTCCAAAAGGCTGCCTTTTGTTTTGGAAACAGTTTGAGGGTGACAAGTACTGCTCCATTTGTAAGGCCTCTAGATATGAAGAGATAAAGGGGAAGGATGGTCAGGTGAGGCAGTCGAAGGTCGCTAAGAAGATACTTCGGTATCTCCCATTCATAAAAAGAATCCAGCGGCTTTACTTGAGCGAGGAGACTGCCAAACAGATGACGTGGCACAAGAAGGGGAAAAGATACGAGGACGGGCACGGACGGGAGAAGATGGGACATCCATCTGATGGTAAGGCATGGAAGAACTTCGATGACAAATACCCCCGGTGGGCAGAAGAGGCTCGGAATGTCAGAATTGCGATAGCAACAGATGGCTTCAACCCATATGGTATGTCGACGGCCTCGTACAGCTGCTGGCCGGTGTATGTTATTCCGCTCAATCTCCCTCCCAGAGTATTAATGCAACGGAAGACCATGTTTTTGTCGCTGATAATTCCAGGACCTGAGTATCCGGGGAAGAACTTGAGTGTCTACATGCAGCCGATTGTGGATGATTTGAACCACTCTTGGATACACGGGACGTTGACATACGACCGAGCATCAAAGAGAAACTTTTTGATGAAAGTTTGGTTACAATATACTATGCATGACATGCCCGGGTACGCCCTAACGTGCGGATGGTGTACAGCTGGTAAGTGGCCATGCCCAGTGTGCAGGCACCGACTTGAGTTCCTTTGGCTAAAGTCGGGTCGCAAATATGTTGCGTTTGACACGAATCGACAGTACCTCAAAAGAAATCATTCGTTCAGAGAAGATAGAAAGAACTTCAAGAAGGGCAAAGTTGTGCATAGAGTAAAAGAGGTACCAAAGTTCGAGGGTGCAGTTGTTGATGCCGAGATACGTGCTCTCGTGCCCGCGGCGCCGGGAAATGGCCATCAATTTGCGGGATATGGTGTAACGCATAATTGGACTCACGTGGCAGCCTTAACGAATCTCGTGTATTACAAGGACCTCGAACTTCCCCATAACATCGATGTGATGCACACCGAAAAGAATGTCGGGGAGTCCCTTTTTCACACAGTCCTGAACATTCCTGGGAAGTCAAAGGATAATGTCAAGGCTAGAGTTGATGTTGAGAAGATTTGTGATAGGAAGAGATTACACATGCAGCCTCCTACTGTCCGTCGAAAGAATTGGTTCAAGCCGCATGCCTACTACTGCCTTGATAATGTCCAAAAGAAGGAGTCATTTAGGTGGCTCAAATACGTCGTGATGTTCCCTGACGGTTATTGTTCGAATATAAGTAAGGGAGTCAATCTTTTGACGGGACAAGTCAACGGGCTCAAGAGTCACGACTATCATATATGGATTGAGCGGCTGATGCCGGTGATGGTTCGAGGGTATCTCCCCGAAAAAGTATGGCGAGTGCTTGCGGAGTTGAGCCATTTCTTCCGCACCCTCTGTGCTAAGCAGATATGTCCTCTGGTGATTGAGAAGCTGCAAGTTCAGGTGCCGGAGTTGCTATGCAATTTGGAGATGATCTTTCCGCCAGGCTTCTTTACTCCGATGGCACATCTCATTGTGCACCTCGCGAACGAGGCACTATTGGGGGGGCCGGTGCAATTTCGTTGGCAATTTTGTATTGAGAGAGAGTTTAAGTATATTCGAAAGATAACTGGGAACAAAGCCAAGATTGAAGCATGCATAGCTGAAGCAACATGCCTTCGGGAGATGGCAGACGCCGCGACAACCTACTGGCCCGATGATGTTCCCACTATGCATAACCCGGTCTCTCGTTACAATGTCGACCTGCCCAAGAATGACCCCAATCTCGAACTATTCCAATTTCCCGGTGGCAAGGCCGGTAAAGGACTAAAATATAGGTTGCCGAAGGAAGAGAAGGATTGCATAATGCTCTATGTGCTTATGAACATGAAGGAAGTGGTCGATTTCATTAGGTAAAATGGTGAACACCCTATTTCTCTATGCATCTAGTAACTCGGTCTCCGTCTAATGCTTATTTTCTCCTTCTTAGCGATTTCACGGATGAACAGTGGCCGGGACCGACTGATCCCTCTCCCATGGAGTTGGACACTCTACTGAAAGAGGGTGCTCCCGGAAATAAAAAAAACTTTGTGTCCTGGTTTATGGAAAAAGTAATTTCTAACCTGTCCCTCTTACCTTGCAATATGTGACTTGTCGCTCTTATTCCACGTAACTACTGAACGCAACAAATTCCTCTTGTACCTGTAGGGAGCTGATCCCAACGTTGAGATGTCAGATGAGCTGAAATGTGTTTCCCAAGGTTGTAACAGTGTCGTCATGAAGTATGAGAAGTATGATGTGAATGGGTTTCGCTTCCATACAGAGACGCACCAGAAAGGGCGACCGAATGCAAAAACGGTAAATACTGGGGTGTTCACCAAAGGAGCCGATTCCCTTGATTACTACGGAAGGTTAGAGAATGTATACGAGCTGACCTTCAATCGTACGAATGTCGAACTCAATCTTGTTGTGTTCAAGTGCCACTGGTTTGACCCAAGGGGTGGACTGAGAAGTACCCCTTCCATTGGATTAGTTGAAGTTAGGCCTTCAACCACCTATAGCTGAGCCGACGTCTTTGTTGTTGCTCACCAAGCCAATCAAGTTTATTATTTGCCCTACCCATGCCAGAAAGCGGAACTCCAGGGCTGGGAAGTCGTGTTCCAGGTATCGCCACATGGTAACCTACCTATTCCCTCCGAGGACGATTACAACAACATTAACCCTTTAACGTACGAGGGAATTTTCTATCAAGAGCAAGAGGACTTCGGACACTTTGATTTAGAACCGGTTGATCTTGAGGATCTTGGGAATGATGTAGAAACTCGGGGTGAGTCAGTGGTGAATCTACATGACATAAGTATGCTCGAGAAGCTCCATACCAAGAATGACAACGATGATGAGCCTACACCCTTCGATGAGAATCCAGATTTCTACTCAAAAGATAGTGATAGTGAGAATGAGAATGAGAATGTGAATGAGAATGAAAATGATAGTGAGTATTTATTTTTTAATGCATTTTATTTTGTCTTTGTGCTTAACTGTTTTCTTAATTGCATTATGCCTTTATTCTTTGTGTATACATTTTATTATGTCTTTGTGCTTAACTGTTTTCTCTTACTTAATGCAGGTGATTGAACAATATGAGCAGCGGCAAGGCAACCAGTTCGTCCTTGCTTAATGCGCTGAAGCAGCGCAAGAAAAGTGCTACACGGAGTGGGAGACAGCCAAATCCCAATCCGCGTTACCCCGATCTTGCTCCTGCTGGCGGAGGACGGGGTCGAGGCCGAGGTCGAGGAGGACGAGGACGAGGTGCCACGGGAGGAGGCGTGGACTTTGACCCACCACCCTCTGCTTCTGGCGACGTGGCTCCTGAGTTGTTCCTGACAGAGCAGCCTTTCAGGGCCGAGAGGGAGGCAGAGTCCAAGAGGGAGGTAGAGTCTGAGAGGGAGGCGAGGACCGAGAGGGAGGCGAGGACCGATACGGAGGTGGACACTAGCCACGAGTTGGTGGGGCCGAAGAAATTGCGGAATCGTGGGGAATCGGGAGTCCCTGACGAGAAGTTTGAGCCTAGGACTCAGGAGGCGAAAGCCCTTATTATTCCAGATGGCCTTGAGTAAGTGTACTAATTTGGCAATTTAAAACATTTTATTTCATGTTGGTCATAAATAATTATTGTGTACTAACGTTTATTATTGTGCAGCAATTGGACATTTCCTCCGGGGACGAAGCCTCGCCTTCCTAACAGCCTTGTTGGAGCTCTGATTAGGAAGTTCTGGCCGGGCTATCACATTACCCACGAGGGTGACAGGAAGCTAGCTACCACTTGGGCGGACTACCAGACTACCCGTGTCCCGGGCTTTCCGACAGCTGCTGATG
This sequence comes from Avena sativa, assembly GCA_916181665.1. Classification (NCBI taxonomy): domain Eukaryota; kingdom Viridiplantae; phylum Streptophyta; class Magnoliopsida; order Poales; family Poaceae; genus Avena; species Avena sativa. Next base: position 9,394,048 of record OV702300.1, on the reverse strand, counting down.
CTGTCATCACCTAGTTTTGGGTAAGGCATATTTCTCGAGTTATGTTCATACTTGATGACCCCACCATGCTAACTCATGACTCTTATGCATGATTGAAGTGCTTTTACCGTGTGGCCGAGGAGGACCAGGAGAAGGCGCAGAGGACTTTGCTTGGGGCTTGTGTGAAGTTGACCCCCCAGGTGTGGTACAACCAGAAGGTCACGGCCGCTAGCCACTTCTGGGCTGACAGGGGCGTGAGGGTCAGGAAGGAAGACATTGTCGGTAGGAACCCTGATCCTGAGTACTCGATGACGCCAGAAGAGTACATGTCGGTGAGTAAAATGTCAATGAGATTCTACATTGCTTCTAAGTTGCCATTGCATTTTCTGGAGTTGAGTATTGCATTTTCAGGTTATCCCCGATTGGGCCGAGCCGCATCGACTCGCATGGGAGGAGCTGGTTAGGACGAGGTGGCTCAGAGAAGACGAGGAGTTTGCAGCCTTGTCGAGGCGGAACGCGGATAACCGAGGCGATGGTGGAACGCACTGCGCGGGAAACCGCAACTTTGACCGCTTCAAGGGGAAGGTGGTACGTATATACATGGAACGACCTGCGTGCATTTCTGCTTATGTTTGTACTTCATATGCATAATATTTTCTTTTTGCGATACAGGTGGCCGAGGCACAACCCGGGGAGGTGATTCATGACGTCGCCGTCTATGAGATGATGCGGCGAAAGAAGCCCAATTACTCGGAGCCTCAACCCTCGTTGCCCGTGTACTTCGGCACTGCCCAGAACGACTTGGGGAACTACAGCACGATGGTGAAGGCTCGTCACCCCCATGTGGATGACCCCATTCACGCGGAGATCGACGAGGAGTCGTTGGTCCTGTCGGGGCACGGATTGCAGCATGGACGCCTCAAGATTCTGAATAAGAAGGTCAAGCCTACCCTCAGCACGAGCTTCAGCCGTCTCAAGGCTACCTACCCCGCCGACGGCCCCCTATCCCGCCTCGTGGCCAGCCTCGTCGCTCCGCCGAGGATGTAAGTTTTTCTCGTTTTCATCATCTTTATGAATTTTGTTCCTGCATGGCTAACCGCTGACGAGATTCCTTATATTTGAAATTGTAGCCTGAGTTAGACGCGGCCTACGATGCCGCTTATGAGGAATATCAGGTGGCCTTTCGGCAGCATCAGGAGGCGAATGCGATCTACATGCAATACGTAAATGTAAGTCCGAACCTTTATTTTTTGCAAAAGATACAAGTCCCACTTCCCCCCGTTTGTTGTACTATGGCCTGACTTCTAAACTATCTTGCAGGACATGATGGTGAATATTCAAACTGGCCAGAATAGAGATTTAGGGCCCGTGCCTCCCATGCCAGGTCCGATGCCATTTTGGCAATCGAAGGAAAGCTTCGCTAGGACCTACTACGCATCGACACCGGTAAGTTCTTTGCGAACCCACTGGTTATCGCTTTACTTTGCCTCGCAAGTTGCTAACATGTAGGCAACATGTAGGGAACGGGAGCTTCTGGGAACCGGCACTTTGGCCACGCCTCGCCGGATGGGCGTCAGATCACACCGCTTCATGACGATGGTCAATATCCTGGCCATTCTGCAGGTGGTTCTCCCGAGCTTCACACTTCTCCTACTCCCTCGCCAGGTGGCTCTTCTGCTGATTCTACTGGACGCAACCCTCGGCAGAGGTCGCCACTTTTCACCAGGGGAGATCTCAGGTACACCCCCTCTCCTCCAGAGTTGTAGGCATGTGTGATGATGTCGATGATCTTGTATGACTAATGTATGGATGATCTTGTATGACTGATGTTGATACATGTATGGCATATGTGATCTTGTTTCAATTGGTGTGGAATATATATTGCATGGATGTATGGATGATGTATGGATGATGATGTATGGATGTATGGCTGCTGTGTGTGCTGCTGCTGATGCAAAAAAATTCAAAAAAAAACTGTGCATCTGATACGCCGACGGCCTTGCCCTCGGCGTAGGAGGTAAGCGTGACCAAATGGTCAAGGCTACGCCGACGGCAAGGCCCTCGGCGTAGGGCCAGCCCGCTGCTGCCAGGCCGCTGCGCTGCCTCCACGTGGCAGGAGTACGCCGAGGGGGAGGCCGTCGGCGTAGCAGCTGCGCTGCCTCCACGTGGCAGGCGTACGCCGAGGGGGAGGCCGTCGGCGTAGCAGCTGCGCCAGGCCGCCCACCAGCCTCCACGTGGCTTAGTACGCCGAGGGTGAGGTACGCCGACGCGCCGGTAACTGGCCGTGTGACGGCGCGGTCGACGTTCGCCGACGGTCTCTACGCCGACGGGCGCCGTCAGGCCGTCGGCGTTGACCTACGCCGACGGTCTTGTCCTACGCCGACGGCCGCGCCTGCTCCGCCGAGTGAGAGGTCCGCCGAGGACGGTACGCCGAGGGCAGCCGTCGGCGTAGCGTACGCCGAGGGTTTTCCTGGCTACGCCGACGGCAATATGCCCTCGGCATACCGAGCTTCTCCTGTAGTGTAGGCTGCCACAAATGCACCATCTTTAGGAAGAAATTAACACAGTATCAGGTCATCAACGCTCACGGCGCAGACGGGCAAGACTGACGCTGATTCTAGACTTGCACCATGGCAATTCAAAAATATTGCCTTGGCCAACACTAAAAATCACTTCAGTTTGAACACTGGAACTCTGAAGTCTTAAACACTATGCTGAAGTACGTTCATAACATCAGTTTGTGTTAGGCAATCGACATTTGGTGCAATCAAACCATATCTTGAGCATTTATATCTGATTTAGACCATTTATGGTTAATATTGGAATCGCGTCTATTACATTATATTTCGCTTATATATATATGAGATGGGAGGAGTGTGGAGTAAACAAAGATATGATGCAAATCTTGATTGTTAAACATAACTGATCGCGCTAAAACATCTATATGCTCCACTGTATCCCTGGTTCTTGCTAAGATCCTTTATCTTCGGGCTATTTTCAAAATGCTATTTTCCAAAATAGCATGTTATTAGCACGCTATAGCATATATGACTATAGAGAAGGGCCACACCAAAAAAATAGCGCGCTGTTCTTTTCATTGGCTAGACATTGGATGGACTCTAGTCTCGGAATCTATATGTTGCATCTTGTCTCGCTCAAGAGAATTTTATTATATATATATATAATATATATATAAAGATCTATAATATCATATCAATATTAATAGATCCATCATAAGATATATTTTCATAATGTACTTATTCATTACTGTAAGTATTTATATTTCTATCAATTTGTTCGGTCAAACTTAGAAATTGTTAAGTTTTTAACTAAGTTTATACGACACCTATTTGGATACGGCGTGAGTATGATATTTTTCTAGTCAAGTTCATGTAAGTTAGGAATGATTTTTTGATTTGTCAGATTTAAACACATTTAGAAGGAGTCAAATAATTGTTAAAGATAAATAAAAGGAGTTCGGAACCTCACCCATATGTAACAAAACACCCTAATCAGAGGCGCCCTAAGCAACTCATGGTTCTGGCCCCCTATTTCGTGTGCGGCGACTAGCAATTACCTACGTTAGTGCCTATCCTAGCTGCTCTCCAAAAATTCCCAAAATCTACAAAGATTGTAGGCTGCGCACAAGCATGATTCACTAGAGCCCCGACGCGCTTCCTAGGGCAGTGCAGGTGTAGGCCGGAGGGGATCGAGAGGATCCCCACTTCATCTTATGCATCATCAACTTTATCATCCGGGCATGGCGCCCTCGGCCTCTAACTATCGGGGTTCGCAGCACGAAACCAAAATTTTCTAGCTACGCGAACACGACAACCAAGATCTATTCTATATAGACATAAGTAATGGAGAGGGATGACGGAGTTCATACCCTTGAAGACCATGGCATGCCTTACGTAGGAAGGCATATAGCGATAAAGACAAGCGCCCCAAGTGTTGCGCCTCCGAAGCTCTACACACGTCCGGTGTAGGGACGTCTCCCGGGCTCCGATCCAGCCGAGCAGCGGAAGAAGATGGAAGCCAGACCGTCCGGCGCACGATGGTAGTGTGGAGGTAGAGATCTTATCCCAAAGAGCTATATCCAATCTAGGTGGATAGATCTATAGGGAATAGAGGGAGAAAGGAGAGATTGTTGTGCAAATAGAGGGGATGGGGCTCCTCTATTTATAGGAGGTGGGGAAAGGGGCAAAATCTAGGGCCAAGGGGGGTGGGACCTCCCAAGCCACCGCCGCTGGCCCTAGGCTCCCCACGCACGGGGGGGGGGGGGGGGGGGGGGGTGAGGGGGACCCTATGGTTTTGGCCGGACGGGCCCCCTCCTCTTATCCTATGGCTCCTATCCCTATGGGCCCTTCCCTCCAGGGAATGGCCCAATAAGAAAAGGCTACACAAAAAATAAATAATAAAGTATGTTTTAATATTAATTCAACCAGTGTATATATAAAACACATATACTATTATATCCCATACTCTGGAACACCTTCTGCTCTCTCTCTCTCTCTCTCTCTCTCTCTCTCTCTCTCTCTCTCTCTCTCTCTCTCTCTCTCTCTCTCTCTCATTTCTCCCGCGGTGCCGGTTCGATCCCAAAGCGTCCCCATCCTTAAGTGTGCCACCCTTCGGCTCAGAGATGCTCCAAACATGACCTAGAACCCTCTTGCATCAATGATCATCAACGGGACCTGGATGTCCATAATGACCACCCGTACATTCACGAATCTCATCGCTTGAACCTTTAACTGCGTAGTCCTATTCCCTTTGCCATATGATACCTAGGTCACTCGAGATTTGATCTCATTTATCTCATACTCATGTTCAATCTCGTTTCCAATGATCTCGTTTAATCGTAACCGTGTCGTTGCATTCCATGACCTAGCCATACGCTTGCAAGCTTAGTTAATGCAACATTACCGAGTTGGCCACATGTATCTATCTATTACTTGGATTGACAAATCCTGGTCGTGATAAAAACTTCTCAATCCGTCTCTTTGGTAAACCCAATGATACCTTTATGATCACCCTTTCACGGCTTAATACTTGATATCATCATAGTCTCTTTCTAAAACGGTGATTATGCATTATCTCACAGTCGAAGTATTTATGTCACGATGTTTATGTGTTATCATCAATGATGAACGTTAAGTAACTATATCTCATTGAGATTAATGTTTGGTGTTTTATATCATATTATTCACCAACAATGTGACCTCATTGTCAATCGGCACTATCACCATGATCTCGAAACCAGAAGATCATCACTTGTCCAATGAGCTAGTTTACTAGAGATAACTAGAGATATGGTTTGTTTAAATACCACACATGTATTAATGTTTCGTATTAATATAGTTATAGCACGGCAAGAAATGTATTATGAACATACAAGAGATATATCAAATAAAAACACTTTATTATTTGTCTTTAGGGCATATCTCCTTCACTAACCTGGTGCACGAGGCCGGTAAATCGACCCCAACATTTTTATAAGTCCTTTTTGTGGCGCCTTGGCCAAAAGCGCCAAAGGTTAGTGGCATGGAGCCTTGGCGGAAAATGCCATGGTCAACAACTTGGCGCCCTTGCCGAAAACGCCATGCTAAAAAAATCTATAAAAGTAGTGCTGCTATTTTTGGATAGCATTTAACAATATAATTCAACACAAACAAGAAACCAAACAATACCATAGCAATAACAGAATTTCAACTTCACCAAATACGACCAAAATATAATAATGACACCAAACACGACCATACCAACACATCAAATTCTAGTTCTAGTTCAAGTTCGCGAGGACACTAACAAGACAATATAAATTATTTAACACAACATTAGGAAGCAGTCACTTTCTCCCCTTTTTCCCTTTTTTCCGCCCGATCCTCGGTCTTCTTTCTACGCCCTGATACGTCGGAAATGTATCTATAATTTTTGATATTCCATGCTTGTTTAGTATCTACTTTGCTTTGCTTTGTACACACTTTGAGGTGCTTTTTATACCTTTTCTGGTACTAACCTATTAACAGGTTGCCACAGTGCCGGTTGCCTGTTTTTTGTTGTTTTTGGTTTCAGAAAAGCTAGTAAAGAAATATTCTCGAAATTGGACGGGACAAAAGCCAAAGTTCATAGTTTGCCGGAAGCGATATAGAAAATCGAAGACGAGACGGAGGAGGAAACCAGGGTGGCCACACCCTAGGCGGGTGCGGGCCCACCCTAGGGCGCGCCCACAGGGGGTGTGGCCCCCTGGCCACCTCCTCGGCTTTCCCTTCGCCTATAAGAGCCCCCCGATGAGAAAACCGTAAAACAATCTAGAAGAAATCCACGAAAACCTCTGTAGCGCCGCCGCCACCGAAGGGGAGATTCGGGGGACAAAAAGTCTCTGTTTCGGCACCCTGTCGGGACGGGGAAGTGCCCCCGGAGCCATCTCCATCGATCTCCACCACCATCTCCATCACTGTTGCTGATTCCCATGATGAGGAGGGAGTAGTTCTTCCTCGAGGCTAAGGGCTCTACCGGTAGCTATGTGTTCATCTCTCTCTCTCTCTATGCATGATCTTGTTATGGTCATGAGCTTTGTAATCAAGTAGATCTACCTTGCTAATCAAGTGCTTCAATAGATCTCTAGCTCTCCCCATGTGTGTGAAAGTGACAGCATGCACGCCATGGTGGCACTTAGGCTTGAGTCTACATAAATACTCTTTGTGCTTTAATATATCTATGATTTTCCCCACGTGTGTGAAAGTGACAGCGTGCATACCGTGTGTGGCACTTTGGCTAGATTTAATATTTGTTATGAGTTATATTTTGAGTTGGATGTCTCTATGAAATTGTGGTGTTTGTTGGAACCATCTAGCGCTCAAGGTGATAGTGTGGGGTCATCTAGATTAGGGAAGGCCCTACCATGGATTAGAGTGTCCAACCGGAGAGTAGTTAAGAGTAGTATCATGAAGAGAGGATATTTATATGAGAGAGTGTTCACTAGTGAAAGTATGACCCCTAGTCCTTGTTTCTAAACATTGAAAAACCGTTTGCATCTAGATATGTTGCATGTTTGCTTTCTGTAGTCTTTACCTCACCGTCAAGCTCTTTTCTAGCACCGTTACCCCTTGTATTTCACTATCTCTTCGCCGAACTAGTGCACCTATACACCTGACAAGTGTATTAGGTGTGTTGGGGACACAAGAGACTTCTTGTATCTTGATTGCAGGGTTGCTTGAGAGGGAATACCTTTGACCACTTCCTCCCTGAGTTCGATAAACCTTGGGTGATCCACTTAAGGGAAACTTGCTGCTGTTCTACAAACCTCTACACTTGGAGGCCCAACAACTGTCTACAAGAATATAAGTGCGTAGACATCATGCCCCTCAATCCTCCTACTCCTTCGTGGTGTATCAGAGTCTTCATCATCCAAGCTAGCATCTTTGCGTTCCACCTTTGCCCGATGCTTCTTTTCATCCTCCAATGCTTTCTTCTTCTCCCATTCACTTGGAGTGTAAGGTCCCCTCGGCTACCTCGGCTTGAGGTGGAAATGCCACGACGGTTGACTAGACTGCAGTGCATCGGTCAATTGAGACATGCCTATCTCCTAATGATTGTATTGTCCCTCCTCCTCATCCTCGTCCAGATCCTCGAGTCCCTCCTACATTTTACATGAAAGAGTGAGAACTTAATGAAATTTCCATGGCAATATAACAAAAAAGTAAGAAAGTTAGCAATTCATTACCTCGTCCTCATCGTCGTACTCATCCTCACCCTCATCCTCCTCTTCATCCTCTAGTTCAACATTTGCGTTGCTTGTACCCTCAACCTCAAGGCTTTAAGACCTTGCCGACGATGCAACCTCGATGGTATGACAACCAAGCCAAACACCTAATCCACATCCCCAATGCTATGTGTTAGAATATTCAAGCACACATAAAAATACACTAGAAACAAAGAATGGTGTTGATACCTTCGATCCGGATTACGGATGCAATATAGTAGCTTTTTTCCTAGTAGACCTAGGTTTAATCGAACATTGGGAAACAATGCTAATAGGAATGAAAATAAGAACACGTTTACAATACTTTGTTTTTTCATTTTACCTTTGTTTATCGGACCAATCTAGTTTACTTTATATTGTGGGTTGATTCAATGGATGGAGATAGGCTAGGGTTGAAGATCCACCTACAGCTGCACATGATATGGGATAAAATATAATAATAAGCATAGTCATGTGTAGTGTTCCAATAGAGATAATCTCTGTGGGCAGCACATCCTAATATACTAAAGCCCCTGCAAATAGCAGGCATAGCGATATCCTTTTGATCCAACCAGTTGTACCATGAAGCACCTGGTTATAAATAGTTATTAAGTGATAAACACGGATCAAAGTCTTAAGAAGAGATGTTTCTCTTGATCCCGAATGGGTCGCTAAGCAAAGACCGTACAACCCTTTTTGTCACTGGGTTTCCTATGAGATTGCCGCTAGCCAAGTATCTCACCTGAAGCCTGGATCGATCTTGGGGGTCTTGGGTACCTACAAGTCCAAAGATCAATGCAAGATACAAATAACCAAAAGATACAAATATTTCTTTCAACAATACACAAAATACTCCTATAGATTAGATGCACATAATCGCTGCGAGGTTTCTCCCCAACCCGTAGCCCGTGAGGACTACTCACTCACAATAATAAGATCAAGGATAGAAAATATTGTGCAAAATACTTAGATTGAAACAAAAATTCTTACAATGGTCGCCAAATCACAAGAATATCTCAAGTACAAAGTAATGGCTATGGCTAATGGAGAGGATGGGGAATGGAAGGGATGAACTATGGTGTGTATCTCCTTTGGTGGTGTTGTAATGCAATCTAAGAATGCCCCCCTGCACGGCGGCTGGGACCTCAAAATATATAGGCGCCTTCATGATAGTTATAGGGTTTGACGAGACGAAGCCGCCACCACCTCGTATGGGCAGGCCGTACAGGCGGGCGCAACCCGTACTAGTGCTCGTTAAGCCGGCTAGCGCCTGGCAATAGATCCATGATTACTTGGTGGTGAAAACTTCCTCAAAATCTTCATTTATGACACCAGATTTTGTATTAAATGTGTGATTTCCTACACAACACAAATTAAAGCAAGGTTTTGCATATATTTACAATAATTACTCATTAGGGGCAAATCAAGAGAGATTAATGTCAATTGCTTGACGGAAAATAATGTTTAAACACCGAGAAAGATGGTGATTTTTGGATCCATCAATGGTCCACAAAATCTCGAAGGGCTGACTCAGACTCCTTACCCACAGGGTGTTTTAGTGCTTCCTCGGAGGTATCCACGTGTTTCGAGATCTCCTCGTGCTAGCAAAAGAAGGATGGAGTCACAGTGTTTTGCTATACTTACACATCACCGGTCTATAATGCAGCACTTACCACAAAGCGGATAACCCATGCATTATGTGCGCCCCTACCACCTCGGACCATTCGGTTGTAGTCTAGTTGGCTCAACTCGTCGAAATCCGGATAAGTGTCCTCCACTATGTCATCAAATGTAAATTTTGGTGGCTATAGGAATAAATGAGACACTTTACCAAGACACATAATATAGCGATTAAACGCTGCAACATCGTGCGGTTCCTCAAGAGGAGAGACTCTATATGGGTGTTCAATCGCTGTAATATTTGCATACCACTTATGAATTTACTTGTGATGATATGTAGCCTAATGTTTTCCCTCTTCTGCTTGATCTGTCCAATCTACACTCAAATTCAAAATAATACATGGCAATTAGTTTCTCGTCCATCAAAAACTAATATAGTTTCCAGCAAATGGGTTTTGTCGACACAAATTTAATTCCAATGGAAGTCTTGCACGTTATAAAGTTCGATGGGTATGTCGTGGTTACTCTCAGTAACACGATATCGATTATGATGAGACTTTCTCTCCAGTTGTCAAACCCAGCACTATTCGTACTGTTCTTAGCATCGTCGTTTCTTCTTCTTGGCCCATCCATCAACTCGATGTCAAAAACGCTTTTCTCCATGGCTCTCTTCAAGAAACAGTTTATTATCAACAACCTCTTGGCTTCAAAAATTCCTCTTATCCTAATCATGTTTGTCTTCTTAAAAAAATCTCTCTATGGTCTAAAACAAGCACCACAGGCTTGGTTTAAACGTTTTTCTACTTATGCTCAAACAATTGGCTTTAATCCTTCTTGTTCCGTCACTTCTCTCTTCACCTTTCATCATAATACTGACACCTCTTATCTACTTCTCTATGTTGATGATATTATTCTCACAGCTTCCTCCCAACACTTTTTAGATCATATTATATCTCTTCTTCGCAAAGAATTTTCTATATATGATCTAGATAGTCTTCATCACTTCTTAGGTATTGCTGTCCTCCGTGACTCAGCTGGTCTTTTCTTATATCAACGTTAGTACACCCTAGATATTCTTTCTCGTGCTGGTATGCTTGATTGTCCACCGTCTCGTACTCTTGCTGATACAGGTTCAAAACTTTCTGCCGATGGTGATCCCTTTTCTGATCCTTCTCTTTATTATAGTCTTACCGGCGCCCTCCAATATCTTACTCTTACTCGTCTTGAAATTTATTTTTCTGTCCAACAAGCTTGCCTTTACATGCATGATTCTCGTGTTCCTCACTTCAACCATGTCAAACGTATTCTTTGGTATCTCAAAGGCACATTAGATTTAGGTATTCATATAAATAAATGATCCCCCACCTCATTGACAACTTACTCTGATGCAGACTAGGCTGGTTGCCCCGATACTCGATGGTCCACATCCGAATTTTGTGCTTTTCTTGGTAACAATTCGATTTCTTGGTCTTCAAAAAGGCAGGTTACGGTTTCTTGCTTGTCAGCCAAAGCTGAGTATCGTGATGTGGCTAATGCGGCTGCTGATACGGTTTGGTTGCGCCAGTTGTTGTCGGAGCTGCATCGTCCTATTGAGCAAGCTACTATTGTTTACTATGATAATATTTCAGCTGTTTACATGTCAGGGAATCCGGTTCAACACCGTCGCACCAAGCATATAGAGATGACATTCATTTTGTTCGAGAGAAGGTGGCTCTCGGTCAATTTCGTGTTCTACATGTGCCTACTTCAGCTTAGTTCCCTGATATCTTTACTAAAGGCCTGGCGACTACTCCGTCTCAATACATTCGTTTCAGTCTCAATGTCGTCGAGCCTACCGTTGACACTACGGGGATGTTAGAATACAACTCTTGTTAGGTTTAAGAGTCCTAGTCGGTTTGTTATAGGGCTAGGACGATGCACTTAGACCCTCATATATACCTCTTGTAATTGCCACAATATTTTTACCGATAATTATTCTATACAATTCTACAATTTTTACTAAACCTAACTAAGCAAACTCACTTATTTACTATTTACTATTGCTCTTGGGAATATTCCCTTCACTCTCCCACTTGCAATAGAGTCAATAATCTAGTTTGTAAACTTGCACATTCAACACCTATGACTTTCTGGCATTATATATATGCATTTTCTAGTGGTAAACATAACCTTCTGATCTGACACTTTCAAGTCCGTGTGTATTTTCATTTCTTTGCGAATCTACGCATCACTCATTCTCAAATAAGATGGCATTGTATAAATTTTGTTCTTTGGTGATACTTTTAGTTCCTTTGGGTTACAACATGTTGATATTATTATCGTACAATATACCTTCATGGTGCTAGCCCACTTTGAACCACACCTAGTTTGATAACAAACTACTTAACACAAATGCCCTCCTTTGCTGTTATAATAGCAGTCATATACTTAGCCTTTTTATTGTAGTATCCGTCACAATGTCTTAACTTTGGAACTCATACAAATCCATCATGGAACCTCCTTTCCATTACATTATGCCACTCATAGTTTAAATTAAGATAAACTTAACTTGTATTTTATCGAAAAACTAGTATCAATGTAACACTTTACAATGAACTATTTGTAACCTCTACATAAATAACATATTCTTAATTCTTCCATAGATCATAATAATATCCATACTATTGTCCAATGATCATATAATGAGTCATCCTGGTATATTCTCATAACATTGATAGCATATGACATATCTGGATGTGTACATATGACGGTAGATATGATTGATCAAAATATTCATGCGATTTCACTCACCAAGTGTCAAAACACTTGAATCTCGTTTCACTTACCAAGTGTCGATACACTTGAATCTTGATTCAAACCTTTCCATGCGGCAAGAACCTTTCTTGTCGTTTCCATATTGAACTCTTTCAATATCTCATCTATGTACGTCTGGCACAACTATATTAGCGCCTCAATCTATCCACATAGACATTGATCCCTAATATTTGGGTTTTGCCTAAGTCTATCATCAAAATCTAATTTTAATGAAATTCTTAACCCATGTCAATAAAAGATACATCATTTCCAATCAACAACATGTCTTTTACACATAATGTATTAGAAATATGTCTTGGTGCTCCCACTTAATTTCTTGCAAATGCAAGCATATTCATAGTCTCTGATGAAATTAAACCTTTTAATAGTTTCATCACGGTGAAGATTCCAACTCCGTGATGCTTAGTTCAACCTTTAAAGTTTGCATGCCCTTTTAGCATCCTTTGAATTAACAAAACCCTTTTGACCATGTCATGTACACGTCCTAGGTAATCATTCTATTAAAGGAACTTTTTTTGTTTGTTCAACTATCATATACCAAAATTATATGTAGTGGTTACTACAATAATCCGTCCATACTAAAAATGCTATGAAAGATCAATCTTGTCATAGTCAATTCCTTGAAAATTGTCGTAGATTCTTTTTAGACATGGCGGTTATTTCATAGATGTGAAACATCCATGTCTAATTTTTTATAGATCCAAATACGACTGATAGGCTTCATGCCATTTCGGAGGGTCTTTCAAGTTCAAAAACTTGATTTCTTGTATATGGAAACTATCATGGATTTTATGACTTCTAGTCAATTGATGGATTCAAGGCCCATCATTGCTTCGTTGCATGTATCGGTTCATCATTGTCAAACCAATAACGACTTGTTCTTCAAATCTTACTATTTCGATTATCACCGACCTACACGGTTCAATAAAAACTCAAATCTCCGAGATCACAACCTTTGTAACCATGGGAAACCATGAGCATTGTGGCCGCCTCCGGGACACTTTCCGGCGTTGCGCTACTTAGCAAATGTTGCTTACGTTCATCAACCTAATCAAAGTTCTATTGTCCTCCTAGTTAACTTTTCACGAAAAAATCCTTCTCAAGAAACTTTACGTTCCAAGCGACATACTCTTTTGTCCTCAGTGTTATGAAGGAATACCCAACAAATTATTTGGGATAACCTACAAAGACGTTTTTATCCGACTTTAGTTGTAAATATTTTACTTATGCTTAGCATACCAAAATTTAAGAAAAAACAACTCGGTTTTATATTAAACCATAACTCATATGGTGTCATTTCAACGGATCATGATGGCGCTCTTTTTAGTGTAAAAGCGGTAGTCGCTAAAGCTTTAATCTTTAAAATATAATGGTAGTTTATAAATGACAGCTTTGATCTTACAATGTCAAACAAGGTTCATTACATATCTTGAGCACTCCATACTTCTATGGTGTTTTGGAAAATGCAAATCCATGGAATGATTCCTCAAATCTTAGGTGTTTTTCTAAACTTGTAACTCAGATATCTTCCTTTATGATCCAATCATAAATTATTTATTTTATTTTTACAATGATTTTCCACTTGATCTTGAAAGTATTTGAACATTTTCAAATATTTCATACTTAATATGCACATATATACACTTAAATGTTTGAAGAAAGTATATGGATTTGAAATCCATCGCCCACGACTACACATAATGGACTACATACATCAACATGTACAAAGTCCAATAAGTTAGTTGTTCGTTCTTTTTTGGCCTTTGAACAAAGTTTCAATTATCTCTAGGAAAATCTCACAAGCGTCATGTGATCAAAATCAAACGGCTCCAAAATTCCATCAACATAGAATTTATACATGTTTTCTTTCTAATATAATTTAAACGGCAATGTCACTTTTAAAGTGATCTTTCAATCACTTGTCTTGCGATATTTTTTTAGCATTAGTTTTTATGGACGTGATTTCTCCAACTAGACTTGTACATCATCCATCTTATATGCAATATGGTAATTATTTGAACAACCTTTGTTCTCATGATGCCTGAACAATATAAAAATTATTAAAACTAATCTTGAAGGTAAGCTTTAATGTCAATGAGAAACACAACAAAATTTTATTTGTTTTCTATGAACATCATCACATATTCTCTTGCTAGTTACTTAGGCCATTGCAGTTCATGTATTTTGTTGTTCTGTATGCCACTTCACACCAACACATTCGCTATCCAATACACAAGAACCACATTGTTTAACAAGCAAAGAATATAACCATAACATGTATATCATCTATATACCTAAGCTAGACATTTCCAACCTTTTCTTTTCTGCCAAATATTTATTGATTCTCTTTCAACATTTCCTTTTTCTTTTAAAAGAATCTATCAACATCAATAGTGGTGCCATACACATGACACATATTCTAAAGCGTGTATAGTCAAATATTAATACCTTTGGACTTGCACTTTGAAGTTGATCACCATCATCAAATGTTTGGCGTTCTTTCAAAAATCCATTCTTTAGTAATATTTTAGTGTAGTAAACATTTTACTTACATCTTCTATTCATCCTGATCATGACAACTTTCATAATCAAGCTACTATAGCTTATAAAGGCAAATCATGAGTATAATGTTAGTTACCAAAAACCTTTTTGGAGGATTGGGATGCCTAGCGTCTCCAACCTTTGCAAATTCTCGTACAATATGAGAACAAGTATTTTGCTAAATTATACTCTTTTATATTGCAACCAAAATATTATTTTAGATATCACAATATCTTCCACACATGATGGTTTCTGAAACAATCCTTTCAGCTCCTAGATAATAACCTTAATACTAAAACATGTTTTGAATATCAAGGATCATGGAGGCAAACATGATACTTTAGATACTAACATTGGAATTGTTACTCTTGATTTAATACTACTTATTAAACTTCATGGAATAAATAGAGTTTGCTAAAAGTTTTCAATAGGACTATTAAAATATATATTGACAGTCAAGAAATACGATGCTAGTTCCTAAAGTAAATATCTAGAATTCTATAGTTCTTTTTTCTCCATTATATCTAAGCATAAGATAGTAAACAGATGCCAATGACTACAACAAACTATGAAAATTCACTTTGATATATTTATTATTAATTGAGTTCATCTTTAATCACCTTACTACTTGAACTCCCACTCAAAACTAACATCCCTTGAGTCGTTTTGGTGATTACATGAACCAGATCCACTATACCAAGACCGATCATCACGTGAATTGGTGCAGCTTCCAAGGCGAGCATCAATATGGGTAACATATCAACTATATGATTCATGCTTTATCTTTTGGTTCGTGTTCCGAGTCAATGTCTATACATGCTCGTCTCGCCAAGTAAGAACCTTATTACCTGCGTGTGTAAAACCGTCTTACACCCGTTGTATGCGAACGTAGAGTATATCACACACGATCATCACGTGGTGTCTCGAAATGACGAACTTTCTTAACGGTGCATACTAAAAGAAGAACACATTTTTATCTTGATATTTTAGAAGAGGGATCATCTTATAATGCTACTAATTCTCTATACAACCAAAATAATATGCAAACAAACATCATATGCAAAAAGTGATATGATATGGCTCTTGCACTTGATCACTATCTTGTGCATCGTGGTATGATCTTTATCATTCCTATACGTGTAAGGTCAAGGTCTATGGAGCTTACACTTTGGTATGTTATAATTTCCAAGATACAAACAACACTTCAAATCATAACATTACCATATCATAACACTTGCCCAACAACAATTAAACTAGATGCTTCTAATTTATCCTTAACATGTTTTATGTCGTTTAGGACTTTCAAAGATAGAACCGTTCTTACCTACGAACATGGTATGACAATAATGATAACCAAATTATTAGCAACCCATTGTAAATCATATCTAAACTATAGTGGGAGACATAGACACCCTCTAGCCACTTATGCAAAACTAGTTGCATGTCATGCGTGGAACAGGTCTCATGTGCGAGGACATGTAAAGTTAGTCTGGGCCGCTTCATCCCCACTATGCCACTAATATCCAAAGTACACAAGAGGATGCAATAACATGATCACCAGGGCCCACATACTCTTATGTGTTCTACCCTTACAAATATCTATGCATAGATCTGACTCTGATACCACTGTTGGGTTCGCAACACAGAAAATAAAAAATTCCTACGATATGAACGACTAAGAACCAAGATCTATCTATCTAGATACAAGCAAACATGTGGATATACATCCATAGAGAACTTACCCTCGAAGACCGACAAAGCATTACAAGAATGGTTCTCGTGGATGTTATAGTTGTTCACTTGCCGATCTCAAAATCGTGATGAAGTCCAGCAAATCTAGCAGGTCTAACACCAACAAGTCTAGCACCGCAAACTACCAGCACACCCGTGATCGCACACACATCCAGTACCCCGAGAACCTCCATTCCTTACTCCACCAAAGCAGCAGAAGCAGTAGATCCTTCCAGAGAAACCATCAAGAACATGTATTTTGCTAATCCGAAGCCATGGGGAATTTACTAGAGGGGGAGAGAGATCCTTCACGAGGAGGTGCGAGAGTGGATGAGGAGGAGGTGCTCCTTATATATGTGGAGGGGCAGCCCCAAGGGTCATAACTCTCAACCATTGATCAGGTCTTATGGTCATTGTTAATTGCCTTGGAACCCAAATCTATGGGTAATTGCTCATGAAAACGTCCATAAACACGAAAACGATGAGTTTTTGGTCATATCTCTCAAACATGCATCAGGTCTTATTGGACATGCAAATTGCTGTTGAACCCCAACACTAAGGGCAATAGCTCATTAAAACGACCATAAAATGCGAAAACGATGAGTTTATTAGTCATAACTCTCAAAAAGGCATCAGGTCTTACGGTCGCTGCAAATCCCCCTAGAACCCCAAAATTTTGGGCAATAGCTCATGAAAACGGCCATAAAACACAACAAAGACGAGTTTTTGGTCATATCTCTCAAACATATACCGGGTCTTACGAGTCATGCAAATCCCCTTGGAACCCCAATGCTTTGGGCAATAGCTCATGAAAACGGCTATAAACGCGAAAACGACGAGTTTTTGGTCATAACTCTCAACCATTGATCGGGTCTTACAGTCGTTGTTAATCGCACTAGAACCCCAAATCTGTGGGCAATAGCTCATGAAAACGGCCATAAAACTCGGAAACGATGAGATTTTGATCAAATCTCTCAAACATGCATCAGGTCTTATTGGCCATGCGAATCGCTGTTGAACATCTAAACTAAGGGCAATAACTAATGAAAACAGCGATAAACGCGAAAAATGATGATTTTTTTGGTCATAACTCTCAGCTATGTATCGGGTCTTACGGTCGTTGTAAATTTCCACAGAACCCTAAAACTGTGAGTAATAGCTCGCGAAGACGACCAAAAAACACGGACGACAAGGTTTTTGTCATAACCCTCGAATAGGTATCGGGCCAGACGGTCGATGTAAATATCCCTGGAACCCCAAAATTGTGTCAAATAGCTCATGAAAATGGCCATAAAACACAAAAATGATGAGGTTTTGTTCATAACTCTCAAACATGTATCAGGTCTTACGGTCGTTGTTAATCACCCTGGAACCCTAAATCTGTTGGCAATACCTTATGAAAACGGCCATAAAACGCAAAAACAATGAGGTTTTTGGTCAGAAATCTTAGCCATGTCTCGGGTCTTATGGTCATTGTAAATCGCCCTTGAACCCCAAAAATGTGAGCAATAGCTCATGAAAAAGACCATAAAACACGAACGACGAGTTTCATGTCATATCTCTATAACATGCATCGGGTCTTATGGTCCATGCAAATCGTTGATGAAGCCCAGAACTAAGGGAAATAGCTCATGAAAGTGTCCATAAAACGCGAAAACGATGAGTATTTGGTCATTACTCTCAACCATATATCAGGCCTTACGGTCGTTGTACGTTGCCCTAGAACCCCAAAACTGTGGGCAATACTTCATGAAAACAACCATAAAACACAAAAACGACGAGTTTTCGATCATATCTCTCAAACATGCATCATGTCTTATGGGCCATGCAAATCCCCCTGGTACTCCAAAACTATGGGTAATAGCTCATGAAAACGACCATAAAACGCAAAAACGACAAGTTTTTTTTGTCATATCTCTCAAACATGTATCGGGTGTTACGGGCCATGAAAATCCCCCTAGAACCCATAAATTTTGCGCAATAGCTCATGAAATCGGCCATAAAACACATAAACGGCGAGTTTTTGGTCATATCTCTCAAACATGTATCGGGTCTTACGGGCCATCCAAATCCCCCTGGAACCACAAAACTGTGGGCTATAGCTCATGAAAATGGCTATAAAACGCAAAAACTTTGAGTTTTGGTCATAACTCTCAACCATTGATCGCGTCTTATGGTCATTGTTAATCGCCTTAGAACCCAAATCTATGGGCAATAGCTCATGAAAACGGCCTTAAAACGCGAAAACGATGAACTTTTGGTCATATCTCTGAAACATGCATCAGGTCTTATTGGCCATGCAAATCGCTATTGAACCCAAAAACTAAGGGAAATAGCTCATGAAAACGGCCATAAAACGCGAAAATGATAAGTTTTTTTGGTCATAACTCTCAAAGAGGTATCGGGTCTTATAGTCGCTATAAATCCCCTGAAACCCCAAACTTGTGGGCAATAGCTCATGAAAACAGCCATAAAACACAAAATCGACGAGTTTTTGGTCAGATCTCTCAAACATGTTCGGGTCCTACGTGAAGGGTTTCGCGACATAGTAAATCAAAATTTTCTACGGATGCGAACAGAGGGAAGCCAAGATCTAATCTAGGAGATGCAAACAACGAGAGAGATTGGATTAGATCTTCATACCCTTGAAGATTCGCACAGCGGAACGTTCGTCGGAACGTGGGTGATGTAGTCGTACTCGCTTCTCCTCCTCGCGATCCGATCCGATCTAGCACCACAAGTGGCGGTGCCTCCATGAGATGCACACGTGCAGCACCTCGACGTCTCCTCCTTCCTTGGACCAGCAAGTATGGTGGAGAGACGGATTTGATCTACAACACGACGGCGTGGTGTATATGGTGGAGAATTTCTGCAGCAGGGCTTCGCCTACAAGCAGTCGGGAGGGAGAGAGGAGGGCAGCAGGGCGGCTAGGGTTGGAGGGGAAGGTGTGGGGGGTTGGTGCGCCCCCACCCCTCTTTATATAGAGGAGGGGTCGCAGCCCTAGCCCCTCCCCCAAGCCCAAAACCGGCGGCCCCAAAGGATAAGGAGTGGGGGGCAAGGACTCCTCCCCTTCTAGAAACTCTATCTCGAGTTTAAACCTCTCTAGGCCGGCTGGGCCCTATGGGGCCTTGTGCCCCTGGCCCAATACGGCAAGGGCACTCCCTCATAGGCCCATGCCCCCTCCCGGAAGGTGTGGCCACGTTGGTCCCCTTCCGGAAGGTTCTAGAAGCTTCCGGTACAATACCGATTAACCCGGAACAATTCCGAACTCCAAAAACTGCACTGCCTTATATGAATCTTATTCTCCGGACCACTCCGGAACCTTTCGTGATGTCCCGGATCCCATCCGAGACTCCGAACAAAAACTCATAAACCAATTATCCAATCTATCCTAGCGTCGAGACACGTTAAGTGTGTGACCCTGCGGGTTCGAGAATATGCAGACATGATCTTCTATCAATAATCAACAGCGGGGTCTGGAAACCCATATTGACTCCCACACATTCATCGATGATCATATCGGATGAACCACGATGTCAGGATTCAATCAATCCCATATATATATTCCCTTCGTCTCGCGATATTTTACTTGCCCAAGATTCGATCGTCGGTACCGTCATACCTAGTTCAATCTCGTTCACAACAAGTACTTTACTCGTTCCGTAATCCGATATCACTTTGTGATTAACTCCTTAACCACATGCTTGCAAGCGGTGTTGATATCGATTACCGAGTGGGCCCGAAGTATATCTCTCCGACTTGGGAGGGACAAATCCCATCTCGATACATACAACCCAACAGATACTTTCCGATCACCTGAGAGACACCTTTATGATCACCCTCTCATAGGATGACGTTTGATGACCTCAAAGCTCTCTTCCGATACCAGGGAGTTGTATTATCTCATGGTCTAAGGAATACAATATTTGACATAAGAAAAGCTTCGCAAAGACGAACACGATGACACGATCTAATTGCTTCGCTTAGTTTGGGTCTGTCCATCATATCATTCTCCCAATGATGTGATCTCATTATCAATTGACAACTCATGTCTATGGTTAGGAAACCTTAACCATCATTGATCAATGAGCTAGTCCATAGAGGCATACTAGGGACACGGTGTTGTTCACAAACCACACAAGTATTAAAGTTTCCGCTTAATACAATTCTAGCATGGAATATAAACATTATCATGAACAAGAATTATAATAATAACATCTTTATTATTGCCTCTAGGGCATAATTCCAACAGTCTCCCACTTGCACTAGAGTCAATAATCTAGTTTACATTTGGCAACAATCTCACACCCATGGCACTGAGGTGTTGATCATGTTTTACACGTGGAAGAGGTTTAGTCAATGGATCTGCGACATTCAGATCTGTATGTACTTTGCTAATCTTCAGATCTCCATCTGCTATATAATCTCGGATTATATGAAACTTGCGGTTGATATGCTTGGTCTTTGGATGATATCTTGGTTCCTTAGCGAGTGCTATGGCGCCAGTGTTGTCACACAATATCTCTAGTGGGTCCAATGCACTTGGAACCACGCCAAGCTCAGTGATGAAGTTTCTGATCCAAACTCCTTCACTTGATGCTTCTGCAGCAGCCATGTATTCCGCTTCTACTGTAGATCCCGTGATCACGCTTTGCTTGCAGCTTCTCCAGCTCACAGTTCCTCCATTCAAAATATAAATGTATCCTGTCTGAGATTTAGAATCATCCTTGTCGGTGTCGAAACTATCATCGACGTAACCTTTTACGACGAGCTGTTCATCACCCCCATAGACTAAGAACATTTCTTTAGTCCTATTTAGGTACTTTAGGATGTTCTTCACGGCTGTCCAGTGTTCCACTCCTGGATCACTTTGATATCTGCTCGTCAAACTAAGAGCATTGGACACATCCGGTCTAGTACACAGCATGGCATACATGATAGAACCTATGGCCGAGGCATAAGACACTTTGCTCATAGCTTCCCTATCATTTACCGTAGCTGGACACTGAGCCTTGCTCAATATCTTACCTGACAACATAGGCACTGAACCTTTCTTTGCCTTATCCATTCTGAACCTTTTCAGAACTTTGTCTAGGTATGTACTCTGGCTTAAAGCTATCAGGCGTCTTTGTCTATCTCTATAGATTTTGATGCCTAATATATAAGCAGCTTCACCTAGGTCTTTCATTGAAAAACACTTGTTCAAATAACTCTTCACATCGTTAAGCATGTTAATGTCATTTCCAATAATCAATATGTCATCCACATATAGTACCAGAAATGTCACCGAGCTCCCACTCACTTTCTTGTAGATACAAGCTTCGTAGCAATTTGGAACAAATCCAAAGCTCTTGATCACTTGATCAAAACGAAGGTTCCAACTCTGAGATGCTTGCTTTAGTCCATAAATGGAACGCTGAAGTTTGCATACTTTATCAGCATCCTTAGGATCGACAAAACCTTCGGGTTGCATCATATACAACTCTTCATCAATGTTGCCATTGAGGAACGCAGTCTTGACATCCATCTGCCATATTTCATAAAACACAGCAATTGCTAATAAAATCCGAATGGACTTAAACATCGCTACGGGAGAGAAAGTCTCATCGTAGTCAACACCTTGAACTTGTCGAAAACCTTTCGTGACAAGCCGTGCTTTATAGACGGTAACATTACCATCCGCGTCCGTTTTCCTCTTGAAAATCCATTTGCACTCAACGGCCTTTCGGTCGCTAGGAGGGTCCACCAAAGTCCATACTTGGTTTTCGCTCATGGATCCCAATTCGGATTTCATGGCTTCTAGCCATTTCTCAGAGTCTGGGCTCATCATCGCTTCCTCATAGTTCGCAGGTTCACTGTCTTCTACTAACAAGACAGTCAAGACAGGGTTGCCGTACCACTCAGGAGGGGCACGCGACCTTGTCGACCTGCGACGTTCAGTAGTAGCATCGTCCGAAGCTTCATGATCCTTGTCATTAGCTTCCTCTATTGTTGGTGCAGGCGGCACTAGAACAATTTCAGGTGCTGCGCTACTCTCCAATTCAAGAGAAGGTTCAATAACCTCGTCTAGCTCTACTTTCCTCCCACTCACTTCTTTCGAGAGAAACTCCTTCTCAAGAAAGGAACCGTTCTTTGCGACAAACACTTTGCCTTCGGTTCTGTGATAGAAGGTATACCCAATAGTTTCATTAGGGTATCCTATGAAGACGCATTTCTCCGCTTTGGGTTCGAGCTTGTCCGGCATCAACTTCTTGACGTAAGCTTCGCATCCCCAAACTTTAAGAAACGACAACTTAGGTTTAGAACCAAACCACAGTTCATACGGTGTCGTCTCAACGGATTTAGATGGTGCCCTATTTAAAGTGAATGCAGCGGTTTCTAATGCATAACCCCAAAATGATAACGGCAAATCAGTAAGAGACATCATTGATCGGACCATATCTAATAAGGTTCGATTCCGGCGTTCAGACACACCATTGCGCTGTGGTGTTCCGGGTGGCGTGCGTTGCGAAACGATTCCGCTTGCTTTAAGATGCGTGAGAAAATCATAACTCAAATATTCACCTCTACGATCGGATCGTAGAAATTTAATCTTTCTGTTACGATGGTTCTCCACTTCATTCTGAAATTCCTTGAACTTTTCAAATGTTTCAGATTTATGTTTCATTAAATAGATATACCCATATCTACTTAAGTCATCGGTAAAAGTGAGAAAATAGCGATATCCACCGCGCGTCGAAACACTCATCGGTCCGCATACATCAGTATGTATGATTTCCAACAAGTCAGTTGCTCGCTCCATCATTCCGGAGAACGGTGTTTTGATCATCTTGCCCATAAGGCATGGTTCGCATGTGTCAAATGATTCAAAATCAAGAGACTCCAAAAGTCCATCAGAATGGAGTTTCTTCATGCGCTTTACACCAATATGACCTAGACGACAGTGCCACAAATAAGTAGTATTATCACTATCTACTTTGCATCTCTTAGCCTCAATGTTATGGATGTGTGTTTCATCCCTTTCGAGATTTAGAAGAAATAAACCATTCACTAAAGGTGCATGACCATAAAAGATATTACTCATATAAATAGAACAACCATTATTCTCCGATTTAAATGAATAACCGTCTTGCAATAAACACGATCCAGAAATAATGTTCATGCTCAACGCAGACACATAATAACATTTATTAAGGTTTAAAACTAATCCCGAAGGTAAAACTAAGGAGAGCGTGCCGACGGCCATCACATCAACTCTTGATCCGTTGCCAACGCGCATCGTCACCTCATCCCTCGCAAGCCGCCGTCTATTCCGTAGCTCCTGTTTCGAGTTACAAATATTAGCAACTGAACCGGTATCAAATACCCAGGCACTACAACAAGGGCTAGTAAGGAAAACATCAATAACATGTATATCAAATATACCTTTGATGGTGCCAGCCTTCTTGTCCGCTAAGTACTTCGGACAGTTGCGCTTCCAGTGACCCTTGTCCTTGCAATATAAGCACTCATTGTCCGGCTTAGGACCAGACTTGAGCTTCTTCTCAGCAGGGGCAACGCGCTTGCCGCCGCCTTTCTTGAAGGGCTTCTTTGCACCCTTACCTTTCTTAAAGGAGGGCTTGTTGACCATCAACACATGATTATCCTTTTTGATGTCCACCTCCGCGGCCTTCAGCTTTGCGAAGAGCTCGGTGATCGTATCAGTGGAACCAATCTGATTATGAGTCACTACAAAACTTTTGTAGATGGGAGGGAGTGATTGCAGAACCCTATCAATCTTGAGCTCTTCTAGAATCGTGCATTCCAGTTGCTCAAGGCGTTGAGTGTAGCCCGTCATCTTAATGGCGTGCTCACTAACGGAACTCCCTTCCTCCATCTTGCAGTTAAAGAACTTCTCAGAGATCTCATATCTCTCAGAACGGGCCTGAGTCTGAAACATGGTTTTCAGCTCTTCGAGAATCTCAAAGGGCCTGGGATAGTCTTCAAAACGATTTTGAAGTTCCGGTTCCATAGCAAACAACATGGTGCTCTTAATCACACCATAATCATCTTTGCGCGACTGATAGACAGCTTTTTCATCAGCCGGCGCAGTTGTAGCAGGGGGGTCACCTAACGCTTTCCCAAGGACATAGTCCTTTTGACCGCCAGAGAGAATGATTCTTAGATTGCGGAACCAATTGGTGAAGTTAGACCCATTGTTTCTAAGCTTTTCCTTCTCAGCAAAAACGTTGAAGTTGAAGTTGGACTTAGCCATTTGGACTTAGCCATTTGATCTACAGTATTGCAAGTACAAATTAGACTATGTTCATGATAACTAGTTCAACTTTTAATCAAATTACCAGATGAACTCCCACTAAATTCAACATCCCTCAAGTTGTTTAGTGAACACGATCCAAATTCACCACACCTAATCCGATCTTCACGAGAAGAGATGTGGTTTCAATGGTGGACAACGAAGTGTCGATCATATCATTCATATGACTCATGCTTAACCTTTCAGTTCTTGTGTTCCGAGGCCATGTCTGTACATGCTAGGCTTGTCAAGTTAGACCCAAGTATTTCCGCGTGTGCAAAAACTGGCTTGCACCCGTTGTATGTGAACGTAGAGTCTATAGCACCCGATCATCACGTGATGCTTGGGCACGACGATCTTTCGCAACGGTGCATACATGGGGAGAACACAGTTTTATCTTGATCTTTAAGTGAGGAATCATCTTATAATGCTACCGTCGCGATCTAAGCATAATAAGATACATAAAAAGATAAACATCACATGCATATAACTTTATGTGACATGGTATAGCCAATCTTCGCGCAATGATCTCCATCTTGTGCATGCCGGCATGATCTCCATCACTCCACCATGATTGCCTCCACCACGAATAGCAACTACAACTATTGCTAACTACTTAGCGATAAAGTGAAACTATTACATGGCGTATAAGAAGTTGACACACAGGTCATACACAATTATAAAGACAACCATATGGCTCCTGCCGGTTGTGTACTCATCGACATGCAAGTCGTGAAACATTACAAAACATGATCATCGCATACATTATACACATCACTTCTTGGGCCATACCATATCACAGAAAACACTCCCTGCAAAAACAAGTTAGACGCCTCTACTTTGTTGTTGCATGTTTTACGTGGCTTATGGGAGTAGATGCTAAGAACGATTCTTACCTACGGAAAGCCACAACGGTGATATTATGGTTGCCAAACTCCGGTGTTAATCCCATGACAACTATAGTAAGAGAAACTGGCATCCACCAGCCGCATGTGTGGAACAAGCCACACGTCAAGTGCGGAGCCGGTCTCGCGAACGACGTCGCGTAATGTTGGCCTGGACCGCTCCAATCTCACTATCCCGCGTCATAAGAAGAACACAAACAAGAGGCTTGCAACAGAAAACATCAACGCCCGCAACAACCATGTTGCGTTCTACTCGTGAAACATATCTACGCATAGATCTGGCTCTGATACCACTGAAGGGTTTCGCGGCATAGTAAATCAAAATTTTCTACGGATGCGAACATAGGGAAGGCAAGATCTAATCTAGGAGATGAAAACAACGGGAGAGATTGGATTAGATCTTCATACCCTTGAAGATTCGCACAGCGGAACGTTCGTCGGAACGTGGGTGATGTAGTCGTACTCGCTTCTCCTCCTCGCGATCCGATCCGATCTAGCACCACAAGTGGCGGTGCCTCCGTGAGATGCACACGTGCAGCACCTCGACGTCTCCTCCTTCCTTGGACCAGCAAGTATGGTGGAGAGACAGATTGGATCTATAACACGACGGCGTGGTGTATATGGTGGAGAATTTCTGCAGCAGGGCTTCGCCTACAAGCAGTCGGGAGGGAGAGAGGAGGGCAGCAGGGCGGCTAGGGTTGGAGGGGAAGGTGTGGGGGGTTGGTGCGCCCCCACCCCTCTTTATATAGAGGGGGGGTCGCAGCCCTAGCCCCTCCCCCAAGCCCAAAACCGGCGGCCCCAAAGGATAAGGAGTGGGGGGCAAGGACTCCTCCCCTTCTAGAAACTCTATCTCGAGTTTAAACCTCTCTAGGCCGGCTGGGCCCTATGGGGCCTTGTGCCCCTGGCCCAATACGGCAAGGGCACTCCCTCATAGGCCCATGTCCCCTCCCGGAAGGTGTGGCCACGTTGGTCCCCTTCCGGAAGGTTCTAGAAGCTTCCGGTACAATACCGATTAACCCAGAACAATTCCGAACTCCAAAAACTGCACTGCCTTATACTTATTCTTCGGACCACTCCGGAACCTCTCGTGATGTCCCGGATCCCATCCGAGACTCCGAACAAAAACTCATAAACCAATTATCCAATCTATCCTAGCGTCGAGACACGTTAAGTGTGTGACCCTGCGGGTTCGAGAATATGCAGACATGATCTTCTATCAATAATCAACAGCGGGGTCTGGAAACCCATATTGACTCCCACACATTCATCGATGATCATATCGGATGAACCACGATGTCAGGATTCAATCAATCCCATATATATTCCCTTCGTCTCGCGATATTTTACTTGCCCGAGATTCGATCGTCGGTATCGTCATACCTAGTTCAATCTCGTTCACAGCAAGTACTTTACTCGTTCCGTAATCCGATATCACTTTGTGATTAACTCCTTAACCACATGCTTGCAAGCGGTGTTGATATCGATTACCGAGTGGGCCCGAAGTATATCTCTCCGACTTGGGAGGGACAAATCCCATCTCGATACATACAACCCAACAAGTACTTTCCGATCGCCTGAGAGACACCTTTATGATCACCCTCTCATAGGATGACGTTTGATGACCTCAAAGCTTTCTTCCGATACCAGGGAGTTGTATTATCTCATGGTCTAAGGAATACAATATTTGACATAAGAGAAACTTCGCAAAGATGAACACGATGACACGATCTAATTGCTTTGCTTAGTTTGGGTCTGTCCATCATATCATTCTCCCAATGATATGATCTCATTATCAATTGACAACTCATGTCTATGGTTAGGAAACCTTAACCATCATTGATCAATGAGCTAGTCCATAGAGGCGTACTAGGGACACGGTGTTGTTCACAAACCACAAGTATTAAAGTTTCCGCTTAATACAATTCTAGCATGGAATATAAACATTATCATGAACAAGAATTATAATAATAACATCTTTATTATTGCCTCTAGGGCATAATTCCAACACTACGGGCCATGCAAATCCCCATAGAACGCCAAAACTTTGGGAAATAGCTCATGAAAACGGCTATAAAACGCGAAAACTATGAGTTTTTGTCATAAGTCTCAACCATTGATCGGGTCTTACAGTCGTTATTAATCGCCCTAGACCCCAAATTTGTGGGCAATAGCTCATGAAAACGGCCATAAACCGCAAAAACGACGAGTTTTTGGTCATTACTCTCAACCATGTATCGGGTCTTATGGTCGTTGTATGTTGCCCTAGAACACCAAAACTATGGGCAATACCTCATTAAAAGAGCCATAAAACACGAATATGACGAGTTTTCGGTCATATGTCTCAAACATGCATGAGGCCTTATGGGCCATGCAAATCCCCCTGGTACCCCAAAACTATGGGCAATAGCTCATGAAAATGACCATAAAACGCGAAAACGACAAGTTTTTTGTCATAACTCTCAACCATTTATTGAGTCTTATGGTCGTTTTCAATCGCCCTGGAACCCCAAAACGGTGGGCAATAGCTCATGAAAACGACCACAAAACGCGAAAACAACGAGGTTTTGGTCATAACTCGAAAATAGGTATCAGGTATTACCGTCGATGTAAGTCCCCTGGAACCCCAAACATGTGGGCAATAGCTCATGAAAATGGCCATAAAACACAAAATCGGTGAGTTTTTGGTCTTATCTCTCAAATATGTTCGGGTCTTACGGGCCATGCAAATCCCGCTAGAACCCCAAAACTTTGAGCAATAGCTCATGAAAAAGGCTATAAAACACAAAAACGACGAGTTTTTGGTCATATCTCTAAAACATGTATCGGGTCTTACGGGCCATCCAAATCCCCCTGGAACCACAAAATTGTGGGCTATAGCTCATGAAAACGGCTATAAAACGCAAAAACTTCGAGTTTTTGGTCATAACTCTCAACCATTGATCGGGTCATATGGTCGTTGTTAATCGCCCTAGACCCCAAATATGTGGGCAATAGCTCATGAAAACGACCATAAAACATGAAAATGACGATATTTTGGTCATAACTATCAAACATGCATCAGGTCTTATTGGCCATGCAAATCACTGTTGATCCCCAAAACTAAGGGCAATAGGTCACGAAAACGTCCATAAACCACGAAAACAACGAGTTTTCGGTCATATCTCTCAAACATGCATTAGATCTTATAGGCCATGGAAATCCCCTTGGAACCCCAATAGCTCATGAAAACCGCCATAAAACGTGAAAACAATGAGTTTTTGATAATAACTCTAAAACATGTATCTGGTCTTATGGGCCATGCAAATCTCCCTTGAACTACAAAACTATGGGAAATAGCTCATGAAAACGGCCATAAAACACGAAAACGACGAGGTTTCGGTCGAATCTCTCAAACATGTATCGGGTCTTATGGGTGTTGTAAATCGCCGTGGAACCCCAAAACCGTGGCCAATAGCTCAGGAAAACGGCCATAAAAAACAAAAACGATGATGTTTGGCCATATCTCTAAAACATGTATCGAGTCTCACGGGCCATGTTAATATCCCTTGAACCCCAAAACTATGGGCAATAGCTCATGAAAACGGCCATAGAACACGAAAAACATGAGCTTTTGGTCATAACTGTCAACCATTTATCAGGTCTTACAATCGTTAATCGCCCTGGAACCCCAAAACTATGGGCAATAGCTCATGAAAATGGCCATAAACGCGAAAACGACGAGCTTTCGGCCATATCTCTCATACATGCATCAGGCCTTATGGAACATGCAAATCGTCGTTGACCCCCCAAAACTGTGGGCAATAGCTCATGAAAACGGTCATAAAACGAAAAATCTGTGAGTTTTTGGTCATATCTCTCAAACATGTATCGGGTCATACGAGACGTGCAAATAGCCCTTGAACCCCAAAACTATGGGCTATAGCGCTCATGAAAATGGCCATAAAATGCGAAAAGGACAAGCTTTTTGTTATAAGTCTCAAACATGTATCGGGTCTTACGGGCCATGCTAAACCTCTGGAAATCCAAATTATGGGCAATAGCTCATGAAAACGTCCATAAAACGCGAAAACGACGAGTATTTGGTCATAACTCTTAACCATGTATCGGGTCTTATGGTCATTGTAAATCGCTCCGGAACCCTAAAACTGTAGGTAATAGCTCATGAAAATGACCATAAAATGAAAAAATGACGAGGTCTTGGTCTTAACTCTCAACCATAATTTAGGTCTTACGGTCGTTGTTGATCGCCCTGGAACCGAATTTTTTTGTGAAATAACTCATGAAAACGGCCATAAAACACAAAAACAACGAGGTTTTGGTCATAACTCTCAAACATGTATCGAATCTTACGGTCGTTGTTAACGGCCTTGTTACCCCAAAACTTTGGGCAATAGATCATGAAAACAGACATAAAACGCGAAAATGACGAGATTTTGGTCTTACTCTCAACCATTTATCGGGTCTTACGGTCGTTGTTAATCGCCCTAGAACTCCAAAATTGTGGGCAATAGCTCATGAAAACAACCATAAAATGCGAAAACGGCGAGTTTTTGGTCATATCTCTCAAAAATGCATCAGCTCTTATGGCCTATGCAAATCATCGTTGAACCCCAAAACTAAGGGCTATAGCTCATGAAAACATCCATAAAACACGAAAACGACGAGTTTTTTGGTCATAACTCTCAGCCATGTATCAGGTCTTACGGTTGTTGTAAATCGCCCTAGAACTCCAAAACTATGAGCAATAGCTCATAGAGACCCTAAAACGCGAATAGAGTTTTATGTCATATCTCTCAAACATGTATTTGGTCTTATGGGCCATGCAAATCGCCATTGAACCCAAAAACTAAGGGCAATATCTCATGAAAACATCCATAAAACGCGAAAACGACGAGTTGTTGGTCATAACTCTCAACCATTTATCGGGTCTTACGGTCGTTGTATGTTGCACTAGAACCCCAGAATTGTGGGCAATAGCTCATGAAAACATCCATAAAATGCGAAAACGACGAGTTTTCAATCATATCTCCCAAATATGCATCGGGACTTATGGGCCATGCAAACCCCGTGGTACCCGAAAACTATGGGCAATGGCTCATGAAAACGACCATAAATGTGAAAACGATGTGTTTTTGGTCATAATTCTCAACCATTTATCGGATCATATGATCGTTGTTAATCGCTCTGGAACCCCAAAATTGTGGGCAATAGCTCATGAAAACGGACACACAACGCGAAAACAACGAGGTTTTGATCATAACTCAAAAACAGGTATCGGGTCTTACGGTCGCTATAAATCCCCCTAGAACACCAAAATTGTTGGCAATAGCTAATGAAAATAGCCATAAAACACAAAACGACGAATTTTTGGTGATATCTCTCAAACATGTATCGGGTCTTATGGGCCATGCAAATCCCCCTAAAACCACAAAATTGTGGGCAATACCTCATGAAAACGGCTATAAAACGCGAAAACTACAAGTTTTGGTCATAACTCTCAACCATTGATCGGGTCTTATGGTCGTTGTTAATCCCCTAGAACCTAAATCTGTGGGCAATAGCTCATGAAAATGGCCATAAAACGCGAAAACGATGAATTTTGGTCATATCTCTCAAACATGCATCAGGTCTTATTGGCCATGCAAATCGTTGTTGAACTCCAAAACTAAGGGCAATAACTCATGAAAAAGGCCTTAAAACGCGAAAACAACGAGTTTTTAGTCAAATCTCTCAAACAGGTACCGGGTCTTACGGTCGCTGTAAATACCCTAGAACCCCAAGATTGTGGGCAAAAGCTCATGAAAACGGCCATAAAACACAAAGACGACGAGTTTTTGGTCATATCTCTCAAACATGTATCGGATCTTACGGGCCATGCAAATCCCCCTAGAACCCCAAAACTTTTGGCAGTAGCTCATGAAAATGACTATAAAACGCAAAAACGACGAGTTTTTGGTCATAACTCTCAACCATAAGACCCTGGACCCCAAATCTGTCGGCAATAGCTCATGAAAACGGTCATAAAACATGAAAATGATGAGTTTTTAGTCATATCTCTCAAACATGCACCAGGTCTTATTGGCCATGCAAATCACCGTTGAACCCCAAAACTAAGGACAATAGCACATGCAAACGACCATAAAAGGTGAAAACGATGAGTTTCTTGGTCAAAAATCTCAACATGTATCGGGTCTTATGGTCATTGTAAATCACCCTGGAACCCCAAAACTATGGGCAATAGCTCATGAAAACGGCTAAAAAACACAAAAACGATGAGATTTCGGTCATCTATCTCATACATGCATCGAATCTTATGGGCGATGGAAATCCCCTTGGAACCCCAAAACCGTGGGCAATAGCTCATGAAAGCGGACATAAAACACGAAAATAATGAGTTTTTATCATAAATGTCCAACATGTATCCGGTCTTAAGGGCCATGCAAATCTCCCTTGAACCCCAAAACGTTGGGCAATAGCTCATAAAACGGCTAGAAAAGGTGAAAACGACAAGGTTTTTATTGAATCTCTCAAACATATATCGGGTCTTATGGGCGATGTAAATTGCCCTGGAACCCCAAAGCTATGGGCAATAGCTCAAGAAAACGGGCATATAACACGAAAACGACGAGGTTTTGGTCATATCTCTCAAACATCTATCAGGTATTATGGGCCATGCTAATCTCCCTCGAACCCCAAAACTGTGGGCAATAGCTCATGAAAACGGCCATAAAACGCGAAAACGATGATTTTTTGGTCATAACTCTCAACCATCTATCAGGTCTTACTACCGTTGTTATCGCCATGGAACACCAAAGCCGTGGGAAATAGCACATGAAAACGGCCATAAAACGCGAAAATGACGAGTTTTTGGCCATATCTCTCAAACATGCATCAGGTCTTATGGGCCATTCAAAATCGCCGTTAAACCCTAAAACTAAGGGCAGTAGCTCATGAAAATGGCCATAAAACGCGAAAACGGCGAGGTTTTTGGTCATCATTCTCAACCATGTATCTGCTCCTACAATCTTTGTGATCGCCCCAGATTTCCAAAATTGTGGGACGCTCATGAAAATGGCCATAAAACACGAAAACGACGAGTTTCGGTCATAGCTCTCAAACATGCATTGGGTCTTATGAGCCATGCATATCATCGTTGAACCCCCAAAACTGTGTGCAATAGCTCATGAAAACGTCCATAAAACGCGAAAACGACGAGTTCTTGGTGATATCTCTAAAACATTTATCGGGTCTTACAGCCATGCAAATTTCCCTTGAACCCCAAAACAATAGGCAATAACTTATGAAAACGGCCATAAAACACGAAAACAATGAGTTTTTGATCAAAAATCTCAAACATGCATTCGGTCTTACGGCCCATGCAAATCGCCCTTGAACTCCAAAACTATGGGCAATAGCTCATGAAAACAGCCATAAAACAACGATCATTTGGTCATAAGTCTCATCCATGTGTTAGTTCTTACGGTCGTTGAGAATCGCCATGGAACCCCAAAACTGTGGGCAATAGCTCATGAAAACAGCCATAAAACGCAAAAACGAAGAGTTTTGATCATATCTCTCAAAGATGCATCAGGTCTTATGGGCCATGCAAATTGCCGTTGAACCCCAAATATAAGGGCAATAGCTCATGAAAACGTCCATAAAACGCGAAAACGACAAGTTTTTGGTCATAACTCTCAACCATGTATCACGTCTTACGGTCGTTGTACATTGCCCTAGAACCCAAAAATGTGGGAATAGCTGAAGAAAACAGCCAAAAAACAAAAAAACGACGATTTTTTGGTCATATATCTTAAACATGCATTGGGTCTTATGGGCCATGCAACTCCGCCTGGAAGCCCCAAATTGTGGGCAATAGCTCATGAAATTGGACATAAAACGCGAAAACGACGAGTTTTTTGGTCATAACTCTAAACCATTTATCCTGGTCTTACGGTCGTTGTTAATTTCCCTAGAACCCCAAAACTGTGGGCAATAGATCATGAAAACGGCCATAAAACGTGAAAACGACGAGTTTTTTGGTCATAACTCACAAACATGTATCGGATCTTATGGGCATTGTAAATCCCCCTGAACCCTAAAACTATGGGAATAGCTCATGAAAACATCCATAAAACGCGAGAACAACAATGTGTTGGTCATATCTCTCAAACAAGTATCGGGTGTCATGGGCCATGCAAATCTCTCTTGAACCCCAAAACTATGGGCAATAGCTCTTGAAAACGGCCATAAAACGCAAAAACGACGAGTTTTTGGTGATAACTCTCAACCATTTATCGGGTCTTACGGTTGTTGTACATTTCCCTAGAACCCCAAAATGTGGGAAATAGCTGATGAAAACAGCCTTAAAACGCGAAAACAACGATTTTTCGGTCATATCTCTTAAACATGCATTGGGTCTTATGGGCCATGCAAATCCTCCTAGAAGGCCAAAATTGTGGGAAATAGCTCATGAAAACGGACATAAAACATGGAAACGGCGAGTTGTTAGTCATAACTATCAACCATTTATCATCTCTTACGGTTTTTGTTAATCGCCCTAAAACCTCACGAAAACGTCAATAAAACGCGAAAACAAGGATGTTTTGGTCATATCTCTCAAACATGTATCGGGTCTCAAGGGCCATGCAAATCGCTGTTGAACCCCAAAAATAAGGGCAATAGCTCATGAGAACGGCCATACAATGCATAAACGACGAGTTTTTTGGTCATAACTCTCAAACATGTATCGGGTCTCATGGGCGCTGTAAATCGCCCTGGAACCCCAAAATTGTGGGAAATATCTCATAAAAATGCCATAAAACGCGAAAGCAACGATGTTTTGGTCATATATCTCAAACATGCATTAGGTCTTATGGTCCATGAAAATCACCATTGGACCCCAAAACTAAGGGCAATATCTCATGAAAACTGCCATAAAACGCGAAAACGACGAGTTTTTTTATCATAACTCTCAACCATTTATCGGGCCTTACGATCGTTGTTAATCGCCCTAAAACCCCAAACTATGGGCAATAGCTCATGAAACCAACCATAAAATGTGAAAACGTCGAGTTTTTGGCCCTATCTCTCAAATATGCATCAGGTCTTATGGTCCATGGAAATCACCATTGGACCCCAAAACTAAGGGCAATAGCTCATGAAAATAGCGATAAACGCGAAAACGACAAGTTTTTGGTCATAATTCTTAACCATGTATCGGGTCTTACGGTCTTTTTAATCTCCATGGAACCCCAAACTTGTGGGCAATAGCTCATGAAAACGACCATAAACAAAAAATCGGTGAGTTTTTGGTGATATCTCTCAAACATGTATCGGGTCTTACGAGCCATTCAAATTTCCCTTGAACCCTAAAACGGTGGGCAATAGCTCATGAAAACAGCCATAAAATGCGAAAAGGACAAGCTTTTGGTGATAACTCTCAAACATATATATGGTCTTACGGGCCATGCATACCATATGGAACTAAAAACTATGGGCAATAGCTCATGAAAATGTTCATAAAACACGAAAACGACGAGTATTTGGTCATAACTCTTATCCATGTATCGGGTCTTACGGTCGTTGCTAATCGCCCTAGAACCAGAAAACTGTGGGCAATAGCTCACGAAAACGGCCATAAAAGTGAAAACGACGAGGTTTTGGTCTTAACTCTCAACCATTTATCAAGTCTTACAATCGCTGTTAATCACCCTAGAACCCCATAACCGTGGGCAATAGCTCATGAAAATGGCCATAAAACGCGGAAACGACGAGGTTTTGGTCATAACTCTCAACCATTTATCGGGTCATACGGTCGTTGTTAATTGCCCTAGAACCCCAAAATTATGGACAATAGCTCATGAAAACGGCCACAAAACGCGAAAACGGCGAGGTTTTAGTCATAACTCAAAAATAGGTATTGGGTCTTACGGTCGGTGTAAATCCCCTAGAACTCCTAAGTATGGGAAATAGCTCATGCAAACGGCCATAAAACTCGAAAACGATGAGGTTTTTGGTGATATCTCTCAAACAAGTATCGGGTCTCACGGGCCATGCAAATCTCCCTTTAACCCCAAAACTATGGGCAATAGCACATGAAAACGGCCATAAAATGCAAAAACGACGAGTTTTTTTATCATAACTCTCAACCATTTATCGGGTCTTACGATCGGTATTAATCACCCTAAAACCCCAAACTATGGGTAATAGCTCATGAAAAACAGCCATAAAATGCGAAAACGTCAAGTTTTGGCCATATCTCTCAAAGATGCATTAGGTTTTATGGTCCATGGAAATCGCCATTGGACCCAAAACTAAGCGCAATAGCTCATGAAAATGGCGATACATGCGAAAACGATGAGTTTTTTGTTATAATTCTCAGCCATGTATTGGGTCTTTCGGTCTTTGTAATCGTCCCGGAACCCCAAAACTGTGGTCAATAGCACATGAAAACGTCCATAAAACACGAAATCCGTGAGTTTTTGGTCATATCTCTCAAACATGCATTAGGTCTTATGGGCCATGCAAACCCCCTGGCACCCCAAAACTGTGGGCAATAGCTCATAAAAACGGAGATAAAACATGAAAACGGCGAGGTTTTGGTCATAACTCTCAACCATTTATCGGGTCATACGGTCGTTGTTAATTGCCCTAGAACCCCAAAATTGTGGACAATAGCTCATGAAAATGGCCACAAAACGCGAAAACGGCGAGGTTTTGGTCATAAATCAAAAATATGTATTAGGTCTTACAGTCGGTGTAATTCCCCTGGAACTCCAAAAGTGTGGGAAATAGCTCATGAAAACGGCCATAAACACAAAAAACGACGAGTTTTTGGTCATATCTCTCAAACATGTATCGGGTGTTACAGCCATGCAAATTTCCCTTGAACCTAAAAATTATGGGCAATAGCTCATGAAAACAGCCATAAAACGTGTAAAAAAGAGTTTTTGGTAATAACTCTCAAACTTGTATCCGGACTTATGGGCCATGAAAATCACCCTTGAACTCCAAAACTATGGGCAATAGCTCATGAAAACGGCCATAAAACACAAAAACAACGAGGTTTTGGTCATAACTCTCAAACATGTATCGGGTCTTATAGTCGTTGTTAATCGCCCTGTTACCCCAAAACTATAGGCAATAGCTTATGAAAACATCTGTACAACGCGAAAACAACGAGGTTTTTAGTCATATCTCTCAAACATGCATCGAGACTTATGGGCCATGCAAACCCCGTGGTACCCCTAAACTATGGGCAATAGCTCATGAAAACGGCCATAAAACGCGAATACGTGAGTTTTGGGTCATAACTCTCAACCATTTATCGGATCATACGATCATTGTTAATCTCCCTGGAACCCCAAAATTGTGGGCCATAGCCCAGGAAAATAGCCACAAAACGCGAAAATGACGAGGTTTTGGTCATAAGTCTAAAACAGGTATCGGGTTTTACGGTCACTATAAATCCCCCTAGATCCCCAAAATTGAGGGCAATAGCTCATGAAATCGGCCATAAAACACAAAAACGACAAGTTTTTGGTCATATCTTTCAAACATGTATCGGGTCTTACGGGTCATGCAAATCCCCTAGAACCACAAAATTGTGGGCTATAGCTCATGAAAACGGCTATAAAATGCGAAAACTATGAGTTTTTGGTTATAACTCTCAACCATTGATCAGGTCATACGGTCGTTGTTAATCCCCCTATAACCCAAATCTATGGGCAATAGCTCATGAAAACTGCCGCCAAACACGAAAACGACGAGTTTTTTTGTCATATCTATCAAACATACATCAGGTCTTATTGGCCATTCAAATCATTGTTGAACCCCAAAACTAAGGGCAATAGCTCATGCAAACGACCATAAAACGCGAAAATGACGAGGTTTTTGGTCATATCTCTCAAACAAGTATCAGGTCTCACGGGCCATGCAAATCTCCCTTGAACCCCAAAACTATGGGCAATAGCACATGAAAACGACCATAAAACCCGAAAACAACGAGTTTTTTTTATTATAACTCTCAACCATTTATCGGGTCTTACGATCGTTATTAATCGCCCTAAAACCACAAACTATGGGTAATAGCACATGAAAACAACCATAAAATGCGAAAACGTCAAGATTTTGGCCATATCTCTCAAAGATGCATTAGGTTTTATGGTCCATGGAAATTGCCATTGGACCCAAAACTAAGCGCAATAGCTCATGAAAATGGCGATAAATGCGAAAACGACAAGTTTTTTGTTATAATTCTCAGCCATGTATCGAGTCTTTTGGTCTTTGTAATCGCCCCGAAACCCCAAAATTGTCGGAAATAGCACATGAAAACGTCCATAAAACATGAAATCAATGAGTTTTTGGTCATACCTCTCAAACATGTATCCGGTCTTACAAGACATGCAAATTTCCCTTGAACCCTAAAATGGTGAGCAATAGCTCATGAAAACGGCTATAAAATGCGAAAATGACAAGCTTTTGGTTATAACTCTCAAACATGTCTCGGGTCTTATGGGCCATGCATACCGTATGGAACCCCAAAACTATGGGCAATAGCTTATGGAAATGGCCATAAAACGTGAAATCGGCGAGTTTTTTGGTCATATCTCCCAAACACTGTGTGCAATAGCGCTCATGAAAATGGCCATAAAATGCAAAAAGGACAAGCTTTTGGTTATAACTCTCAAACATGTATCGGTCTTACGGGCCATGCAAACCCTCTGGAACTCCAAAATTGTGGATAATAGCTCATGAAAACGGACATAAAACGCGAAAACAATGAGTTTTTTGGTCATATCTCTTAAATAGGTATCGGGTCTTATGGTCGTTGTAAATCGCCCTAGAACCCCAAAACTGTGGGCAATAGCTCATGAAAACGGCCATAAAACACAAAAACGACGAGTTTTCTGTCATATCTCTCAAACATGTATCTATTATTATAGGCCATGCAAATCGTCATTGAACCCGAAAACTAAGGGCAATAGCTCATGAAAATGTCCATAAAACACGAAAAAGACGAGTTTTTAGCCATAACTCTTAACCATGTATCGGGTCTTACTG
The DNA here is from genome assembly GCA_916181665.1 of Avena sativa. Lineage (NCBI taxonomy): Eukaryota > Viridiplantae > Streptophyta > Magnoliopsida > Poales > Poaceae > Avena > Avena sativa. Next base: position 9,355,362 of record OV702300.1, on the reverse strand, counting down.
CCATTGTACATTGCTCTAGAACCCCAGAACTGTGGGCAATAGCTCATGAAAACATCCGTAAAACGCGAAAAGGACGAGTTTTTTAGTCATATCTCTGAAACATGCATCGAGACTTATGGGCCACGTAAACCACTCGGTACCCCAAAACTAAGGGCAATAGCTCATGAAAACGGCCATAAAACGAGAAAACGTCGAGTTTTTGGTCATAACGCTCAGCCATTTATCGGAACATACGGTCTGTGTTAATCGCCTTGCAACCCCAATTTTTTTGGCAATAGCCCGTGAAAACAACCACAAAACGCGAAAATGACGAGGTTTTGGTCATAACTCAAAAACATGTCTCGGGTCTTACGGTCGCTATAAATCCCCCTAGAACCCCAAAATTGTGGGCAATAGCTCATGAAATCGGCCAAAAGACACAAAAACGACGAGTTTTTGGTCATATCTCTCAAACATGTATCGGGTCTTACGGGCCATCCAAATCCCCCACCACAAAATTATGGGCTATAGCTCATGAAAACGGCTATAAAACGCAAAAACTTCGAGTGTTTGGTCATAACTCTCAACCACTGATCGGGTCATACGGTCGTTGTTAATCCCCCTAGAACCCGAATCTGTCGGCAATAGCTCATGAAAACGGCCGTCAAACGCAAACGACGAGTATTTTGTCATATCTCTCAAACATGCATCAGGTCTTATTGGTCATACAAATCGTTGTTGAACCCCAAAACTAAGGGCAATAGCTCATGAAAACGGCCATAAAACGCGAAAACGAAGAGTTTTTTGGTCATATCTCTCAAACAGGTATTGGGTCTTACGGTCGCTTTAAATCCCCTGGAACCCCCAAAATTGTGGGCAATAGCTCATGAAAACGGCCATAAAACACAAAAACGACGAGTTTTTGGGCATATCTCTCAAACATGTATTGGGTCTTATGGGCCATGCAAATCCTCCTAGAACCCAAAGCTTTGGGCAGTAGCTGATGAATACGGCGATAAAACGCGAAAACGACATGTTTTGGTCATAACTCTCAACCATTGAACGGGTCTTACGTTCATTGTTAACCGTCCTAGACCCCAAATCTGTGGGCAATAGCTCATGAAAACGGCCATAAAACGCGAAAACGATGATTTTTTAGTCATATCTCTGAAACATGCAGTGGGTCTTATTGGCCATGAAAATCACCGTTGAACCACAAAATTAAGGACAGTACCTCATGAAAACGGCCATAAAACACAAAAATGACGAGTTTTTGGTCATATCTCTCAAACATGCATCAGATCTTATGGGCCACGGAAATCACCTTGGAATCCTAAAACCGTGGCAATAGCTCATGAAAAAGGTAATAAAACGCGAAAACACTCAATTTTGATCATAACTATCAAACATGTATTCAGTCTTACGGGCCTTGCAAATCTCCCTTAAACCCGAAAACGGTGGGCAATAGCTCATGAAAACGACCATAAAATGCGAAAACTACGAGGTTTTTGTCAAATCTCTCAAACATGTATCGGGTCTTATGGGCGATGTAAATTGCCCCGGAACCCTAAAAGTATGGTCAATAGCTCAAAAAACGGGCATATAACACGAAAACGATGAGGTTTTGGTCATATCTCTTGAACATGTATCGGGTATTATAAGCCATGCTAATCTCCCTCGAACCCCAAAACTGTGGGCAATAGCTCATGAAAACGGACATATAATGCGAAAACGGCGAGTTTTTGGTCATATCTCTGAGAAATGCATCATGTCTTATGGGCTATGCAAATCGCCGTTGAACCCCAAAACTAAGGGCAATACCTCATGAACACGTCCATAAAACGCGAAAACGACGAGTTTTTTGGTCATATCTCTTACCATGTATCGAGTCTTACGGTCATTGTAAATCGCCCTGGAACTCCAAAACTGTGAGCAATAGCTCATGAAAACGACTATAAAATGCGAATGACGAGTTTTCTGTCATATCTCTCAAACATGCATCCGGTCTTAATGGCCATGCAAATCGTCGTTGAACCCAAAAACTAAGGGCAATAGCTCATGAAAACATCCATAAAACACGAAAACGACGAGTTTTTAGCCATAACTCTTAACCATGTATCATCTCTTACTGTCGTTGTACATTGCTCTAGAACCCTAGAACTTTGGGCAATAGCTCATGAAAACATCCGTAAAACGTGAAAAGGACGAGTTTTTCAGTCATATCTCTCAAACATGCATCGAGACTTATGGGCCACGTAAACCCCGTGGTACCCCAAAACTAAGGGCAATAGCTCTTGAAATCGGCCATAAAACAGAAAAACGACGAGTTTTTGGTCATATCTCTAAAAAATTATCGGGTCTTATGGGCCATCCAAATCCCCCTGGAACCACAAAATTATGGCAATACCTCATGAAAACGGCTATAAAACGCGAAAACTACGAGTTTTGGTCATAATGCTCCGCCATTGATCGGGTCATACGGTCGTTGTTAATCCCCCTAGAACCCAAATCAGTGGGCAATAGCTCATGAAAACGGTCGTCAAACGCAAAAACGATGAGTTTTTGGTCATATCTCTCAAACATGCATCAGTTCTTATGGGCTATGCAAATCGCCGTTGAACTCAAAACTAAGGGCAATATCTCATGAACACGTCCATAAAACGCGAAAACGACGAGTTTTTTTTTGTCATATCTCTCAGCCATGTATCGGGTCTTACGGTCATTGTAAATCGCCCTGGAACTCCAAAACTATGAGCAATAGCTCATGAAAATGACCATAAAATGCGAATGACGTGTTTTCTGTCATATCTCTCAAACATGCATCTTTTCTTATGGGCCATGCAAATCGTCGTTGAACCCCAAAACTAAGGGCAATAGCTCATGAAAACGTCCATAAAACACAAAAACGACGAGTTTTAGCCATAACTCTTAACCATTTACCGGGTCTTACTGTCGTTGTACATTGCTCTAGAACCCCAGAACTGTGGTCAATAGCTCATGAAAACATCCGTAAAACGCGAAAAGGACGAGTTTTTCAGTCATATCTCTCAAACATGCATCGAGACTTATGGGCCATGTAAACCCCGTGGTACCCCAATACTAAGGGCAATAGCTCATGAAAACGGCCATAAAACGCGAAAACGCCGAAGTTTTTGTCATAAACGCTCAGCCATTTATCGGAACATACGGCCGTTGTTAATCGCCCTAGAACCCCAAAATGGTTGGCAATAGCCCATGAAAACAACCACAAAACGCGAAAATGACGAGGTTTTGGTCATAACTCAAAAACATGTATCGGGTCTTACGGTCGCTATAAATCCCCCTAGAACCCCAAAATTGTGGGCAATAGCTCATGAAATCGGCCAAAAGACACAAAAACGACGAGTTTTTGGTCATATCTCTCAGCCATGTATCGGGTCATACGGTCATTGTAAATCGCCCTGGAACTCCAAAACTATGAGCAATAGCTCATGAAAACGACCATAAAACGCGAATGAAGAGTTTTCTGTCATATCTCTCAAACATGCATCTGGTCTTATGGGCCATGCAAATCGTCGTTGAACCCAAAAACTAAGTGGAATAGCTCATGAAAATGTCCATAAAACACGAAAACGACGAGTTTTTTGCCATAACTCTTAACCATGTATCGGGTCTTACTATCGTTGTACATTGCTCTAGAACCCCAGAACTGTGGGCAATAGCTCATGAAAACATCCGTAAAACGCGAAAAGGACGAGTTTTTCAGTCATATCTATGAAACATGCATCGAGACTTATGGGCCATGTAAACCCCGTGGTTCCCCAAAACTAAGGGCAATAGCTCATCAAAACAGCCATAAAATGCGAGAACGTCGAGTTTTTGGTCATAACGCTCAGCCATTTATCGGAACATACGGTCTGTGTTAATCGCCCTGGAACACCAAAATTGTTAGCAATAGCACGTGAAAACAACCACAAAACGCGAAAATGACGAGGTGTTGGTCATAACTAAAAAACATGTATCGGGTCTTACGGTCGCTATAAATCCCCCTAGAACCCCAAAATTGTGGGCATAGCTCATGAAATCGACCAAAAGACACAAAAACGATGAGTTTTTGGTCATATCTCTCAAACATGTATCGGGTCTTACGGGCCATCCAAATCCCCCGGGAACCACAAAATTGTGGGCTATAGCTCATGAAAACGGCTATAAAACGCAGAAACTTCGAGTGTTTGGTCATAACTCTTAACCACTGATCGGGTCATACGGTCGTTGTTAATCCCCCTAGAACCCAAATCTGTCGGCAATAGCTCATGAAAACGGCCGTCAAACGCAAACGACGAGTTTGTGGTCATATCTCTCAAACATGCATCATGTCTTATTATCCATACAAATCGTTGTTGAACCCCAAAACTAAGGGCAATAGCACATGAAAACGGCAATAAAACGCGAAAACGAAGAGTTTTTTGGTCATATCTCTCAAACAGGTATTGGGTCTTACGGTCGCTTTCAATCCTCTGGAACCCAAAAAACGTGGCAATAGCTCATGAAAAAGGTCATAAAACGCGAAAACATTGAATTTTGATCATAACTATAAAACATGTATTCAGTCTTACGGGCCTTGCAAATCTCCCTTAAACCCCAAAACGGTGGGCAATAGCTTATGAAAACGACCATAAAATGCGAAAGCGATGAGGTTTTTGTCAGATCTCTCAAACATGTATCGGGTCTTATGGGCGATTTAAATCACCCTGGAACCCCAAAACTATGGGCAATAGCTCAAGAAAACAAGCATATAACACGAAAACGACGAGGTTTTGGCCATATCTCTCGAACATGTATCGGGTATTATAAGCCATGCTAATCTCCCTCGAACCCAAAAACTTTGGGCAATAGCTCATGAAAACGGTCTTAAAATGCGAAAACGGCTAGTTTTTGGCCATATCTCTGAGAAATGCATCAGGTCTTATGGGCTATGCAAATCGCTGTTGAACCCCAAAACTAAGGGCAATACCTCATGAACACGTCCATAAAAAGCGAAAACGACGAGTTTTTTTGGTCATGTCTCTTTGCCATGTATCGGGTCTTACGGTCATTGCAAATCGCCCTGGAACTCCAAAACTATGAGCAATAGCTCATGAAAACGACCATAAAACGCGAATGACGAGTTTTCTGTCATATCTCTCAAACATGCATCTGGTCTTATGGGCCATGCAAATCGAGGTTGAAACCAAAAACTAAGGGCAATAGCTCATGAAAACGTCCATAAAACACGAAACGATGAGTTTTTAGCTATAACTCTTAACCATATATCGGGTCTTACTGTCGTTGTACATTGCTCTAGAACCCCAGAACTGTGGGCAATAGCTCATGAAAACATCAGTAAAACACGAAAAGGACGAGTTTTTCAGTCATATCTCTCAAACATGGATCGAGACTTATTGGCCATGTAAACCCCGTGGTACCCCAAAACTAAAGGCAATAGCTCATGAAAACGGCCATAAAACGCGAAAACGTCGAGTTTTTGGTCATAACGCTCAGCCATTTATCGGAACATACGGTCTGTGTTAATCGCCCTGGAACACAAACATTGTTGGCAATAGCCCGTGAAAACAACCACAAAACGCGAAAATGACGAGGTTTTGGTCATAACTCAAAAACATGTATCGGGTCTTATGGTCGCTATAAATCCCCCTAGAACCCCAAAATTGTGGGCAATAGCTCATGAAATCGGCCATAAGACACAAAACGACGAGTTTTTGGTCATATCTCTCAAACATGTATCGGGTCTTACGGGCCATCCAAATCCCCTGGAACCACAAAATTGTGGGCTGTAGCTCATGAAAATGGTTATAAAACGCAAAAACTTCAAGTGTTTGGTCATAACTCTCAACCATTGATCGGGTCATACGGTCGTTGTTAATCCCCTTAGAACCCAAATTTGTCAGCAATAGCTTATGAAAACGACCGTCAAACGCAAACGACGAGCTTTTGGTCATATCTCTCAAACATGCATCAGGTCTTATTGGCCATACAAATCGTTGTTGAACCCACAAAAATAAGGGCAATAGCTCATGAAAACGGCCATAAAACGCGAAAACAACGAGTTTTTTGGTCATATCTCTCAAACAGGTATCGGTCTTACGGTCGCTGTAAATCCCCTGGAACCCGAAAATTGTGGGCAATATCTCATAAAAACGGCCATAAAACACAAAAATGACGAGATTTTGGTATATCTCTCAAACATGTATCGGGTCTTATGGGCCATGCAAATCCCCCTAGAACCCTAAACTTTGGGAAGTAGCTGATGAATACGGCGATAAAATGTGAAAACGACGTGTTTTGGTCATAACTCTCAACCATTGATCGGGTCTTACATTCGTTGTTAATCACCCCGGACCCCAAATCTGTGGGCAATAGCTCATGAAAACGGCCATAAAACGCGAAAACGATGATTTTTTAGTCATATCTCTCAAACATGCATCGGCTCTTATTGGCCATGCAAATCACCGTTGATCCCCAAAATTAAGGGCAGTACCTCATGAAAACATCCATAAAACACAAAAAGGACGAGTTTTCGGTCATATCTCCCAAACATGCATCGGATCTTATGGGCCATGGAAATCACCTTGGAACCCTAAAACGTGGCAATAGCTCATGAAAAAGGTAATAAAACGTGAAAACAATGAATTTTGATCATAACTATCAAACATGTATTCAGCCTTAAACCCGAAAACGGTGGGCAATAGCTCATGAAAACGACCATAAAATGCGAAAACTACGAGGTTTTCTGTCAAATCTCTCAAACATGTATCGGGTCTTATGGGCGATGTAAATCGCCCTAGAACCCTAAAACTATGGGCAATAGCTCAAAAAACGGGCATATAACATGAAAACGACGAGGTTTTGGTCATATCTCTCGAACATGTATCGGTATTATAAGCCATGCTAATCTCCCTCGAACCCCAAAACTGTGGCAATAGCTCATGAAAACGGCCATAAAAGGCGAAAACGGCGAGTTTTTGGTCATATCTCTGAGAAATGCATCAGGTCTTATGGGCTATGCAAATCGCCGTTGAACCCCAAAATTAAGGGCAATACCTCATGAACACGTCCATAAAACGCGAAAACGACGAGTTTTTTGGTCATATCTCTTAGCCATGTATCAAGTCTTACTATCATTGTACATTGCTCTAGAACCCCAGAACTTGGGCAATAGCTCATGAAAACATCCGTAAAACGCGAAAAGGACGAGTTTTTTAGTCATATCTCTCAAACATGCATCGAGGCTTATGGGCCACGTAAAACCCGTGGTACCCCAAAACTAAGGGCAATAGCTTATGAAAACAGCCATAAAACGCAAAAACGTCGAGTTTTTGGTCATAACGCTCAGCCATTTATCAGAACATACGGTCGTTGTTAATCGCCCTGGAACCCCAAAATTGTTGGCAATAGCCCATGAAACCAACCACAAAACGCGAAAATGACGAGGTTTTGGTCATAACTCAAAAACATGTATCGGGTCTTACGCTCGCAATAAATCCCCCTAGAACCCCAAAACTGTGGGCAATAGCTCATGAAAACGGCCATAAAACACAAAAAATGACGAGTTTTTGGTCATATCTATCAAACATGTATCGGGTCTTATGGGCCATCCAAATCCCCCTGGAACCACAGAATTTTAGGCTATAGCTCATGAAAACGACTATAGAACGCAAAAACTTCGAGTTTTTGGTCATAACTCTGAACCATTGATCGGGTCATACGGTCGTTGTTAATCTCGCTCGAACCCCAAAACTGTGGGCAATAGCTCATGAAAACGGCCATAAAATGCGAAAACGGCGAGTTTTTGGTCATATCTCTGAGAAATGCATCAGGTCTTATGGGCTATGCAAATCGCCGTTGAACCCCAAAACTAAGGGCAATACCTCATGAACACGTCCATAAAACGTGAAAACGACGAGGTTTTAGGTAATATCTCTCAGCCATGTATCGGGTCTTACGGTCATTGTAAATCGCCCTGGAACTCCAAAACTGTGAGCAATAGCTCATGAAAATGACCATAAAACGCGAATGACGAGTTTTCTATCATATCTCTCAAACATGCATCTGGTCTTATGGGCCATACAAATCATCGTTGAACCCAAAAACTAAGTGCAATAGCTCATGAAAACGTCCATAAAACACGAAAACGATGAGTTTTCAGCCATACCTCTTAACCATGTATCGGGTCTTACTATCGTTGTACATTGCTCTAGACCCCAGAACTTTGGGCAATAGCTAATGAAAACATCCGTAATACGCGAAAAGGACAAGTTTTTCAGTCATATCTCTCAAACATGCATCGAGGCTTATGGGCCACGGTAAACCCCGTGGTACCCCAAAACTAAGGGCAATAGCTCATGAAAACGGCCATAAAACGCGAGAACGTCAAGTTTTTGGTCATATCTCTCAAACAGGAATCGGGTCTTATGGTCATTGTAAATCGCCCTGGAACCCCAAAACTGTGGGCGATAGCTCATGAAAACGGCCATAAAACACAAAAACGACGAGTTTTCTGTCATTTCTCTCAAACATGTATCTGGTCTTATGGGCCATGCAAATCGTCGTTGAACCCAAAAACTAAGGGCAATAGCTCATGAAAACGTCCATAAAACACGAAAACGACGAGTTTTCAGCCATAACTCTTAAACATGTATCGTTCTTACTATCGTTGTACATTGCTCTAGAACCCCAGAACTTTGGGCAATAGCTCATGAAACATCCGTAAAACGCGAAAAGGACGAGTTTTTTAGTCATATCTCTCAAACATGCATCGAGGCTTATGGGCCACGTAAACCCCGTGGTACCCCAAAACTAAGGGCAATAGCTTATGATAACGGCCATAAAAGGAGAAAACGTCGAGTTTTTGGTCATAACGCTCAGCCATTTATCAGAACATACGGTCTTCGTTATCGCCCTGGAACCCCAAATTGTTGGCAATAGCCCATGAAAACAACCACAAAACGCGAAAATGACGAGGTTTTAGTCATAACTCAAAAACATGTATCGGGTCTTACAGTCGCAATAAATCCCCCTAGAACCCCAAAATTGTGGGAAATAGCTGATGAAATCGGCCATAAAACACAAAAATGACGAGTTTTTGGTCATATCTCTCAAACATGTATTGGGTCTTACGGGCCATCCAAATCCCCCTGGAACCACAAAATTTTGGGATATAGCTCATGAAAACGGCTATAAAACGCAAAAACTTCGAGTTTTTGGTCATAACTCTCAACCATTGATCGGGTCATACGGTCGTTGTTAATCTCGCTCGAACCCCAAAACTGTGGCCAATAGCTCATGAAAACGGCTATAAATTGCGAAAACGGCGAGTTTTTGGTCATATCTCTGAGAAATGCATCAGGTCTTATGGGCTATGCAAATCGCCGTTGAACCCCAAAACTAAGGGCAATACCTCATGAACACGTCCGTAAAACGTGGAAAACGACGAGGTTTTTGGTAATATCTCTCAGCCATGTATCGGGTCTTACGGTCATTGTAATCGCCCTGGAACTCAAAACTATGAGCAATAGCTCATGAAAATGACATAAACGCGAATGACGAGTTTTCTGTCATATCTCTCAAACATGCATCTGGTCTTATGGGCCATGCAAATCGTCGCTGAACCCAAAAACTGAGGGCAATAGCTCATGAAAACGTCCATAAAACACGAAAACGATGAGTTTTCAGCCATAACTCTTATCAATGTATCGGGTCTTACTATCGTTGTACATTGCTCTAGACCCTAGAACTTTAGGCAATAGCTCATGAAAACATCCGTAAAATCCGAAAAGGACGAGTTTTTCAGTCATATCTCTCAAACATGCATCGAGACTTATGGGCCACGTAAACCCCGTGGTACCCCAAAACTAAGGGCAATAGCTCATGAAAACGGCCATAAACGTGTAAACGTCGAGTTTTTGGTCATAACGCTCAGCCATTTATCGGAACATACGGTCGTTGTCAACCTCCCTGGAACCCCAAAGTTGTTGGAAATAGCCCATGAAAACAACCACAAAACATGAAAATACGAGGTTTTGGTCATAACTCAAAAACATGTATCGGGTCTTACGGTCGCTATAAATCCCCCTAGAACCCCAAAATTGTGGGCAATAGCTCATGAAATCGGCCATAAAACAGAAAAATGACGATTTTTTGGTCATATCTCTCAAACATGTATCGGGTCTTACGGGCCATCCAAATCCCCCTGGAACCACAAAATTTTGGGCTATAGCTCATGAAAACGACTATAAAACAAAAAAACATCGAGTTTTTGGTCATAACTCTCAACCATTGATCGGGTCATACGGTCGTTGTTAATCTCCCTCGAACCCCAAAAATGTGGACAATAGCTCATGAAAACGACCATAGAATGCGAAAATGGCGATGTATCGGGTCTTACGGTCATTGTAAATCGCCCTGGAACTCAAAACTGTGAGCAATAGCTCATGAAAATGACCATAAAATGCGAATGACGAGTTTGATGTCATATCTCTCAAACATGCATCTGGTCTTATGGGCCATGCAAATCGTCGCTGACCCAAAAACTGAGGGCAATAGCTCATGAAAACGTCCATCAAACACGAAAACGATGAGTTTTCAGCCATAACTCTTAACCATGTATCGGGTCTTACTGTCGTTGTACATTGCTCTAGAACCCCAGAACTGTGGGCAATAGCTCATGAAATCATCCGTAAAAAAGAGTAAAGGGTGAGTTCTTTAGTCATATCTGTCAAACATGCATCGAGACTTATGGGCCATGTAAACCCCGTGGTACCCCAAAACTAAGGGCAATAGCTCATGAAAACGGCCATAAAACGCGGAAAACGTCGAGTTTTTGGACATAACGCTCAGCCATTTATCGGAACATATGGTCATTGTTAATCGCCCTGGAACCCCAAAGTTGTGGCAATAGCCCATGAAAACAACCACAAAACGCGAAAATGACGAGGTTTTGGTCATAACTCAAAAACATGTATCAGGTCTTACGGTCGCTATAAAATCCCCCTAAAATCCCAAAATTGTGGGCAAATAGCTCATGAAATCGGCCATAAAACACAAAATCGGCGAGTTTTTGGTCATATCTCTCAAACATGTATCGGGTCTTACGGGCCATCCAAATCCCCTTGGGAACCACAAATTTTGGGCTATAGCTCATGAAAACGGCTATAAAACGCAAAAACTTCGAGTTTTTGGTCATAACTCCCAACCATTGATCGGGTCATACGGTCGTTGTTAATCTCGCTCGAACCCCAAAACTGTGGGCAATAGCTTATAAAAACGGCCATAAAATGCGAAAACGGCGAGTTTTTGGTCATATCTCTGAGAAATGCATCAGGTCTTATGGCTATGCAAATCGCCGTTGAACCCAAAACTAAGGGCAATACCTCATGAACACGTCCATAAAACGTGAAAACGACGAGTTTTTTGGTCATATCTCTTAGCCATGTATCTGGTCTTCCGGTCATTGTAAATCGCCCTCGAACTCCAAACTGTGAGCAATAGCTCATGAAAACGACCATAAAACGCGAATGACGAGTTTTCTGCAATATCTCTCAAACATGCATCTGGTCTTATGGGCCATGCAAATCGTCGTTGAACCAAAAAATAAGGGCAATAGCTCATGAAAACGGCCATAAAACACGAAAACGTCGAGTTTTTGGTCATAACGATCATCCATTTTTTGAAGATACGGTCGTGGTTAATTGCCCTGGAACCCCAAAATTGTTGGCAATAGCCAATGAAAACAACCACAAAACACGAAAATGACGAGGTTTTGGTCATAACTCAAAAACATGTATCGGGTCTTATGGTCGCTATAAATCACCCTAGAACCCCAAAATTGTGGGCAATAGCTCATGAAATCGGCCATAAAACACAATAACGGTGAGTTTTTGGTCATATCTTTCAAACATGTATCGGGTCTTACGGGCCATCCAAATCCCCCTGGAACCACAAAATTGTGGGCTACAGCTCATGAAAACGGCTATAAAACGCAAAAACTTCGAGTTTTTGGTCATAACTCTTAACCATTGATCGGTTATACGGTCGTTGTTAATCTCCCTCGAACCCAAAAACTATGGACAATAGCTCATGAAAACGGCCATAAAATGCGGAAAACGGTGAGTTTTTGGTCATATCTCTGAGAAATGCATCAGGTCTTATGGGCTATGCAAATTTCCGTTGAACCCCAAAACTAAGGGCAATACCTCATGAACACGTCCATAAAACGCGGGAAAACGGCGAGTTTTTGGTCATAACGCTCAGCATTTATCGGAACATACGGTCATTGTTAATCGCCCTGGAACCCCAAAATTTTTGGCAATAGCCCATGAAAACAACCACAAAACGCAAAAATGACGATGTTTTGGTCATAACTCAAAAAACATGTATCGGGTCTTATGGTCGCTATAAATCCCCCTAGAACCCCGAAATTGTGGGCAATAGCTCATGAAATCGGCCATAAAACACAAAAACGTCGAGTTTTTGGTCATATATCTCAAACTTGTATCGGGTCTTACGGGCCATCCAACTCCCCCTGGAACCACAAAATTGTGGGCTATAGCTCATGAAAACGGCTATAAAAACGCAAAAACTTCGAGTTTTCAGTCATAACTCTCAACCATTGATCGGGTCATACGGTCGTTGTTAATCCCCTAGAACCAAAATATGTGGGCAATAGCTCATGAAAACGACCGTCAAACGCAAAAACGACGAGTTTTTGGTCATATCTCTCAGACATGCATCAGGTCTTATGGGCTATGCAAATCGCTGTTGAACCCCAAAACTAAGAGCAATATCTCATGAACACGTCCATAAAACGCGGAAAACGACGAGTTTTTTTGGTCATAACTCTCAGCCATGTATTGGGTCTTACGATCATTGTAAATCGCCCTGGAACTCCAAAACCGTGAGCAATAGCTCATGAAAACAACCATAAAATGCGAATGACGACTTTTCTGTCATATCTCTCAACATGCATCTGGTCTTATGAGCCATGCAAATCGTCATTGAACCCAAAAAATAAGGGCAATAGCGCATGAAAACGTCCATAAAACATGAAAACGCCGATTTTTTAGCCATAACTCTTAACCATGTATCGGGTCTTACTATCGTTGTACATTGCTCAAGAACCCCAGAACTGTGGGCAACAGCTCATGAAATCATCCGTAAAAAGCGAAAAGGGTGAGTTCTTTAGTCATATCTGTCAAACATGCATCGAGACTTATGGGCCATGTAAACCCCGTGGTACCCCAAAACTAAGGGCAATAGCTCATGAAAACGGCCATAAAACGCGGAAAACGTCGAGTTTTTGGACATAACGCTCAACCATTTATCGGAACATATGGTCATTGTTAATCGCCTTGGAACCCAAAATTGTTGGCAATAGCCCATGAAAACAACCACAAAACGCGAAAATGACGATTTTTTAGCCATAACTCAACAACATGTATCGGGTCTTATGGTCGCTATAAATTCCCCTAGAACCGCAAAATTGTGGGCAATAGCTCATGAAATCGGCCATAAACAAAAAATCGGCGAGTTTTTGGTCATATCTCTCAAAGATGTATCGGGTCTTACGGGCCATCCAAATCCCCCTGGAACCACAAAATTGTGGGCTATAGCTCATGAAAATGGCGATGTATCGGGTCTTACGGTCATTGTAAATCGCCCTGGAACTCCAAAACTGTGAGCAATAGCTCATGAAAATGACCATAAAATGCGAATGACGAGTTTGATGTCATATCTCTCAAACATGCATCTGGTCTTATGGCCATGGCAAATCGTCGCTGACCCAAAAACTGAGGGCAATAGCTCATGAAAAACGTCCATCAAACACGAAAACGATGAGTTTTCAGCCATAACTCTTAACCATGTATCGGGTCTTACTGTCGTTGTACATTGCTCTAGAACCCCAGAACTGTGGGCAATAGCTCATGAAATCATCCGTAAAAAGAGTAAAGGGTGAGTTCTTTAGTCATATCTGTCAAACATGCATCGAGACTTATGGGCCATGTAAACCCCGTGGTACCCCAAAACTAAGGGCAATAGCTCATGAAAACGGCCATAAAACGCGAAAACGTCGAGTTTTTGGACATAACGCTCAGCCATTTATCGGAACATATGGTCATTGTTAATCGCCCTGGAACCCCAAAGTTGTTGGCAATAGCCCATGAAAACAACCACAAAACGCGAAAATGACGAGGTTTTGGTCATAACTCAAAAACATGTATCAGGTCTTACGGTCGCTATAAATCCCCCTAAAATCCCAAAATTGTGGGCAATAGCTCATGAAATCGGCCATAAAACACAAAATCGGCGAGTTTTTGGTCATATCTCTCAAACATGTATCGGGTCTTACGGGCCATCCAAATCCCCTTGGAACCACAAAATTTTGGGCTATAGCTCATGAAAACGGCTATAAAACGCAAAAACTTCGAGTTTTTGGTCATAACTCCCAACCATTGATCGGGTCATACGTCGTTGTTAATCTCGCTCGAACCCCAAAACTGTGGGCAATAGCTTATAAAAACGGCCATAAAATGCGGAAAACGGCGAGTTTTTGGTCATATCTCTGAGAAATGCATCAGGTCTTATGGGCTATGCAAATCGCCGTTGAACCCCAAAACTAAGGGCAATACCTCATGAACACGTCCATAAAACGTGGGAAAACGACGAGTTTTTTGGTCATATCTCTTAGCCATGTATCTGGTCTTCCGGTCATTGTAAATCGCCCTCGAACTCCAAAACTGTGAGCAATAGCTCATGAAAACGACCATAAAACGCGAATGACGTGTTTTCTGCAATATCTCTCAAACATGCATCTGGTCTTATGGGCCATGCAAATCGTCGTTGAACCCAAAAAATAAGGGCAATAGCTCATGAAAACGGCCATAAAACACGAAAACGTCGAGTTTTTGGTCATAACGATCATCCATTTTTTGAAGATACGGTCGTGGTTAATTGCCCTGGAACCCCAAAATTGTTGGCAATAGCCAATGAAAACAACCACAAAACACGAAAATGACGAGGTTTTGGTCATAACTCAAAAACATGTATCGGGTCTTATGGTCGCTATAAATCACCCTAGAACCCCAAAATTGTGGGCAATAGCTCATGAAATCGGCCATAAAACACAATAACGGTGAGTTTTTGGTCATATCTTTCAAACATGTATCGGGTCTTACGGGCCATCCAAATCCCCCTGGAACCACAAAATTGTGGGCTACAGCTCATGAAAACGGCTATAAAACGCAAAAACTTCGAGTTTTTGGTCATAACTCTTAACCATTGATCGGTTATACGGTCGTTGTTAATCTCCCTCGAACCCAAAAACTATGGACAATAGCTCATGAAAACGGCCATAAAATGCGAAAACGGTGAGTTTTTGGTCATATCTCTGAGAAATGCATCAGGTCTTATGGGCTATGCAAATTTCCGTTGAACCCCAAAACTAAGGGCAATACCTCATGAACACGTCCATAAAACGCGGAAAACGGCGAGTTTTTGGTCATAACGCTCAGCCATTTATCGGAACATACGGTCATTGTTAATCGCCCTGGAACCCCAAAATTTTTGGCAATAGCCCATGAAAACAACCACAAAACGCAAAAATGACGATGTTTTGGTCATAACTCAAAAACATGTATCGGGTCTTATGGTCGCTATAAATCCCCCTAGAACCCCGAAATTGTGGGCAATAGCTCATGAAATCGGCCATAAAACACAAAAACGTCGAGTTTTTGGTCATATATCTCAAACTTGTATCGGGTCTTACGGGCCATCCAACTCCCCCTGGAACCACAAAATTGTGGGCTATAGCTCATGAAAACGGCTATAAAACGCAAAAACTTCGAGTTTTCAGTCATAACTCTCAACCATTGATCGGGTCATACGGTCGTTGTTAATCCCCCTAGAACCAAAATATGTGGGCAATAGCTCATGAAAACGACCGTCAAACGCAAAAAACGACGAGTTTTTGGTCATATCTCTCAGACATGCATCAGGTCTTATGGGCTATGCAAATCGCTGTTGAACCCCAAAACTAAGAGCAATATCTCATGAACACGTCCATAAAACGCGAAAACGACGAGTTTTTTTGGTCATAACTCTCAGCCATGTATTGGGTCTTACGATCATTGTAAATCGCCCTGGAACTCCAAAACCGTGAGCAATAGCTCATGAAAACAACCATAAAATGCGAATGACGACTTTTCTGTCATATCTCTCAAACATGCATCTGGTCTTATGAGCCATGCAAATCGTCATTGAACCCAAAAAATAAGGGCAATAGCGCATGAAAACGTCCATAAAACATGAAAACGCCGATTTTTTAGCCATAACTCTTAACCATGTATCGGGTCTTACTATCGTTGTACATTGCTCAAGAACCCCAGAACTGTGGGCAACAGCTCATGAAATCATCCGTAAAAAGCGAAAAGGGTGAGTTCTTTAGTCATATCTGTCAAACATGCATCGAGACTTATGGGCCATGTAAACCCCGTGGTACCCCAAAACTAAGGGCAATAGCTCATGAAAACGGCCATAAAACGCGAAAACGTCGAGTTTTTGGACATAACGCTCAACCATTTATCGGAACATATGGTCATTGTTAATCGCCTTGGAACCCAAAATTGTTGGCAATAGCCCATGAAAACAACCACAAAACGCGAAAATGACGATTTTTTAGCCATAACTCAACAACATGTATCGGGTCTTATGGTCGCTATAAATTCCCCTAGAACCGCAAAATTGTGGGCAATAGCTCATGAAATCGGCCATAAAACAAAAAATCGGCGAGTTTTTGGTCATATCTCTCAAAGATGTATCGGGTCTTACGGGCCATCCAAATCCCCCTGGAACCACAAAATTGTGGGCTATAGCTCATGAAAATGGCGATGTATCGGGTCTTACGGTCATTGTAAATCGCCCTGGAACTCCAAAACTGTGAGCAATAGCTCATGAAAATGACCATAAAATGCGAATGACGAGTTTGATGTCATATCTCTCAAACATGCATCTGGTCTTATGGGCCATGCAAATCGTCGCTGACCCAAAAACTGAGGGCAATAGCTCATGAAAACGTCCATCAAACACGAAAACGATGAGTTTTCAGCCATAACTCTTAACCATGTATCGGGTCTTACTGTCGTTGTACATTGCTCTAGAACCCCAGAACTGTGGGCAATAGCTCATGAAATCATCCGTAAAAAGAGTAAAGGGTGAGTTCTTTAGTCATATCTGTCAAACATGCATCGAGACTTATGGGCCATGTAAACCCCGTGGTACCCCAAAACTAAGGGCAATAGCTCATGAAAACGGCCATAAAACGCGAAAACGTCGAGTTTTTGGACATAACGCTCAGCCATTTATCGGAACATATGGTCATTGTTAATCGCCCTGGAACCCCAAAGTTGTTGGCAATAGCCCATGAAAACAACCACAAAACGCGAAAATGACGAGGTTTTGGTCATAACTCAAAAACATGTATCAGGTCTTACGGTCGCTATAAATCCCCCTAAAATCCCAAAATTGTGGGCAATAGCTCATGAAATCGGCCATAAAACACAAAATCGGCGAGTTTTTGGTCATATCTCTCAAACATGTATCGGGTCTTACGGGCCATCCAAATCCCCTTGGAACCACAAAATTTTGGGCTATAGCTCATGAAAACGGCTATAAAACGCAAAAACTTCGAGTTTTTGGTCATAACTCCCAACCATTGATCGGGTCATACGGTCGTTGTTAATCTCGCTCGAACCCCAAAACTGTGGGCAATAGCTTATAAAAACGGCCATAAAATGCGAAAACGGCGAGTTTTTGGTCATATCTCTGAGAAATGCATCAGGTCTTATGGGCTATGCAAATCGCCGTTGAACCCCAAAACTAAGGGCAATACCTCATGAACACGTCCATAAAACGTGAAAACGACGAGTTTTTTGGTCATATCTCTTAGCCATGTATCTGGTCTTCCGGTCATTGTAAATCGCCCTCGAACTCCAAAACTGTGAGCAATAGCTCATGAAAACGACCATAAAACGCGAATGACGTGTTTTCTGCAATATCTCTCAAACATGCATCTGGTCTTATGGGCCATGCAAATCGTCGTTGAACCCAAAAAATAAGGGCAATAGCTCATGAAAACGGCCATAAAACACGAAAACGTCGAGTTTTTGGTCATAACGATCATCCATTTTTTGAAGATACGGTCGTGGTTAATTGCCCTGGAACCCCAAAATTGTTGGCAATAGCCAATGAAAACAACCACAAAACACGAAAATGACGAGGTTTTGGTCATAACTCAAAAACATGTATCGGGTCTTATGGTCGCTATAAATCACCCTAGAACCCCAAAATTGTGGGCAATAGCTCATGAAATCGGCCATAAAACACAATAACGGTGAGTTTTTGGTCATATCTTTCAAACATGTATCGGGTCTTACGGGCCATCCAAATCCCCCTGGAACCACAAAATTGTGGGCTACAGCTCATGAAAACGGCTATAAAACGCAAAAACTTCGAGTTTTTGGTCATAACTCTTAACCATTGATCGGTTATACGGTCGTTGTTAATCTCCCTCGAACCCAAAAACTATGGACAATAGCTCATGAAAACGGCCATAAAATGCGAAAACGGTGAGTTTTTGGTCATATCTCTGAGAAATGCATCAGGTCTTATGGGCTATGCAAATTTCCGTTGAACCCCAAAACTAAGGGCAATACCTCATGAACACGTCCATAAAACGCGAAAACGGCGAGTTTTTGGTCATAACGCTCAGCCATTTATCGGAACATACGGTCATTGTTAATCGCCCTGGAACCCCAAAATTTTTGGCAATAGCCCATGAAAACAACCACAAAACGCAAAAATGACGATGTTTTGGTCATAACTCAAAAACATGTATCGGGTCTTATGGTCGCTATAAATCCCCCTAGAACCCCGAAATTGTGGGCAATAGCTCATGAAATCGGCCATAAAACACAAAAACGTCGAGTTTTTGGTCATATATCTCAAACTTGTATCGGGTCTTACGGGCCATCCAACTCCCCCTGGAACCACAAAATTGTGGGCTATAGCTCATGAAAACGGCTATAAAACGCAAAAACTTCGAGTTTTCAGTCATAACTCTCAACCATTGATCGGGTCATACGGTCGTTGTTAATCCCCCTAGAACCAAAATATGTGGGCAATAGCTCATGAAAACGACCGTCAAACGCAAAAACGACGAGTTTTTGGTCATATCTCTCAGACATGCATCAGGTCTTATGGGCTATGCAAATCGCTGTTGAACCCCAAAACTAAGAGCAATATCTCATGAACACGTCCATAAAACGCGAAAACGACGAGTTTTTTTGGTCATAACTCTCAGCCATGTATTGGGTCTTACGATCATTGTAAATCGCCCTGGAACTCCAAAACCGTGAGCAATAGCTCATGAAAACAACCATAAAATGCGAATGACGACTTTTCTGTCATATCTCTCAAACATGCATCTGGTCTTATGAGCCATGCAAATCGTCATTGAACCCAAAAAATAAGGGCAATAGCGCATGAAAACGTCCATAAAACATGAAAACGCCGATTTTTTAGCCATAACTCTTAACCATGTATCGGGTCTTACTATCGTTGTACATTGCTCAAGAACCCCAGAACTGTGGGCAACAGCTCATGAAATCATCCGTAAAAAGCGAAAAGGGTGAGTTCTTTAGTCATATCTGTCAAACATGCATCGAGACTTATGGGCCATGTAAACCCCGTGGTACCCCAAAACTAAGGGCAATAGCTCATGAAAACGGCCATAAAACGCGAAAACGTCGAGTTTTTGGACATAACGCTCAACCATTTATCGGAACATATGGTCATTGTTAATCGCCTTGGAACCCAAAATTGTTGGCAATAGCCCATGAAAACAACCACAAAACGCGAAAATGACGATTTTTTAGCCATAACTCAACAACATGTATCGGGTCTTATGGTCGCTATAAATTCCCCTAGAACCGCAAAATTGTGGGCAATAGCTCATGAAATCGGCCATAAAACAAAAAATCGGCGAGTTTTTGGTCATATCTCTCAAAGATGTATCGGGTCTTACGGGCCATCCAAATCCCCCTGGAACCACAAAATTGTGGGCTATAGCTCATGAAAATGGCGATGTATCGGGTCTTACGGTCATTGTAAATCGCCCTGGAACTCCAAAACTGTGAGCAATAGCTCATGAAAATGACCATAAAATGCGAATGACGAGTTTGATGTCATATCTCTCAAACATGCATCTGGTCTTATGGGCCATGCAAATCGTCGCTGACCCAAAAACTGAGGGCAATAGCTCATGAAAACGTCCATCAAACACGAAAACGATGAGTTTTCAGCCATAACTCTTAACCATGTATCGGGTCTTACTGTCGTTGTACATTGCTCTAGAACCCCAGAACTGTGGGCAATAGCTCATGAAATCATCCGTAAAAAGAGTAAAGGGTGAGTTCTTTAGTCATATCTGTCAAACATGCATCGAGACTTATGGGCCATGTAAACCCCGTGGTACCCCAAAACTAAGGGCAATAGCTCATGAAAACGGCCATAAAACGCGAAAACGTCGAGTTTTTGGACATAACGCTCAGCCATTTATCGGAACATATGGTCATTGTTAATCGCCCTGGAACCCCAAAGTTGTTGGCAATAGCCCATGAAAACAACCACAAAACGCGAAAATGACGAGGTTTTGGTCATAACTCAAAAACATGTATCAGGTCTTACGGTCGCTATAAATCCCCCTAAAATCCCAAAATTGTGGGCAATAGCTCATGAAATCGGCCATAAAACACAAAATCGGCGAGTTTTTGGTCATATCTCTCAAACATGTATCGGGTCTTACGGGCCATCCAAATCCCCTTGGAACCACAAAATTTTGGGCTATAGCTCATGAAAACGGCTATAAAACGCAAAAACTTCGAGTTTTTGGTCATAACTCCCAACCATTGATCGGGTCATACGGTCGTTGTTAATCTCGCTCGAACCCCAAAACTGTGGGCAATAGCTTATAAAAACGGCCATAAAATGCGAAAACGGCGAGTTTTTGGTCATATCTCTGAGAAATGCATCAGGTCTTATGGGCTATGCAAATCGCCGTTGAACCCCAAAACTAAGGGCAATACCTCATGAACACGTCCATAAAACGTGAAAACGACGAGTTTTTTGGTCATATCTCTTAGCCATGTATCTGGTCTTCCGGTCATTGTAAATCGCCCTCGAACTCCAAAACTGTGAGCAATAGCTCATGAAAACGACCATAAAACGCGAATGACGAGTTTTCTGCAATATCTCTCAAACATGCATCTGGTCTTATGGGCCATGCAAATCGTCGTTGAACCCAAAAAATAAGGGCAATAGCTCATGAAAACGGCCATAAAACACGAAAACGTCGAGTTTTTGGTCATAACGATCATCCATTTTTTGAAGATACGGTCGTGGTTAATTGCCCTGGAACCCCAAAATTGTTGGCAATAGCCAATGAAAACAACCACAAAACACGAAAATGACGAGGTTTTGGTCATAACTCAAAAACATGTATCGGGTCTTATGGTCGCTATAAATCACCCTAGAACCCCAAAATTGTGGGCAATAGCTCATGAAATCGGCCATAAAACACAATAACGGTGAGTTTTTGGTCATATCTTTCAAACATGTATCGGGTCTTACGGGCCATCCAAATCCCCCTGGAACCACAAAATTGTGGGCTACAGCTCATGAAAACGGCTATAAAACGCAAAAAATTCGAGTTTTTGGTCATAACTCTTAACCATTGATCGGTTATACGGTCGTTGTTAATCTCCCTCGAACCCAAAAACTATGGACAATAGCTCATGAAAACGGCCATAAAATGCGAAAACGGTGAGTTTTTGGTCATATCTCTGAGAAATGCATCAGGTCTTATGGGCTATGCAAATTTCCGTTGAACCCCAAAACTAAGGGCAATACCTCATGAACACGTCCATAAAACGCGAAAACGGCGAGTTTTTGGTCATAACGCTCAGCCATTTATCGGAACATACGGTCATTGTTAATCGCCCTGGAACCCCAAAATTTTTGGCAATAGCCCATGAAAACAACCACAAAACGCAAAAATGACGATGTTTTGGTCATAACTCAAAAACATGTATCGGGTCTTATGGTCGCTATAAATCCCCCTAGAACCCCGAAATTGTGGGCAATAGCTCATGAAATCGGCCATAAAACACAAAAACGTCGAGTTTTTGGTCATATATCTCAAACTTGTATCGGGTCTTACGGGCCATCCAACTCCCCCTGGAACCACAAAATTGTGGGCTATAGCTCATGAAAACGGCTATAAAACGCAAAAACTTCGAGTTTTCAGTCATAACTCTCAACCATTGATCGGGTCATACGGTCGTTGTTAATCCCCCTAGAACCAAAATATGTGGGCAATAGCTCATGAAAACGACCGTCAAACGCAAAAACGACGAGTTTTTGGTCATATCTCTCAGACATGCATCAGGTCTTATGGGCTATGCAAATCGCTGTTGAACCCCAAAACTAAGAGCAATATCTCATGAACACGTCCATAAAACGCGAAAACGACGAGTTTTTTTGGTCATAACTCTCAGCCATGTATTGGGTCTTACGATCATTGTAAATCGCCCTGGAACTCCAAAACCGTGAGCAATAGCTCATGAAAACAACCATAAAATGCGAATGACGACTTTTCTGTCATATCTCTCAAACATGCATCTGGTCTTATGAGCCATGCAAATCGTCATTGAACCCAAAAAATAAGGGCAATAGCGCATGAAAACGTCCATAAAACATGAAAACGCCGATTTTTTAGCCATAACTCTTAACCATGTATCGGGTCTTACTATCGTTGTACATTGCTCAAGAACCCCAGAACTGTGGGCAACAGCTCATGAAATCATCCGTAAAAAGCGAAAAGGGTGAGTTCTTTAGTCATATCTGTCAAACATGCATCGAGACTTATGGGCCATGTAAACCCCGTGGTACCCCAAAACTAAGGGCAATAGCTCATGAAAACGGCCATAAAACGCGAAAACGTCGAGTTTTTGGACATAACGCTCAACCATTTATCGGAACATATGGTCATTGTTAATCGCCTTGGAACCCAAAATTGTTGGCAATAGCCCATGAAAACAACCACAAAACGCGAAAATGACGATTTTTTAGCCATAACTCAACAACATGTATCGGGTCTTATGGTCGCTATAAATCCCCCTAGAACCGCAAAATTGTGGGCAATAGCTCATGAAATCGGCCATAAAACAAAAAATCGGCGAGTTTTTGGTCATATCTCTCAAAGATGTATCGGGTCTTACGGGCCATCCAAATCCCCCTGGAACCACAAAATTGTGGGCTATAGCTCATGAAAATGGCACTAAAACGCAAAAACTTCGAGTTTTTGGTCATAACTCCCAATCATTGATCAGGTCATATGGTCGTTGTTAATCTCCCTCGAACCCCAAAACTTTGGGCAATAGCTTATGAAAACGGCCATAAAATGCGAAAACGGCGAGTTTTTGGTCATATCTCTGAGAAATGAATCAGGTCTTATGGGCTATGCAAATCGCCGTTGAACCCCAAAACTAAGGGCAATACCTCATGAACACGTCCATAAAACGTGAAAACGACGAGTTTTTTGGTCATATCTCTTAGCCATGTATCGGGTCTTCCGGTCATTGTAAATCGCCCTCGAACTCCAAAACTGTGAGCAATAGCTCATGAAAACGACCATAAAACGCGAATGACGAGTTTTCTGCAATATCTCTCAAACATGCATCTGGTCTTATGGGCCATGCAAATCGTCGTTGAACCCAAAAAATAAGGGCAATAGCTCATGAAAACGGCCATAAAACACGAAAACGTCGAGTTTTTGGTCATAATGATCAGCCATTTTTTGAAGATACGGTTGTGGTTAATTGCCCTGGAACCCCAAAATTGTTGGCAATAGCCCATGAAAACAACCACAAAACACGAAAATGACGAGGTTTTGGTCATAACTCAAAAACATGTATCGGGTCTTATGGTCGCTATAAATCCCCCTAGAACCCCAAAATTGTGGGCAATAGCTCATGAAATCGGCCATAAAACACAATAACGATGAGTTTTTGGTCATATCTTTCAAACATGTATCGGGTCTTACGGGCCATCCAAATCCCCCTGGAACCACAAAATTGTGGGCTACAGCTCATGAAAACGGCTATAAAACGCAAAACTTCGAGTTTTTGGTCATAACTCTTAACCATTGATCGGGTCATACGGTCGTTGTTAATCTCCCTCGAACCCCAAAACTATGGGCAATAGCTCATGAAAACGGCCATAAAATGCGAAAACGGTGAGTTTTTGGTCATATCTCTGAGAAATGCATCAGGTCTTATGGGCTATGCAAATTTCCGTTGAACCCCAAAACTAAGGGCAATACCTCATGAACACGTCCATAAAACGCGAAAACGGCGAGTTTTTGGTCATAACGCTCAGCCATTTATCGGAACATACGGTCATTGTTAATCGCCCTGGAACCCCAAAATTTTTGGCAATAGCCCATGAAAACAACCACAAAACGCGAAAATGACGATGTTTTGGTCATAACTCAAAAACATGTATCGGGTCTTATGGTCGCTATAAATCCCCCTAGAACCCCGAAATTGTGGGCAATATCTCATGAAATCGGCCATAAAACACAAAAATGTCGAGTTTTTGGTCATATATCTCAAACTTGTATTGGGTCTTACGGGCCATCCAACTCCCCCTGGAACCACAAAATTGTGGGCTATAGCTCATGAAAGCGGCTATAAAACGCAAAAACTTCGAGTTTCAGTCATAACTCTCAACCATTGATTGGGTCATACGGTCGTTGTTAATCCCCCTAGAACCAAAATATGTGGGCAATAGCTCATGAAAACGACCGTCAAACGCAAAAACGACGAGTTTTTGGTCATATCTCTCAGACATGCATCAGGTCTTATGGGCTATGCAAATCGCTGTTGAACCCCAAAACTAAGAGCAATATCTCATGAACACGTCCATAAAACGCGAAAACGACGAGTTTTTTTGGTCATAACTCTCAGCCATGTATTGGGTCTTACGATCATTGTAAATCGCCCTGGAACTCCAAAACCGTGAGCAATAGCTCATGAAAACAACCATAAAATGCGAATGACGAGTTTTCTGTCATATCTCTCAAACATGCATCTGGTCTTATGAGCCATGCAAATCGTCATTGAACCCAAAAACTAAGGGCAATAGCGCATGAAAACGTCCATAAAACATGAAAACGCCGATTTTTTAGCCATAACTCTTAACCATGTATCGGGTCTTACTGTCGTTGTACATTGCTCAAGAACCCCAGAACTATGGGCAACAGCTCATGAAATCATCCGTAAAAAGCGAAAAGGGTGAGTTCTTTAGTCATATCTGTCAAACATGCATCGAGACTTATGGGCCATGTAAACCCCGTGGTACCCCAAAACTAAGGGCAATAGCTCATGAAAACGGCCATAAAACGCGAAAACGTCGAGTTTTTGGACATAACGCTCAACCATTTATCGGAACATATGGTCATTGTTAATCGCCTTGGAACCCAAAATTGTTGGCAATAGCCCATGAAAACAACCACAAAACGCGAAAATGACGATTTTTTAGCCATAACTCAACAACATGTATCGGGTCTTATGGTCGCTATAAATCCCCCTAGAACCGCAAAATTGTGGGCAATAGCTCATGAAATCGGCCATAAAACACAAAATCGGCGAGTTTTTGGTCATATCTCTCAAAGATGTATCGGGTCTTACGGGCCATCCAAATCCCCCTGGAACCACAAAATTGTGGGCTATAGCTCATGAAAATGGGACTAAAACGCAAAAACTTCGATTTTTTGGTCATAACTCCCAATCATTGATCAGGTCATATGGTCGTTGTTAATCTCCCTCGAACCCCAAAACTGTGGGCAATAGCTTATCAAAACGGCCATAAAATGCGAAAACGGCGAGTTTTTGGTCATATCTCTGAGAAATGCATCAGGTCTTATGGGCTATGCAAATCACCGTCGAACCCCAAAACTAAGGGCAATACCTCATGAACACGTCCATAAAACGTGAAAACGACGAGTTTTTTGGTCATATCTCTTAGCCATGTATCGGGTCTTCCGGTCATTGTAAATCGCCCTCGAACTCCAAAACTGTGAGCAATAGCTCATGAAAACGACCATAAAACGCGAATGACGAGTTTTCTGCAATATCTCTCAAACATGCATCTGGTCTTATGGGCCATGCAAATCGTCGTTGAACCCAAAAAATAAGGGCAATAGCTCATGAAAACGTCCATAAAACACGAAAACGATGAGTTTTTAGCCATAAGTCTTAACCATGTATCGGGTCTTACTGTCGTTGTACATTGCTCTAGAACCCCAGAACTTTGGGCAATAGCTCATGAAAACATCCGTAAAACGCGAAAAGGACGAGTTTTTAGTCATATCTCTCAAACATGCATCGAGACTTATGGGCCACGTAAACCCCGTGGTACCCCAAAACTAAGGGCAATAGCTCATGAAAACGGCCATAAAACGAGAAAACGTCGAGTTTTAGGTCATAACGATCAGACATTTTTTGAAGATACGGTCGTGGTTAATCGCCTTGGAACCCCAAAATTGTTGGCAATAGCCCATGAAAACAACCACAAAACGCGAAAATGACGAGGTTTTGGTCATAACTCAATGATGGGGATGTGCCCACTGGGGTATACCCAGCATGACGTTTCCGATTGGCCCAAGAACTGGCGAGTGGGCCTGCAGGACGGCGACTGGATCGAGGCCCGGCATGGATCCAAGCGACTGGAAGTTGAAGGCCCAGGCGAGTAGATAGGCCCAGTCGGATTAGGTTAAATGAGTACCGAAGCCTTAACTGATTCGGTTGAGATATGTAAACCCTAGGGGAGGTGAGTCTATATAAACCTGCCTACGGGGCGTCTAGAGATACGTTCCATCAGACACCCAAGCGACTCGCCGCCTAGCCGCCGAGCTCGCCTATTGTACCACCTCCATAATACAATCTAGCAGGAGTAGGTCTTTACCCTCCGGGGGGCCGAACCTGGGTAAACCCTGTGTCTCCGCCCTCATCTCGCACCACAGATGGATGGCCGCCCTTGCCCCTCGTTCTACTACTCGCTGCCGATTGTAGCATCTGCCGTGACCATTCCCACGACAGTGGCGCCCACCGTGGGGCCTGGCCGGTCTGGCCGGTGTTCTGCGGCGAGATCCAATCTTCCCATCAATGAGACGGTCGTCACCGGCCGCATGATAGCGATCGACGAGATGCTCCAAATCTTGCCGAGCAGCTACGTCTCGGTGGCGCGACCCGTCACGCACAGCGTGATCCTGCCGGTCGGCACGATCAGCCTCTTCGTCGGCCTCACCGACGTCATCGTCTCGGAGGACTAGGCTCGCATCCGCGAGTCGCCGCCACGCGATCGGCTCTCCGAGAGCCAGATCCGCATGATCCATCGCCTCGCCTCCGAGTACAACTCGGCCCACAGCAACGTGGTCGAAAACTCAGCGGCCGCAGAAGACGTGGCCCTCGCCGGATCCATCACTGCGGCTTCACCCGCGGGATCCATCACCCAGGTCTCCAACATGGGAGACTTCGAGGACCCCTTCATCCTTGGAATCTTCGATTTCGACTCCGGGTCGGAAAATTCCGGCGACCTCCGCGACGGGACCGGTCGCCACGCCGCGACCTACATGGCGACCGGCACCGAACCGCCGGAGGACCCCTTCTCCACCCCGATCCCTCCTAACGCCACGACAACGGAGGTCGAGGAACTCCGCCTGAAGCTGGCGGAGGCAGTGCGCAAGGAGCAAGCCGAGCGCGAAAAATTTCGCCTCGAGCAGGTGACAGCGCAGGAGCTATCGCGCTACCACCAGCAGCGGATCAGGTCGCGCCTGAACCCCACCGTCCAGGGGCGCGCCCTGAACTTCGACGACGAAAACGACCCGGCCCGCGCGGCCGAGCGCGCGATCTGCGAGAACGCGCCACCAGGAGGAAGCGCCCGGCCCCCGCCAGGGTCAACGGCGATGGGCGCCCCACCTCCACCCAACTGCACACCCCCTAGGGATCAGCCGCGGATAGTAGTCTCCTCACGGGAGCGAGACGCGAACGGCCTCCCACTGTTCTCCACCCCGATGGACAACCTCGTGGCGGGCCGAGCAGCAGCCGACAACATCACGGCCACCGGCGACGGCGCCCTACAGATCCAATACGTCAGGGCCCTGCTTGCGAAGGCCGTCGAGCAGCAAAATGCAGGCGCCGACTCGCAGGGTCGAGTGTACTCGCGTTCTTCAGGAAGCAGAGCGGCCTCGAGCGGCCGCCCAATGGCGGCAAACACCCTCAACTGCCCGCCACCAGAGCCACTGCAGCTCCAACACCGACCCGCGAACGCGGCACTCTCCACCAACGACCCTAGGCCAGCAACCAACTTCGTCGCCGCCAACGGTCAACCCATCGACGCCCGCACCCACATCATCAACAACCAAAGCTGGCGCGTACGCCAGCCCGACGACCTGCGACACACCCTAATCAATCGCCGTGACGGCGAGCCCATGGGGTCGCTCAGTCGACTCGGCCCCAAGTGCTTCGGACCAATGATCCGACGCGAGAAGTACCCGCCAAACTTCAAATGCCGAAGGAGATATAAAAGTACGACCCCTCGTACGACCCCGCCGTCTGGCTCGACACATACCTCATGGCGATGGGGATCGCAGGCCACACCGACCTGCTAGCCGCCCGTTACCTCCCCCTGATGATGGACGGGACGTGCAGGCAGTGGATCAACACCCTCCCCCAGGATAGTATCGACTCCTGGGAGGATATGCGCGACGCCTTCGTTAGGCACTTTGAGTGCTCCTACACACGCGCCACCACCATCGAGGACCTGGAGCGCTGTGTCTAGGGACCCCGCGAGTCGACCCGCAACTGGGTCCAGCGGTGGCAGGAACTCTGGTACAACGCGGTCGGTATCCACCCGGACACCGCGATCCATTGCTTCAAGACCTCGTGCCGCTATGAGCCGCTGGTCGCCAAGCTCAAGCGACACTATCGCACACTCGACAACATACCGGACCTCCTCGAGATCGCCAAACAGTACGCGGAGGAGGATCCAAACCAGGAAACCGACGACGAGTCGGGAGGCCAACGCCGCACGAGTGGCAATGACAGCGGACGACGGTCCGACCTACGCTACAGCAACACTCGCCTCACCGGCAAGCGCCGCAGTGACGGGCGAGTCGACTTCGTCGCCAATGCCAGGCACGCACAACGCGATCCCAAGAGCTTCCACCGCGACGGAGGACAACGCCGCGACGGCGGCAACTACAAGGCCAAGCCAAGGTTCGACCCCGCGGCCCTCCTTAACCAGCCTTATGCGTTTCATAGCAGGGAAGGGAAGCCTGCAACGCACACAACCGCCGACTGCCACACCCTTAGGGAGATCGAGAAGGCACGAAGAGCACGGGAGGACCCCGACAACGACCCGCCAAACGGCGGAAAATTCGGCAAAGTAGCCAGCTCGCTCCATACCTTCACAGGCTTCAACACGAAGCGCGAGAAGAAGGTCATCGCCCGCGCCGTCGCCGTCAACGCGGTGGCTCAGGTGGACGTTCCCCAGTTCCTCAACTGGTCGGAGCAGCCCATCACCTGGAGCCGCCAAGACCACTCGCCACGCATCTAGTACCCAGGCCGAGTCGCCCTGGTGGTCAAGCCTAAGGTCGGCGACTACTGGCTCCCCAAGACATTGATGGACGACGACAGCTCCATCAACATCCTGTACCTGGAGACCTTCAGGTGGCTGCGGCTCCCGCAGTCGATGATCGAGACGACCCACACCATGTTCCATGGCATCGTCCCCGGTCGGAAGGCGTACCCGATCGGCAAGGTCACGCTGCCAGTCACCTTCGGCACACCAGCAAACTTCCGCACCGAGCGGATCGTCTTCGAGATGGTGCCCTTCGACAGCCCCTACCACTGCGTCCTGGGGCGCCAGGCGTTCGCCAAGTTGATGGCAGCGCCCCACTACGCGTACAACACAATGAAGCTCCCCGCGCCGTGCGGCGTCATCACCATCAACGGCGACCCCGACATGGCCGCCGAGTGCGAGGCCAAAGGAGCCGAACTCGCTGACGCTGTCATCGCAGCAGAGACCAACCACGCCGATGAGCTCGCCAAGTACGCGAGCGGGGTCAATAACGACGACCCCACCATACTCAAGAAACCCAACTCGGAAAGCGCAAACACCTCAACCTTCGAGGCGACGACGCACACCTGCACCGTCGAGCTGGTCCCAGGCGACTCTAGCCAGACGGTGACGATCGGGACGGGCATGAGCCCAGCCTAGGAAGGCGCGCTCATCGAGTTCCTCCGTGAGAACAGGGACATCTTCGCATGGAAGCCCTCTGACATGCCTGGTGTCCCTAGGGAGCTCGCTGAGCACAAGCTACACGCCGACCGTAAAGTGCGACCCGTCAAACAGTCGCTGCGGCCCTTCAATGAAGAGCGCCGCCGAGCAATCGCCGAAGAGGTGCAGCGTCTACTCGCTGCAGGCTTCATCCGGCCAATCAAATACTCCAAGTGGCTGGCAAACCCAGTCCTGGTCGAGAAGAAGAACGGAACCTGGAGGATGTGTATTGACTACACAAACTTGAACAGCGCCTGCCCAAAGGAGCAGTTCGTCCTCCCGCGGATCGACCAAATAATCGATTCCACCACGGGCTCGGAGTCGCTATGTTTCCTCGACGCCTACTCTGGGTACAACCAGATCAAAACGGCCATCGAGGACGAGGAAAAGACGGCGTTCATCACGCCATTCGGAGCCTTCTGCTACACCGCCATGACCTTCGGCCTCAAGAACGCCGGGGCGACCTACCAGCGGTGCATGCAAGAGTTCCTCGCGAGCCAAATTGGCCGCAACATCCACGTTTACATCGATGACGTGGTCGTAAAATCCGCTCGCCAGGGCGACCTACTCGCCGACCTGGCGGAAACATTTGCCAACTTGCGAAAATACAAGATAAAGCTTAACCCAGGTAAATGCACCTTCGGTGTACCAGCCAGACAACTACTGGGGTACGTCGTCTCCAAGCGCGGGATCGAGGCGAACCCCACGAAGATCGACACGATCGCCCGGCTCGGCAAACCCGAGTGCCTGCGCGACGTCCAGAAACTGGCCGGGCGAGTAGCGGCTCTCAGTCGCTTCATCCCCCGCCTGGGCGAAAAGGCGATGCCCCTATACCGCCTGATGCGCAAGAACCCCACCTTCCAGTGGGACAAGGAGGCGGATGACGCGCTCCGCGACCTCAAGAAGGTGCTACTCGCCGCACCGCTACTCGCCGCCCCCGCCGACAAAGAACCCATGCTGGTTTACGTCGCGGCCTCCGAGCGCGTCGTCAGCGCCGTCATGGTCGTTGAACGACCGGAGGAAGGAAAGGAGCGCCCAGTCCAGCGACCAGTGTACTACATCAGCGAGGTCCTCACCGATTCGCGCCAGCGATACCCGCAGTACCAAAAGCTGGTCTACGCGGTCTTCAGAGCTCAGCGGCGCCTTCCGCATTACTTCCAGGAGCACCCGATCACGGTCGTCTCCTCAGCACCCCTGCAGGACATCATCCGCAACCGCGAGGCGATCGGGCGGGTCGCCAAGTGGGCCGTCGAGATCGGCGTCCACAACATCAAATACGAGCCACGAAAAACGATCAAGTCGCAGGCCCTAGCGGACTTCATCGCCGACTGGGAAGAGGCCCAGCAGCCAGAGAAGCTGCCATACCTCCATTACTGGAGCCTGCACTTCGACGGCTCCAAGAACGCGGACGATGCAGGCGCAGGGATCGTGCTAACTTGACCAAAGGGAGACAAGCTCCGCTACGTCCTCTGCCTCGACTTCACACCCTGCACCAACAACATGGCCGAGTACGAGGCCTTACTCCACGGCATGCGAGCTGCCAAGGAGATGAATGTCAACCGCCTACGCTGCTACGGAGACTCCGACCTCGTCGCTGGGCAAGTCGCTGGCACCTGCGACGCTGTCTCCCCCACCATGGTGGCGTACCGTCAAGCAGTGGACAAGTTGGGCGGACAGTTCACAGGCTACTCCGTCGAGTGGATCGACAGGCGGAAGAACGAGGAGGCCGACGCACTCTCTCGCATCGGGTCGGCCCGACTCGCACCACCCGCCGGCGTCTTCCTCGACACAATCACCAAGCCATCAGTCTCTCCCAGAGGGAGATCGACATCGGAGTCCCGTTACAACCGGAGGCAGGCCTGGTCGCACTCGTCACCGAGCCAGACGACTGGACCAAGCCCTACATCACCTACCTAGAGGCTGGCACCTTGCCGGCAGACGAGACAGACGCTCGGATGATCGCACGCCGATGCAAGTCCTACACCATCATCGATGGCGAGCTCCACAAGCGTAGCGTCACCAGCGTGTTCCAACGTTGTGTCCAACCCGCCGAAGGATGCAAGATCCTCCACGATATCCACTCCGGTGATTGCGGACACCACGCAGGCGCCCGCTCTCTAGTCGCCAAGGCCATGCGGCATGGATTCTACTGTCCCACCGCACACGCCGACGCCGTCGACATTGTCCAGCGGTGCGCCGGGTGCCAGAAGTACGCCAACCAGACGCACGTGCCGAGCTCAGCGCTCAAAACAATCCCCATCACTTGGCCATTCGCCGTGTGGGGCATGGACATGGTAGGCCCCTTCAAAAATGCTCCCTCCGGCTACACCCACCTCCTGGTCGCGGTCGACAAATTCACAAAGTGGGTGGAGGCCAAGCCAGTCCGGAAATGCGACGGGAAGACCGCCACCAAATTCCTACGCGAGCTCATATATCGCTACGGGTTCCCAAACAGCATCATCACGGACAACAGCACCAATTTCGCCAAAGGAGCCATGGCCGAATTCTGCGAAGAGCACCACATCCGGATCGACCTCGCGTCGGTCGCCCACCCGGAATCCAACGGCCAGGTGGAACGGGCCAATCAAAGCATCCTCCACGGCCTGAAGCCGCGACTCCAGGTACCACTCGAGCGCACCGCCGGGTGTTGGGTCGAGGATCTGCCCTCCGTCATCTGGGGGATCCGCACCATGGTCAACAGGTCGACATGATTCAACCCCTTCTTCATGGTGTACGGCGCCGAGGCAGTCATGCCCACCGACCTCGAGCACGACTCGTCGCGGGTCGTCCACTTCACGGAGGCAGCAAACAAACTCGCCCGCCAGGACGGAGTCGATCGACTCGACGAGGCACGTGACCTTGCTCGGTCACGCACCGCCATCTACCAACAGGGACTCCGCCGCTACCACAGCCGGCGGGTGAAAACTCGCACCTTCCAAGAAGGCGAACTGGTGTTGCGCCTCATCCAGGACAAGAAGGGCATGCACAAGCTCTCCCCTCCGTGGGAGGGACCATTCGCCATCGGGCGAGTACTCGGCAACGATGCCTACTACCTCATCGACGTCCGTGGGGACGGCGAGCTCGACGTCAAGCGACCATTGAATGTAAACCTCCTATGGAAGTTCTACCCCTAGAACCCCACATATGTACTCTCCAGTCGCTATGAAATAAAAAGAATCAGTTACCGCAAATTGCGCCTACTCTCCGTGTCTTGTGCCACTCGCACTCGTAATAACAGCGTCAAGCTAACCGCAGAAGTCAACCTTTGGTCAAGCGATCGGCACGGCTAAGTAGTGCGATGCACAGGCACTGGGTCACCTCAGGTTGTACATCGTCCACGAAAAACGCCTACCCGGAGCCCCACTGGAGTCGCCTAGCCCGACAGACTCTACGAGCCAAGACAACTGCCTTCGCTCCTCACAGCGACCACGATCCTCCGCATCCTCGACATATTGACTCTAACGACCACGTACCACGCTCGGGAACTGATGACCAGTTCAGCGCGAGCGGCTCGGGAAAATGCCAAGTATGAGAGCATGCCCAGGACTCGCCACGCGACTGACCCCACGGGCCAGGCAGGAGTGATGCGCTCAAACTAACGCGCCAAGTCCTCGCCCACCCTCGAGTCGCGCCTAGAACAACCAAGTACCACGCTCGGGGACTCGGCCACCCGACCTCGTTCGCGCAAGGGAAAACGGCGAACTACAGAGCGCTCAAGGGAGTCGCCTAGCGACTGGCTCTTCGAGTCTGGGCGAGTCGACCACAATAACAAAACATTCAAAAACAACAAACATATTACACATGAGGTAAACCCCACAAAAAGGGCGGACGCGCTCGGGGACTCGTTCAAACCTCAATCAAAAAACACATGACAAATCCCAAAGCAAACACGATGTCTCATTCAATAGCACGTAGCATTGTCTCAAATTACAAAATATTCCCATACGGCAGACCTGCTACTAACGCCCCAGGGCAAACTATCCTATTCCGCAGGCTTCGACGACGACTCGCCAGCACCCCGGCGATTGCGGATGAACGGCGTGTACGGGTTTGACGGGTACGTCGTCAGCTCACCCGCCATCGCCGCGCGGAAGGGCTGCTCGACCTTGAAATCCCGGTGCTGCGGCTCGGGGTCGTTGTGCGCGACGACCGTCTCCTGGTACGGAAGGAGGTCGCCCACTGCCCAGACACGCTCGGAGTACGTCGCGGCACGGTCCCTCAACTTGAGCACCTCGGAAAGCTCCACTGCGCCAGTCGACGACGGGTAGCCACTCGTCACGTCGTCGAGGTCAAAGTCTTCCGGGAAGTGAGCAAGTCCAAGGCTAAGCGCCGTGGACGCTCCGCGCCGAAAAGCCGATCGCGTCATGAATTCAACGACCGAGGGCGCCTTCTCCAAGTACTTCCACACCTCGACGAGGTCGTTGGGAATTACCTCCGTGGGTGATATCTCCTGGAGGTAGGCTCGGATGCACGTCGCCGAGTCGACAAGCGTGGCCACACACTGCCGCGCGTCGAACGAGTTCGCCTCTTCCGCGCTATCAAGGATACGACCTGCGAGTAGAAGACAATAATGAGTACGTCGGACATCACAACAGAACACATGTTATTGGTAGAGGCAGGTACACTTACCAATCAAAGGGTGGGAGAGGTCCGTGATGAAGCATTGAAGCAAAGTATAGTCGTCCTGAAGCCCAGCAACAAGGGCGTCGGACACTTTGCGATCCTCTGCAGCGGCGGTAATAGCGGCCTTGGCTCGCCCATCCGCCGATTTCGCTTCCTCCTTCGCCTCCCTCAGCTCGCGCTCGAGTTCGGCGATCCGTTTCTCAGCCGAGCTCAATGCCGATTGCGTCGCTGCCAACTCAGCCACGGGGACAAGTCCCTGGCGATCCTCTTCGGCCTTCGTGGCAACTGCCTGAAGCCCCTTATTCGCCTCTTGGACGGCCGCCAGTTCCTTCTCCGCGTGGTGTTTCGCTGCCAATCGGTCAGCTGACTCACATTGCAGACCCTGCACACAATTCAAACAGTTAATCAAAGCAACATCTTAAGTGCCCACCCGCTGAAATTCAGCGAGTGCGCACTCGGGGACTGGCAATGAAAAACTCCTAAGTGCCCAACCGCTGAAATTCAGCGACTGCGCACTCGGGGACTGGACGCGAAAAATAACAACTATACACTAAAAAGAATCAGACCGCTGCAACACACCGACCTGATCCTCGGGGACTGGACATACCTGGATGGCTGCGCCAAGCATGCTATGAAGCTGTATTGCGTCCACGGACGTGAGGAGAGCTGGCGTGTACCCACGACGCTGCTCGACTTCTACATCGGCGACCCCAAGTGCGCGGCTCGAGGGCGAAGTTCCACTCGCTGTGGCCGCTTTGGCCATGAAGCGCGGGAATGTCGCGATGGAGGCACCCGCACCAAAGGAGGTCGGCTCGGTCGCTCCAGGAAAGGGAGCGCCCTCCTTCGCGGATGCGGCCGCCACTGCGGCGGGTTCAGTCGGCGCGACCGCCGTGTCGTCGGAGATCGTGACGACATCGTCGCCCTTGGCCTTCTTGCCGCCATCCGTAGGGACGACGACCTCGTCCGCCTTCCTCTTATGGGAAGGATCCTTCTCGCTGATAACGGGTGGCACCTTAGCCACGGTCGGGTGGCCCATCTTCTTCACTCCGGTCCTGTAAATCAATCATGTAAGCAAGATAATTCGAGCTGCTATGGAAGACAAAGGTAGGTGAGCAAACTAACTTGGCGACTGGAATGAAGCGTAGCCCCGTGCGGAGGCCGGCCGGCTTCTCCAGTTCAGGGCCCAGTCAGCGGCTGAGCCCCATCTCGAGGACGTCGTGTGCCCAAGACATGGACGGCTTCTTCGTCGTCGAGGCCGCAACGGGAGCCTCTGGCACATCTTCAGCAGGAGCTTCCCTACGAGGCGAAGCCACCGCAGCCGGAGCGTCCCCCAGACCAGAAACTGGGGAGAATGGCGGAGGCATCGAAGCCAGTGGCACCTCGACAGTATCCGCGTCCAGCGCGGCTGCCATTGGTGGCGCCTCGTCCTTGGCCGGGCTGGGGGCGTCGGAGCTGCTCGCCGAGTGCGGTGGCGAGGCCGGCCTCATCGGCTTCGTCTTCTTCCTCGGAGGGGCATTCGCCTCCTTCTCCTTCTTTTTCTTCTTCTTCGACGGAGTAGCCTGGCGGCGCGAGGTGGTTTCCGGAAGTTCCTCATCGTCATCATGACGCTCGAGGCTTTTGCTCGCCTCAAGCTCACGTTGACGCTGCCCGCGGGTCTTGCGGACCAGCGGGGCGACCTCCTCCTCGGATTCGTCGTCGCCGTCTCTCTCGTCGCTCCCAGCGTCACCCTTGGCGGGAGGAGACTCGCCCATGTCCTGGACGGATGAGCTCGAATTCTCGTCGTTCGAAGGCGGGAGCCATCCTTCCACCACTTGGAATAGCTGCAATGAACGCAAGATGAAATTAGAATGACCGCGACTCCAAAAACTGCGACCGCGAATGATGCGAGGTGATTACCGTTGGGGCTGGACGCTTTGTGTTATAGGGGGCGACCCCAGCCAGTGCGTCCAGGTACACCGCCTGGGTGCTCTTCTTCAGTGCTACGGTGTAGTCCTCGAGCTTCCACTCGGCTAGGCTGGACTTCGTTGAGTCCTCCCGGCCGGTGTACTGGTACATGTAGTGCTCGTGCCGAGCCAGGGGGACGAGCCGCCGCCCGAGCCAGCAGTTGTACAAGTTGATCGTCTGGAGGCCCTTCTTCTTCAGACCGCAGATGGTTTGGAGCATTTCGTCCACGACCATCCGCTGGTCGCTGGGGAGCTTGCCGACTTGAAGACGGCACGGTTCTGACCGGTTGGCAGAGTATCGGGGGATCGCCGTCTCGCCCTCCGGGGTCGCCTCGGCAACATAGAACCAAGATTTCTTCCAGTCGCTCGCCGCCTTGGCGGGCAGCATCAAGTCGAAGAACGAAGCTTTCGACTTCAGCTGGAAAGTTAGGCCTCCCGCGGCAAGCATTGGGCCGCCCGCTTCCTCGCGGCTGATCCGTCCGTGAAACAGATCTTGCCACAGAGGGAAGTAGGGCCGGCAGCCCAAGTAGCACTCGCAGAACGCCATGAAGATGGCGAGCTGCTCGATGCTGTGAGGACCCAGGTCCGACGGCTGGATCCCGTAGTAGGCACAGAAGCACCGGAAGAACAGGGACGTAGGAAATCCTAGCCCCCGTTCCAGGTGGCTGGTGAAGGAGATGAATTCCCCCTCGCGCGGGTTCGGGGTCACGTCTCTGGCTGCAGGGATGCGCCAACAGCCGGCGCGCAGGATCCCAACCTCCTCGAAAGACGCCAGCTGCGCCCTTGTACACTTAGATCTGCCCCAAGGCTCGATGGAGAGGGCCATGGCGGAAGGATTTGTGGGGGGTCGGAGGATTTCGGGTCGGCTGGATCGCGATGCGGAGGAAGGCGAAAGTGCGCGCAATTGGAGGAAATGGCGAGAAGGTGGTTCTCTGATCGCCTGCCATTCCCCTTATATAGCGGTTGTTACCCGGCAAACCAGGGAGCCGTTACTACGCGGTGATTACACCGAAGGTTACCGTTGGATTACCCAACGGCTAGTTTGACCATGTTTAACGGTCCAACTTCAGCCACTCGGCTCGGCGACCCGATCGCTATGACAGTGATTCGCCGACTCGACTCGTCAAAGCTGCGATCAGGATGATTAGTTGTTTCCTTTATACAGGAGCCCGCCGATGATTCGACTGGATATCTACTCCGAAGCCGTATACTCCGACTGCCAGCAGCCATCTATGCCTAATTGACGACGGCCTCGGGGACTACTGATGGGGATGTGCCCATCG
This sequence comes from Avena sativa, assembly GCA_916181665.1. Classification (NCBI taxonomy): domain Eukaryota; kingdom Viridiplantae; phylum Streptophyta; class Magnoliopsida; order Poales; family Poaceae; genus Avena; species Avena sativa. Next base: position 9,317,045 of record OV702300.1, on the reverse strand, counting down.
GGATATACCCAGCAGGACGTTTCCGACTGGCCCAAGAACTGGTGAGTGGGCCTGCAGGACGGCGACTAGATCGAGGCCCGACATGGATCCAAGCGACTAGAAGTTGAAGGCCCAGGCGAGTAGATAGGCCCATTCGGATTAGGTTAAATGAGTACCGAAGCCTTAACTGATTCGGTTGAGATATGTAAACCCAAGGGGAGGTGAGCCTATATAAACCTCCCTGCGGGGCGTCTAGAGATATGTTCCATCAGACACCCAAGCGACTCGCCGCCTAGCCGCAGATCTCGCCCATTGTACCACCTCCATAATACAATCTAGCAAGAGTAGGTCTTTACCCTCCGGGGGGCCGAACCTGGGTAAACCCTGTGTCTCCGCCCTCATCTCGCACCGCAGATGGCTGGCCGCCCTTGCCCCTCGTTCTACTACTCGCTGCTGATTGCAGCATCTGCCGTGACCATTCCCATGACACTCAAAAACATGTATCGGGTCTTATGGTCACTATAAATCCCACTAGAACCCCAAAATTGTAGGCAATAGCTCACGAAATCGGCCATAAAACACAATAACGATGAGTTTTTGGTCATATCTTTCAAACATGTATCGGGTCTTACGGGCCATCCAAATCCTCCTGGAACCCCAAAATTGTGGGCAATAGCTCATGAAATCGGCCATAAAACAGAAAAATGACGATTTTTTGGTCATATCTCTCAAACATGTATCGGGTCTTACGGGCCATCCAAATCCCCCTGGAACCACAAAATTTTGGGCTATAGCTCATGAAAACGACTATAAAACAAAAAAACTTCGAGTTTTTGGTCATAACTCTTAACCATTGATCGGGTCATACGGTCGTTGTTAATCTCCCTCGAACCCAAAAACTATGGGCAATAGCTCATGAAAACGGCCATAAAATGCGAAAACGGTGAGTTTTTGGTCATATCTCTGAGAAATGCATCAGGTCTTATGGGCTATGCAAATTTCCGTTGAACCCCAAAACTATGGGCAATACCTCATGAACACGTCCATAAAACGCGAAAACGGTGAGTTTTTGGTCATAACGCTCAACCATTTATCGGAACATACTGTCATAGTTAATCGGCCTGGAACCCCAAATTTTTTTGCAATAGCCCATGAAAACAACCACAAAACGTGAAAATGACGATGTTTTTGTCATAACTCAAAAACATGTATCGGTTCTTACGGTCGCAATAAATCCCCCTAGAACCCCAAAATTGTGGGCAATAGCTCATGAAATCGGCCATAAAACACAAAAACGTTGAGTTCTTGGTCATATCTCTCAAACTTGTATCGGGTCTTACGGGCCATCCAACTCCCCCTGGAACCACAAAATTGTGGGCTATAGCTCATGAAAACGGCTATAAAACGCAAAAACTTCGAGTTTTCAGTCATAACTCTCAACCATTGATCGGGTCATACGGTCGTTGTTAATCCCCCTAGAACCAAAATATGTGGGCAATAGCTCATGAAAATGGCCGTCAAACGCAAAAACGACGAGTTTTTGGTCATATCTCTCAAACATGCATCAGGTCTTATGGGCTATGCAAATCGCTGTTGAACCCCAAAACTAAGAGCAATATCTCATGAACACGTCCATAAAACGCGAAAACGTCGAGTTTTTTTGGTCATAACTCTCAGCCATGTATTGGGTCTTACGGTCATTGTAAATCGCCCTGGAACTCCAAAACTGTGAGCAATAGCTCATGAAAACAACCATAAAATGCGAATGACGAGTTTTCTGTCATATCTCTCAAACATGCATCTGGTCTTATGGGCCATGAAAATCGTCACTGAACCCAAAAACTAAGGGCAATAGCGCATGAAAACGTCCATAAAACAAGAAAACGGCGATTTTTTAGCCATAACTCTTAACCATGTATCGGGTCTTACTATCGTTGTACATTGCTCTAGAACCCCAGAACTGTGGGCAATATCTCATGAAATCATCCGTAAAAAGCGAAAAGGGTGAGTTCTTTAGTCATATCTGTCAAACATGCATCGAGACTTATGGGCCATGTAAACCCCGTGGTACCCCAAAACTAAGGGCAATAGCTCATGAAAACGGCCATAAAACGTGAAAACATCGAGTTTTTGGACATAACGCTCAGCCATTTATCGGAACATATGGTCATTGTTAATCGCCCTGGAACCCCAAAATTGTTGGCAATAGCCCATGAAAACAACCACAAAACGCGAAAATGACGAGGTTTTGGTCATAACTCAAAAACATGTATCGGGTCTTACGTCGCTATAAATCCCCCTAGAACCCCAAAATTGTGGGCAATAGCTCATGAAATCGGCCATAAAACACAAAAACGACGAGTTTTTGGTCATATCTCTCAAACATGTATCTGGTCTTACGGGCCATCCAAATCCCCCTGGAACCACAAAATTGTGGGCTATAGCTCATGAAAATGGCACTAAAACGCAAAAACTTCGGGTTTTTGGTCATAACTCCCAATCATTGATGAGGTCATACGGTCGTTGTTAATCTCCCTCGAACCCCAAAACTGTGGGCAATAGCTCATGAAAACGGCCATAAAACGCGAAATGGCGAGTTTTTGGTCATATCTCTGAGAAATGCATCAGGTCTTATGGGCTATGCAAATCGCCGTTGGACCCCAAAACTAAGGGCAATACCTCATGAACATGTCCATAAAATGTGAAAACGTCGAGTTTTTTGGTCATATCTCTTAGCCATGTATCGGGTCTTACGGTCATTGTAAATCGCCCTCGAACTCCAAAACTGTGAGCAATAGCTCATGAAAACGACCATAAAACGCGAATGACGAGTTTTCTGCAATATCTCTCAAACATGCATCTGGTCTTATGGGCCATCGTCGTTGAACTCAAAAATAAGGGCAATAGCTCATGAAAACGTCCATAAAACACGAAAACAATGAGTTTTTAGCCATAACTCTTAACCATGTATCGGGTCTTACTGTCGTTGTACATTGCTCTAGAACCCCAGAACTTTGGGCAATAGCTCATGAAATCATCCGAAAAACGCGAAAAGGACGAGTTTTTAGTCATATCTCTTAAACATGCATCGAGACTTATGGGCCACGTAAACCCCGTGGTACCCCAAAACTAAGGGCAATAGCTCATGAAAACGGCCATAAAACGCGAAAACGTCGAGTTTTTGGTCATAACGATCAGCCATTTTTTGAAGATACGGTCGTGGTTAATCGCCCTGGAACTCCAAAATTGTTGGCAATAGCCCATGAAAACAACTACAAAACGCGAAAATGACGAGGTTTTGGTCATAACTCAAAAACATGTATCGGGTCTTACGGTCGCTATAAATCCCCCTAGAACCCCAAAATTGTGGGCAATAGCTCATGAAATCGGCCATAAAACATAATAACGATGAGTTTTTGGTCATATCTTTCAAACATGTATCGGGTCTTACGGGCCATCCAAATCCCCCTGGAACCACAAAATTGTGGGCTATAGCTCATGAAAACGGCTATAAAACGCAAAAACTTCGAGTTTTTGGTCATAACTCTCAACCATTGGTCGGGTCATACGGTCGTTGTTAATCTCCCCCGAACCCCAAAACTATGGGCAATAGCTCATGAAAACGGCCATCAAATGCGAAAACGGTGAGTTTTTGGTCATATCTCTGAGAAATGCATCAGGTCTTATGGGCTATGCAAATCGCCGTTGAACCCCAAAACTAAGGGCAATACCTCATCAACACGTCCATAAAACACGAAAACGACGAGTTTTTTGGTCATATCCCTCAGCCATGTATCGGGTCTTACGGTCATTGTAAATTGCCCTGGAAATCCAAAACTGTGAGCAATACCTCATGAAACGACCATAAAACGCGAATGACGAGTTCTCTGTCCTATCTCTCAAACATGCATCTGGTCTTATGGGTCGTGCAAACGTTCGTTGAACCCAAAAATAAGGGCAATAGCTCATGAAAACGTCCATAAAACACGAAAAATATGAGTTTTTAGCCATAACTCTTAACCATGTATCGGGTATTACTGTCGTTGTACATCGCTCTAGAACCCCAGAACTTTGGACAATAGCTCATGAAAACATCCGTAAAACGCGAAAAGGACGAGATTTTCAGTCATATCTCTCAAACATGCATCGAGACTTATGGGCCACGTAAACCCCGTGGTACCCCAAAACTAAGGGAAATAGCTCATGAAAACGCCCATAAAACGCGAAAACATCGAGTTTTTGGTCATAACGCTCAGCCATTTATCGGAACATACTGTCCTTGTTAATCGCCCTAGAACCCCAAAATTGTTGTCAATAGCCCATGAACAACCACAAAATGCGAAAATGACGAGGTTTTGGTCATAACTCAAAAACATGTATCGGGTCTTACGGTCGCTATAAATCCCCCTAGAACCCCAAAATTGTGGGCAATATCTCTTGAAATCGGCCATAAAACACAAAAATGACGAGTTTTTGGTCATATCTCTCAAACATGTATCGGGTCTTACGGGCCATCCAAATACCCCTGGAACCACAAAATTGTGGGCTATAGCTCATGAAAACGGCTATAAAACGCAAAAACTTCGGGTTTTTGGTCATAACTCTCAACCATTGATCGGGTCATATGGTCGTTGTTAATCCCCCTAGAACCCAAATTTGTGGGCAATAGCTCATGAAAACGGCCGTCAAACGCAAAAAATACGAGTTTTTTGTCATATCTCTCAAACATGCATCAGGTCTTATGGGCTATGCAAATCGTCGTTGAACCCCAAAACTAAGGGCAATATCTCATGAACACGTCCATAAAACGCGAAAACGACGAGTTTTTTTGTCATAACTCTCAACCATGCATCAGGTCTTATGTGTTGGAATTATGCCCTAGAGGCAATAATAAAGATGTTATTATTATAATTCTTGTTCATGATAATGTTTATATTCCATGCTAGAATTGTATTAAGCGGAAACTTTAATACTTGTGTGGTTTGTGAACAACACCGTGTCCCTAATACGCCTCTATGGACTAGCTCATTGATCAATGATGGTTAAGGTTTCCTAACCATAGACATGAGTTGTCAATTGATAATGAGATCATATCATTGGGAGAATGATATGATGGACAGACCAAAACTAAGCAAAGCTATTAGATCGTGTCATCGTGTTCATCTTTGCGAAGTTTCTCTTATGTCAAATATTGTATTCCTTAGACCATGAGATAATACAACTCCCTGGTATCGGAAGAAAGCTTTGAGGTCATCAAACGTCATCCTATGAGAGGGTGATCATAAAGGTGTCTCTCAGGTGATCGGAAAGTACTTGTTGGGTTGTATGTATCGAGATGGGATTTGTCCCTCCCAAGTCGGAGAGATATACTTCGGGCCCACTCGGTAATCGATATCAACACCGCTTGCAAGCATGTGGTTAAGGAGTTAATCACAAAGTGATATCGGATTACGAAATGAGTAAAGTACTTGCTGTGAACGAGATTGAACTAGGTATGACGGTACCGACGATCGAATCTCGGGCAAGTAAAATATCGCGAGACGAAGGGAATATATATATGGGATTTATTGAATCCTGGCATCGTGGTTCATCCGATATGATCATCGATGAATGTGTGGGAGTCAATATGGGTTTCCAGACCCCGATGTTGATTATTGATAGAAGATCATGTCTGCATATTCTCGAACCCGCAGGGTCACACACTTAACGTGTCTCGACGCTAGGATAGATTGGATAATTGGTTTATGAGTTTTTGTTCGGAGTCTCGGATGGGATCCGGGACATCACGAGAGGTTCCGGAGTGGTTCGGAGAATAAGATTCATATAAGGCAGTGCAGTTTTTGGAGTTTGGAATTGTTCCGGGTTAATCTGTATTGTACCGGAAGCTTCTAGAACCTTCCGGAAGGGGACCAACGTGGCCCCACCTTCCGGGAGGGGGCATGGGCCTATGAGGGAGTGCCCTGGCCGCATTGGTCCAGGGGCACAAGGCCCCATAGGGCCCAGCCGGCCTAGAGAGGTTTAAACTCGAGATAGAGTTTCTAGAAGGGGTGGAGTCCTTGCCTCCCACTCCTTATCCTTTGGGGCCACCGGTTTTGGGCTTGGGGGAGGAGCTAGGGCTGCGACCCCCCTCTATATAAAGAGGGGTGGGGGCGCACCAACCCCCTACACCTTGCCCTCCAACCCTAGCCGCCCTGCTGCCCTCCTCTCTCCCTCCCGACTGCTTGTAGGCGAAGCCCTGCTGCAGAAATTCTCCACCATATACACCACGCCGTCGTGTTGTAGATCCAATCCGTCTCTCCACCATACTTGCTGGACCAAGGAAGGAGGAGACGTCGAGGTGCCGCACGTGTGCATCTCACGGAGGCACCGCCACTTGTGGTGCTAGATCGGATCGGATCGCGAGGAGGAGAAGCGAGTACGACTACATCACCCACGTTTCGACGAACGTTCCGCTGTGCGAATCTTCAAGGGTATGAAGATCTAATCCAATCTATCTCGTTGTTTGCATCTCCTAGATTAGATCTTGGCTTCCCTCTGTTCGCATCCGTAGAAAATTTTGATTTACTATGCCGCGAAACCCTTCAGTGGTATCAGAGCTAGATCTATGCGTAGATGTGATTCACGAGTAGAACGCAACATGGTTGTTGCGGGCGTTGATGTTTTCTGTTGCAAGCCTCTTGTTTGTGTTCTTATTATGACGCGGGATAGTGAGATCGAAGCGGTCCAGACCAACCTTACGCGACATCATTCGCGAGACCGGCTCCGTACTTGACGTGTGGCTTGTTCCACACATGCGGCTGGTGGATGCCAGTTTCTCTCACTATAGTTGTCATGGGATTTACACCGGAGTTTGGCAACCATAATATCACCGTTGTGGCTTTTTCCATAGGTAAGAATCGTTCTTAGCATGCTACTCCCATAAGCCACGTAAAACATGCAACAACAAAGTAGAGGCGTCTAACTTGTTTTTGCAGGGAGTGTTTTCTGTGATATGGTATGGCCCAAGATGTGATGTGTATAATGTATGCGATGATCATGTTTTGTAATGTTTCACGACTTGCATGTCGATGAGTACACAACCGGCAGGAGCCATATGGTTGTCTTTATAATTGTGTATGACCTGTGTGTCAACTTCTTATACGCCATGTAATAGTTTCACTTTATCGCTAAGTAGTTAGCAATAGTTGTAGTTGCTATTCGTGGTGGAGGCAATCATGGTGGAGTGATGGAGATCATGCCGGCACGCACAAGATGGAGATCATTGCGCGAAGATTGGCTATACCATGTCACATAAAGTTATATGCATGTGATGTTTATCCCTTTTATGTATCTTATTATGCTTAGATCGCGACGGTAGCATCATAAGATGATTCCTCACTTAAAGATCAAGATAAAACTGTGTTCTCCCCATGTATGCACCGTTGCGAAAGATCGTCGTGTCCAAGCATCACGTGATGATCGGGTGCTATAGACTCTACGTTCACATACAACGGGTGCAAGCCAGTTTTGCACACGCGGAAATACTTGGGTTTGACTTGACGAGCCTAGCATGTACAGACATGGCCTCGGAACACATGAACCGAAAGGTTAAGCATGAGTCATATGAATGATATGATCGACACTTCGTTGTCCACCATTGAAGCCACATCTCTTCTCGTGATGATCGGATTAGGTGTGGTGAATTTGGATCATGTTCACTAAACAACTTGAGGGATGTTGAATTTAGTGGGAGTTCATCTAGTAATTTGATTAAGTTGAACTATTTATCATGAACATAGTCTAAGTTGTACTTGCAAATACTGTAGATCACATGGCCAAGTCCAACTTCAACTTCAACGTTTTTGCTGAGAAGGAAAAGCTTAGAAACAATGGGTCTAACTTCACCAATTGGTTCCGCAATCTAAGAATCATTCTCTCTGGCGGTCAAAAGGACTATGTCCTTGGCAAAGCGTTAGGTGACCCCCCTGCTGCAACTGCGCCGGCTGATGAGAAAGCTGTCTATCAGTCATGCAAAGATGATTATGGTGTGATTAAGAGCACCATGTTGTTTGCTATGGAACCGGAACTTCAAAATCGTTTTGAAGACTATCCCGGGCCCTTTGAGATTCTCGAAGAGCTGAAAACCATGTTTCAGACTCAGGCCCGTTCTGAGAGATATGAGATCTCTGAGAAGTTCTTTAACTGCAAGATGGAGGAAGGGAGTTCCGTTAGTGAGCACGCCATTAAGATGACGGGCTACACTCAACGCCTTGAGCAACTGGAACGCACGATTCCAGAAGAGCTCAAGATTGACAGGGTTCTGCAATCACTCCCTCCCAGCTACAAAAGTTTTGTAGTGACTCATAATCAGATTGGTTCCACTGATACGATCACCGAGCTCTTCGCAAAGCTGAAGGCCGCGGAGGTGGACATCAAAAAGGATAATCATGTGTTGATGGTCAACAAGCCCTCCTTTAAGAAAGGTAAGGGTGCAAAGAAGCCCTTCAAGAAAGGCGGCGGCAAGCGCGTTGCCCCTGCTGAGAAGAAGCTCAAGTCTGGTCCTAAGCCGGACACTGAGTGCTTCTATTGCAAGGACAAGGGTCACTGGAAGCGCAACTGTCCGAAGTACTTAGCGGACAAGAAGGCTGGCACCATCAAAGGTATATTTGATATACATGTTATTGATGTTTTCCTTACTAAACCTCGTTGTAGTGCCTGGGTATTTGATACCGGTTCAGTTGCTAATATTTGTAACTCAAAACAGGAGCTACGGAATAGACGGCGGCTTGCGAGGGATGAGGTGACGATGCGCGTTGGCAACGTATCAAGAGTTGATGTGATGGCCGTCGGCATGCTCTTCTTAGTTTTACCTTCGGGATTAGTTTTAAACCTTAATAAATGTTATTATGTGCCTGCATTGAGCATGAACATTATTTCTGGATCGTGTTTATTGCAAGACGGTTATTCATTTAACTCGGAGAATAATGGTTGTTCTATTTATATGAGTAATATCTTTTATGGTCATGCACCTTTAGTGAATGGTTTATTTCTTCTAAATCTCGAAAGGGATGAAACACACATCCATAACATTGAGGCTAAGAGATGCAAAGTAGATAGTGATAATACTACATATTTGTGGCACTGTCGTCTAGGTCATATTGGTGTAAAGCGCATGAAGAAACTCCATTCTGATGGACTTTTGGAGTCTCTTGATTTTGAATCATTTGACACATGCGAATGATGCCTCATGGGCAAGATGATCAAAACACCGTTCTCCGGAATGATAGAGCGAGCAACGGACTTGGTGGAAATCATACATACCGATGTATGCGGACCGATGAGTGTTTCGACGCGCGGTGGATATCGCTATTTTCTCACTTTTACCGATGACTTAAGTAGATATGGGTATATCTATTTAATGAAACATAAATCTGAAACATTTGAAAAGTTCATGGAATTTTAGAATGAAGTGGAGAACCATCGTAACAGAAAGATTAAGTTTCTACGATCCGATCGTGGGGGCGAATATTTGAGTTATGATTTTCTCACGCATCTTAAAGCAAGCGGAATTGTTTCGCAACTCACACCACCCGGAACACCACAGCGCAAGGGTGTGTCTGAACACCGGAACCGAACCCTATTAGATATGGTCCAATCAATGATGTCTCTTACTGATTTGCCGTTATCATTTTGGGGTTATGCATTAGAAACCGCTGCATTCACTTTAAATAGGGCACCATCTAAATCCGTTGAGACGACACCGTATGAACTGTGGTTTGTTACTAAACCTAAGTTGTCGTTTCTTAAAGTTTGGGGATGCGAAGCTTACGTCAAGAAGTTGATGCCGGACAAGCTCGAACCCAAAGCGGAGAAATGCGTCTTCATAGGATACCCTAAGGAAACTATTGGGTATACCTTCTATCAGAGAACCGAAGGCAAAGTGTTTGTCGCAAAGAACGGTTCCTTTCTTGAGAAGGAGTTTCTCTCGAAAGAAGTGAGTGGGAGGAAAGTAGAGCTAGACGAGGTTATTGAACCTTCTCTTGAATTGGGGAGTATCGCAGCTCCTGAGATTGTCCCAGTGCCGCCTGCACCAATAATAGAGGAAGCTAATGATAATGATCATGACGCTTCGGACGATGCTACTACTGAACGTCGCAGGTCGACAAGGTCGCGTGCCCCTCCTGAGTGGTACGGCAACCCTGTCTTGACTGTCTTGTTGGTAGAAGACAGTGAACCTACGAACTATGAGGAAGCGATGATGAGCGCAGACTCTGAGAAATGGCTAGAAGCCATGAAATCTGAATTAGGATCCATGAGCGAAAACCAAGTATGGACTTTGGTGGACCCTCCTAGCGACCGAAAGGCCGTGGAGTGCAAATGGATTTTCAAGAAGAAAACGGACGCGGATGGTAATGTTACCGTCTATAAAGCACGGCTTGTCGCTAAAGGTTTTCGGCAAGTTCAAGGTGTTGACTACGATGAGACTTTCTCTCCCGTAGCGATGTTTAAGTCCATTTAGATTCTATTAGCAATTGCTGCGTTTCATAATTATGAAATATGGCAGATGGATGTCAAGACTGCGTTCCTCAATGGCAACATTTATGAAGAGTTGTATATGATGCAACCCGAAGGTTTTGTCGATCCTAAGGATGCTGATAAAGTATGCAAACTTCAGCGTTCCATTTATGGACTGAAGCAAGCATCTCGGAGTTGGAACCTTCGTTTTGATCAAGTGATCAAGAGCTTTGGATTTGTTCCAAATTGCTACGAAGCTTGTATCTACAAGAAAGTGAGTGGGAGCTCGGTGACATTTCTGGTACTATATGTGGATGACATATTGATTATCGGAAATGACATCAACATGCTTAACGATGTGAAGAGTTATTTGAACAAGTGTTTTTCAATGAAAGACCTAGGTGAAGCTGCTTATATATTGGGCATCAAAATCTATAGAGATAGACAAAGACGCCTGATAGCTTTAAGCCAGAGTACATACCTAGACAAAGTTCTGAAAAGGTGCAGAATGGATAAGGCAAAGAAAGGTTCAGTGCCTATGTTGTCAGGTAAGACATTGAGCAAGGCTCAGTGTCCAGCTACGGTAAATGATAGGGAAGCTATGAGCAAAGTGCCTTATGCCTCGGCCATAGGATCCATCATGTATGTCATGCTGTGTACTAGACCGGATGTGTACAATGCTCTTAGTTTGACGAGCAGGTATCAAAGTGATCCAGGAGTGGAACACTGGACAGCCGTGAAGAACATCCTAAAGTACCTAAATAGGACTAAAGAAATGTTCTTAGTCTATGGGGGTGATGAACAGCTCGTCGTAAAAGGTTACGTCGACGCTAGTTTTGACACCGACAAGGATGATTCTAAATCTCAGACAGGATACGTGTATATTTTGAATGGAGGAGATGTGAGCTGGAGAAGCTGCAAGCAAAGCGTGATCGCGGGATCTACAGTAGAAGCGGAATACATGGCTGCTGCAGAAGCGTCAAGTGAAGGAGTTTGGATCAGGAACTTCATCACTGTTCTTGGCGTGGTTCCAAGTGCAATGGACCCACTGGAGATATTGTGTGACAACACTGGCGCCATAACACTCGCTAAGGAACCAAGATATCATCCAAAGACCAAGCATATCAACCGCAAGTTTCATATAATCCGAGATTATATAGCAGATGGAGATCTGAAGATTAGCAAAGTACATACAGATCTGAATGTCGCAGATCCGTTGACTAAACCTCTTCCACGTGTAAAACATGATCAGCACCTCAGTGCCATGGGTGTGAGATTGTTGCCAAATGTAAACTAGATTATTGACTCTAGTGCAAGTGGGAGACTATTGGAATTATGCCCTAGAGGCAATAATAAAGATGTTATTATTATAATTCTTGTTCATGATAATGTTCATATTCCATGCTAGAATTGTATTAAGCGGAAACTTTAATACTTGTGTGGTTTGTGAACAACACCGTGTCCCTAGTACGCCTCTATGGACTAGCTCATTGATCAATGATGGTTAAGGTTTCCTAACCATAGACATGAGTTGTCAATTGATAATGAGATCATATCATTGGGAGAATGATATGATGGACAGACCAAAACTAAGCAAAGCAATTAGATCGTGTTATCTTGTTCATCTTTGCGAAGTTTCTCTTATGTCAAATATTGTATTCCTTAGACCATGAGATAATACAACTCCCTGGTATCGGAAGAAAGCTTTGAGGTCATCAAACGTCATCCTATGAGAGGGTGATCATAAAGGTGTCTCTCAGGTGATCGAAAAGTACTTGTTGGGTTGTATGTATCGAGATGGGATTTGTCCCTCCCAAGTCGGAGAGATATACTTCGGGCCCACTCGGTAATCGATATCAACACCGCTTGCAAGCATGTGGTTAAGGAGTTAATCACAAAGTGATATCGGATTACGGAACGAGTAAAGTACTTGCTGTGAACGAGATTGAACTAGGTATGACGGTACCGACGATCGAATCTCGGGCAAGTAAAATATCGCGAGACGAAGGGAATATATATGGGATTTATTGAATCCTGGCATCGTGGTTCATCCGATATGATCATCGATGAATGTGTGGGAGTCAATATGGGTTTCCAGACCCCGCTGTTGATTATTGATAGAAGATCATGTCTGCATATTCTCGAACCCGCAGGGTCACACACTTAACGTGTCTCGACGCTAGGATAGATTGGATAATTGGTTTATGAGTTTTTGTTCGGAGTCTCGGATGGGATCCGGGACATCACGAGAGGTTCCGAAGTGGTCCGGAGAATAAGATTCATATAAGGCAGTGCAGTTTTTGGAGTTCGGAATTGTTCCGGGTTAATCGGTATTGTACCGGAAGCTTCTAGAACCTTCCGGAAGGGGACCAACGTGGCCCCACCTTCCGGGAGGGGGCATGGGCCTATGAGGGAGTGCCCTGGCCGCATTGGGCCAGGGGCACAAGGCCCCATAGGGCCCAGCCGGCCTAGAGAGGTTTAAACTCGAGATAGAGTTTCTAGAAGGGGAGGAGTCCTTGCCTCCCAGTCCTTATCCTTTGGGGCCGCCGGTTTTGGGCTTGGTGGAGGGGCTAGGGCTATGACCCCCCCTCTATATAAAGAGGGGTGGGGGCGCACCAACCCCCTACACCTTGCCCTCCAACCCTAGCCGCCCTGCTGCCCTCCTCTCTCCCTCCCGACTGCTTGTAGGCGAAGCCCTCCTGCAGAAATTCTCCACCATATACACCACGCCGTCGTGTTGTAGATCCAATCCGTCTCTCCACCATACTTGCTGGACCAAGGAAGGAGGAGACGTCGAGGTGCCACACGTGTGCATCTCACGGAGGCACCGCCACTTGTGGTGCTAGATCGGATCGGATCGCGAGGAGGAGAAGCGAGTACGACTACATCACCCACGTTCCGACGAACGTTCCGCTGTGCGAATCTTCAAGGGTATGAAGATCTAATCCAATCTCTCTCGTTGTTTGCATCTCCTAGATTAGATCTTGGCTTCCCTCTATTCGCATCCGTAGAAAATTTTGATTTACTATGCCGCGAAACCCTTCATTATTGGCTATGCAAATCGCCGTTGAACCCCAAAACTAAGGGCAATAGCTCATGAAAACAACCACAAAATGCGAAAATGACGAGGTTTTGGTCATAACTCAAAAACATGTATCGGGTCTTACGATCGCTATAAATCCCCCTAGAACCCCAAAATTGTGCGCAATAGCTCATGAAATCGGCCATAAAACACAAAACCGACGAGTTTTTGGTCATATCTCTCAAACATGTTTCGGGTCTTATGGGCCATCCAAATCCCCCTGGAACCTCAAAATTGTGGGCTATAGCTCATGAAAACGGCTATAAAACGTAAAAACTTCGAGTTTTTGGTCATAACTCTCAATCATTGGTCGGGTCATACGGTCGCTGTTAATCTCCCTCGAACCCCAAAACTGTGGGAATAGCTCATGAAAACGGCCATAAAATGCGAAAACGGCGATTTTTGGTCATATCTCTAAGAAATGCATCAGGTCTTATGGGTTATGCAAATCGCCGTTGAACCCCAAAACTAAGGGCAATACCTCATGAACACGTCCATAAAACGTGAAAACGACGAGTTTTTTGGTCATATCTCTCAGCCATGTATCGGGTCTTACGGTCGCTATAAATACCCCTAGAACCCCAAAATTGTGGGTAATACCTCATGAAATCGGCCATAAAACACAAAAACGACGAGTTTTTGGTCATATCTCTCAAACATGCATCAGGTCTTATGGGCTATGCAAATCGCCGTTGAACCCCAAAACTAAGGGCAATAGCTCATGAAAACGTCCATAAAACACGAAAACGACGAGTTTTTAGCCATAACACTTAACCATATATCGAGTCTTACTATCGTTGTACATTGCTCTAGAACCCCAGAACTTTGGGCAATAGCTCATGAAAACATCCGTAAAACGCGAAAAGGACGAGTTTTTCAGTCATATCTCTCAAACATGCATCGAGACTTATGGGCCACGTAAACCCCGCGGTACCCCAAAACTAAGGGAAATAGCTCATGAAAACGGCCATAAAACGGGAAAACGTCGAGTTTTTGGTCATAACGCTTAGCCATTTATCGGAACATACTGTCATTGTTAATCGCCCTGGAACCCCAAAATTGTTGTCAATAGCCCATGAAAACAAGCACAAAATGCGAAAATGACGAGGTTTTGGTCATAACTCAAAAACATGTATCGGGTCTTACGGTCGCTATAAATCCCCCTAGAACCCCAAAATTGTGGGCAATACCTCATGAAATCGGCCATAAAACACAAAAACGACGAGTTTTTGGTCATATCTCTCAAACATGTATCGGGTCTTACGGGCCATCCAAATACCCCTGGAACCACAAATTGTGGGCTATAGCTCATGAAAACGGCAATAAAACGTAAAAACGTCGAGTTTTTGGTCATAACTCTCAACCATTCATCGGGTCATACGGTCGTTGTTAATCTCCCTCGAACCCCAAAACTGTGGGAATAGCTCATGAAAACGGCCTTAAAATGCGAAAACAGCGAGTTTTTGGTCATATCTCTAAGAAATGCATCAGGTCTTATGGGTTATGCAAATCGCCGTTGAACCCCAAAACTAAGGGCAATACCTCATGAACACGTCCATAAAACGTGAAAACGACGAGTTTTTTGGTCATATCTCTCAGCCATGTATCGGGTCTTACGGTCGCTATAAATACCCCTAGAACCCCAAAATTGTGGGCAATACCACATGAAATCGGCCATAAAACACAAAAACGACGAGTTTTTGGTCATATCTCTCAAACATGCATCAGGTCTTATGGGCTATGCAAATCGCCGTTGAACCACAAAACTAAGGGCAATAGCTCATGAAAACGTCCATAAAACATGAAAACGACGAGTTTTTAGCCATAACTCATAACCATATATCGAGTCTTACTGTCGTTGTACATTGCTCTAGAACCCCAGAACTTTGGGCAATAGCTCATGAAAACATCCGTAAAACGCGAAAAGGACGAGTTTTTCAGTCATATCTCTCAAACATGCATCGAGACTTATGGGCCACGTAAACCCCGTGGTACCCCAAAATTAAGGGAAATAGCTCATGAAAACGGCCATAAAACGCGAAAACGTCGAGTTTTTGGTCATAACGCTCAGCCATTTATCGGAACATATTGTCATTGTTAATCGCCCTGGAAACCCAAAATTGTTGTCAATAGCCCATGAAAGCAACCACAAAATGCGAAAATGACGAGGTTTTGGTCATAACTCAAAAACATGTATCGGGTCTTACGGTCGCTATAAATCCCCCTTGAACCCCAAAATTGTGGGCAATAGCTCATGAAATCGGCCATAAAACACAAAAACGACGAGTTTTTGGTCATATCTCTCAAACATGTTTCGCGTCTTACGGGCCATCCAAATCCCCCTGGAACCTCAAAATTGTGGGCTATAGCTCATGAAAACGGCTATAAAACGTAAAAACTTTGAGTTTTTGGTCATAACTCTGAACCATTGATCGGGTCATACGGTCGTTGTTAATCTCTCTCGAACCCCAAAACTGTGGGAATAGCTCATGAAAACGGCCTTAAAATGCGAAAACGGCGAGTTTTTGGTCATATCTCTAAGAAATGCATCAGGTCTTATGGGTTATGCAAATCGCCGTTGAACCCCAAAACTAAGGGCAATACCTCATGAACACGTCCATAAAACGTGAAAACGACGAGTTTTTTGGTCATATCTCTCAGCCATGTATCGGGTCTTACGGTCGCTATAAATACCCCTAGAACCCCAAAATTGTGGGCAATACCTCATGAAATCGGCCATAAAACACAAAAACGACGAGTTTTTGGTCATATCTCTCAAACATGCATCAGGTCTTATGGGCTATGCAAATCGCCGTTGAACCCCAAAACTAAGGGAAATAGCTCATGAAAACGTCCATAAAACATGAAAACGACGAGTTTTTAGCCATAACTCATAACCATATATCGAGTCTTACTGTCATTGTACATTGCTCTAGAACCCAAGAACTGAGGGCAATAGCTCATGAAAACATCCGTAAAACGCGAAAAGGACGAGTTTTTCAGTCATATCTCTCAAACATGCATCGAGACTTATGGGCCACGTAAACCCCGTGGTACCCCAAAACTAAGGGAAATAGCTCATGAAAACGGCCATAAAACGCGAAAACGTAGAGTTTTTGGTCATAACGCTCAGCCATTTATCGGAACATACTGTCATTGTTAATCGCCCTGGAAACCCAAAATTGTTGTCAATAGCCCATGAAAGCAACCACAAAATGCGAAAATGACGAGGTTTTGGTCATAACTCAAAAACATGTATCGGGTCTTACGGTCGCTATAAATCCCCCTTGAACCCCAAAATTGTGGGCAATAGCTCATGAAATCGGCCATAAAACACAAAAACGACGAGTTTTTGGTCATATCTCTCAAACATGTTTCGGGTCTTACGGGCCATCCAAATCCCCCTGGAACCTCAAAATTGTGGGCTATAGCTCATGAAAACGGCTATAAAACGTAAAAACTTCGAGTTTTTGGTCATAACTCTCAACCATTGATCGGGTCATACGGTTGTTGTTAATCTCCCTCGAACCCCAAAACTGTGGGAATAGCTCATGAAAACGTCTATAAAATGGGAAAACGGCGAGTTTTTGGTCATATCTCTAAGAAATGCATCAGGTCTTATGGGTTATGCAAATCGTCGTTGAACCCCAAAACTAAGGGCAATACCTCATGAACACGTCCATAAAACGTGAAAACGACGAGTTTTTTGGTCATATCTCTCAGCCATGTATCGGGTCTTACGGTCGCTATAAATACCCCTAGAACCCGCAAAACTGTGGGCAATACCTCATGAAATCGGCCATAAAACACAAAAACGACGAGTTTTTGGTCATATCTCTCAAACATGCATCAGGTCTTATGGGCTATGCAAATCGCCGTTGAACCCCAAAACTAAGGGCAATAGTTCATGAAAACGTCCATAAAACACGAAAACGACGAGTTTTTAGCCATAACTCTTAACCATGTATCGTGTCTTACTGTCGTTGTACATTGCTCTAGAACCCCAGAACTGTGGGAAATAGCTCATGAAAACATCCGTAAAACGCGAAAAGGTCGAGTTTTTTTAGTCATATCTCTCAAACATGCATCGAGACTTATGGGCCACGTAAACCCTGTGGTACCCCAAAATTAAGGGCAATAGCTCATGAACACGGCCATAAAACGCGAAAACGTCGAGTTTTTGGTCATAACGCTCAACCATTTATCGGAACATACGGTCGTTGTTAATCGCCCTGGAACTCCAAAATTGTTGTCAATAGCCCATGAAAACAACCACAAAATGCGAAAATGACGAGGTTTTGGTCATAACTCAAAAACATGTATCGGGTCTTACGGTCGCTATACATCCCCCTAGAACCCCAAAATTGTGGGCAATAGCTCATGGAATCGGCCATAAAACACAAAAACGACGAGTTTTTGGTCATATCTCTCGAACATGTTTCGGGTCTTACGGGCCATCCAAATCCCCCTAGAACCTCAAAATTGTGGGCTATAGCTCATGAAAACGGCTATAAAACGTAAAAACTTAGAGTTTTTGGTCATAACTCTCAACCATTGATCGGGTCATACGGTCGTTGTTAATCTCCCTCGAACCCTAAAACTATGGGAATAGCTCATGAAAACGGCCATAAAATGCGAAAACGGCGAGTTTTTGGTCATATCTCTAAGAAATGCACCAGGTCTTATGGGTTATGCAAATCGCCGTTGAACCCCAAAACTAAGGGCAATACCTCATGAACACGTCCATAAAACGTGAAAACGACGAGTTTTTTGGTCATATCTCTCAGCCATGTATCGGGTCTTACGGTCGCTATAAATACCCCTAGAACCCCAAAATTGTGGGCAATACCTCATGAAATCGGCCATAAAACACAAATACGACGAGTTTTTGGTCATATCTCTCAAACATGCATCAGGTCTTATGGGATATGCAAATCGCCGTTGAACCCCAAAACTAAGGGCAATAGCTCATGAAAACGTCCATAAAACACGAAAACGACGAGTTTTAAGCCATAACTCTTAACCATATATCGAGTCTTATTGTCGTTGTACGTTGCTCTAGAACCCCAGAACTAAGGGCAATAGCTCATGAAAACATCCGTAAAACACGAAAAGGTCGAGTTTTTTAGTCATATCTCTCAAACATGCATCGAGACTTATGGGCCACGTAAACCCCGTGGTACCCCAAAACTAAGGGCAATAGCTCATGAAAATGACCATAAAACTCGAAAACGTCGAGTTTTTAGTCATAACGCTCAGCCATTTATCGGAACATACGGTCGTTGTTAATCGCCCTGGAATCCCAAAATTGTTAGAGATAGCCCATGGAAACAACCACAAAACGCGAAAATGACGAGGTTTTGGTCATATCTCAAAAACATGTATCGGGTCTTACAGTCGCTATAAATCCCCCTAGAACCCCAAAATTGTGGGCAATAGCACATGAAAACGGCCGTCAAACGCAAAAACTACGAGTTTTTGGTTATATCTCTCAAACATGCATCAAGTGTTATTGGCCATGCAAATCGTTCTTGAACCCCAAAACTAAGGGCAATAGCTCATGAAAACGGCCATTAAACGCGGAAACGACGAGTTTTTTGGTCATATCTCTCAAACAGGTATCGGGTCTTATGGTCGTTGTAAATCGCCCTGGAACCCCAAAACTGTGGGCAATAGCTCATGAAAACGGCCATAAAACACAAAAACGACGAGTTTTTTGTCATATCTCTCAAACATGTATCTGGTCTTATGGGCCATGCAAATCGTCGTTAAACCCAAAAAACTAAGGGCAATAGCTCATGAAAACGTCCATAAAACACGAAAACGACGAGTTTTCAGCCATAACTCTTAACCATGTATCGGGTCTTACTGTCGTTGTACATTGCTCTAGAACCCCACAACTTTGGGCAATAGCTCATGAAAACATCCGTAAAACGCGAAAAGGACAAATTTTTCAGTCATATCTCTCAAACATGCATCGAGACTTATGGGCCACGTAAACCCCGAGGTACCCCAAAACTAAGGGAAATAGCTCATGAAAACGGCCATAAAACGCGAAAACGTCGAGTTTTTGGTCATAACGCTCAGCCATTTATCGGAACATACTATCATTGTTAATCGCCCTGGAACCCCAAAATTGTTGTCAATAGCCCATGAAAACAACCACAAAATGCGAAAATGATGAGGTTCTGGTCATAACTCAAAAACATGTATCGGGTCTTACGATCGCTATAAATCCCCCTAGAACCCCAAAATTGTGGGCAATACCTCATGAAATCGGCCATAAAACACAAAAAGGACGAGTTTTTGGTCATATCTCTCAAACATGTTTCGGGTCTTACGGGCCATCCAAATCCCCCTGGAACCTCAAAATTGTGGGCTATAGCTCATGAAAACGGCTATAAAATGTAAAAACTTCGAGTTTTTGGTCATAACTCTCAACCATTGATCGGGTCATATGGTCGTTGTTAATCTCCCTCGAACCCCAAAACTGTGGGAATAGCTCATGAAAACGGCCATAGAATGCGAAAACGGCGAGTTTTTGGTCATATCTCTAAGAAATGCATCAGGTCTTATGGGGTTATGCAAATCGCCGTTGAACCCCAAAACTAAGGGCAATACCTCATGAACACGTCCATAAAACGTGAAAACGACGAGTTTTATGGTCATATCGCTCAGCCATGTATCGGGTCTTACGGTCGCTATAAATACCCCTAGAACCCCAAAATTGTGGGCAATACCTCATGAAATCGGCCATAAAACACAAAAACGACGAGTTTTTGGTCATATCTCTCAAACATGCATCAGGTCTTATGGGCTAAAACTAAGGGCAATAGCTCATGAAAACGTCCATAAAACATGAAAATGACGAGTTTTTAGCCATAACTCTTAACCATGTATCGGGTCTTACTGTCGTTGTAAATTGCTCTAGAACCCACAACTTTGGGCAATAGCTCATGAAAACATCCGTAAAACGCGAAAAGGACAAATTTTTCAGTCATATCTCTCAAACATGCATCGAGACTTATGGGCCACGTAAACCCCGAGGGTACCCCAAAACTAAGGGAAATAGCTCATGAAAACGGCCATAAAACACGGAAAACGTCGAGTTTTTGGTCATAACGCTCAGCCATTTATCGGAACATACTGTCATTGTTAATCGCCCTGGAACCCCAAAATTGTTGTCAATAGCCCATGAAAACAACCACAAAATGCGAAAATGATGAGGTTCTGGTCATAACTCAAAAACATGTATCGGGTCTTACGGTCGCTATAAATCCCCCTAGAACCCCAAAATTGTGGGCAATACCTCGTGAAATCGGCCATAAAACACAAAAACGACGAGTTTTTGGTCATATCTCTCAAACATGTTTCGGGTCTTACGGGCCATCCAAATCCCCCTGGAACCTCAAAATTGTGGGCTATAGCTCATGAAAACGGCTATAAAATGTAAAAACTTCGAGTTTTTGGTCATAACTCTCAACCATTGATCGGGTCATACGGTCGTTGTTAATCTCCCTCGAACCCCAAAACTGTGGGAATAGCTCATGAAAACGGCCATAAAATGCGAAAACGGCGAGTTTTTGGTCATATCTCTATGAAATGCATCAGGTCTTATGGGTTATGCAAATCGCCGTTGAACCCCAAAACTAAGGGCAATACCTCATGAACACGTCCATAAAACGTGAAAACGACGAGTTTTATGGTCATATCTCTCAGCCATGTATCGGGTCTTACGGTCGCTATAAATACCCCTAGAACCCCAAAATTGTGGGCAATACCTCATGAAATCGGCCATAAAACACAAAAACGACGAGTTTTTGGTCATATCTCTCAAACATGCATCAGGTCTTATGGGCTATGCAAATCGCCGCTGAACCCCAAAACTAAGGGCAATAGCTCATGAAAACGTCCATAAAACATGAAAATGACGAGTTTTTAGCCACAAGTCTTAACCATATATCGAGTCTTACTGTCGTTGTACATTGCTCTAGAACCCCAGAACTTTGGGCAATAGTTCATTAAAACATCCATAAAACGCGAAAGCGACGAGTTTTTCAGTCATATCTCTCAAACATGCATCGAGGACTTATGGGCCACGTAAACCCCGTGGTACCCCAAAACTAAGGGAAATAGCTCATGAAAACGGCCATAAAACGCGAAAACGTTGAGTTTTTGGTCATAACGCTCAGCCATTTATCGGAACATACTGTCATTGTTAATCGCCCTGGAACCCCAAAATTGTTGTCAATGGCCCATGAAAACAACCACAAAATGCGAAAATGACGAGGTTTTGGTCATAACTCAAAAACATGTATCGGGTCTTACGGTCGCTATAAATCCCCCTAGAACCCCAAAATTGTGGGCAATAGCTCATGAAATCGGCCATAAAACACAAAACGACGAGTCTTTGGTCATATCTCTCAAACATGTTTCGGGTCTTATGGGCCATCCAAATCCCCCTCAAACCTCAAAATTGTGGGCTATAGCTCATGAAAACGGCTATAAAACGTAAAAACTTCGAGTTTTTTGTCATAACTCTCAACCATTGATCGGGTCATACGGTTGTTGTTAATCTCCCTCGAACCCCAAAACTGTGGGAATAGCTCATGAAAACGGCTATAAAATGGGAAAACGGCGAGTTTTTGGTCATATCTCTAAGAAATGCATCAGGTCTTATGGTTATGCAAATCGCCGTGAACCCCAAAACTAAGGGCAATAGCTCATGAAAACGTCCATAAAACATGAAAACGACGAGTTTTTAGCCATAACTCTTAACCATATATCGAGTCTTACTATCGTTGTACATTTCTCTAGAACCCTAGAACTTTGGGCAATAGCTCATGAAAACATCCGTAAAACGCGAAAAGGACGAGTTTTTCAGTCATATCTCTCAAACATGCATCGAGACTTATGGGCCACGTAAACCCCGTGGTACCCCAAAACTAAGGGAAATAGCTCATGAAAAACGGCCATAAAACGCGGAAAACGTCGAGTTTTTGGTCATAACGCTCAGCCATTTATCGGAACATACTGTCAATGTTAATCGCCCTGGAACCCCAAAATTGTTGTCAATAGCCCATGAAAACAACCACAAAATGCGAAAATGACGAGGTTTTGGTCATAACTCAAAAACATGTATCGGGTCTTACGGTCGCTATAAATCCCCCTAGAACCCCAAAATGTGGGCAACAGCTCATGAAATCGGCCATAAAACACAAAAACGACGAGTTTTTGATCATATCTCTCAAACATGTTTCGGGTCTTACGGGCCATCCAAATCCCCTGGAACCTCAAAATTGGGGGCTATAGCTCATGAAAACGGCTATAAAACGTAAAAACTTTGAGTTTTTGGTCATAACTCTCAACCATTGATCGGGTCATACGGTTGTTGTTAATCTCCCTCGAACCCCAAAACTGTGGGAATAGCTCATGAAAACGGCTATAAAATGGGAAAACGGCGAGTTTTTGGTCATATCTCTAAGAAATGCATCAGGTCTTATGGGTTATGCAAATCGCCGTTGAACCCCAAAACTAAGGGCAATATCATGAACACGTCCATAAAACGTGAAAACGACGTGTTTTTTGGTCATATCTCTCAGCCATGTATCGGGTCTTACGGTCGCTATAAATATCCCTAGAACCCCAAAATTGTGGGCAAAACCTCATGAAATTGGCCATAAAACACAAAAACGACGAGTTTTTTGGTCATATCTCTCAAACATGCATCAGGTCTTATGGGCTATGCAAATCGCCGTTGAACCCCAAAACTAAGGGCAATGGCTCATGAAAACGTCCATAAAACATGAAAACGACGAGTTTTTAGCCATAACTCTTAACCATGTATCGTGTCTTACTGTCGTTGTACATTGCTCTAGAACCCCAGAACTCTGGGCAATAGCTCATGAAAACATCTGTAAAACGCGAAAAGGTCGAGTTTTTCAGTCATATCTCTCAAACATGCATCGAGACCTATGGGCCACGTAAACCCCGTGGTACCCCAAAACTAAGGACAATAGCTCATGAAAATGACCATAAAATTCGAAAACGTCGAGTTTTTGGTCATAACGCTTGGCCATTTATCGGAACATACGGTCGTTGTTAATCGCCCTGGAATCCCAAAATTGTTTGCAATAGCCCATGAAACAA